>BMAU01015641.1:0-631435 GCA_019973935.1 Trichonephila clavipes | reverse complement strand
TAACAATGTGTTTTGCATCTTTTCGCTACATTCTGAATAAATTTAATAGAAATTAGGGTACATTATCAGTTTAGTATGTAGTTGATCGCTAGCTTGATTTATATTAAAATACATTTTCATAGATACATACAACGCATAGTTAAGTATTAGAATTCATTTATATATTAAGGATACTAAAAAAATATTTTAAATGAGTCTTTTATTAAAATAGGATTTGAAAATTAGTTAAAAGCGAATGAGGGGTGAAAGAAAATTTCATTTGATATATCTATAAGTAGATTAAATATATTTATTCATTATATTAAAAGTATATAAATAAATACATTAAATTTGTGTAATAAAGGATTAAGGGAACTAAGAAAAACCATTATATTAATATTGTGTACATTAGGATAATTTTAATTCGTTATCATTCTTTTTTTCAAACTCTATTATTAGATACAGCCAGGTATAAACATTAAATATATCAGTGTTTAAAAACCTGTATACTGAAGCTATATTCAAAGCGTTTTCAATGTCGTTTAGAAATTTAACGTAGGTTGTTATAATTATTCAAGAATATACATATAAAGCTTAATTTTACTGAAGTCTCTGAGGTGAATAACTTGGGCAGAGTTTGAGAACTGTATTATATAAAAACATTTCATGAATATTTTTATTACATCATTAATAAATCAATTTTATGTCTCCTATTGTGTTATTTTGTAGAAAACATATCTTTTTGCTTTTACTGTATCGCGTAATAAAAATTACATTTATTTCTCATGAAATCTCTCACTACTTATAATGTAGTATATAAATTTTACCAGATTCTTTTACTGTTGTGTATTAACTGTTTCTTTAACTGTAATTGCGAAGATAAAAGAGAGCAATATTGTTGTACGAATATAGTTCTTGTTATATAATAGTCGACATCCGTATCACATAACTCTTTATTTAATAAACTTATTTTATTTCCCCAACAATTTTCTAAGCTATAATAAATAACGAACATACAAAGGAACTACAAATGCAGGGGAGGGGGTCTTTGTTTTCAATTTCGCTTTACTTTCAAATTATTTTATATCTTTTAAATTTTAATAACTGCATTTCGAATGATAAATTTCATTACAATATTAATTTTGTAATCAAAGAAAATACTTTTTTACTGAGCCTAAATGACGAAAAGTAATATTGAAATTCGCCACGTATGTTATTTTCCCGGCAGCACTTCTATCCTTGTGGGAAAATTAAATTTTACATGCAAAGTTCGTTTCCTAGGGTAAAATTGAAAAATAGAATGATAGCAACCATAGATTTGAACAGGGCTACTAGATTGGGGACTTAACAATCTTGACGAAAAAATCGATATCGCCCAGGAACCATTGGAAAGTCTCTAGTTCGATCATTCTAGAAATTACTGTGGGGCTATATAAAAAACGTTTTAAACAAGGGTCCAGACTAGTGGCGCACACAAGGGGGGATCCCAGGGATCCGGACATCCCCCAAAGCCCTTGATTTTTTTCCGATTGATTACACTAAGCAAAAAAAAAAAAACTTTTTGTCTGTTTCCTAGTTTTAAATAGGTTACTCTTACTAATTTTGGGTTGAAAAAAAAAACGAATACGTAAGGGAAATTTATTTATTAGCTCTTGTTTTTAAGATATGCAACAGCCCATTCATCAATTTACGGGTAAATTTGATGAACAAAACATTACTAACTAATAAATACCATATAATAAATCAAGTTTTAAGAAACTGTGTTCACATATCAGAAATCAGCAGTATTTTTTAGTTTATTTCCCGTGAACATTTCCTTTTGGATTTCTTCTTGTATGTCGAAGACCGAGTATCCCGTATAGCTGTCCAGCAGTAGTCTGCGATCCTTGACTGATCCTTACGACCCCGATATCTATGTTCTATTGTTGCAATATCTTGATGAAACCTTTCACTGCTTATAGCTCCACAGTTCTTAGGGAAAAATCAAGATGGAAATATGATCATGGAACTTTTATAGGAGTTCTTTCGCCAACTGTTGATATTTCTCATTTTTTCTTCTTTTTTGCTGTTTAGAAATCCTCGTACCACACTTTTAAAGGCTTTCCAGGTTGCTTTATCTTTCCCTTCCAGAATTTGATCAAAAATGGGGTCCTTCATGGTTTTTCGTATTTGAGGGCTCACGAAGATTTCCTCCTGTGTGTGTCCTTGCATCACTCAATCTTGGAAATTTTGATCCAATGTAATGAAACGCCTCTCCTTTCTTGTTAATGGATTTCACAAAGTTCTTCATTGATTTCAACTTAATGAGCAGGGGTGGAAGCAGAATGTCATTTGGGTGTACTATAGGATCGTTTGGAACATTTTTCTCACCGGAATTTAGATATCTGAAAGGTCATTTGTTTTGTATGTAGTGCGATTTTCGATCTCTACTGTCCCACAAACACAGAAAACAGCAGTACTTGGAAAAGATTAATTGCATTCCCATGAGTAAACCAATGGCTTTCAAGTCACCACAGATCTGCCATTTATAATCCTTGTATTTAATTAACTCTTGAAATCATTTCACATTTGCATAGGTTTCCTTCACGTCAATGGAACGTCCGATGGGAATGGAAGGAAGAAAGTTACCGTTGTGTAGTAATACTGCTTTCAAACTAAGCTTGGAAGAACCCATAAAAATCACCCAGTTATTTGGATCATGTTTATGAATTTCATCAAACCATTGACATCAATATATGCAACTACGTGTTCTTTTATTTCAAAGAAATGGACAAAAAGATAATCAATCAAAACTCAAAAATCCACGAGTCCTGTACTCTGTAATTTTGACCGCCTGGTAGGAATAGATTCCATTACTGCAGTCTGTATGGCATCTGCCATACAGACTGCCTTCTGTTTTGGTAAGTCAAGATCTTTTTCCAGGTCACTCGATTCTGCTTGATTTAGTCTGTGGGGAATCGTTACTTTAATTGTGCGCTATTCTATGTTTTTGTTATACTGACGCTCTAAGTTACACTCAAAACACAGCTGCAGAAGTTCGTAGAAGTTAAAAATAGATCCTGAGGCAAGTGTTACCATCTACTCGCTTAAATGAACATTGCAAAGCTTATACACAGAAAATAAAGATGAGTGGAAGTACAGCTATTTGTGAGTAAGAAGGAGTTTTGATTCTTGAAAACAAGAACTAATCTGAAGGTTTTATGGTTTAGAGGGGCCAAATACTTCACAATAAACTATTTGTGAGCCCGAAACATTTTTAGTGTTGCCTAGTGCTATAATTCTGAGTATATAGTACGTAAAATTTGATTATTTCTCATTAATAATTGTATTAATTAATGCTAATTATTTATTCAATAATTAGTTTTTTACTGTTTTTTTTTTGTTCCTGAAAATCGACAAAATCAAAAAGAGCATGATAAAAGAATGGTGGACTTTCGTCCCTGGTCCCCCCCTCTTGAAAAATTTCTTTGTGCGCTACTGGTCCAGTCAGATCAGAATCTGCTTGTACGTTGACTGCAAAATAAGAGACTTTATTTGTCTGGGTTTCTTCCAGTTCTAATGAGCCATTTTTGAAACGATTTGAAATGTGTCTAAAATGAGTTCGTTTTGAACTGTTGTGTAAATAACCTATTATAATATTTCTTTGTTTATATGTCGCAGAAAAATGATGAAAATTTCATCAAATCCCCAAGGGAGATAATCAATTGACGGGAGATGTTAAAATAACGTCTCTTCAATATCATTTCCCTGATAAAAGTAAGGGATTTGAACAAATCTCTGATCTTTTTTTCAGTGAATTGATGAAATAATACTGTACTTAACAAATATGGTGCATTATAAAACGTAGAAGTAAGTAGTACAACAATAATCAATGAAATACAAATTATTTATTCAAAACTAATTACCAAATAATAAGAAAATTAGGCTGGTATTTTTTTATGTATAACATCTTTCCTCTCGGCTGCATACACACTAAAATATCAGTCCCTATGTTAATCCTATGGTGCCATTTTTTTTAAAGATATTTGGTTGATATTTAGGGGATCGATAGTACTACCAGTTTGGTTTGTAAGTACAAGGACTCGAACCCTCCCCCCCAGGTGTCTGCCCTCCCTGGACAGCATTTTGCAAATCCCACTGATTGTGGTACCGTAGGGTCTGGGTTCGAATCTCGGTTAAGACAAGGCTGTTTGTGTTGTAATCCTTCTCTTTGTGATCTGGTCTTCACGCTTATTTCTATGTAAGCCCCCGTGTGATACTTTGCGGTGCACGGGGTTATAAATGTTCTCGATAAAAAAAATCCTGACTAGTTCATTTCATCATTTCACTGAAACAGTTCAGGGATTTGACAAAATCGATTACTTTTATCAGGGAAATGACCTTGACGAGTCGTTATTTTAACATCTCCCGTCAATTGATCATATCTCTTAGGGATTTGATGAAATTCCTAATTTCGTCATTTCCCTGCGACATATATCTGTCAATTTGTCTTCGTTTAGTCATCTCTCTCTCTCTCTCTCAATTCGCTCTGATTCATTTATAAATTTGTTATCACTATAACAATTGGAGTCGTCGGCTACTTTTCCGCCATGCAAATATGTAACAATTAAATTAAAAGAACAATTTTATAATTGTAGGGAGAAAATGGGAACCATATCAAGGATTAGTTCAACTGATTCATATGTACCGAAAACAATATTAACTGCAAAAAGTCCATCTTTTTATATTTATGAATTGCTTTCAATTTGAATACTTAATGAACTTATGAAAGATAAATCGAATTAATGATTAATATTCGAGAATGAGTTACTAATTAATACACTTATAAATAAATTAGAGTTATGAATGAGAATTAACGAATTCATAGTAATTAATTAAACTGAATCAATTAATTATATATTAATACTTCTGAATGAATTTATGAATTAATGCTTATGAATATATACATATAAAGGAAATGATCTGAAATTCTTTTAATGCTTGATATTACAAAATATATTTAAAACTCTAATTTCTATTGACTGATTAATATATTTTGATTAAGAATTTCGTAATTTTAATAACTTTCAATTTTAAATAGTTTTAATAATTTAAATATTTGTACTGTCACTCCTCTAAGGAAGCCTTGTTGGGTTTCAATCGTGGTCATTGCCGATAGCAGTTTTATATTTTTAGGTAACAGAGATACAGTTTTATTTCCAAGAATTTGACTATTTAACCCGCAATTCCTCGTGCGAAAAAAAAAACGAAAGGAATTCCACGTGCAGGGTATCTCATATCCAAATAGGTTTACATTCTGAAATTACCGTAAAACTCTTGCATACAAAGGTGAAAAAGGATGAAAAGTATTAATTACAATATGTTTATTACACTTTACCCACGTAAATTTAGTTTTTCTGTTCTTTTTATTAGGGTATTCAATACATTGTTTATAAACTCCTTTAGTCTTCATCGTGAGTAAGAGCGAGGTTGTAACTGGATCTTATTTTTTAAAAATTTTCTAGAGGCATTGTGCTTGCTGATTTCTACATTTTTTACATTCTTCTGTAAATCAAAATCTAAAACACTTTAGAAATCAGCGTCTGGTTTGATGTATAGTAGATAGTTTCTGAGTACTTAACAAAATAATTAACGCATTTATTGTCGCAACGTTCAACAACACAAAACGCATTGTCATAGGCTAACGATTACATTTTCTAGCCATTGAATATGATGCGGTCATTTTATCTAGGACGATAATTGCTCTCTCAGTTAAGTTATCTGGATTGATTTCAGTAGAGGAATCATACTGGCTATATATTATACTCTTCATCATTCGATTCTTTGCATCCCTGCAAAGAGACTGTCTTCATACGAAAATACTGTTGTACTTTATCTATTACATTAGTTAAATATGACATTTTTTTCTCATCATAACTACGATAATGCGCCATATCATAAGAAAGATTTTAAAGCGTGCTCATACATTTAGAACTGCAACGGCGATTCACGCGCAGGGTACGACATATTCGAAGATTCGGGATCCAAAATACATATTTAGAATTTGCCTACAAGCTAAGGCCCCTCAAATGATGGGACCTTAAAGTCAGCTGCAGGAGAAACTATTAATTTTCTATAAAAGGTTTAGATGGAGCCTTGAAAAATGTTAGGCGGTGGGTATGACATACCTTACGCGAGAAGTGCTGAGTTAATAACCATAAAACGTATGAAATAGATTAATATTACTTAATATCGATGTATTATAAATTATGTGACCAAGTTTTGTGTCATCGATAAGTTTTAGTTAGATAATTCTACAAAAAAAATTGCTTGCTTATTTTTTCGCCGAGTTGGTAATGCAGGTGGACCGATCATTTGTAGATCTAGAGAGAATACTTATTCAATAATGTTGGTAAAAAGGAGTGATCTTTGGGATTAAATTTGGTCGCCAAATATCGTGAATTCATTTAGCGATAAAAATACATGTCTAGGAAAATCTAGAAAGTTCTATAATGATTACTTGACTAGAAAAGCTTATAAATTCCTAAAAGTATCTTTCCGGCCTATGATGCTCAGAAGCAACATTGACGTAAAACTGGAATGTGCCTTTGTTGTGAATTTGAATTTCTGTGTTAAGTATTTGTATGGGTTTTTTTTTTAATTTATGGTACTACAGATTTGTTCGTTTGCGTTGTTTGTTTAAAATTGGAAGGAAACTTACTGTGATTAATAGAGATTTTCAAGAAAAACTAGGATTTACCCGAAAGAACTTAGCTGTTGATGGTGATCTATTCTGCTTTGAAAATAAATCAACCGTATTACGATAATTTTGAGTTACAACCTTTTATGCGGAACACCAAAACAAAAAATTCCTACTTTGGAGGATTTTGAAGGTTAATGAATATTGATGCACTGATATTTTGCTTATGTTTTTGTTTTTATATTACTTTTAACCTTTTACCAAGACGTGGTAAATATGCTTACCACAAATTCACCAACCTAATATCTTTTATCTGTCTAATTTACAATTCATTTTATATACTGTAAAATTTCCAAACATATTTCATAAATTTGTTGCATTTAATATGTACTGGTCTGTTTTCCTGAATTTTATGGGAAATAATATGTAGAAATTCTCTTAATTTCATCATAATTTATAAGAATATAAAATACTTCTAATTCACTATTCCTACAAAAATGCCTTTCAATAGCACACTGTGAGTCGTGGTAAACACTAAACAAATTCAGTTGTGATATTCCCCCTTAACACAACGGGTCTTCAAAATAAAAGCAATATAAAAAAAATTGTCGGTTTATACTTTGAATGGCTGAATATAAAGTATTTTATTAACGATTGGAAATTTGAACAAGATATATATAGAGAGAGTGAACTAAAATAGTAGGAACTGAAAAAAGAGCATGGTTTGTCTGCATTGTTGTAACCATGCACACCCGGTTTGGCTAGTTTGGGTGAAAAACCTGTTTCGATGCCAACTTTTGTCATTGTTTTAACAGTTACATTGTTACAACAATATAGACGAATCAAAGTTCACGACGAAAATCGATAGTTAATTTCATTAAATTTAATTAATAAATTAATATTTAAAAAACTGTATTAACATCAAGTGCCATCCATTACAAATTTAAAAAAATTATTTGAACTTGATTGGATAAATAGAAAGTATTTTATTAACGATTAAAAATTTGAACAAGATAAATATATATCGAATGTAAGCTAATAGTAGAAATTGAGAATAATTTTACCTAATAAGCTTAAATTAATTCCTTTTCTTAAATCTATCTCGTCCCCAAAAATAATTTGATGTACCATTGCAAAATTATAGTTCGGTAAAGAGTTAGCTTACTATTATTTTTATTATATTAAAAAATAAAGGAATAATAGTTAATTTAAGATTGAAAAAACTGTAATAATAGCAAAATCTTACTTGATCTTACTTAAAATAAAATATTTACTAATGCTGCTTTTAAATTTAAATACTTTAATAATATGAAATATATGTATTTTTCTTTATTGTGAGTAAAATAATTTTTAATTCTATTTCTTTTAATAAGAATTTCTTTCCAAGCGATGCTTCCTCTCAAGTTAATGCTCTTAATTAACTTGATTTCTTATCTTAGATTTTTCTTGACATTAAATCATTGCTTCTGAAACTTTTTATACTTGGGGCCCAATTTTCAAACGTAATTTTCATCGCCCCCCTTCCATACTATAACGATGTATTGAATTCAATAATATACTTTGGCGTAAGGCTACAATATGACTTCAATTATGAACCGTTCAAGTTATAAAGACAAATATTAAAATTTTGTATATGATTTTATGATATGCCCATAGGGTCCCTAATAGTTATTAAGCTTGTTCTTAGCTTAGTACTGTTAAATTAATTATGAAACGCATTGTGCAATATTGATACATTTATAAGTGTAACATATCGGTGTAAATGTAACTTTTATTTTTTTATTATGTCGGAATGTATTTTGCTTTACTTTCTTTCAGTAAACTAATAATTTTTCAAAAATTTTTTGAAGTGATAATTTTTTAAGCGCGTTTTGCTGGAGAGTGAACTTGAATGATGCGTTTAAAAAGTCAATCATTGTTACGCTCGGGTTTGTAACGCTCGTAACAATGTTCGCATGTATACTTTTTTTTTCAACTTTTTGATACACACGCACCTCCCTTGTAGGGTTACCCCTCACAGGGAGCGTGCTCCATAGTTTGAGAAACACAGCGTTAAATGAAGTTAGATAGATTAATTTTATCAATGAAGTTTCCATCCTGGGATCTGAAATAAATATTTTTAAATTTAGAAAAACAACACAGACACACACACACACTCACTAATTTTAAGATATCAAATCAGTTTACTTTATAAGGCTGTCTATTTTGAACATGAAATGCTCCTTATCTTTTTACGATTGCTAACTACGCAGAAGATTAAGTGAGGGATTTAAGAATGAATTACATAAACACAAGAAGAACGATTGTACAGAAAGTTTTGGAAAGAACAATATTGGTCATTAGGGGAATATATTTTTGCTTTCATGATTTTTAAAAATCAAATTTTTGTGATTAAATTATGAAAAGTATATTCCATTTTTAATAAAATGCAAGGCAATATGTTTCGAATGCCAAACGCTCGAATTTATTTTACTTGTTCTGATTAAAATTGACAACTTCGTACGATTGCATTTGCATTGAGAGATTTACTAAATTGTGGTGAGCTCAGTAAATAGGTTTCGCCAAGTCCACCATCTCATTCAAAGATTTCAAGTGAAGAAACCGTTTCATTTAAAAATATGCCAAAAGAAAAACCAATTAATTGATGAAAAACATAGTTCTCGAGATTAACATGGCAGCCTCCCAAGTGTAGTAAAATTCTTAGTAATTTGATTCTTTTTCATTTCATTCTTGAACTCCTGATTAGGCAAATTTATTAATGATTCACTTGATTGCTTATTACATTTACAGTTAATATCTTTATGTGAGATTTGGAGCAACAAAGGCTATTACCCCATAAAAAATTAACAAATATTAACAAGTTAATTGATGTCAAAATATTTCATCTTCTGTATAAAAAATCTGAATGTTGATCTGTTTGATACAGCTTTCTCCAGTAACTCTTTAAAGGTGATATTGCAACGAACATCAATTTTGAGAAAAGATTTTAGATGATTTCAAGGGTGAGTACATCTATTGCAGCTTAATAAAATATGCTCCAAGTCATTTAAACAATTACAAGAACTACAAATTGCATTATCCGTTAAATTGAATTTGGTCCTGGGGTAATGATCATTTTTCTAAAAATTCGAATGCATAGAATTTCTTCTCTTCTATTATTTGTCCATTTAGAGATGATGCCGATGTTTGTAATATTGCCCAAATTTTCAAAATACTTGCTTGAATAAAAATTATTTGCTTTTTTAAATCTTGACACATTTTTTACTGATGTCTTCTGAAGCAATCCAGTCAATGTAAACGTTGGACTCCGTGACAGATCTTGCGAGATAATCTGCCTGCTCATTCGATAGTATTTTAGAGTGTCCCGGAGTCCAAAGTAAAATCAGCTGATTAGTATATGATTGTATGTAAATCTTGCTAGCTAGTCTGTGAATCGCACTATGTGATTTAATTGAATAATTTTGAAGAGCATAGAGAGAGAGAGAGAACAGAGAGACTATCAGATAATATTAGCAGGTTTTTGTTTGAAACAGTCAGATCATCTAAAGCTTGGCAAATAGCCAAAGCTTCAGCAGTAAAAATAAAATTATTGTGATTTATTCTGTAAGCAAAAGAGAGATTTTCTGTTATACCTGCTATAGATGTTATTTGTTCGTTTTTCGAGGCATCGGTAGCTATTATATGGAAATCCTGAAAATCACACTCAACTGTGTCATCAAATAAACCCCTTACAGCTTGAATTGGTAAATTTATATCCTAAAAATTGCTTGATTTTTTTTGTATAACTTTTATCTTATGTCGATTCAGATTATAAAGTAAATGAATAACTGTAATAAAATAGATTTGGAAAATTAAGTTCATTATTGGTGAAAGCAGGCATTTGAAAAATGGGTTGGTACAGTTTGATAGCCTATCGTAGGCTAAATAAGTACAACGGATCTCAAGTACCTGTAAGTATCTCATCATAAGATATTAGGAGCAGTATTAATCCTGGATGCTTAACCACTTCCACATCGGAAAGCTTTGTCTGAGTGCTTCTTCAACCATTTCATTTCGACTGAATCTTCGCCAAGCAGTGCGACTTAAAAGCAAATTACTAGTTGATCTCGCCAAATTAAAAACGACCGGACTTAAGACAGTCGCCAAGACTTTCTTTAAATGCCGGCTACCTTGATCAGTCATTTGTAGCTATTACCAAGCCAGATCCTTGCAATGAATGTTAGCCCTGACCGGGTAAAGCAGCTCCCGGATATACTCTCTCCTAAAACCGATCTCATTAAATACACCTTGCAGCAACCACACGACTGCTGACTCCCTCCTAAAGCCCCTGTAATAATTAATCTGCGTTAACTCCCGAATACACGTCAGCAGGACAATAAATAATTCAGGCGGGGAG
Organism: Trichonephila clavipes; assembly: GCA_019973935.1. Classification (NCBI taxonomy): domain Eukaryota; kingdom Metazoa; phylum Arthropoda; class Arachnida; order Araneae; family Nephilidae; genus Trichonephila; species Trichonephila clavipes. The sequence goes on along the minus strand of BMAU01015641.1, from coordinate 620,381 downwards.
CTTAAGCGCCATTCTTCTCGCCATCTTCCCGCCAGGTGGCGCTTCCCAGTATCTTGTCCCTTCTCCGGGACTCTATCCATGTTTAATGAGTTAATTATAGAGAAGTGAGGAGGGAGGGCAGAAATTAATTAATGAAAGAATCCGGGAATTTCGTTTCTCGAAATGGGTAATTAGGTTGAGTTTTGGGCTGTCTTTGATTTTAAAAGGTGTTTTAGAGAGCGGAGTTTTGCCCGGCGACATTTAACTGCTGGGAATCGGCTTTGATCTCGGGGTCTTAGGAAAAAGAGGGAGGAGGATTTGTTTGATGGTGCAGATTCCTCTGGGGAGAATGGAAAGGGTTTAAAAATAGGGCTGCCTATTAGGAATTTCATTTTGAGAATGCCCGAGTATTTAGTGTTCTGGGTACAAGGGGAACCGAGTATTGCTTCGAGAAAATATATTTTAAGCTCGATGAGTCTCATTTCTAGGCTTTCTATTCAATGGAATTGCATTACCAAGATTTTTATGTGCCATCTTGAAAATATCATGAGAAATAGAGCATTAATCTAATTACACTTTTAAGGTGACTCACTACGTTCGAGACCCTTATTTTGAATAAAAAGCGTATGAATGAATTATTTTTTTGATATTTGTCAATTGGATTAGAATGTACATATAATAATATTCTCTGAGAACAATTTTATAGGGGAAAATTATTTTAATGCAATTATTTTGGTAGAGAATGACATATGTTCAAAACATTCTCCTTTTATGAAAAAGGCTTCTATAATAACACTTTGCCTATATATAGATAGGACTTTTATACAAAGCTTGATCAGGGATTTTAGAAAAAATCCCATTATTTTCATAATTACGATCAATTGAAATAATAACCGGTGTTTTTTGATTAAAATTTCTCTACTCTGATGCAATAAAATATGAATAAACCTACTTGTAAACTATTTATTTCAAAAATCCTAGTTCAGACTCTGAGCACAGTAGTCTTAGCTATGTACAGGTAAAATATTATTAGTGTAGAAGCATTTTTCATAAAAGGAGAATGTTTTGAAAATATGCCGTCCTTTCTTCATTTTTAGCTGAAAAATTACATGTAAATAATTTTATATTATCATAAATTTAAAACAATTTTATATGAATATTCTAATTCAACAGACACTAAATGTGCTAAAAAATTATTCATTTATACGCTTTCTCAAAATCACGGCTCAGAACGTCGACAGTTATTTTAAATACAAATGCATTGATTCTTCCTTTTTGCATCACCCTTTATTTTCATAGAAAAAGAAATAATTATTACTCTTTCTGTGCTTAGTTTTTAAATCATTCAGCAATTTGTTAATTCCATTTTGGGAAATATTCATATATAAATACTGAGATATACTTATTTAAACTTGTGACGGATCTATTCGCGTACCTTCCACTAATCCTCTTGGGAAATCTTTGGGCTATCATTCGCGTTTATTCACAACCAACCTTCTGAAGAAACCGTGGTATTTAAATTAAATCCACTATATATAGTCAGGGTTTTCTATCTAGCATGAAGAGAAGGAGAGAAAGAAAGCCAGGAATCAGGGGAGATTGCCACTGATCAGGAATCACTACAGATTATTGAATATTTCAAATATTAAATAGACGACACAATTTAAAGTGACGATTGGTCACTAAACTTAAAGTAACGTTAAGCTAATAGGGATAATTGAATTGATCTTAAATTAAAGTGGTCGATATTTATATTTTCGTATAATTCGTGCACCTCGTTATTATTCCACTTGTATTGTTCATATTGAGACATTCTCTTTTTGAAATTTAGTGAATCAGTGTTGATAATTGGGTTGATCAATAAATAAGTTGATTTTGAATATGTCTGCTATTCCTTCCCTTCCTCCCATGCATCTCGGTGGGTAATCTTTCACAAACTACGAGTCTATGTTATTCAAGTTACTTTCTTAAAAAAAGTTCTTTTGTTCCTCGCAATACATATATTTGTAAGCAGTTTAGCAACTTTGCAATATTATCGTTTTGTCACTGCTTTTAATACAACTTAGTAATTTCAATTAATGCTACTGTAAAAATGTTTCTACAAAAGCTTGGTTTGGAATCATCGTTAATAGAATGAATCTCGTAGTTCCTTAAACCATGATAAAGTGTCAAAGACGATGCCTGAGCACATAGTTAAAAAAAAAATTAATTGGAATTTTTTTCTTTAAAAGAGCAATAAAATTTTATCCAAATAAGGGTGCAAATGACTTAAAGTTATATTTAATTGAAAGCTTTTGGATTTTTAATAATAGCTTGTAAATACTTTGTTAAAGATAATATCACAATCCCTAGAATTTATTTATAAATTATGTTTAATTCCAGACAATTTTTTGAATACTACTATCCCTTAATCAAATGAAGTTATTTTACAAGAACAACTAAGGAAATTCATTTGAGGTCGTGACTTAGTGTAATATTAGTAATCCTTTAGGTTGTTCAACTCTCAATGTAATTCCGCCGAATGGCCATTCAATTCGGAGAAAAAAGCCTTCGAAATTCATACTTAGTTTTTATACAATTAAATTTCAGTTTCCTCCAACGATTTCGTAGCTTGATTGATATATCGTCTGCATACTATGCGTGAGGTCTGGGTTCCATTCATCGGTCAATTTCTTTTATATTCATTTCATTTAATTATTTTTAAAATTAAGTAAACTTATCTATGAGAGGTTTATTAAATATTAAATGATATTTTATGTAATTATTTTGTATTTTATAAAGTAAAAACAATGAAGTAAATTTATTATTTATTATTAAAAATATTTAAAATTATTATTAATAAAAATATTTAAAATTATTATTAATAAAAATATTTAAAATTATTATTAATAAAAATATTTAAAATTATTAATAAAAATATTTAAAATTATTATTAATAAAAATATTTAAAATTATTATTAATAAAAATATTTAAAATTATTATTAATAAAAATATTTAAAATTATTATTAATAAAAATATTTAAAAATTATTATTAATAAAAAATATTTAAAATTATTATTAATAAAAATATTTAAAATTATTATTAATAAAAATATTTAAAATTATTATTAATAAAAATATTTAAAATTATTATTAATAAAAATATTTAAAATTATTATTAATAAAATATTTAAAATTATTATTAATAAAATATTTAAAATTATTATTAACAAAATAATTATTGATTAAAATTTTTTAAAAATATTTAAAATAATTATTGATTGAAATTATTTAAAATTATCTAACAATTTTTAGTTAAAATAATAATTAAAATTAATTTATAAGAATTATTATTAATAAAAATTATTACTAAAATTATTAAAAATATTACTTTATTTTTAAAATTAATTATTTATAAATGAAAGTATTAATTTACTTTTTAAAATTATTAATTTATTAAAATTATTAATTTATTATTAGTTTATTAAAATTATTAATTTATTATTAATTTATTAATGAAATATTTATTAACTTATTATAAAATTATTAATTTATTGTTAAATTTATTATTTATTATTGAAATATTAATTTAAAAAAATTATTTAAATAAACTTTTTAAAATTATTTCAAATCATTTAAAAGGATATTAAACTGTTTTATAAAATTATTAAATTAATAATATATAAAAAAGACTTATTTTAATTATATTAATTTTAAACTAATTAATTTAATGTAATATACTTTATAAATTATTTTATATTATGTATAATATGTTATTTATAGTATATTTTATTTCATATTATAAAACTATTTGAAACTAATTTTTATGTATAATATAATTTAATATTTATTACATATTTTATTACAAACATGATGTATTTATATAAAAGTGTATTTATATATAAAATTTAATATAAATATTTATATAGTTACAGTTTTTTTTTTTACTTTATGAAATACAAAATAATTACATAAAATATCATTTAATATTTAATAATCCTTTCATAAATAAGTTTATTTAATTTTAAAAATAATTAAATGAAATGGAAAAAAATAGACCGATGAATAGAACTCAGACCTCGCGCATAGTATGCAGACGATATATCAACTAAACTACGAAATCGTTGGAGGAATTTGAATCGTATAAAAGCTAAACATGAATTTCGAAGGCTTTTTTCTCTGAATTGACTGGCCATTCGGCGGAATTACATTGAGGGTTGAACAACCTAAAGGAGTACTACTATTACACCAAGTCTCGACCCCAAATGAATTTCCTAAGTCCTGCCTCTCCTTGTTAGCATAAATGAGTCTTTCGTTTACACATATATATATATATATATATATATATATATATATATATGTATATACATATATATGTAATAATTCATATGTTTTGATAAATATTTTCTTTCATTTTTATAAGTATTTTTGTTAATCCTACAAAAACGCAATTTTTCGGGATCAGTGTAATGGCTCAGTTTGAACACAACAAAAATAATAATCAATAATCTAAAAAAAAAACTTTTTGTCAGATATTCTTTTTATATTTTAGTTTCCATAGAATTCTCAGAAGGTGACATTTACAAATAAAAAAACACACACTTTAATCTGAGTTTTCCAGAATCTTTTATATTTTACATTCATATAAGTTCTTCATAAAATAGAACAATTGTAACTTTTATTTGCAGTTTAACTGATTTAGAATTGGCTGAAGTATATGTTAATGTTTCTGAAGATCTGTACGTGCTAAATCTATAGAGGTTTAAAATTCTTACGTTAACGTGGTGTGAAAGTTTAAAGAGTGAGGTGCTAGCTTAGGTGTCGTCTTCATTACCTACGTAACTGGGGTTTAAAAGCGGGAGGTCCGTCGCCAATCGCTTCAGATTGTGTGTAAATAAATAACGTTTTAGTATATTTGTATCAAAAAAAGAAAGAAAAGATTTTGTTTTTATATTAATTGTTGAATAAAAAGTTTCTTTCAATGTTTTTAATTTAAAATAGTGTCAAAACATTTTAAATATGAAGTATTTGTCTTTTAAAGAAAACACAGTAGTTATATAAGAGAAATATTTTATGAAATATAACTGGTTTTGAAGTATGCAATACCAAATGTGCGAGTAGAATTTAGACATCTATAAATATTACAAATACAGTTCAGTTCAGAATTGCTAGAAATAATTTGCAGACGACGAGCAATTATTTGCCGAAATAATTGTAAAATTGTAAGTGAAATGTAAAGGCTTACATAGAGCATTAAATAGTGTGTAAATATATGAATTGCTTCATATAGTGTTATGTAAATATTAGGAGACATAGGTATGTGTTTCTGTGTTAGTGTTCTCAAATTAGAATAAACAGTCTTTTATAATCACATGGCTTCCAAACATTTTATTTCAAATCACTTCCTAAAGAAAAAAAAAGAATCTATACAAGAGCAAACACAAATTTTCGAATACAACATCACTCGATTTCGCTTTTTCTTTTTACAGAAGTGTTTGCGAAATTTCGGATCATTTAGCAACATACAAAATGGCATCACACTAGTATAGATCGCGAATTGTTTGCATGCTCAGTTTGGCAACGATAACAAGCGCAGACAATTATGAACATGTCAAAATATGACATTTTTTTCTCTTGGAAATTTTTAAAATTATGTCCAACATTAATTACTGGAATGGATAGAAGTTTTATTTCTTCTTTTTTTAAAGTACACGCACAATATTTTTTAGAAATAGGTTTCTTTTAGGGAAAATATTCCAATTTATGAATTTCCCTTGAAAATGATTTTTAACTTACAAATACATTTTTTTTTAAAAAAATATTATGAACAAAATATTTTTATAAATAATTATTTTTAAATTAATCTAAAAATGTTTACCTTTTAAAAGAACATTTTCTAGAATTTATTTTAAAGATAATAGATATAATCAACTATATTATTATTAAATGTAATTTGAATTACTACACATAAACAACTCAACTTTACTTAAGATGAACTTAAATTTTTCTAAATTATTTCAAATGTCAGTTACAAGTAACTTAGCTAATGAGATTTATTTTCAAAAGCTATTATATTTTTATTTTTCTATATAAGTATGTATTTTTTTTATTTTAGTTACCGAGAAAACATTTTTATATGTATACATTATTTTGCAACTTGGTATCTGATTACAAAAGAGCATACAAACACTCGCATTGCAGAATATTGAAAAGATACACAGAAATACATTGATCGAATACTACTTTCGTCAAAAAATAATATAAAGTAGAAAAAGGAATAAATATAAATGTAAAGTATATAGAAAACGAAACACACACAAATCATGTTTCAGCTCTTCATAATAAATGCAAGAATAATACAGAAAGAAAAAATACACACACATATCAGTTGTTCGCACGTTTATTTCTGAAAGTAGATTTCGATCATTTCTGTACGTATCTCGTATATACACAGCTATAGGATCATTATAATATAACAAAAATAGAGAATGCCACACAACGCATCAGTACATTGATAATACCTTTACACGAGAAACAGGCATATAAATGACTTGAATATTTTATTACCAGCAAATAGAAAAACCACTTGTTTTCGTAAAACACAGTGATTTTTTTTTGTTTAAATTTGTTTTTTTTAAAATCTACACAGACATTCACAAACACACAATATAAGTTGCAAATTAGTCCTCGCATACAATTCTTCTTGCATTTTTTTTGTTTAAATATCTTTGGTTTCGAAGAACTAGACTTTTCAAAAGGAGGTTCTGTTTCCATTTTCAAAAAAGCTAACATTCCGAAAAAAGATATGTAATAATAAATCCAAAAAGATCTACTAATACATAGCTGACTCAAGGAACCGTACAATATTTATTAGAACTGAGGCATATAGCCATTTTTTTTTCCGTACATGTATGTTTAGTAAGCACACTACCTACTGAACTTCTTACTATTTTAACAACCTACAATGTTGATATATATTATATGTATATATATTTATATAAGACTACAATATGAACAGACTAAATAAATCAGGCCTTAGATTAGGCCAAATAGCCCTCATAGCGAATGTATTATACGGACGGAATTGTTTGTTGAAATTTAACACACTAAATGTATTTATTTTGTTTTATAATAAGGCAATATCTGGCAAATTTGCCGCAGAATAAAAAGTAATGAATTGTAGAAAAGATACGCTAACGCAATATACGGAATGTACGAAATATATATGTATATATATGTCTATATGTATAATCTTTCACATTTGCCTTTAAATAATAAGTTAAGCTGTATAAATAAAGTCATAAAAATATGGAATGTAATCAGTTTACATGCCAAGATTACTGAACGTGATATAACTGCTAAAATTAACGAATCACAACCATTGGAAATGAAGCTACAATAAATGATAAAGTATAGAATAATTTTGAATACCATTTTTTGCAATTGAAACATCTTTAAGGTAAATTTCGATAAAATAACAAGTAATTTTCTGAAATTATTTTTTTTTAAATATAACACGAATATTTCTTCTAAAGATGAAAAAAATTCATAAAATTTAGAATTCATGATCAATCGAAATGATAACACAAAACGCGGTGTAATTGATTACTTTTAGCAGTTTACGCTTAGCAATCTGCCAATATGTAAATAAATAATTAAGAAAAATATATGTAAGGTGACCTTGTGTGTTTCTTGAACAAATGAAAAACGAAAATCTCTCTTTTGTTTTTGAAACAGCCCGTGAGATTTTAACAAGTGCATTTAATTTACACGACAGTCCTACATTTTTATTTTTACTCATTTACAAAATTCTTTTACCTTAAGTTTGGTCCTCGATACCTGAGCGATTGAGAACAATGTTATGAAATCCTGCCAGCTGACCCCCATGCGTTGTGAAATGCACAGAAAACGAATGAATAAAAATGTCTAAATAATTCGAATGATATTTCACTGCAAAAGAACAGACACAAAGAATTATCGAGTTAAAAATAAAATTTTCATGAAAGTATTGAAAAAAATTTCTTACCAAACAATGACATGAAAAAAATATTCCAAATAACTTGATCTTTTCATTATGCAATCAACAAAACGCTATAAAATCAATTTATATCCATGATAAAACGATAATAACCTTGATATCTTAAGAATAACTGCAATAATTCGATTAAATATTTCTAAATGATACGACTATTGAAACGATATGAAGCAGACGATATTATACAATTAATGTGAAACGAATTGCGAAATTCTTAAAATGATACAAATAATTTTTTACAAAATATTTAATTGAAATAATAATCTTAAATAAATTGAGATAACTCTTACAAGAATCTTAATTAATAAATCCGTTTTTGAAATCATTGAAATGTTCATTGGGAAACAATGTAATGATGTGAATTAATTACTTGTTAGTTTGAAATGAATGAAGTGAAGCAAACCCAATCAATTCAAAAAGTTCCGAAAGATTTTTGACGAGAAAATGCAGAATTTTTGGTAAAGTTAATTGAGATGTGATTACCGTTTTTTTCATTTTTTACAATAAAACAATTATCACATTGAAATACATTTTAAAAGAGTTTTAACTGACTTTTTTTAAAATTCTGATTTTTTTAATAGAAAATAAAATATGCTTTGATTTAATTGGAATGTTTCTTTAGATAGTATAAGGCAATTATTGTCGATATTTAATTAAATAAAAATGTTATAGAATAAATAGGGTAATTGAAATCTTCATTAAATAAAAAAATATATCTTTTGTGGATTCAATTGTTTCATTTGTTTAAAAAAGTTATAATTTATTATGAATTTTTATCATTTGGGAAAGATGTTTTTTTATATTATTAATCTCGCTTTCTCTCTCTGTCTAACGGTAAATTGGTGGAATATTTGTAAAATAATTTTTAATCCATTAATTTTGATATCAATGTGGACAAAACAATAACGCGACTTATAAATAAAACAAAATAAGGAATTTTTGATAAATGATAGTTTTATTTAAAATTTGGTCTTTTTGTTCTGGATTCAAAACATCGAAAAGATATTTTTAAAAATGCCAAATTTTATTACCACATTTACCAAGAAGATGTTTGATGTGAAATTTGGTGATTTTGGCAAAGAATTTGGCTTGTATCAATAAACAGTACTAACTTTTTCTTCTACATTTTTAAATGATTGAAAATTTTGAACTTGTCTTTTTGCACATTGTATCTTACGCTTTACAGTGGATTTCATTTTACGATAGTTTAGAAATGGCATTCAATTTCTCGCATTTGGAATAAATGATCGATTTCTGTGCATTTAACAATCGCTTAAGGTTTTCCAATCCATTTTCTATTTCAGAAGACATATAAAAACGAGGAGATAGTGAGCATTTTCTGAATGTACCAAAATTTTTTTTCTCATTTGTTCACTGTTCACAGTTACGTCGTAAATATATGCACCAGGTATTATATGAGAATAAACGTAGCATGAGCAATATATCCAAATTTTTTTTAAAGATTCATTTTATATCAAAACAGCAGCGGACTTTTAAAAACCGTATGAAATATCTTTGAATTGTATTAGTAAGAATACGAAAATAAATATTTTCTTGGGTGAAATTTGTTTTATAAGTGCATTAAGTGATATATATAATATCTGTAGAATAAACTCAAATTTTTTTATAGAGATTTTTTTTCAGTTTAATTCGTCAGAATGAAGCTTCTGCACAATATTTTATTTTTAGAGAGAGAACACGAGTTTTTTTTCCTTTTGTTGGTAGAGAGCTGTACATGTGTAAAATACACAAGAAGAAAAAGTAATTTTAAAATATTTTAGAGATATTAATTGCGTGAAATCAGTAAAATTTTACATGAGAGGTCAATTTAGTTAAATTAATATTAGTATTTAAAATTGTTAATGGTCAAGCTTGTAGGTTGAAAGTTAATATAAGATGTGTTAGTTGAGATCAGAAACTTTTCAAACAGTAAAAATGACTGGGGTTAATCATAAAAGGTTCTAGGTCACATAAGTTAATAATGAATTGGAGATGAACAAGAATTTTATTGAACAAGAATTAAACTTTTTGAACAAGAATTAAAAAGTTAAATGCATGATTGGCATGTTGATTCGTAGTTTTCTTTTTGCCTTTATGTATTGTTTTTAATTTGAAAACGACATTAATAATATTTTATTTCTGCATTCGAAAATAACAGTTTAAATTAAGCTTTAAGTAAACCGAAATGGTAACGAAAAGCTTTGTTTAAGTAAGTAAAAACGAACATTGCCTCATTTTTGCTACATTTTAAAAGCAGAATACGACATGCTTAAAATTGTTAGAACAGCACTAAGCAGCATCACTTAAGTGGTACAGTTTTATGTTTTAGTGAAATATTAAACATAAAGCATGGAAATAGTTCTCATTGGGGAAAATATTACACACGCTTACACAGAAGCAATATCATTTTGATATGTGGCGTCTTGGTTTCCGAAATGGGACAAATTTATTTTTTCAAATACACGATATTAGGACGCAGGCTTCAATACATGTAATACGTTTATGATATGTATCAGATTATTTGTCATTCTAATTCAAAGCAGACTTAATGTATCTTTGATACGTTTACACAAATAACATTGTTATCCTTAACTTCTTGGGAGTCCAATATTAATACTCCTGAATGGTCACTCAGGAGGACAACAAGCTCATATTGACCATTATGAACAAATAAAAGATGCATAAATAAGGCATTGTTTGGAAAAAAGATATTTGTATTGGAAACAGATCCACAAAGATTGGATATCAGTAGGAATTTTATGGTGTTACACTAATTGCTTATATGAATCCCCGTAACAATTTTTATTGAAAAATTTTAATCATTCTTTTCTCCAGTTTGTTTTTTCCTTTTCCCCTTCAAAAACTCGCTTTGACTTAAAATTTTACCAGTTGTGTGTGAATCTATTTCTCTCCTTTAGTTTATTCTACTTTGATAGAAAAATTCCAAAAGTTCGGCTTTTATTTCTGATTAAATTGCTCACACTCGAAAAAAAATAGCTATTTTTAAATATATGTGTATAGTTCTTTAATTAAAAAAGACAAATTATTCACTATTATATGTAAAACTAATATTTATATGAAAAATCAAACTAAAAACCTTAATTTATCACTTAGTACTTGGACGTTAAAATACTTAAATTCCAGATCATCAGGTAACGTAAGAAAGGTAAAAGTTCGATTTTAATCCATTTTTACAAGAAAATAAAACTATTTGCTTCAATGAAAATAGCATATGGAATATAAAGTGAATTAATAATATATTTTAAGGATTTTTATTGTTAAAAATAGTATATTTGTACCATTACAGATTCATTTTTCAATGCAAAAAAATTAAGATGTGAAATTTCTTATCTTTAATATTTGTTCCAAAATATATAAGCAGATAATTAATTTTATAAAGCCAACTACCAGGCCGTACCTGATAAGGTTCTACTGCATTTGTAAGCAGTAGACACAAAATTTGGTCCCAGGCTTAATTGTTCCAAAAAAGAGTTTAATTGTAATGGCCTGATTCTGTCCCAAAAATGACTAGTTGAAAAACGCCCAATTAATCCTCCTCAACAGTGTTTTTAACGTTGGAATAAAATTATTAATTTATGCATCTTTTATTTGAGCTGTGCAAAATAACGCTTTTTACAATGAAATGGAAAGCACGACATTTGATAGTCATTCTGCAACCAAAAGCTACACAACCGCAACAAAACTTAAGAAAACTGAATATTTTTTTTTTACAAAACTGAAGTCAGTTCCGATGCGTTAAACAGTTCACAGCGATATAATAGTTATATCTACAAATGCTTTGTTGATTATTTGCGAAAACAGTTCTACATAGCAGAGAGTAAGCTATTCCTTAAGTAACACAGAGTCATAAATTTATCATATTTAAATCGTTATCATGAAAAGTTCCACAAATGACACATACAATACAATGAACACATTTGTTTTTTACATCGATTCAGCAGCGTAGAATACAGCTGCTAATATTCAGAAGGACAACGAATGAATAATATTTACTTTAATGTGGCTAAAGCCGAGTCAATAAAGAGCGTAAACATAGTATTTATTATCTGTACATTTTCAAACATCAACTTTATGAATATCTGAAATTAAAGAACATTTTTATATACATTTGAAATCAATAAAAACACAATATGCAATATATAAAAACATCAAGTTCTGAGAGAGGCTACCTTACTTTTTGGGTAGTATGACTTTTATGCATCAGAAAAAAGCAAATTCGTATCAATATATTTAATTCAACGGTGAATAGTAAAATTTTGAAATAAATAAAATTCTCAGATTTTTAGCTGAAGAACAGTTAAAAGTTTATACATTTCTGAACGATATATATGCACAAGTAAAGAAAAATTACTCTTGTTATTAAATCAAAAACCATAAATGGAAAGAAAAAGAATAAGTTTAACTGCATAAAATGGTTTCCGAATATATATATGCTGAGGATTTGTAGGCTTAGAGTTTAGAAGGCCGTATCAGATTGTCATTTGTTTGTTTACCTTATCTGTACATGCTAAACAGATATCTATTACGGTACAAATAAATTACGAAATAAAAAAATCATAGAACATATTTCTTAATAGAAAATTTACCAGAATAGGTAACATTTTATAATAATTCCAAATTATTTATAAATAAATAATTACTACATAACTACCTTATTTTTAATTTTAAACAAATATCAATACTTTTGTACATTAAGTATGATTCATAATAAAATCAACAAAATTTTGCTACTTTGTGGGAAGTATATTTTTAGTTTTTTTTAGTGAATTTTTGTAAAATATTAATGGAGTAATATAGAAGCCATTCGAATTTTCATGGTTTGAAATTTTATTCTTTTTTTTTTCAAAATTATACACTATTACTATTTCCAAATACACTGTCGGGGTAATTCAACATCCTCTATTTGCAATCCACTGTAGGCATATTACGTCACAGATTTACAAAATTTATGTAAGATAATAGGCAGCGAAGGGTTTCATATAATTCTGAAAGTTTCAAACATTAATTTATTTGAAGTAAAGGAAATTTATATAAAAAAGAATAAAAGTTAGTATTTATTCTGCTCAAGAGAAAGTTTTATTATTTTAAGCTTTCTAATGTGTGGAATTTTGGCGAAAAAATTATTAGGGACAATTATAGTTTTCATTATCCAGATATTATATAAAATTTACAATGCAAACTAAAATTTATCAACAAATTTGGGGAAAAAACATAATTTTAAAAGTTTATATATAGTTGGCTATATATGTAAACTTGTAAACATTTCATTTTAATTGTTTAAAAAGTGATAATGAATTAAAAGAAATGACGGATTGTTGTAAGTCCAATATTAAAAAATAATTACGAACTTTGTTACTTTAATCATATTTTATTTAATATTAAATTTAAAAAAATTAAAACCTCAAATCTTTTGCGCAGAAGAACGTATTAACTTTCTTTGAAAGTTCCTCAACCTCCCTTTGGTCTAAAAATAGAACGGAGAGAAAAGAAACTCGTTTGACTGAGGAGAATTAAAAATGTTTCTGTTGAATAAAGAGGGGATTATTCACTTAAAAAAGCCCGTGCACCACAGGCTGTGCAGCTAGTATATATTAAATACTGTTAAATTATTACATTCGTATGTAAATATTTTCCCACAAAGTAACACATTTTAAACTTATTATTGAATAAGAATACATGCTGGGGAAACATTCAGAGGAATTTTTGAACTTATCGCACTTTGTCACAGCGGATAAAAGATTGTATATCATATAGAGGCACTCGAATATACATTGGTCTTGCATAGAGATAGTCTTCTGATTATCGGTTATTGGACTCGAATGAATTTAACTTTAGTCATTGTTTTCTGTAACAGTACATATCTTTTTTTTCTCCATATATTTATGTATGCTACTCGCCATTAAAAAGACAGAAATACACAGATAGGTTCTACCTTACCTCAACAATACATAGAGTGCTCGGAAATGTAGGCATGCGAGAAAAATTATGATTTACAGAATATAACCTCTGAATCAACGTGGTATATATATATATGTCTTGATAACTTTCACGATGAACGATTTAACTTTAGCCATTTTTTTATTGATCTGTGACTTCAAACTGCGTCCTTTAGAAAAAGAAAACCACAGTTATCAGTTTTAACAAAAACCTTTTCAAGTTATTTATTAAAAATAATTCCAAATATCTTCTTGTTTTAAGTAATTACAGATGGTGTAATATTCCGAATTACTGACTTTGATTGCAGGCAATATATTTTGCAACAAGATCAGCAATATATATGCGAAAAAAGATTAAATTCGTATGACGTCACAGTCACATAAGTGGAATCGCATTAATCCAGCTAATCAGTTCATAAAGTTATGTGACGTCATAATCACATGATAAATGCATTCACGCATCTCCAGCCAATACGTCCAAGGACTTTGCTGTTGCTAACTTCTGCTTTTTACAGAAACTTTCTTTTAAAAGGCACAAATTTGTAAACAAAAATAACACACATAGAAAGACAAAATGTTCTTATAAAAATATATGTATAATATAAGATTTTTTTTAATTCAGAAAAACTTATTGGACAATCTTAATACTTAATCTTCTTTACGCAGTAATCAAATTTGGAATTATATCGAATTTCTACAAGTAGAACCACAAGTGCAAGTCTAATGTCAATTTTGAACAATGAAGAACACGTGATTGTACTTATCATGTGACTGTCATGAATCTAGCTAACCCGATAATTAATAATTCATATCGTGTGAATAAATTTAATTCTTATTTCTTGACTGAGCAAGAAATTCACTTGGATGATAATTTGATATGAAATGAGCATATGATATGCATTTTCGATATGTTTCTCTATAAATAATAAATTTTTTCTCAAAGCAACAAACGAGTTCATAGCTGTTGCCAATTTGCCAGGATATATATAATTAAAAGGCTAATCTTACACCTAATAGCCATACGGAGAAGGCTTGGAAACAGATAATTTCTGATTACTTATTTTTCTCGCATGCCTTTTTTTTTCTAGACAACAACTACCAAGTGGTAAAATATCTACGTGTCATAATGGTATGAATCAACATGCACAGTTTCAAATTTCAAACACATCATGCAGATTATACGAACAATTAGCGGACCACACATTTTAAATAATAGTCAATAATCACAGAACAGCCTTTTTCACAGCTCACAATAGTTAAACAGCAAATGCATGTTAAACAGTATATTTAAGCTATTTACAAATCTCACAGATTTCTGAGATTTAATATGTAATTATCTTTCTAAATTATATTATAAAGTTTGTTCGACTTCAAAATGAAAAAACAAACAAACAAATAGCTTATAGAAAGGGGTATTATTATTAATCAAAAGTAGCGACTTGTGTTATTACGAAAAAATCTTTTTTAATATAAAATAAATAAATTATGCACCAAAGCAGCCTTTGTTTAAAGAAATAAGAATAATTTTTCGATAGTTATGACCAAATTCTATTTTGATGATGTGAATAATAAAACTAACCATGATTTAAAAATCAATCCTTTTTAAAACTAAAGTAATTAAACCTTCCAAATATACTTCCTAATGAACAGGTGTTGAAAATTTTTCAAATTTTAACAAATATTCGTTATTTTCTAAAGAATATGTTACACACATTGCTCAAATGTATTTACAACGAAGTGTATTCGAAGCTTATGTATATATATTAAAAACAAAACTAAAAAGATTCTTTTCCACATCTGATGAAAGAAATTTTGAATTAAACCAAATTAAAAAAAAGGAGGAAGAAAAGACTTCTACAAAAGGAAACCCGATTATTCACTTCACTTCATTTCAAATGAGTCATTATATTTTTTAATTATTTTAACATCAGTAAGTGAATTTAAGTAACTTTTCAAAATCTCTGAAAATAAAACACACTGAAAATTAATTAGTTAATCAGAGCAACAACAATTAGGAATTGAATGGTGAATAAGACCATAAAAAGAACAAAAAATAATTGCGCAAAGAAGCTACAAATGTTCCAGAGGAGGAGGAAAAGGTAAAAAATTAAATTTTATCCGAAATTAAAGAAAATAAGCGGCGAATTCAATCTGGTTTTTCACGAATCAGATTGATTCATAGTTGAGATTGAAGATAGTTAGTAGTGATTGTCTGGCAATTATCTAATGCATTCAAGCAATACGAACGTTGATGCATTGTTAACACATTAAGAACACGAAATATTATTCAAAATGGAATCTTATTCGAAATCGTTTGTGCGGGAAAAAACTCGAGAGATGCTTATAAGAAATTTCGAAGGATATTTTTAGATTTTTTTTCGATATATCTGATTTATTTTTTATTTGAATTGGTACAAAAATCTTTATTTGTAGTTCACAATTTCTTTTAAATATTAGATTAATTTTAAAACATTTGTTTAAAAATATTGATATTTTTTGTTATTGATTTTATATTCTCGAAAGTTTTAAAGGCTGTCATCTTTTTTACTCCGTTTATGTAATGATAAAATTCCATTAGTTTTATATTTCGAATTCTTTTAATGTCACAGCGCTCGAGCCAAATAACATCTATTTACAAATCTCGCATGCATCACACACACATATATATATATTATATCGTGCCGAAATAGTTAGTATTGTTGTATGAAAATAGACGTAAGAAACATGTTACACACATAGTCAAATTGCTGATATGGTTTGTTTGTAATGATTATGTAAATAGGCGATTTCTTGTATTCTTAAAATACAAAAAAAAATGTAAATATAATTTTTTTTGTAACTTAAATGTTTCATCTGCGTAAATGTTGAATAAACTCAAATAAGATTTAAATCTGGACAAACAAATAATTAGATAAATTATTAAAACTTCTAATTTCAGGACCGCATATTAAATACATCAGTGTGAGACAACGTTTACAACATCAAATGTTACAAATAAGTGCTGACATTTAGTTGAACATTGAACATGGGAATTGGACCGACATCGATTATATATATACACACACAGGACAAAGAGACAGTATTTCTTGTAGTTATATAATCAAAGACAAAACGGAAATAAGAAAATAAATGAATTGTTATTGGATTGTTTTGAGATCTTTTAAAATAACAAATGTAAAAGTTTCACTTCTGAGTTAATAAAAATTAAATAAAATCCTTTATATTGAGTTTTCAAATAAATTCTAGAACTTTTAGAAGAAATTAGGAAGCGAAGTAGCATATTAATTTTTTTTCACTCAAATTTATATTTTGATGTTTGATAAAATTAATGAGTGTCTTAATTATATGGTTAATTGTTTAATGTTTCGTTTGTAGAGATTTGGATTTAATTCGCTTTTAACATTTACAACACATCTTTACTCAGGTCTTTTAGAGTTTCAAACTTTTATTCGAATTAATCTCTAAAACAATTACTGCATTTTAAATTTTGCTCAACTTTTAAGCATATTTCATTTATGTCTAACATAAATTATTAATACAACAAATTTTAAAAAAGTAATTTATTTTCAATATTAAGAACGATTGTTGTCTTGAATCATCTGAATTTTTAAAGAATTTTTTTTCGTGAAACTTTTTAAGCTATAACTGTTTTTCTAACTGTTAAAAAACTATTTGTTATTCTTTATTGATAATTGTTATTATTTGTTGTTTATTATAGTTTTTTGATTGTTTTTAGTTTAACTGTTTTTGTCTTGAGCACACTTATATTTTTTAAATATTAATAATCAGCCTACCCCCTTTTCAACTATTTTATATATTATTTTGCGTAAATTCTTGAATCTAAAAGTTTTAACTTTAAATTAATATTTTAGTTTAATTTCAAATTCTAAAATCATAAAAGTGTTATTTCAAAATTCGTCGAAAATAGAGAGTAAAATGTATGGGGAAAAAGCATGAAATACATAGAATTAAGTCCACTGACTAATTCCAAAAAATTACATTTGTGTTTACATTCAACATTTAATAAGTCAAAAACGGACACCATTTCTGGAATATTAGATGTTTGTATACAGAGGCGAACAACACTCGTTTAAAAAAATGCGCCCTCGCTTGCGTAGAAAGTTGTGAAAAGTGTTGTGAATACGACAACGTTGCAAATCTTACCTATTATTGGATATCACAATCAGCATAGATGAGACTCATGAAGTACTTCAACAACATCAAGAGAGACGTTAAAACAACCACGCATGCGCGGGTGTTTAAGGCACAGTAGAAAAATATTTTTGCTTATAAAAACTCCTTGCAGTGGAAGAGTCGTGAGAAGTGCTTTTGGTATCGATAATGCTCTTTTTCATCGATATCGCAATATATTTGATCGATATAGTAACTCATACATTTCAAGACAAAATATTTAGCCCAATCAAAAGTAATTATTTTAAAATCAGTGTCATCCAAAGTAAATGGCAGTTACAATATATTCTTAATTAATTTAAAATGATAATTTTTGTTGTCCGACTATAACGCAAAATTTCCCTATAGTTTTTGGATCTGTCATTTATTATCAATGTCACCTAAATTTAGATTTTAATCGTAATGTTGATCGTTTTTCAAAAAAAAATCTAACATAATAAAGCTATTTACTTTTGATATTTCTATTGTGTTTTGAAATCTCAAAATTAGTAATTTATATCACTACAAAGTTTAGATTATTACACAAACGTGAGATTTTTCAATATATTTCAGGAAGATTTCACAAATACAGTTTTAACACAACTTTAGTGAACATAAAAAATATTCGAATTAGGCTTAACATAAGTTCACAATTCAAGTAAAAATAAAATAATCTCGAGCCGGGGAGACGATTGAATTATTTGCAGCAGACGATCCCATTATTTTTTTCAATCAGATGTGGGTGTTGCCACAACATTTTTGAAATTAAAAAATTAAAAGAACAAAAGGGAAACTGTTTCATTTTAAAGTTATGTATTAGAAATTTTGTATGTGAATGAAAAAGAGCATTTCGATGTAGGATATCAGTTAAAATATAATAGGTAAAACACATGTAGCTTCTTAGACTGGAAATAAACTAATATTAAATTGAACAATATGAAGTATTGGAAAAAAGGTTGCATGGACAGAAAATTGATTAAATATTCCAGAACCATTTGAATCATTTTGAATGACAAGAAATTCTCAAATTATAAATTAATAAAATTCCTTGATTGACAATATATAATTCTTATCATTTTCTAATATATTCACATCATCAAATTTCTCTGAAAGTTTTTATGAAATAATTGATATAGTTGACCAGCGTATTAAACTTATATATATATATATATATTTTATATATATAAATACATATATTTATTAAATTTGATCATTTTTACTAAAGGTCAAAGATAATGTTATATATGTTCATAACATATATATATATATATATCAACATATTATTTATAAAGAAAATACTTGTACACACAAATTTTAAGAAATTTGAGGTAAAAACAAGATATTAAGCTCAAAGCGAAGTTTTAAGTTCATACTCTTATATTACAGAAATTATAATTAGTTGCTAGGATTTTGTAAGCTTTACAGAATAGCTTGTAAATAAAACGTTATTGAAAGGAAAAACTTTAGCGTAAGTATAATTTAGCTTTTAAGCTAAAAAAAATCAACGAAGCCGCTGCATAAAAAATTAATATTTCAAAAACAAAAGTACAATGAAATAAAAAATGCATGATTTCTATTATCTTTCAATAATTAATTAATGTACTATTATTGAGTATAAATGCACTTATTCGAAAAAACTATTTCAACTCACCAAGTTAAAACTACGTCAGCTGCTTTTGAGTAATACACCTTTGAATATATTCTTAACAGATATATATTAATCTTAAAAGTCTTATAAGTATAATCAATACTGGACATGCAATACACAATTTATAAAATATACACACAATTTAATGTTCACCAAGAATAACTATTTCTTTAAACAAACTCGTGTAATTCGAATAAAAACTATTTCAAAAACTTCAGGAAGAAAAAATCACTTTTTGTTTACTCAGTAAAACAAGTTAGAAAGCACCTCATATGTAAACAATATCTAAACCAGGGACTACATGAACAATACTTAACAAGGGATATTAGAGAAAAAAGAACGACACTCTTTGACGAAAAGACGCTGATATTTTTGCATTACACAGTAAGCATATTTTTTTTTGTTTATCTTAAAGTACAGTCCAACAGTGATCAAAGTAACAAATGCACTGTAAAACGATTGGTTAATGCTAATGGTTATTTAAAACACCAACATGGTAAAACTATGAACATTGGTCATCGGTGTACGGAACCAAAAAAATGAGAATTCTAACGAATGCAAAATATATATATATATATAAAAGAATTAAACATATTGGAAAATGGGAAAAGTAGGGATTTTTGTTTAACTTAGTCGAGATAATATATATATATTTCTTTTTTTTTTAGTGTATTCGGCTTCCTCGAAGAGGCAGGGAACACGGAAAAGATTGCCTTTTTTTCTTGGCTGCACTGCATGCCCCTGAAATTTAAAATATTAATGTTAGTATTTATGTGTACTCCTCGCTCTGAGCAGAGCACTGTTCATAAATTTTATAGTAAGGCTTCCAGGAAAATATATACACTCATAATGAAATGTCATCTGCTACCGGTACACGAAACCATCCGTGGGACCAGAAATTCTAAGAATTTGTTCCACGTTAACTTTGCGTTCTATTTCCGCGGTGACGTAGAGTAGATTTGCCTTATAGTGATCTTTTGAGGTTGCAATGTCAAGTGGTCGAGTGTGCGATTTTAATCTCTGATAATAGATCTTGTTGATGCATAAGGCTGCATCTTGGACCATTTATAATATGGGTAGTTTTAATATACTGGTATATTATGTTTTAAAGTGACTGTTAAAACATATTCATCTGACAATTTTTCCGAAATTAAATATGCTAGCTAAACATATTCAAGTGTTCTAGAACTTAATGTTTACTAAATATAGTCGGACCTCTATTTGACGAGGTCGCTAAATCTCGGAAAAAAACCCTCTTTATATGGAAAATTCTTTAAATGAGGATTCATTTTTTAATATACATTAAAAACCAAGTAAAACAAATTTTAAATTCATAAACGCTATATATTATTTTAAAATGGAATTTTTCACACTTTTTTTCAAAAATTAATATCTATTCCTTTTATACAGCTTAATTTTAAATCTGTAAGGAAAACAAGAAACAAACACACACACACAAGCACAATATAAAAAAAATTAAGTCAATTTCTACTTAGATCAATAAAGAAAATTTTTATTTTAACTATGTATATATATATATACATAGTTAAAATAAAAATTTTCTTTATATATATATATATATATATATATATATATATATATATATATATATATATATATGACAGAATCACAACATTAAGTGGTAATTAGTTTTTATTAATTATCATTAAAGTATCGTATTGTCATCCAAAACAATCGTGTACATAAAATTTCAGTTCAACTGAATGCTTTAAAAGGTGAGCAAAAAAATCTTTTAAAGTTTTGACCCAAGTTGCTAAAAATGAAACCAACGTGGCTGCATCTGTAATTTAAATAATTAGCTTCAGTCAATTAATTATAATTAAATTATCGTATTTTTACTCCAAACAATGGTGTATAGAAAATTTCAGCTCAAATGAGTATTTTAAAATGTGAGAAAAAAACCTTTTCAAGTTTTGACACAAGTCGCCAAAAGTGATGCCAACGTGGCTGTATTTGTAATTCTTTGAATAATTAGTTTTAACCATTTAATTTTTATTAATTATAATTAAATTACAGTATTTTCATCCGAAATAATCATGTATACAAAATTTCAACTCAATTGAGCGCTTTAAAATGTATTTTATTAACGATTGAAAATTCAACCAAGATAAATAAATATATAGAGAGTGTGAGCTAATAGTAGGAACTGAAAAAGATATTGTCCAGGAATATATTGTATATTTTCAACTTTAAAAAATAATTTATATTAAAACTAACGAATTTGCTTATTTTGTAATTTTAAGTCTATGAGTCATTTTAAAAGCACATTATTTTATAACCACTAATTTTATGCGTACACTACCACATGCGTGTCTAAATTTGATAACTGATAAAATCTGTTAGTTTTATTTGAGTTTTTTGTTAATTCTGGAGATTCGATGGCTCTACGTGAGTTAGGCTCCTGGTAATACCATTTCAAGGTAATTTATCATGATTAAATGCTCTAAAAAAGAAAAAAATTAAAAATAACCTAAAATATTTTAAAATTAAGGAGAACAAAAATCGAATTACTGAGGAAAATGTTCGTTAGGTAAAAAAAGCACTTCGCTATTGGGAGGTTATTTTACGAAGAAAATAGTAAAATTTTCTTGGTTGTAGGAAAAATTCGTAAATTAGAAAAATTTGTTAAATAGAGGTTCGACTATATTTAAACAAACTGGGAATTTAGTTTAACCTTCAATTAAATAAAAATGTTCTGGCAAGGTATATGATAATAATTACTGAAAATGTAAAAACATTTTTCAGAGTTACGCTTTCTGATGATTCAATTCAATGCAGTTATTTACAAAACTCTAATTCTTGAATGGTGTAATAAACTAATTTTAGTTTAAATTAATTTTAAATGCAGATACTAACATAATCCCGAGTCACATAAAAGTAATTTCTAAAACTAAGATTCATTTTTAAACAAAATTAACTTAGATTATTTTACGTCTGTATTGTTTTAGTCATCGAGATATATTTTTTTTTTTTGAATTGAGTATATGTGAGTGCTATGAACAAATAGTGAACGATATTATAATCAGTTTTCTACGTCTGTAAGAATCGAATAGTAATTGAATTATTTTATTTGCAGATTAAAAAATCTTAACTAGATTCCTTGAAGATTTGTTAAGGAACAAATCTGAATTATTTAGTAGAAAGGAGTTAATTCAAAAAATTCAAAAATAATCACATTTCAATGAAATAATTTTCCAGACTGTGACGAATAAGGTTCGTATACATTCAAAAAGGAATCAGAATTTTAGCAATATATGTCATTCTAAAGAATTTAATGCAAGGAAATCTATTAAGTAAATTAGAATTATTTCTGATAAATCCGCATTATGAAGAATTTCCATTCTTTTTTCTCTATTATTTTAAATAATAGTGAAACTAGTAAGCACATATATGATTAAATAGGCTTTATCAACTTGAAATTTATTCTGGAATAGTTAATATTTTGTACAATTATCAATATGCATTCCCTATGAGTTTAAAAGCAAAACAGTTGATCAGATGAACTCACCTTCAATTGACTCCGTTTTGTATACAGTTTCCGTTTTGGGTAAGAAGTGAGTTAACCATTTGGCAGTTCACTTCACCCATCTTGTTCTTGGCGTACTCTATTCGGATGCCACCCCGGTCCGATGAAAACAGCACGTACCCTTGGAGGGCCTGCAACGCATGCGTGGCCAGACGAATATCCTATAAGAAACAATAATACTTTTTGATTCAAATATGAACTGAAATAAGCCAGATATCGTGATGGCTGGATCAATTTCTTTAAGTTTCGAACACGTGACCTTACTACGCTCTTTTAAAGTTAAGTACAAAAAGATCCAGACATCTCCACACAGATTATTCTATTATTACTATGCAAATCAATGACGCCTTACAAATTTTGGTCAACTGGGTCAGGGGCACTTTTAGGCTTAGGAACGCTAGGCATGTGTCTAGGGTGCAAAAGATTTGAGGAGGCAAAAATTTGGAGGTTAAAAAAGAGAAAAAAAAGAACTTAAAATTCCAGCGAATGTACCACCACTACGAAGCTCTCAACACAAGATTCTAGATATTCAGAAATCTTCATGAAAGGGAGCAAGAAGATGAGGCAAAATAGCGAAATTCTTCGATCTAAGGCAGTGGTTCTCAAACGTTTTATACTTGCGACCCAATTTTCAATCATAATTTTGATTGTGACTCCCTTACAAAAAATAACAGTGTATTGAATTTAATAATAATTTACTTTGAGGTAAATCTACAATATGACTTTAATTATAAACCGTACAAATTATTAAGATAAGTATTAAATTTTGTATATAATTTTATGACATGCCCATAGGATCATTGGTAATTATTAAACCTGTTCTTATCTTAGTGCTGATAAATTAATAATGAAAGACGTGCAGTACTGATACATTTATAAACGTATTATATCAGTGTAAATGAGTATTTTATTTTTTATTATGTCAGAATGTATCTTTTTTTTTTTGCTTCCTTTCAGTAAATTACAATTTTAGTAAATAACTTTTGTTTTCGACTTTTCGATATACTTGTGCCCCCCTCCCTTGCAGGGTTATCACGCCCCCTAGGGAGGCGTGCCCCACAGTTTGAGAGAAGCTGCTCTAAGGTACCCCGAAGGCATTGATGAGGAACAGTTTGCGCAAGAATGCCGATGTTTCAAAATGTATAAGAAGGTGGACGAGACTATGGAAAATGAAAAGCTTAACATTTTGATGCTGCTATGCACTCAAAATGATATTACTATTGAAATTTAATTACAACGATGTCGTTAACAATTTTGCAATGACCAAAGTCCGAAGAAAACCTTTGTTTTTGTTCAAGTACAAGGACAGTGACTCAACAAAGAATAAGGATGTCAAAAAGTAAAAGATATATAGTAAAGCGATACGCGATGAAAAAGATAACTAAGAAGCTGAAAACAGTTCATATGATAATGTTTTCTCTATACTGATGACTCTTTCAAATGATTTTCATAAATTCTAATTTACAAAAGGATGGTGAGTGGTTCTTGATGCCGTAAGGTAAGAAATCAACAAGAGGGGCCGAGCCATGCCACTAATCCTTTCCTTACGGCTGTTGGCTGCCAGTCTAAGACACGGCGGGTCCATAGATGATGGATAATGGAAAGCCTCTCTAAAGAACAAAAACAAAGAAAGGAAAAATAGTAAGAGAATAAAGGGAAAATCTGTCCCGAACCAAAACTGTCACGGTAAGAACTGGAAGAGGTGGATACTCTAGAAATAGTGTGTATGGAGGGGGATTTGAAGTGCCTTGGGACCCGGGGAAGGTTAAAAACGGCCCTGAACTGGGTCCGGCCCCAAGGTCTTGTCCAATTCTTAACTTCGCCTTAGTTCGATCATGATCTGGATAATTTTGTTCTCCTAATGTTGTTTCCCGGACATAGTTTCCAAAGAACTGGGAATTTCAAGCTTTATGCCATCTGGCAACAGTGGTAAGATTGAATTATATTATGTCAGGTCCGTGTCTAGACCTAGATCTACCACCATCTATTAACATTTAATTGAACGACGGTAATCGATCGAGTCGGTTTGTGCCTTGGTTTGTTAGGTTGTGAGTCACGCCCATTTATATGTTTCGGGTTAACGTTTATGAGTATTTAGCAACGTATGCTGTATACTTAATGGGGTAGCAGGTAGTGCCTACTTTTACACAAGGGCTCAGGATCTCAATACCTTTTAAGAGCTCACTGTTAAAGATCTGATGTAGATTTGTAAATAGGGATTTCAAATTTCAAGTTAATGTGATTAATTGAAAACTTAGTAGTAAAAAGTTCAAGCAGGAAGCTAAACTACATTTTGTTGCAATACCATGTTTTTAATCAAACACATTAAAAAGTACATGCGATTGAATGAATAGAAAAATACCCTATTTTGACGTTTCTTCTTTAGTAAGATGAGTGTAAACGCGAGAAACTTTAAGAATATTTTGGGCTGAATAATTGCGTTTTGAAAGGCATTAGAAATGCGTACAAACTTTTCATTGAGTTTTTAAATAAATTTAAATTTACGAACATGACAAACTTTTTCAATCCGGATGCAGGTTTACATATAGACCTGTTTTACTGTTCAACGGACATTAACTTGTTTCCCCACATAAGACTATTTCCTGAATAGCTATATTTGTTTGTGATGCATACGCAGATTTTATGAAGTCCATTTCAAACTTTTGAACATTGCCAGGATTTATTTACAAACTCCGATTTAATATGATTTTAAAATATTTCACGTTTAGTCGCCATATATAGCAATTGAGCTTAGGCATTTTTCATTTTCAGTCATCTAATGCATATAAGACACCATTATTTATATAATACCTTAAAAATGGTTCGGTTGGCATATATACGCAAATTGGAAATCGTTTCAAAATTTTAATATTTTATGAAAAAAACTCAAGAATGTATCGAAAAAACTCTTACCTGATATTCAACAAAAGCCACAGGTGCTCCTCCTTTGTTATGCATGCGCAGACGGCAAAAACCAGGAAAGCTAGAAGAGAAAATTTAGTTAAAATTAAGAAAGAATCCATGAATTGAGCTATTTATTATAAGTAAATAATTATGTGTTTGCGTTATATAATAATATATTCTAAAATTTTGAATATTTAACTCCTTTTTTTCTTACTATGGTAAGACAATTATTATTACCAAATTATTATACGTATTTAAAAATACCAATAAGTTTTTGAACGCACTTAAAATGTATAAAATGCCATCATTGAGAGACTGGATACTTTAAGTAAAAATTAAAATTGAGAGCAGCTGTACTAAATGCATGGAATAGTACGAGAAGTAAGACGCTTTATTTAATTTTGTGCTAAACTGATATATCTTTCAATAAGACCATATCGTCTCCATAGTAGACATGTTTGATGAGAATTTGAACGGTATTCAAATAGTAAATATTTAAAACCTGTTTGGTGTAATGTTAAGATTTTACATTATATTCAAACATACTTAACTCAACTCAGTGACGCAACAGCCCATGAGGACCAAGGCCTACTGTGTCCAACTCAGTATACGCGACCATTGTCCATGAGGTCAGTGGCGTAATGTACACCCCCGCAACCCCCGCATTGCGGGGGCCCCAGGGCTCTAGAAGGCCAACAGCCTCACTATTGCCAATTACCTACCCTTTGTAAAATCCAACTTGGGGGCCCAAAACCTGACTTTGCAGGGGGGCCCAAGTGTTTTCCGCTACGCCACTGCATGAGGTGCATGAACAGATGTTCCGATCAGGTGGTCAGTCTGACTCGAAATTCCCAGTGTTAGGTTCCCTAGCAAGCTTGTTACTCATTTATCGACTCACTGAAAGGGCGAAAGGCCGAGTCAGCCTTGCTCAGCCCAGGGTTTCAACTTCGTACCTATGGGGTGGAAGAGCGATGCACTAGCCACTTAATTCAAATATACTTGCATCTTATATTCATATGTACTCACAAGTTTCAGTAGATTAAGAAAACAGAACACATACACACAGTATTGTCTAAGGAATTTACTACTGCACTTAGATTGTACCGTCGCGATGAAAGCAAACGTTGATAATACCCTTATTCAATTCCTACTATTATAGCTCACACTCTCTATATTTATTTATTTATTTATCTTGCTGGAATTTTCAATCGTTAATAAAATACATTTTAAAGCGCTCGATTGAGCTGAAATTTTATATACACGATTATTTTGGATGACAATACAATAATTTAATTATTATTAATAAAAATTAGTTGATTAAAACTAATTATTCAATAAATTACAAATACAGCCACGCTGGCATCATTTTTGGCGACTTGTGTCAGAACTTGAAAAGGGTTTTTTTTCTCACGTTTTAAAGCATTCAGTTGAAATAAAATTTTATATACACGATTGTTTTGGAGGACAATACGATACTTAAATGATAATTAATAAAAATTAACTACTACTTATAATATTGTGATTCTGTCACATATATATACATATTTATATTAATTGTAACTTTTTAATAAAAAGTAGCTAAAATAAAATATTCTTTTGTTGATCTAAGTAGGAATTGACTTAATTTTTTTTATATTACTTGTGTTTTATTGATTAGATTAAAATTGGCTTATATAAATGGAACAAAAAGAAAAACTCTGCATTCACGAACAATAAGACTTTATTTAAGTTCCAGGTCACAAATCTCTCTTCAGAGAATCGCAATAATTAACCATCTTTATTTTTCATTAAACAACATAGCAGTAGATGTACCATAGATAAACAGGTTACGTATATCAAGAACATAAAGTTATGCCATGTTGGTATTTACCTTCCAAAAAGATCCTTGAGTTCCTGTTCGGAAACGTATTGTCCCAGGTTGGCGACGAACAAAGTGGAACAGGGTAACGTTCCAGATGCAGATGAGGTGGACCCCACGGGACTGGCTAACGCAGGACTAGCCACCAGATGGGGCGGCGGTAGTGTTGCGTGGATGGCAGCGCTTCCTGCCAAGGCTGCATGAGACAACGGATGTGGCATCGTCAAAGGTGGCTGTGAAGCAGGAAAAAGAAACATCTTACTTTCAAACTATTTAATGATTGTTTTTTATCGCAGCGATGTAGACATTAGCAGATAGCAAACATGCATTACCATTTCATCTTGTAAACATAATTGAAGTTTTATAAGTGAATACTTGTATGTTTATTCTCAATTTGAACTGAAAAATAAACTTTTTGTTGATGTGAGCTTTAAAAATTGCAATGGAAAATTAAGATGTTTAGAATGACTTGAACGATTTATTGGCAAGTTTAATGTAAATGAGTAATGACTATTTTAGTAATAAGTTTTGGTCAACAATCTCAATGGATCTTTATCAATAACAAAGTTTTTTTCGTTTAATTATAAAATAATTCTTTTGCTAAGGGCATACATGATTTTGATACTAATCAAACGGACTCTGAAACGTAAAAGAGTCATTACTTAGTTTCAACCTATGCACATCTTCATTTTTTGATTAGCGAATTAGCGTTTACGTACAGAGTGATTAAAATTATTCCACTTTCAAATTTCTGTTGATGGTTTCATTGTTGCTTTTTATTCGATTTTTTTGGTCCAAGGACAGTTAACAAACCAGTGTTTTTAAATCCAATATGTGCAATCTTGCCGTGGTGGATGGGATTTTCATTCACAATGCAACTACAGTTGAATGACTAGGAAGTTATTTTTTCCATAAAAAATACTGAAACAATCTTGCACATTAAACAATACAGTTGGTTTACTGTACAATTCCTGCAAAACCCTCGTAATTCGATTGAAAATGTCATTGCAGACAAATCCACGTTCTTTATGCCGCTTACAGCACTATTTCATTGATGCACTTTGGAGCTATTTTTCTTATGCTATACCGTTATACTCTTTTTCAAAGTATGTATATTCAGTTAAAATTTTGTAATTCTGAGTAATGTAAGTAATTCTGACCAGTGGGTTTTCTACAGCATTTTGAAAATAGAGCTTTATTCTAAATACCATGTATATCGAAAAACCTTAATATTTTTAATTGGAAAGATTGTGGTGTTTTCTTCCTAAAATATATTTCCTGGATCATATAAATCTTTGTTTAGTGTTAATTTTTAAATAATAATTTCTATTATCAAATTTATAAGTTTTAAGAGATCATATTACGTAAGAAAAACTAAAGTGAGAGAAAGCTGATAATATGGAGATCAATGGATAACACCAATATTCTCTAAAGATCTATTAGACAGTTAATTTGAGTAGCTAGCTATTTTTTATCAATACTTCTTTTAAAAGGAGAATTTAAAAGAAATGTAAATGGAATGAACCAAAATTCAATAATTTTTAAATTTAAGTAATAATTAATCACGTGAGTTCTGGAATTCGAATAATAGCTAAGCGACCAAATTGTAGAATTTAGAAAGCAATTTACTAGATGAATTTTGCAATGCAAATGGTAGTTAAACGAATTAAATTCCAAAATTTAAATGATAGTTAAGCAGACAAATACTCAACTTAAAGTGGAGGTTAATCGTAAAACTAATTAACCAACAAACTGACCGCATAAAGTTTGGAAATTTAAATGGTAGTTAAGTTTAATGAATATTTTGCCTAAAAGCTAGCCTCAAACTCCTGCAGGAGATATAAATTCATATATTCTTTTCTGGAAATTTTAATACTGTTAAACAGTAATTCTTGAATTAATTTTTAAATTCTAAGCATTTTAAAATTGATAAGTAAAAATTATTTCGTAATAACTCGGACATAAAAATTTTTTTTTATGTGTAAATGTTTTCTTTGTATTGAATCAAAATGATAGTTTGTATTTTTAAAGAAAATAGAAATAATAAACCTAGTATTTTATTAATATAGACTTTACAAAATATATATAATAAATATTACATATAATACAGAAATATACATTACATAATAATACATTTTGCAGATTGTTCAGCTTCATTGTTTTGTACACTTTCTCGAGCAAAATAAAATCACAAGCGCAATAGCGAAGACGATATCCAGGTGTGGAGAAAACACTGTATGCATTATTATTAATTTTAATGTACCCGTATACTTACAAAAGTAAGAAACACAGGCTGGTTTTCACAGCCATAAGTTTAGCAGCCAACATGCATGCGAAACAAAATTCTGCAAAAACGGCTAAACAAGAATATATTAAAGTTACTTCTATTCTTTTTAATTATAACAAAAACATGCTCATTTCTAGTCAAAAAATGTCTTGTACAAAACGAAGGGAAAATGCTAGTTTTGATAAATTTATTGTTTGAGGAGGACGGGATAGAAAAAGTCTCAAACACAGAAGGGGGGTTATCAGTGGCGTGCGCAAGGAAAAAAGTGAAAAAAAGAAGATTCTAAATTAAAAACTAGATTTAAATTATTAAAAAAACATAGTATTGATAATATTGATTCATTTTAATTTTATTGTTCGAGAATGGAAATATTTTCTTTTTCAGTATCAGATTATCATTCTTTACAATTCTATTAAACTTATGTAATAAATTATTGTTAAATAAAAAAATAAACATATTCTTAAAATTGTACAAATTCATCTTAATATCACTATGTTCCCTTGGAGCTTCTTACAGTTTTTTAAGTAACTGATAATGATAAAATGCAATAAGATTGTTTTTGTATGATGTTAAATAACAATAAATGTGGGAGAATATTTTTGAACACAATAGTCCAATATTAATTTTAAGAAACTATTATTATATAAAGCGGTAGTAAATTGAGATTTACTAGCCCTTTTATGACTTAAAACTACAACATGTTTAATTATTCCTTGAAGATTTTGTGGATGACAGTTTTTCATTGTTGTAAATTAATTTTAAAATTAAATTGATAATTGGTGAAAGCAGACGTAAAATAAATTTTGCCCTGTTGTAATATAATTTTAAAATAAAGTTCATTATTCGGGAAAGCAGTAATTGTAAAATAAAAAATTGAAAAGTGATTAGCTGATGATCTGGTCGATTCATTGGTGGCTAATAAACTTAATTTGTTTTAACGATTACTGGCAATCCTAGATTTTTGTTTCTTCTGATGTAATATATATGTGTCAGGAAAATGATGAAATTAGAAATCTCGTCACATCTCTAAAGGAGATGATTACTTGACGGTAGATGTTAAAATAACGTCTCTTCAAGATGATTTCCCTGATAAAAGTAAGGGATTTGAACAAATCCTTGAGATCTTTCATTGAAATGATGAAATAATATTGTAAAGTGTTTAAAAGTGTTTATTTAACAAATAGGGTGCATTACTAAACGTAGAAGTAAGTAATACAACAATAGACAATGAAATACAAATTATTTATTCGAAACTAAATAACAAATATTCAGAAAATTAGGTGGTATTTTTTGAGATATAACATCTTTTCTTTCGGTTGCTTACGCACTAAAATATCAATCCCTATGTTAATCCTATGGTGCCATTTTTTAAAGGTATGGGGTTAGTATTTAGGGGATCGATAGTACTACCTGTATGGTTAGGAAGTGCTAGGACTCGAACCCCCAGGTGTCTCCCCCCCGTATAGCATTTTGCCAATGCAAATCCTGACTGGTTCATTTCAGCATTTCACTGAAACAGCTCAGTGATTTGATAGCATCACTTACTTTCATAAGAGAAATGACCTTGAAGAGACGTTATTTTAACAGCTCCCGTCAATTTCCTCTTAGGGGATTTGATGAAATTCCTAATTTCGCCATTTCCCTGCGACATATCGATACGTGTTTTTAAACTATTCATTTTTTTGTCATATACTTTCCATTACAACCACATTCTTCAATATAAAACTTTTAATATTTAGGAAGAAGGGCTTATTAAAACTGTTTATGTATTATATAAAGTGCTAAACGACTTAAATTTCACATTCGAATTTTTTTTCTAAGAATTCTGAATTTTAATCTCAGTGAAATTAGATTAAATTTAACTAAAAACTTTAACATAATATTTATAAATATAATGGTGCTACAATAGGGATACAAAATAAGAATCCATGCAAAAATTGAAGGAAAAAGAAGCACTGCGTACGCCACTGGGGGTGAGGTTCAACAATGTGGAACACACAGCGGGCAAATTGAGCGCATAAACAAACAAATCTGATGGACTGCGTGTGCTTACTTTCTCGTACGAGGGCCAGAAACGGCAGGTAAAGTTGTCAGGTGGACTGTACATTTCAGGCTGAATATTAGAAAGTTAGATAAACGGGAGGTGAGAAGGAGTCCACATAAAAAGAAAAAAAAATTGTTCCATTTTAATATTATCTCTGGGTGCAAAACATTTCACATCACAATCACAATAGTTTCAAGCCAATTTTCCCTTGGATCTTGTACATAAACAAAAAGAAACTCTCAGGTTTTGAGCTGGCAACATTGTTTTATGATATGCTCTAAGACTTGAATTGTTACGTTAGAAGTTAAAATGTATATTTTATTGTTATTTGGGAAATATCGTTAAATTTTGAGCATACTTAGGGTTGAAGGAATTTTTTAGAAGCGAAAAGCTGATAAATAAAAACAAATAGTTGATTTTCAAAGTAATTTGGGTCAAAAGTAGTCCCATAAATGTAAATAAATTATAGTATGGATGTATTTAAACATACAATAAGAAAGTTGATCAACAAATTCATCAAGTTTGAGGATGTTATCCTAGTTATATTTTTAAAATGTTGCGATACAAAGATTTTGGTGCTCTAATGTTGTAAACTTGAAATGCTAAGATTTAAAGCATGCTTTAAATTGTATTCATTGGCAAATGGACCATTAACACATTAATAAAATTCCAATTGAGAAAAAATGCAATTTCCTCAAGCCTTGAAGAAAAATAAAAATTACTTTAAGCGCGCAAATACGCATTCAAGTATAAGTCAAAGAATTTAGGAAAGTAAATTTACAATTTGTTAAATATCAGCCTTTTTCTAAATTTAAAGCAAATTGTAAAAACGAATATAACAATTTCAAACACTTATACACACAAATCAAAACAAAAGGAAAATACAGAAAAACGAAAGGAACAAAATAAATCTCACAGACAACAAAAACTTCAACTATTAATTAATTTAAATATATAAAATTTTTGATCACCACAGAGGATTCTTTAAACAAGCTGAATAAAGAAACTTTACTATACTTTTTACATTGGATCTCCATCAATGGTATTATGCCCATGAGTGGAAATTGTTTCATTATACAGATGCATGCATTACTAATTAGAGAACACTGATCCTGGTACTCATGTATAATCAGACGTTATAATTAGGAACACAAAAAGATGGAGTTACTCACAGGCAGCTGTGCATGCAGGGCCGGGTGCATGAGGGCGGCCGTGTGCAAGGCCGTAGAAACGGGCACCTCCGCGTAAGACAGCGACAGGTGAGGCCAGCCCTCGTGGGTGGCCGGCAGGAGGGCGGCTCCGATTTCTGCTGAAGAAGACACATAGCATGTCAGTTAGACAATAACAAAATACACCATGGCTATAGTAAAATACAATATCAACTCTGTATAAATAAATTATATGACTATAAATAGAAATTCAAACACATGGTAATTCGATTTATAATACTTATAAGCATCAAGGATGGGAATTAAATAAAAATATCGAACGCGGTTTAAAAAAAATTGGGAATGTGTGTTAGAGTAAACTATTGTCTTAGCTCGAGAGTCAAATTGTTGGAGTAGAAAATACCGGAGAGCCACACCTTTTTAAAATGAGTGCATTCGTTACTTTTTTTTTTATCTCAGAAAAGGTATAAATTGTACCATAAAAGTCAGTATGCATATATAAGTTAAATTAAAAAGTTGCAGTTATATTAATTTATTTTTATGATTTCATATGTATACCTGTAAGAGCAAATTTAATTTTAGAATCATCTTTTTTGAGACAAATGTACCCTATGACGCTCTCTTAAAAAAAGTTTTATAATCA
The DNA here is from genome assembly GCA_019973935.1 of Trichonephila clavipes. NCBI lineage: Eukaryota > Metazoa > Arthropoda > Arachnida > Araneae > Nephilidae > Trichonephila > Trichonephila clavipes. The sequence goes on along the minus strand of BMAU01015641.1, from coordinate 586,159 downwards.
TGAGTGAGATTGCTTGCTGAAATTCTCATTACACCTTTACAAGTTAACGTCAGCCAACTTACATCTCTATTTACTCTTGTTTATCTTTATCCAAGAAAAAGTTTGTGCTCACAAATATATGTTAACCCGAAAATAGCGAACACATTTTTTGTCTATTTGGTTTTCTGCTCTTCTAACTTGCTCTTATTTGAAGCCCCTTAATTCAAATTAAATTTAACTTTGAGTCCTTACGTAAGATTTGATTATAAAATAAGCTTTAAAACACAGAGAAAAGTTTCTGTTATTATAAAATCATTATCCAAGAAATAACTCACTTTTGTGAAATTTTTTAGTTTTAATTAATCAAAAAAAAGCACATTAATAACAGAAAAACCAACAATAATTTGGATAAAAAATATTACAAAATAGTCTAGCCTCAGTCTATTCGGCCCAAAGAGTACTAATAAGGTCCTTAATAACCCCACTTATGAAAAAAAATAATTGGGCTATAAAAGTGGTACAAAAAGTAAGTAAATGCTCTAATTTCTAAGAATTTTAACGTTTTGGGTAAATCTTAAAGAATTTAAGGAAATTTTCATGTTTTTATAATAAGTTAGTTGAATGATTGTTAGTCTAATTTGCCAATAAGAGTTTTTATGACTATTTTGTATATCATTGTTAAATTTACTTTGGATATACCGTCAAAATAATATGCTTCATATAAAACTCCTAGCTATTGCTACTTTTCACCATAAATACCACCGGTTTAAAATTGAAAAAAAACCCATAATATATTTAGTTTTGATATGTGCTATTGCTTTTCTCTTTGTTTTGACTTAAAACAAGCATACAGAATTTAACATGCACATTGAACTTTTAAATAAAGTGTTGGGAAACTACGCAATAGCAAATAATACTTAGAGCATGGTATCTCTAAAAGTAGTACCTGTCTGAAATTGAAGAAACTTGCTCTGGAGGTAGTAGTTGTAGTCAGTTTGGATGTGTGCATTTTCGATGGAGTCTTGTTAAACAAGTTCTTTCCATATAAAGACGTTTTGTGGATGAACACTGCTTTAAAGTTATACCAGACCCGAACAAAGATCGTAAATCAAAGCCGAAGCTCTTGTGTTAGAGAGCTGCAAATGATTGCTAAAGTGGGCGCCGTAAAACGTGCAGTACCACTGTACTTCCGTAGATGGGTAGTTGCCAGTATGATCACGAGAAAGTTTGAAAAATATTCCGGATATATTCCAAGAGTTTTCGAGGAATTCTTACTTTTTTTTTTCTACACGAATACTTTGAACTACAAATCGTTCTCTCAAGGGGAAGAATAAGTCAAGTTATTCTAGGCTTTTTGATGAATGGATGAAAATATACTTTATTTGAAGGCTTTGGAAAGTGTGGGTAATTTTCAAATAAATGAATTTTATTTTTCCTGTATTCTGTTGTTGAAATTGCTAAATTGCTGATCTTTCCTTTGGAATCTACGTCATCATTTCAAGCATTGTTAGAATATTTAAAATAGAATTAATTTCTGTAGATATAGTCAAATATTCGATGCAAAGTGGAATACAGTATGCAAAAGAATTATTAACGAAGAATTTTTATTTTCGCAGTAATTATTGATGTTAAAGAGTATAATGATGAATTACATCACTTTAAAAAACAGATGCTGCATTACATATTTAATGGGCTTAGTTGACGTCATTACCACATAACTGAAATCATGTGTTTCCAAGCAATCAGTTTATTAATTCATGTGACGTCATAGTCACATGATAAATTCAACCCTGTTCTTCCAGCCAACCAGTCCATTCACTTCGCTGTTGCAAACTTTTGATTTTACAAAAACTTTCTTTTAAAAAGTGCATATTTGTCTGCAATAATATCATACATAGGTAAGCTAAATACTTCTGATTTAAAAATACACATATATATTAAAAGAATTTTTTCCTCTCTCTATACAAAACAATTTTTTTCGTGAGCCTGTAAAAAAGTTATTACGTACTATCGCAACAACATCAACGTTCAAAATAACTTGCCAAGTTGATAACCCCAATTTTGCATGTGACATGAGCTCTGAATTGACAACCAATGTTGTGCTTCGTTTCATATAATGTCGTTAATACGGTTGCGACAGTACATTATTGCCAGCTCTCGCAGAATAATATCGCAATGATTGCAAGGACTGGAATCGTTGAAGATTTATCAGAATCTGCGGATTTTTTATCAATAAGGAGCGCCAAGAAAAATTTTTGCAGTAAAATGAATTGCTAAATAGAACTACGACGCGCAGTGGCTGAGTGGTAGTGCATCGCGCTTCCACACCACAGGTCCAAGGTTCAAACCCCAGGCTTGCAAGGTCGATTCAGTCTTTCATCCCTTCAGTGCTTCGATAAATCAGTACCAAGCTTCCTTGGGAATTTAACACTGGTATCTTCGCGTGCGACTGAACACCTGATCGGGACATCTGCTCATGCACCTCAGAGTCCAAGGTTATGTATACTGATATGGGTGCAGTAGACCTTGTCCCTCATTGACTATTGCACCATTGAGTTAAATAGAACTACATACTACATGTAAAGAACAGTTTTGCAATTCGAACAATGGACATGGACAGATGTATACTTTGTACAATGGGGGGTTGGATCGCCGTTAGGCGAACAAAAGATAGTCCCTAGTTCATTTTGAAAATTTTTTGAACAATATTAATATTTGAACATTTTTATTCAATTATCAAATTTGAAATAGTATCTTTATTTTGCAAATACAATATCAAGTTCAAGTCTACTGTCATTAAATTTGACAGAGAACACGTGATCGAATTTTTCACGCGGCCACCATGAATTAAACCTACTGAAAGCAGTCTATACTAGATATATTTTATCTCACCTCAAAAATGTAGCAGACATCATTGAAGTCTTAAGTGGTAAAAAATCTTAACACCATAAAGAGGAAATTATTTTGTTTAATTCTCAAAACTCTTCAGTAATTTGTGTACTTCTTGAAGGAAACAGCATTCTTTATTGGCCTTTAGGGAAAGAAATAAGTCGCAGTTTCTTTCAACAAAAAGAAATAACAAAAGCAAGCAACCAAGGCACTCTATTCGAGGAAATAATTCAATTTGATTCTCAAGCGGTTTTTAGCAAGAAAAGATCTAAAAATGTTAATTTTCCCAGCGTTGCCAAACCGCAGTCAGTAAAATTTGCCGCTTACGTGTTTCACATCCCAAACAGAGTTTAACAAAGCGAGATCAAGGCTTTTTTAAACGTGTCACGTAGATGCCGTCAATCGCTTTGCGCCACACTTAACATGGAGAAAAGTGGATATTAGTAAGGGTGTACATACACTCCGTGAAAATGATATACCGTGTTACAGCTTGTCTATAAATCTGGCAACATGCATTATGCGCAATTGTTTGCGAATGTTGCATGGATGACTTGTAGTACCTAGGGAAACTAGTTGATTTTTTGAGAATTCTTCACTTCAGGAACCATGCATTCTAAATTAAATAAAAGTTAGAAAGAAATTTATAAGTTATGTAGTCAAATCATTAATGTTCCATGTCACAGAAATTTGTATTATTTGTGCATTAGAAAATGGCAACAAATAGCAAACCTACGAAATTTAATGATGTTTCCTTCAAACGCCGTGTTGTGACTTATAAAATCCACGAAGTTAAGATATTGTTATTAATGTAGCTCATATTTTTACGAAATCATTTTTCTCTGAATAAACACATTTAAAGAGGCATTTATTTTAGTTTAATATTTAGTCACTGTTTATGTGCTTAAATTAATTGTGTTTATTCTAAATTTTTTAAAAAAAACTACGTATCCAGACATTAAGAGGCAAACCTAACACGTTCCTTATTTTTACTTTAAGGTCAAATTTATGCAGATGCACAATCATTTGATAGAACGACGAAAGTGTCAGAAACAAAGGCAATGCTAGTGAAATTAATCATAACAAAGGGTCAGATTATATGCGTGCCGTTAGACGTAGCTTTGAAACCCCTGCAGATGACAGTATGACTCGTTAACTACCACAATTTTGTCGGAGAAGACTCAGAAGGTGGCCAGGAGCCCCCTTCCACCAACCTCGAGAGAGGACTTATGGCTCGACGACTATTTAGAGTACACCCAAACATACCTATTAAGAGTACATCCATGCCTTCTCCGGGATTCAAACCCAGGCCCTACGGCACAGAAGTCAGCGTCACTAACCACTATACCGAATGGGCGAATTTATAATAAACGTAACAAAATGTACTGCAGTTTTATAATTAAAGAATACAATAATTCCTTTAAATTGAATAAATATTAATTGCATAAGCTTTCCTTTCCATGCAATGTTTTTGACTTAGCTGCCCCTAAAATCTCTCAATTTAAGTTAAATATACTGAATTATACAACCTAAATTATAGTAGCACTGAGACAACTGACAATTTTACTTTATCAATTAAATATATTTATATCTTTTCTTGAAAATAAAAATATACTTGTATCTAATATCATTTGCTTATTCAATTTTACGTGATAACAAATACCTCAGATTTAGTTATATCAAATATTTACTTTGTTGGAATAATAAATATACAATGAATGACAAATATTTGACTTTTGTTTTGTATAAGATGTTCAAATGTGATATAATTTTTTTAAATCGCTTAATAATAAATACTGTGATCGAATGTAATTTCGCAGCAAATTAAATTAACTTAACAAAAAACATAATTTATTTTATATAATATAATATTGATAAATATCAAACTCTTTCGAATTAAAGTTTCTATTTTAAACAATTCAAAATTGAATTAAAAATTTTTTTGAAAACAGTTTTAGTTTAATTATAAAGTCAATCCGAATGAAAGTGGCAATACAGTCGGCTTGATAAATGGTTTAATGTTATTAATATAAATTAATATACACTGCTCAAAAACAATTAGGGGAGCACATGATTTTAACAAAAGTAAGCAAAGATGTATACCAATAAGTAACATAAAATGAATCATCCATAATGTAAAGCCTACCAGGAAACGGAAGAAGAAAACTGTATATGCAAATCAAAGTTCATGACGTCAAAAACCAGAAAAAGGAGATAAGGGCAGAAATCGGATTATTGCCGTAACTGTGAAATTCGATTGCGCAGTATTTTTTTTTGAGACAAGGTTACTTGAGAATGTCTCAACAACGTGATTTACCGGAATCCATGGCATGGTGTGTTATAGGCAGACTAGAATCCGGGCAAACACAACGTAGTGTAGCGAACGCTGTTGGAGTCGCCAGAAGTGTTGTTGCAAGGCTGTAGTATCGATTCCAAGAAACAGGAAATGTTAGACGTAGACCAGGGGCAGGTCGGCCACGCGCCACTACATCAACTGATGACCGGTATATACAGTTAACTGCCCGTCGAAACAGAACAGAGATTGCTACGCAGCTGCAAAGACAGTTACTCTTGGCAACAGGACGAAGGGTGTCCAGTCAAATAGTACGTAATCGGCTTCATGAGGGAGGGCTCTATGCACGTAGGCCAATGGTCTGCATTCCGTTGACCCCACGCCACCGTGAGGCCCGAAGAAGATGGGCTGCTGAACGTCGAGATTGGGAGCAACATGATTGGAGCCAAGTGCTGTTTACAAAGGAGTCCCTATTCAGTCTAGAGTGTGACAGCCGACGTGTTCTTGTATGGAGGGACAGGGGCACTCGAAATAACCCCGCATTCGTTCGTGAAAGTTCACTATACAGAAGAGCTGGTTGGATGCTAAGGGGTGGAATCAGCATAGGCGGACGTACGGACCTGCATATCATTCGGAATGGCATTTTGACGGGCCGAAGGTATGCAGACGAGATACTTCGACCTCATGTCCTCCCTTACGCTGGAGCCACTGGAGATTCCTTTGTTTTCCAGGATGATAATGGCCGACCGCATAGAGCTCGTCTGGTGGAGAACATGCTTGAAGCTGAAACAATACAGCGTATGGAATGGCCAGCGTGCTCTCCTGACCTGAATCCAATCGAGCATGTTTGGGACATGCTCGGATGACGCATTGCTACGTGACCAAGGCCGCCTGCTACTGTCCGAGACTTGGAGATTGCACTTCTTGAGGAGTGGAACAGTATTCCCCAAAGTCTGATCGATAACCTTATCGTATCCATGGTAAACAGGTGTGCAGCAGTCTTAGCTGTTCGAGGAGACCACACGCCCTATTAAAACTCATGCATCATGTCTAAACAGTACCTTTTTTTATCGTTTACATGTAACCAAATTGTTGCCCTAAATCATCTTTTCATGTTTTTTCCATATTTTCAAAGAATTAAAGCTGAATTCCAAATTTTTTACGCCTTTTTTCTGTATTGCGCATTGATACGCGTGTACTATGCATAGTATGCCAATACGTGGCTGTCTCACACGGCTTTCTTCACTTTTTTGCTTGCTCCCCTAATTGTTTTGAGCAGTGTACAACAGAAAGAAGGAATACAGATGAAATAGATAGGATTGGAAGTCATCTTGTGTGTGTGTAGGTTGGAATAAGTGTCCTAACGGTCCACGACATGATGGATAGGCTAGGTAAAAAAGCTTCAGAGTTGGTTGGGGAACCAATTTTCAACAACAACTTGGACCTCATTATCAACGTTGAAAGTGCCGTCCCTTCAGAGGTTTCTTGAGTGGATCGAAGATGTGGTACTCACACGGCGAGAGGTCCCGACTGTAAAAGGTATGTTCGAGAACCTCCCAGTGGAATAGCTGTAACGTTTAGCATGCCACAGGCACACGAGGACGAGCATTATCAAGCAAGAAAGCCCTGCCGGACAGCATGCCACGTCAGCGGTTCTTAATATTCTTTCTCGGATCATGCAATGTGGCACAGAACGTGACAGCATTGACAGTCGTACTGTTTAGTGGCAGCAATGATGTGAATGATGCCTTTTGACGTGCTCCCACACTGTCACACAAGCATCTGGCGGGATCTGACGATATCGCATGCATTCCTAGCCCTCTATCGGGGCATGCGCAGTTATCATTCTTTTCAAATTATAGTTATTACAACGATGCTACTTTCATTTGGGAGGCGCTTATGCATATAATCTATAGCATATATATATTCAAGTAATTATGTATGCATTAATGATATTTAGATCTATCTTGTTATAGTCTAACATTCTTAAAACATAGAGTTAAATTACAATAAACTTTTAATAATCCTTTAAAAATTTTAATAACTAAGTGCACTTTTTAAGAAAACAAAGAACATCAACAAAATAATTCCCAATATATCTCACAGCAGCTATTATGATCGAGGAAATTTTCTTAAATTATTTCAGTAATTTGTCCTTGAAATTTTGAAAATGTTAAGGAATTTTTAAAAGTTTAAGTTTTGTAGCATTAAAACATTATTAATTCGGAAACATACAGTTCGCTCTGTGGATGACATTGAATTCCAAAATAAAAACCAACTCCGACATGATAAGCTACAAAAACAGTAGAGAAGCCTTTAGATATCTCTTGGTAATAGAATGTTAATCATTTCATAGGTGATTCGTATTCAATAACCATTTCATAAGAATATGCATTTTTCAAAATACAGTAAAATATCATCAAAGATTTGGAATATCACACAATTTGCGGTGTCTTATAAATATATATACCTCAAATGAGATTTCTATCGGCTCTTTCTGAAAACACCCTATGACTTAACGGAACCCTTTGCATAACTCATAAACTCGAGCATCCTTTCAATTTTGACTATTTGAATGGTGATTTGAATCTTTAATTCTTAAAGTGGACATTCCAAATGCGGAATTCGGCAGTTAGGGAATGGAATTTTTGGCAGGTATAGTCAGAAATTTCGTGCCAAAGAGCCTAATGGAACTCTAAGGGCACGAAAAGCTTTCTCATTAGAGGCAGACAACATCTTGCATACGAAAGCAGCTGTCTGGGAAGGGTTAGCTGTCTCGCCACCTGTCTCAGGTTGCTGGCCATCAAAAGATTAGAACAAACTACCCCTAACTCATAAATCTATCTCCTTGATTACAGCTTATCGTGTTTGAATATTCTTTTTTAGTAAAGAAAAATTCGAAAATGTTGAAGAGTTCTTTAGAAAAAGATTCAATTTTTAGGGAGCATTATCCTAACTCACATCGAGAAACAACCTATTTCTTTCAGTCTCTTTTACAAAGGTTATTGTAATGTCATCATTTATTTTGTTTGCAAAGTTGCCTTCATACTCTGATTATTTACATTTATCAAAAAATGCAATTTATTTTTAAATTAATATTTTAGTTCGAGATATTTTGTAAAATTCGTCTATGTTTCGACAATCTAATTCATCAGTAAAAATGTCGTCTGTAAATCAGATAATTAAATTGTGCGCATTATTATTTGTTATGAAATTTTGAAACTGCATCTGGCAACGCGAAATTTTATTTTATTTCTAACGCAGTTGCAGAATTGATTTGTTCAGTTTCAAGCTTAGAAAAAAGAGATTCAGGTTAGGTTTATGTCCGTCTTGTGATTACATTTAATTACATTTTTAGGATCAGCCTACAACCGATACGAAAGATAGATAATTTGCAAATAATTATTAAAATTAATTATTTATTTTAGAAAGTATATAGTGACTTGGAATTTTTTTCGTAAAGAATTTCCAGTTCGCATTTTGAATACAACAAGTTTAGGTTGATTTCATTAAAAACTTTAACGGTTATCTTCCATTTTGTAAAAAGCTAAATTTTGATAAATAAATCTTGAGAACCTGAATATTTTATCAGTCACTTGAAGTTAAGCAAACAAATTAGTAAAATTGATGTAAGTAAAGGTTATCTGTATTGCTCTTATCACTGAGTAGATCGGTTATAAAATAAGCCTATTCTATTTAAGTTGCCTAACAATCAAAACTAATTATTAGACGGAAGTTATTTTGAAAATTTCTTGCTTAGATTGTAAGAGAAATCTGTAATTAGAATTAAAATATGATATTTAGAGACTGTTACAGGGGGAAGTTTCCATGGCCGACAAATTTTAAAAAGCCTTCTTCCGATTTTCTTAAACTTTTAAAACAGCAAGAGGCAAGACATTGTACAATTTTAATTACTATGTCTGTGGTAATTTCTAGAGTTTTTACTTGAAATAATTTTTAATGCATAATTTAATGACATAATATATAAATAATAATAATTCTAAAGTAATTGCCTTTCTAAAAATCAAAAACTTATATGCATAATATAGAATACAGATACATTATATTCTTGGTGTATCAAATGTAGGAAGCAAAATCTAAAAAGTAATAATTTTACAATTGTAAAGTTTACTTAACTATGTTTTTTTCACAATTTCTAGATGTTAATAGATGTTTAAGCATTTGTTTCAATAAGAAAAATAGATGGATTAATTTAAAGACCAGTTTTCTATGAACACAGCTTTTTATAAGTTGTATTACAATTAACATTTACTGGATACATTTATTAAGTGTTAAATGAATCTGTTATACACATAAAAACCAAAAAGGACTTTTCACTAAAATACACAATTAAATGTAATTTTTCATAAATTGTAGCATAGATGCAATTTATGTGATATACAAGTTTCAGCGACTAAGGGAAAAATACTGCGATATTCTCTAATAAGCAAATGAAATACATAAGAAAGATAAAAAGGTATAGAAGTATCTGAAACTAACATTATATTCTTCTCCTTTACTTCAAATCCCCACTATGAAATGTTGATGTTCAGATGTATAAAAAGCTTCAGTAACATGCAAATAGGCTTAAGCCTTATTATATAGACGCTTTGAAAAGGTACCCATTTTTAAAGCAGACATGCAGACAAAGTCAAGGCAATGTTCGTGTCTTCAAAGAATATTCTTCAAGTATACTGCTTTTATTTGGAGAATGTACAATTAGAGAGACAGGCAAAGAATAGTTTCAATCTTACCAATGGTTAATATACTATGTTTTTCAGTTACATAAAGTAACGTCTTAAATGAACAGTTTTTTTTGTGAAGCATTACAACAATGTTTACTTAATATCATGCACTTAATGATTTTTAAGCTAACTAGTGGAATGGATAAACAGATTTCTTACTTTTGAGATTGCCACATTTATTTTTATAGGATGCAATATTAATTTACCATTAAATATAGAACTGGATCTTTTTGTTTAAATTAATTTCGGAATTTTGAATAACATTGTCCTGATTTTCAATATTTATTAACATTATATTTCTATATCATGGCATATTGGAGTTAATTTTATTTTCAAATAGAATTTTGTCCTTTAATAAAGAAACAAAAAATAAACTCATCGTACTGGCGTTTTATCTCTTGAAGAGTGGATGTTTCATTGTTATTTGCACTTTATAGAAAGTCAGCAATTATATCGTTATACAGGGTACGTAAACTTAATAAATAAGGTTTTTCTGTTGTAGGATGCATAAAAGAGAGAAAAGGGTATGAGGTTTAAGAGATCACAATTTTTAATATCATTCCCCTGTTTTTAAAAAAGTTATAGCATTGAATAACATATACAGAAACAATGAAAAATGCTGTTACAATCCCGGTTGAAATAATGTTGTTTAAAGATGCATAATAGATATATTTGTACTTGAAACTCTTTCAAAGTTGAGGTTATTCAACTTTGTTTTCATGAGAATATTTGTATTTTATTTGGGACAGTAAACGTACCATCAAATGGTTTTTGACAAGATATAGTTTCGTACTGTTTTCCTATTATATTTTTCAGATATACTATGTAGCTGATACTTTTTTAGGACATATTAATACTCCTATTTTTTAAAAATAAAAGTGCCTTTAAAACAAGTGTACTCAAGTAATACTTCGCAATGTGTACTTTGATTAATCACTGTAACTTGTAAATCTAATTTCAAATAGAAAGTCCATAAGATGCGACGGAATTTGAAATTTTGGTACTTAACGTATTATACCGTCGACCTATTTCGTCAAATCAAAAGACGTTTTTAAATACCTCGATATGTAGCCAATAGCGAAAACCGTTTATGGGCATGAGAAACACTATAATAATGACGACAGCATTTGGCAACATTTTCTGAATTGGCTACATCTTTTAGTTTGATGAAATTGATAGACAGTATAATACGTAAGTGCCAAATGTTTAATCCCTCGAACGAATTGACAATAATTTTTTTTCTGTACATATTTAAATCTCTTAGTTTCTTTTGATATTGTATTCATTCATTAAATGCCAAACTTTTCTTTCAACAAGATGCTCTCAAAAGGTGTTTAGTAAATCTGAGAATTCTACAAGTAATTGTGTATGCTCGTAATTATTTAAAGTAGGTGTGGGAAACTGTTTTGCCTCTTAACCTACATTTTGAAAGCTGAAGATACAGGAGGATCACACCTTTTTTTCCCCCAACTGGATTAAATCGCAGAAAAGGTATATATTGTTCCGTAACAATCAATATATGTAATTAGTCAAAATAGTGGCTGTTTTATTTTATTTGTTATGTTAATTTAATATCATCTATCACTGCCAGCACATACAATTTTTGAATCAGTTTAATAAAGCGAATGTACCCTGTCTATCTTGTTGGGTAGTAAAATAACTCTTTGTGGGCTGCTATTTGCCAATCCCTCATTTAAAGCGCACTTTCAAATTGTTGCAGTGCATGTTCAATTGTAATGACTTTCATAGTCACTTATATTTCAACTTAAGCTCCATATAAAGGGTGTTTTTTTAGAGGTATAGAACTTTAAATTGCAATAAAAAAACGATGTATTATTCGATTGACATGAATTTTTTTTATTCGAAAGATAATCTTGTGGCATTACATTTTAAATATGATCAAGCAAGGCGTAGATTCGTCGAATGGGGCCAAAACAAGATTACCATTGTTCCCGATTTTCATAAGCGAATTTTGTTTAGCGATGAAGCGCACTTCTGGTTGAATGGCTACGTCAACAAACAAAACTGCCGCATTTGGAGTGAAGCTAATCCACAAGTGTACGTTGAAACACCGTAATATCCACAAAAACTGACTGTTTGGTGCTCTTTATGGGCTGGTGGAATGCTTCTTCAAAAACGATGAAGGCCACAACGTTACAGTCAATAGTGATCAGTATAGAGCCATGATTACTAACTTTTTCATTCCTGAATTGAACAGTCATGATGTCCAGGAGCTGTGGTTCCAACAAGACGGCTCAACATGTCACACAGCTCGTGCCACAATCGATTTATTGAAAGACACGTTTGGTGACCGCCTAATTTCACGTTTTGGACCTGTGAATTGGCCTCCAAGATCTTGTGATTTAACACCGCTAGGCTATGTTCTGTGGGGCTATGTAAAGTCAATGGGCTATGCGGATAAGCCACAAACGCTTGACCATTTGGAAGACAACATTCGCCGTGTTATTGCCGATATACGGCCACAAATGTTGGAAAAAGTCATCGAAAATTGGACGTCCAGATTGGACTACATCCGAGCCAGCCGTGGCAGTCCTATGCCAGAAATCATATTTAAAATGTAATGCCACAAGATTATCTTTCGAATAAAAAAAATTCATGTCAATCGAATAATACATCGTTGTTTTATTGCAATTTAAAGTTCTATACCTCTCAGAAAAACACCCTTTATTTATTCGCATTTAAAAAAAAGTTCGTGACTGTGCCCTCAGAAGGTAAATGGTAAGGTATCCAATATTGTTTGGACTCAATACAGCTATTGTAATTTCTGTATACAGAATCACACGCGGGTTAAAAAATAAGTTAGTTTTCGTCAGATTATCATCCTGATTGTTTTATTTTTATTTTTTTTAATACCTGGAAATTTAATAATATGGGATGTATCATGACAATAATTTATTGTGTAGGAACATACCTGAAAATTTTGTTCAGCTTTGGGTTTATTTAATCCTTTGTTCTCATTGTCTCCTCCCCCGCTGAGAACAGACTCTGCAGATACTTCAAAATACGTATTTTAACTCGAATCCTTAATAAGTAGGTCCGGATTTGTCAAAGTACATTGCGTACGCCCTTTTGTATTAATACTCCAGAGATGGAAACACCAACAATGCCTTGACATCCAATCATGTAAAGCACTTATTGCTGAGACATAATCGGATTTCTATGGGAAGCCCTACCACAAGAAAACAGGGGGAGTGTGCGTCTGGTTTTATACCATGAGAACCCAAAAGAGAGAAAGGGGTGTTCTATCAAAAGGGTGAGGGTGAGTGTGTGCCTTTACTTACGTCCGGCCAGAGGGTGCAGGAGTGTAGGGTGCGTGGCGGCGGCAGGGGGTGACTGCTGTTTCGGTTTGCTAACCTTTGTGTTGCTCTTGGCGAATTCCAGGCGGATCGTCTGGGGTAGATCGGGATCGAAACGCACTCCCTGCTGTAAAAAAAGAAGTAAAATAAAGTCATTACATTGAATCAAATCATAAAAACATTGATAAAAATCAATTACCTCTGTTAATGAAATCAATAATATAACAATAAACTCACCCAGCTTTTATTTTTAAATCAACCTCATGCTAATAATTTTTGCTGTCAAAATTAATATATCGGTTATGAAAACTAGCTTTGATTGGGCTAAATTCAAATGACGTCATAGTCACACGATAACTACAATCTTGTGTTTACAACAAATTAGTTCATAAATTCATGTGATGTCGTATTCACACATGATAAAGGCAATCATGTTTCCAAGCAGTTCATGAGCTTCACTGTTGCCAACTTTTACTTTTGGTTTAAACTTATTTGTCTTACTTACTTACTCCAGAGAATCGAGCTCACCCAAAGGGTTTAGAGCTGCATCCGACCCTCCGAGAAGTATTTTATTATCAAATTAAACGAAAAACATGTACAAAAAAGTCCCTTCCCCAAAATTCTTGAGAATTGGGGGAATACAGAAAAAACGCTTAACAATTACAAATTACAATGCAAATACATAAAAAAAAAACACTTAACAAACACAGACAAGAACACACACAGGTGCTATCTTCTAAGGAGAAGAAAAGATCCTGAAACAGACATAGGGCACGAGGTGTGAAAAAGAAAAAATAAACAGGAAACAATATATATATATATATATTTGAACCATAATTCCAGTTGGCGCCAACACTTCCTGTTGTCATTAGATTTTTATTTTTTGAAAAAGCACTGAAAAGATGATTTTTTTTTTTAGATTTCCTCCTCTAATTATATTTTTAAGACACTAAAAAGAGAAAGAGGGGAGAAAGGAGGGGGAAACACAGATAAGTTATTGAATTTTATTAAAGAAACCATTTTTGCTAAAAGAGAGAGAAAAAAAAACAAGAAATTAATCTTAAAGTAAACCCAGAATGATGACTAAGGGTTAAAACAGGAAGCTGCAAAAAATTATGGGAGGGGAACAAAAAAGATTTAAAGGAATAGCAAGAACCGAAGAGGGGAAAAGGGAAAGTTAAGCCAAATTATCACATATGGATTTGGAAATAGCAAAGCAGGAAATTAATTTATTGTGAATTGCACGATTATTAATAATAGAGTTGACCCAAGGATAGAGAGCGTTCGGGCTGGGGTTAACAAGATGGTGATCAGAAGTGAAGGGGCAGTGGAATACGTAATGGTCGGCGTCTCCAGGCGACCCACACAGGCAATTTGGAGAGGGAAGGAGATTGAACCTGTGCAAGTAAGCGGGGAAAGGCCCATGATTAGTTAGAAAATGGACCAGATATTTAGAAATGGGAAGAATGTTTAATTTAGGATTATTGAAAAAGCGCTTGACCCTTAATCCAGTATTGCAACCATTCCAAGAGGAGGTCCAAGACTCTAGGATAAATTTATTTAGGGAACTGGAGAGGAAGGAGCGAGGAGCGGGAACCGAAAACACTTCACCATCATATACAGCCTGTTTTGCATAAAAATCGGCGTAATCATTATAAAGGTTATTGTTATGAGCTTTGACCCAGTAAAGATTGTAGTAGCTTCTGAATTGAAACAATTTGAATTTAATGGAATTGAGATAACTGGATTTATTTGTAAGATTATTAAGAAAGAGAATAGAGGAGAGACTGTCAGTATAAATATGAATTTTAGTATTATGACGAACTTCCCAACAGACAGAGAGACCGATGGCAGAGAACTCTGCCTGAAAGACCGAGTTAAAACCCTGAATTTTAAAGAGATATGTTTTAAAGGGAGAGCCCCGAAAAAAAATACACACAGCGAAACCAACATTGGAATCGATTTTGGATCCGTCAGTATACACTTCCCACTCAGATGGGCCCTCGAAAGTATTAATGGGAAAGGAAAGAAAATCGGGAAGGACCTGATGAAGAGAAATAAAAGAGTCCAATTTCGTAGCTGGGATAAGACCTGGAAGGAGATCGTTCCTGTTGTTCCAAAGTTGGAATTTAAAGTAAAGAGAGCGAATAACAATATGAATGGGGGGAATGACTGATAGGATATTAAGAGCGTCAGTAGGGGAGGTTTATAGGCTTTAGTGATTTTTAATAAGTAAATCCTCTGAATAGATTTAAGCTTTTGAACCTGGATAGAGGTCAGGGATCCACCCCACACTCCTGCTCCGTAGGAGATGATTGGTTGAACAATCGAAGTATACCAAAGTTTCATTAGGGAAATATGCCGGTGATTGAAATTTTTGGAAACACGATAAAAGTTGGAAGAAATCCAGAGAATCTTATCTTTGATAGAATTTATATGGGGAGACCAAGATAAGCGATTGTCAATGTTGACACCCAAGTATTTGTATGACTTAGAGATATGGATGGAATTGGAACCAATTTTAAAAATGGGATTCCTCCTGAAGGTCGTGCTCCCTCGAAAACAATGGCATTGAAGAAAGGGACATCTAAAAACAACTGAAACGGTTTTAGCAGTTGCTATTGACAAATTGAGCTCGGAAAGCTTAGAATTTACTAAACTAAGGATTTTATTAGTATTATCTTCAAGTTTCTTACGTGAAAGGCCAAAAGAGACAATTGCGAGATCGTCCGCAAAGGCTTGGAGAAGAAACAGTTCAGAGTTAAGAGAAAGAATAGGATTAAAATAAATATTCCAAAGAGTTGGTGAAAGAACGGACCCTTGTGGGCAGCCTTTAAAAATTTGTTTTTTAATGCTAAAAGTATTATCAGTCCAGATAATTACCCTGTTAGTGAGGTAAGAGTGAATGAATTTCTGAAAGTGAAGAGGAATACGGTATGAATGAAAAATATGGAAGAGAGTCGACAAATCAACGTTGTAAAAAGCAGATTTGATATCAATAAACGTAGAAGCAGTATGTTTATTCACCCTGGTATTTTTAATGTGATACACTAATTTGTCCACGGCCTCAATGCAGCTGCGGTTTTCCCTAAAGCCGAACTGAGATCTATGGAGAATATTATTCTTAGAAATCCAACGGAGAAACCTATTAAGAAAAATTCTTTCTAAAATTTTGCCAAGGGTGGAGAGCAAACAAATTGGTCGATAGGAGAGAGTAGACGATGGGTCACGCCCGGGCTTTAGTAAAAATTTAATTTTTGTCGGCAATAATAGCGCATATAAGTAAACGAAATGCATTTGATTTAAAAATACACGTAGGAAAAGAGAATATAGGTACTTTTCCGTTTCGCCGGCACAAATATCGTCAGGTTGGCGCAATTGGCGACAAAACCCAATATACACATAATAAATATTAGCTGTGGTTTGTGGTTTATTCTTTTTTGATGTATCAGGAAAAAGACATTACTAAAATAGGATCATGACTTGTGTGTGTGTGGTTTGAAAATGTGGGGATAAAAGGTTACTAGTGGTAACATTCCGTTTGACGTCGGTTTCATAATTTTTGGTGACTTTATCGCCTTCGCTTTCAAAAAGGTAGCGAGTTTTTTACAACTTAAAAAATTTTTTTGAAGAAATTTATATCCTTAATATACTTGAATATTTTTACGCAATAATAAAATTAATAATTCTATTAACATTTTGCAAGTATAATAAGAAATACAATTCTAATGTTAGTTTTGAATTCAATGTAAAACACGTGATTGCTTTTATCACATGGGCATCATAAATTTAGCCCTTTATTATGAGAATATCGACAGTTTTTCGATGAAACTTTTCTTATCCCTTTCGAGGATAGACTTCTATTTTTTACTTAATTTCAATTTACTTTCCTTACTAGAACCATCATATGTTATGAATTTATTTTATGAGTTTTCATTGAGGGGATAGTTTTTGAGTCTTTTAAAAAAAACTATATATTTCACTTTTAAATGTAGAGATGGTATTTTTTCCCCCTCAAAAAGCGTGAATGCTTTTTAAAATCATTCCTAGTTTTGATTGTATATAATAAAAGTCTATTTCCCCAAATTTTTCTTTTGATATTAAAATCTTTTATATAAACATTTTTAAGAATTTGAAACATTTTTTTTATTTGCAAAAAAGATGAAGATATTGTCGAGATTTCATATAGAATGAAAGATTCATCACGAAAAATCACGACTAAATATTGCTGACTAATTCTTATAAATAAACAACGAATCACCTAAAAAAATTCGCATTCGAATGTTTCCCTTTTAATTAAGAAAAGAACAAAATTTAGTTCGGTAGGATTGGCATCAAAGTGAAGCTAAAGAACAAAATTAGTAACTGAAGAGCGTTTGGCATTCCTGAGTAGAATCAAATCATGAGAACACACACACACAGTTGTTGTATTACAGTTAAATTCACAATAAAATCATGACAGATTATATTAAAATCAAGATATAGCTACTCAAAGAGCTATTGACGATGAATCCGTACTTTTTGAATGCAGATAGGCTTTACGTTCTTTTCCTTGCACTCCAAATTACTGTAACTCTTTATTGTATATGATATCTTGGATGGATCGAATCTTTATCTCATAACTTTTGGGTTATGTATGTATATATATTAGTGACACAATCACTCACACTTATCATGAGATCTGAGAAACTATTTAGATCAGTGCTTCTTAAACTTTCTATACTTGCGACCGAATTTTCAGTCATAATTTTCATCGCCCCCCCTTCATACAATAATGATGTATTGAATTCAATAATAATATACTAAGACGTAAAGTTACAATTCGACTTTAACTGTGTAAACCGTACAAATTACCTAGATAATTACATAATTTTATGACATTCCCATAGGGGGTCACTGGTAATTATTAAACTTGTTCTTAACTTAGAACTGTTAAATTAATTATGAAACACATGGTGCAGTACTGATACATTTATAAGTGTTTACATCAGTCTAAATGCTTATTTTATTTTTTATTACTTCAAAATGTATTTTGTTTTGCTTCCTTTCAGTAAAAAAAATCAATATTTTTTTTAAAATAATCTTTTATTATAGGCTTTTCGGTATAATCGCGCCCCCCTTGCAGGATTATCACTCCCGAGAAACACTGATTTAGATACAAACTTGAAATGTGACATTCATGTTTCTTTTGTTGAAAACATGATCGGTTAAGAACGAGCCTTGGTATAATCAAC
This sequence comes from Trichonephila clavipes, assembly GCA_019973935.1. Taxonomy (NCBI): domain Eukaryota; kingdom Metazoa; phylum Arthropoda; class Arachnida; order Araneae; family Nephilidae; genus Trichonephila; species Trichonephila clavipes. Next base: position 567,705 of record BMAU01015641.1, on the reverse strand, counting down.
TCCCAAACGGGAGGGTGGGAGATTACGGGGATGTTAAAGGTAAAAGAAATTTTTCTCTTTTGAACTATCAAACCTACAAGAATTTGGTAAGCATGTTTCTTTTGTTGAGTGAGAGCCACTCAAAATGGGTTTTGTGAAAATTGACTCTGGAGGAGGATATGAGAGAGTAAAATATAATAGTAATCCAGTTTTATTTGATTTAGAAATCCAAATCCTGTCCTTTTTAAATTGAGAGGCAAGGCTATTAGAAAGTTTTTCAAATGAATCGAAAACTTAATGCTAAGGCATGGATATCAATAACTTAAAAACACTATATAGTCATACAGCTTCATGAAAGACCTAGTGAAATGAATCTGTAACGGTTAGTATCAATATAACTTTGCTAATCCATGTATGGTACGTGTGATATTATTAAAAACACTATAGATATCATAGCATTAGAAGAAAAATTGTTTTTAATAATTATTATTTCTTTAAGCATTTTTAAAAGTTGAGTTTAGAATTTATAAATTTAAGAAACACACACGATTTCAAAATGAGTGCTAAATATTCTATAAATCTCAACGCTCTGAAATATTCACTTAATTTAGAATGGAACTTTACTATTTCGAAATAGTAGACATCGTTTTAAAGATTGCTATTATGATGCTCACTCTATCATGTGCAATACGACGCAATATTCGAATACGAAAGTAACAAAACTATTTCTAAGCCACGCGCCTTCAAAATATATATGCACTCTTTTCAAATATATTCTGCATTAAAATTACACTTCATAATCTCCGAAGTCATAACTGACGTGACGGGAAGAATCCAGAAAAATAACCTTGTTTATATCCCATCGAGCAGACTTTTCGTCAAAGGCGATTCATCATCAATTTAAAATGTTTCCCAGTTTCGAATGCTCCAGAGATAAAACCCAAATGCACACACACACCAGCCTCTACTTTCATCCGTGGAACTTATCTGGCTTCCTCATTTTTGCCAAATGAATTCATTTCCAATACAGTTGGTAATCCTCGCAGAATTAATAGCGATTAATTGGCAAGCCAGACTTTTAACACCGAAGTTAAGCTCGCTTAATTGATTAATGGGACAGAAAGTTTAGCGGCGGGCCGTGATTTTTTCATTCGGCACTGGCTGAAAATTTATTAATTTTTCCAAAATGAGCCGAATGGAGTGTGAGGGGGTCGAGCAAAAGGGGGCTTTGGGAAACAATTAATCATTTATGGTGGACGTTTATCCTGAAGTGGAAGATGGAAAGCAAGAGGAAAAAAATGTAATTATATTGGTGGTAAATTAGTAACGTGTTTGAAAAATGGTTTGACTGATAAAAAAGGCATCAGGGAGGGATGGAGACGGGGGGCGTTTTGTCAAAAAGGAAAGGGTCAGTTTTAAAAGGAGATGGTGATACCTTGTAAAAATTTTACTCGAATCCGATTGCCTTTTCTGTACAAGTCTTAATGAGAGAGAAAGATATATATATATATATATATATATATATAAAGAACTGTATATATATATATAATAATTTCCTTAAATTTTCTCTTGACAGATTTTTTAAAAATTCATAACGGTCTTGAGTCCTCCAAGGTTTAAAGTGATTAATTTTTAGTTTACCCGCCTTACGGGAAATAACGTAGCTTTATCTCCTAAAACTGCCACTTTCTCATTTTTAGAACAAGATGATGTAATATTGCATCATCCGAGTATTTTGACCAATAACAAAAGTCTTAACCGGAAATCATTAATTTTTAAAGCTTTCGATTGAAAAAACTTATAAAAGCTGAGATCTTCGGAGAAGACAAAGAATGCTCTCTCTCTCTTTTGTATTCCACTATAATGTCCGTATGTGTTTGTGTTGTGTTTCGTCACTATTTGCGCTAAGTACGTTTTAACTAACTAAATAAATGTACAACTAAAGTACAAGAATTCTGATCAATATATGAACGACAGTAACAATGAAAAAAGATTATCCCATTAAAAATTTTCAATTCGTATCCTTTACACACACAAAGCATAAGATAAGATCTTATCCTTTTACACACACACACACACCACGCTACTTTGTCTTCTCTTTCCAAAAATTTCGTATTGATTAATTTCTTGGTTTTCAGACATCCTTAGATATAATTTTTATTTGATTTTTATTCATTTACTAATGTTTCCTTTTGTGCGTTATTGTTCTGCAATAACTCCGTTTGGGTGCCAAATTAAGTTCCTGATATGTCTTAAAAATTCTATATTATTTATATAGTTAATATTTTCTGGTTTAGATAAGTAGATTTAGTATTTTTTCTTGGTATTTTTTCCCTAGGATGTTTAACATCGGTAACTTAGTTTTTATACATTTAATATTGTTCTTCTAATATTATGGTTATTATCCTTAGTATTAATGAAAGATTATTCTTACTCAAATTCCTCCTCCCCCCTCCATCTGCATCCCAGTAGTATCGACAAATTACAGGGGAAAGTTGACTGTTTGAAATCTTAGTTCCTAAGGCTAAGAATTTGCTAATGCACTACGAGTACTAAGGCTATCTTACTTTTGACCTGTAATATCTTGTTATACTTCTATTTTTGCTTTGCCTTTTCAGATTTACAGAAATTTAATATATGATTATATATATATGTGTTATGTGTGCATAATATCTAAAATGATTTAAATTAAATTAAATATGCTTATATTACATTAAAAAGAAATGGAAGAATAAGAATGGTTTAAAACAAGATCTTAAAAGGGTCTTAAAATAAAATTGGTTTGACAGACAAAGCTCTTTTATTTATGCAAAAAATTGTTAACTATTTTGAAAGCTTTATTTTCAACCATCATTACAATATTTTGTAGTATTTCTTACTACAAAGAAAAAATTATGAAATATATTTTTGAAATTGAATAACATGTAACACTTCTTTTTTCCTTAAAGAGAAAATTTATTCGACAACATAAATTTAATAAGTTATTAAAAATAATTTTATACTTATCTTGACTCGTAGTAAAATTTAATAAAATATTTAAATTATGCGAATCCATAATCCACGTGATAAATTTAAATTTTAACATTGAAACCATTAAAATGTTGCTTAAAGGTTTTAATAGAGAAATTATAAAAAAAGAAAATAGTCTTCGAATATACAGCGATTTTAAAAATTTCAATTTAAGGCGTAATTCCTGAAAGCAAAAGGCAAATGAAATATTTAAATTTATGTAATACAAATGGATTCCAATAAAATAGTTCTTTCACGAATCCTATTGATGAAAATGAATTCGAATATCTCCATTTCTGATTCATTTCAATAGACCAAATCAGATTCTTGAAAGAAATTCACGTCGAATAAAATATTAAAAAATGTTATATTTCAATGCAACTTTGTATTCATAGATTTCGAAAAACGAATCTCAAAACCAGCATTTCATTTAATTTTAAAATGGCCCGCCACGTTTCCTGTTTCAAATATTACGAATTGTCATTTATTGCTGGTAAGAATGTAATATGTTGCTCTCTCGTATCATAGATAATAGAAAATGAAAACTACTCCTATAAAATATCACCATAAATTAAAATATCTTTGAATAAAAGCAATTTGTGATGCTAACTGTACTGTGTGTATCTAAAGAACCTTTATTTATTTTTCCTTTTTCACGTCGCAAGACCATTAAATAAGAACGGCACAGTGTTTATCCAAAGGCTTGCAAACAATTTCCGAACGTCTATTTCTGGATTGCTGGCCTTTGTATTTGTAACACAAAGGAATCATCCAATGAGCAAGACCCGCCGAATATAAAAGAACGACAATGGATGTTTTGGCAGGAAAAATGGTATAGTCGCTTCACAGTGTTTGCCGTTTTATTTATTTTTTTGCCTTTGGCGCAAAAAAAAAAATAGTCGAGAGAAATTCTTCTGGTTTTTTTTATTTCCTTCTTCGTACAAAGAAACAAAAATTGGATGGGAGATAACAGATGTAAGACCGAGTAATATATTAGTCGAGATGCTCTTTGGATTCGTTGATCAAATTTTGGATGTTCAGCGCTTCTATATGCTTCGGGAAAAGAATAAATAGATTTTATATTCTGAATTAAAATTGAAATACATTGTTGCTATCTCTGATGAGTTAAATAATGCATTTTGCAGTTGTATTTGTTGGTCCTTTATAGAATAGAAAAATTGCATACAAAGGAATAAAACTCTTTTTATCCGTTAGGCTTAACTGACGCTTCAGTAAAAATGCTAATAAGTTAGCTATTGTCTGTTGCCAATCTGATAAAACAAAAAAGTTACAAAGGGATTATTTCCAGATTTTTAAGTATTATTATAAATATTAACAATTATAATTTAACAAAATAATATTTACAATTATAAAAAAAAATATTTAAAAAATAAATAGTTTATCAACATAAAATACAAAATTGTGAATTACAAGTGTCTAAATATAAAATTCTGAAGTTCATTTTAAAAATTAATAATTATTTTTCAATATTGCATGTGTTCTATACCTATATTATTTCATTTATTATAGCTTATTTTTTTATTATTAAGCAGACTTTATTTATGTTTTGAATAATTTGATATTTTCTCCTCTGATTCATTCGGAATTCATGTGAATTTGTGAGACTTACGTGTTATCGAAACCGAATTGGTGACATTATATGAAACGAAGCACATGGTTGTTAATTCAGAGCATGCGACGCATGTGAAATCTGGGTTGCTAACTTCGCGATTTAACTTGAAAGTTGGCATTGTTGCGATAGTACTTAAGTTTCTATAATACTAGGAATCTTGCATAATAATTAGCGTTACATTTAACTTTTTTTCGTTATTTTTTAAATAGAAATTAATTAAAAAAAACATTTTGTTTACTTATAGGCTTACAGTTCTTGTGTCTAAAAATAAATTAATTTTCACTTATGAGATTTTGAGCTTTTTTTTATATGAAAATGTAATACACGTTAGATTGAAAATTTCTGCTTTATTAAAATCTCATTAGTTGCCCTATTTAGCATACTTCTTTATATAATTGAAATATACTTTGGGTGCTGAAACCGGAGAGCTACGCGCCAAGTTGTTTATGTGCGCCAAGATGGGTGATAGCATTACAATATGGTTACCCTGATATATTCTATCGTGTGATAATGTGTTTGTGCATTTGGGAGGGCGTATGTTATAGTTAATTTTTATATTGGGTTTTTTACCCCGCGCGGTAACCCTATTAATTTCGGACAATTTTAATTCGGCATTTTTAAAAGCCTAACCATTCTCACATCAAACATTCTTCAAGCTATTGTTTCGGTCTTCTGTTGTATTTTGTGTTATTTTCGAATATGGAGATAACTAATATCATTGGTGAGTACCAGGATATTTTTAAAAAAGAATATGATGGCTGTGTTAAATATTTCTGCACAAATTGCGCATTTACACTTTTTTATTCTTTTAAATAATGCATTTTTAAGCGTCTCTAGTTCGATGAAATTTATTAAAGGAACTCGTGGGTTTTGGAATATTGCAAGTTATCAGCAATTATTAAATTCAGGTCGCCATCTTGGATTCCATATTACCAGACAACACACGCACTCCAATATCAATTTAGTTCCATGCTTTGCATTGTTGATAAATAATATACTTAAATTTTTTTCTTTAAATGATTTGGATTCCCCTTCTTTACTTATTTTTTCATTAGATCCTGATAATAATTTTTTTTGTGATTATTATTCATTAAAATAAAAAGAGGTTGAATTTATTTTTCACTTGTTTATTGTGAGGCTCAAAAATACATTAATAAGAAACTGGAAATGTGCATAGATCATATTGATTCTCAATGCATTTAAGTTAGAATTGGCAGATTAGTTTAACTGGAACAAAACCAAAACAACTGAAAGATTTCATTTGATTCACATAACAAGTAATACATTACATAATTATCTTCTTTTTTCATGGAAAAAGTACAGTAAAAAAACTTCACCATTAACTTGAAAATATTTTCATATCCATCTCATATTAGTGATAACAGAGCTATTAACCTTCAAAAACTTTCTTAACCCCCGCGATTTCCCCGGGCAACATAGATGTAGCAAAATTTGGCAACCCGCGATTTCCGCGAGTATACCTTTTTTCTGACTACTTAGCTGTAGTACCCGTGCTGTTCCAGTTTATATTGTTACGTTGATCGGAGTTCGAGGATTTTATGCAAATCAGTCACAAGGAAAAAGACGGTTCTTTAAGAGCGATGTGAATTTGCTGTTGAAAATCCAAAATTTGAAATACAGGATTCAGCAGAAATATTCACAGAATAAATCTAGGAAGGTCTTCACACCTTCAACAGCACTCATAAATAATTATCAGCGTCTAAAATACAGGTACGCAAAAGATTATTTACAAGCATAGCCGAGGTAATTGGTAATCCCGGTCGCGACAAGTTTACTAATCGCTGGTCAAAACAATACTAACTCGTTTCGGTGAGTATAGTTTTTTTTTTCTATTTATAGGACTCGCGGAACTTTCGAGAAAAATCCATTTGCGTCATAGGACTGGAAATTAGTTTATTTCTCCGCAAATTTCTAGAAGAATCCAAAGGGTCCCGAACTTGTCAAGATGGTCGCCAATGTCGCCAAATGAAAACTTGGCTCTATCGCCAAGTTTTCATTGAATCATTATTATAACGTAAAAGACGCCATTTCTTGCGAATATTACAATTTTAACATAAAATAAACATGGATTAATATAAATGCTTTACACATCCAAATACAAAATTATTTACACTATTTCTATTTATATGTTCATACTTTTATGATCTAAGTCTACATTTTAAAATAAAAGCTCTTACAAAATTTTTTTTGTATATTTTAACTCTAAAATTTAGATTTAATACACAGATTTGCAATACGCAATAAAGAAAAATACACAATTTTTGAACCTACTTTGATAAAATAACTACGCAGCGAGAGGTTTAAGATAAGTAAATGAACAAAAAGTATTCTTGGCACATGAGCTAAGACAAGACTTTTCTGAAATTTTTTTTAAAAATATTTTTGATGATCTTAAAATTTGGCTACAATCTTATTTAAAGATTCTCAATCACGAAGTATCATATTTTCGAAACTCAAACGCTATTCTTAATGCAGTTTCAGTGCATCCATACGACATTTTTATATTCTAGATGAATACAAAATGATATGATTATAATTAGGAAATAAAAAACGTACTTGTCAAAGGAAATGGTAATCAGATAAAGGAGAAATGTTTAAAAGTATGAAATTGTAAACATATATTTTGCAAAATATATCCTACATTTCAAGTAAGTGAATTTAAATTTGATACAATATAATGCTCCCAAAGATTGAAGGAATCTTTTGCATATTTCCACTTATATCTACATCCGAATATATTTTGAAAGAGAACGCAATGGAGTTCACACAAAGTTCCTTAAATTATGTATGAAAAATTTTACATCGTACTGTTATAAAATTCTATTACAAATTTTTCGAATTCGATTGCGTGTTTTATTCGCAAGAATCGAATATAAATCTACAGACGCAAAAGCTGTATCCGCATCGAAAACCCCGGATAAAATCGATTCTTTATTTTTAAAGAAGCACTCTGAATAAATTACAAAGATATGAAAAGAAATTTTCCCGATTGAGGTAAATAGAGAACTTCTGATTCTCCGGCATAACTTGGAGTTATTTAAGACTATTTTTGTTTCGGTGTTTCTCTCCAGCAAAATTAGGAAAAAAAAAACAAAATGTTCGACTTGCTTTTCTCTTTGAAGTCTCATTTGCAAAAGTAACATCAAAGTCAGAATTCCCCATCAAACTTTTTGAATATATGTAATTATAATTAACAAATTCTTGCGTCCTCGGCGGGAAAAATTCGAACGAATGGAGTGTATGATTAACCAATTTTAGAATATTTTTAAATCAGGTGATTTTCTTCAGATCGCGCGCGCGCGCTTCTGTTAGCTTTTGCCTTTGCTGATTTGAAATTATAGGGACTATCCTTAAAATTATCTTTTCGGAAACAAAGGTAATGATGAAATCTTTGGTCTGTTGAATTAATTTCTTCTCTGAATTTTCTTTTCGAATTTTATTGTGCTTCATTGATAATTATTAGTAGTATTGTTACGAATTTTGTATAAATAATGGTTAATTGCATTTTAAAATAGTGTAAGAAATTTATATCTATAGGTATTTAATACGTTATCATTACTTTCTGTTATATTAGTTTCATGATAAAAATTGTAATATTCATTGGTAATACCGTCGCTTACATTATAAGGACGATTAAATGATACAGCCAAGTTGGTATAATTTTTGAAGCGTTAGAAACTATATGGATGCTTCTGGAATTCACTGGAGACAGTTACATAACGATCTATGATGTAAGTGGATTTTGGAGAGTTTGATTGAAGGTAGCTACGCAGACTATAAATAATAGTCGCTCTTTGAAACTGAGTCAGTATTCGGTAGGAGGCGATGAGAAAGAGATGTTACTAGTGGATAATCTTAAGTATTACGTACTTGTATTTTTAGACACTGATAGTAGTGTCTAAAAATACAAGTACGTAATGCTAAAGCTGATAAAAGGTGTGGAAAACCTTCTGGGATGTGCAAATTTTAATGCTACATCTTGAATTTTTAAGAATTGCTTTTCCTCAATAAATTTTCATCGCTTTTAAATAACTGTTTTGTTCTTTGAGATCCACGAACCCCATTCTATACAACAATATTTTTTTCAAACTGAATAAATTGCTTCTCGGAGCATCTTTAATTAAACATATTTGATTCTAAATATAAGATGTTCTGATTAAATTTTATTCTGAATAATATTAAATATTGATTTTGTTATAATGTTTTTCCGTCAAAGAAAAAAACATTTAAGCTTAATTTTATAACAAATTTAACTCTTTAGAAACCCTGTTTACATAATGCTATTTCTAATGACAGATTTTAATGAAAAAAAGCATCTGTTTACAAAGAATGTCTTACAACAAAAACACACAATTTAGAAGCACATTTGACTGTACATTTCGTAATTTTTGGGGATCAATTTCATGAAAGGTTTCTTTCAATTGGGCTAGACATTATTCTCTGAAGTCGATACGAATTGTTTAACTAATTTTTTCCCATTTTCAGTCTAGACAGTATTAAAAATAAAACAAATACGTTTAACTGTCTGTATTGTCCGTAGTTATAAAAATTGATATAGATTGTGTTTGTTGCTCTGTGTAAGTGAATAAGATAGGTTGTAGGATATAAACTATTGCGAAATGTTAGAATGAAATTGTAGAATTAATCACACTTTCATCAATATTAAGTTGTTCGTAAATCCTGTCATGTTATACACTTTAAAAAAAGCAACACCATGAAGGAATCATCAGAATTAAATGAACTTTGCAGCAAATATCAATTATAGGATGTTACGTAAAATAGTTAAGTTTCAGAGCCACCACGCATGCGTGGCGTGCACAGAGCCCTCTGAACTGATGTTGAAAACGTATAAAAAGAGAGCTGTAGCGAGACGATGAAATAGTTAATGATTATTTGTTAGTGGCAAACGTTTAGTGATACCTAAGTATACCTCCACGACGAATTAAGGAAAACTTCCAATAACTTACGGAGTTTGAACGGGGGAAGATTATCGGCCTTCAAGAAGGAGGATTTTCCTATCGCGCAATAAAAGCTCGTGTGCAGCGGAACAGCTCCACGGTGATGCGAGTTTGGAAGCAGTGGACCAACGAGCACCGAACAACTTGAAGAACTGGCAGTGGATGGCGGAAGATCACTTTAGCGTGTGATGATTGACACCTGCTACGCATGGCGGTTAAGGACCGTACAGCTTCCACCAAACAATTCTTCGACGTCTGCTGCACCGTGGATTGCGTGCATGGGTACCTTTATACAGGATCCCCCTCACGGCAAACCATCGACGTCTGCGTCTGCAATGGGCTCATGAGCACAGAGCCTGGCAAGCTGATTGACACTAAGTTGTCTTTTCAGATGAATCCGCTTCAATTTGTGGGATCATGATGGCCGTATTCGTGTTAGACGCTATGCCGGTGAACGCTGCCTTCCAAAGTGCGTTATCGAAGAACATAGTGGCCTAACATTCAGAGTTATTTTGCGATTTCGTATCATGGACGATCCAATTTGCTACTAATTGAGGATAATCTCAATAGCAACAAGTACGTCCGTGAAGTGCTACAGCCCGAAGACGTTTTCTTCTATCAAGGCATCCCTGGAGCTATCTTTCAGTATGATAATGCACGTCCACAAGTTGCAATGACTGCTCGAGACTTCTGTTTAGTCTAGCACGTGCAACTTCTTTCTTCGTCTGCTTATTCTCCGGATGAGTCGCCTATTGATAACGTGTGGGATTTGGATGGTCGGCGTCTCTTTCGTGATCTGTGTCCTGCAGCTTCAAAAGACAAACTTTTGCTGCGCATACAAGCAATATGGAATTCTCTTCTACTTGAGTGTGTGCTCGAAGATTAATTAAGAATTATTGAAGAATTAATATTTTAAGTTTTTTATCGTTATAATTGTAAGTCAAATACTCTCCACGATTAAAAAATGTTTTATCATAAGGTAGATGACGCTCAGTTTTGCCCAACACTATGTGATTGATTGTACTCTTTCAAAAATAAGAATCTTTGTGAATTATTATATAAATTTATATCCGATAGTTAAATTTTTCAACCATCTGCTTTAATAAATTGCATCTAACAAATTACAATAAAATAAAGTCCTCTTTTTTACTATGAACAATCTTCTAGATCAGTGATATTTAATCTATGAAATGAGAAAAATAAAGTGAGCGAAAAAATCACTAAGAAATTTAAAACAAAATACACTAATGGAATTTTTTTGAGAAATTGAAAAATATTTTTTAAAATACTCTCCCGCAGCCAAAAAGATTGAATGTCGTTGTTCTAGGTGATGCTTGATTTTTTTTATCAATTGCATCACATATTTGATAACTGCAAAAGCCAATCAGTGCAATAAATGATTATCAATTGACAAAAATATTTCTTCAAAGTTTATGCATTCATAAATCAATGGTGAGCTTCAAGGCTTAAATTTATATGTCTTGTAAAAATCAAAGAAAATACATTAACCTTTAAACATCTAAGTTTTTAAAATATACAAAATAAGAAAACTTTTTTTCTTAAAATGAAACATCAAATATTTAAATTATCCAGTCCAACAAAGCAGATATTACCCTGTCACACAAACTAAATTTAAATTTAACTCAAATACTCTTAACAGTAAATCGATATCACGTGCTAATAATTAAGTTTCCCTACGATTATGTCTCTTAAATATCATGCGAGCATCTCCCGAAATTATCGATTAAACTACATCATGCATAGCCTAATGCTGCATCTCCAACGAAATATCAAATATTCAAATCGTATAATGCAATCAATGAATATCAGACAACCACACCAAATAAAAGTTCAAACGTCTCCCAAATTCGTATAATTGTAAATCAATATACCAAGTCAATAATTAAATTTCTCTACATTTCCTTTCCAAGAAGCGACGAAAAACAAAGAAAAACCGACTCTCCTCGACACATACCACTGCCGCTCCCACTCCACTGTTTGTTTCAGGTGAAATTCTCCCCCCTTTGGATCCCTCCCGCCTTTCTTAAGTTCCGAAATCGACAGCTGCAAAGGCTTGCACTGTAGAGTCACATGGAATACGTCATACCTGTTGCGGCGTTGCTATGACAACGATTGCTCCTCCGCATCCTCTGGATGAGCATCCCGGATGGGAACAGGGAAAATGCGTTTTAAAGAGCCAGCCTCTGAACGCCAAGGGAACATTTTTATTGGAGCTAAATTATCTTTTGAAAGGATTTGGAAACTTACTATGTTCGTTCTCTTTCCTTTCCTTTTCGTTCTTTTTTTTATTTTTCTTCTTTTTTCGTTGTGTCTCTGAGCGTAATATTTCGCTCCAGAAATTCAAAATGAAATGCAATTACCCTTCAGATTTATTTGTAGGTGTCCGTGTGTTAGGCTTGGCGATTGAGCGCTCGAATTTGGGGTGTTTATTATTTGTTTAAAGGAAGAAATATTTAGTACCACGTGTATGTCTTTTCAATATAATGGGTTAACAAGATCATTTATTTATCAGTATTTAATAGTCGCGTTATAAAATGTTTTTGAAAATAAATGCAATAAAAATGTATGTATAAATAAACATAATAAAATATATTTAAGTGAACAGGAAAACATACCTCATGTATTTATTTTCAGTTGAAAAGTTTTATTTTTTTTCAACCTAAACTTAAACAATGTTTCCTGCAGATTGATGAAAATACCTTGGTAAAATCGAAAGAAAACGAAAACACCAATAAAATAGAAGTGGGCCAAAAACTCTTAAAACATTTGTGGTAAATGAATAACCATATATTCCGGTGTATTAATATACGTGAACCAATACTTTCAAACTACATTTTATAAGTTTAAGGTTTATACGCTATATATAACAAACATCTTATTTCACGGACTTATTTGAAATGTACATGTGTAATGTTCTTACACATGTGTAATGTTCTTACTTCTTTTGAAGTCAAAAAATAATCTGAGTGGATAAATAAAACATGGAATGAAATTAAACACAGTTGACATAATTAAAAAATCATTTAAAATATACTGTACTTAAAAATATAGATGAAGTGGAAGATGTTTATCAATGGATCCCACACACACAAAGAGAGTAAAAGTAAACGTGAAAAAATAAAATAGAACTCGCAATGTTGTGATGTGCCTTAAGATATAACGGAAAAGGAATACTATAAATTTTCTCAATACTAAAAGATGATAAAGTGTGTCATTTATTTTAATTAAAAAGTATTTAGATACATATAATTGCCAATTTTATTTTTAAAGCTATCATTTAAATATTCGGGGTATAACGCTCACACATTAAATATTGCTCTTTTTTTGTGTGTTAAAAGTGCCCATTATACGCTGGGTTATACTGCAGTATAAATCCATGGGTATATAATATTTCTTTTTAATTTGGTGATAAACCTTTGAATTAAGTATCTTGAAATAAATCATTTTTTATATTTTAAATTATCTTTATTCAGTAATTATTTTAATCCTTAACAATTACTTTTTTGAATTAGTAAAATAAAAACATTAGATTAATTACTGATATTTTATTTCATTATTGTAGATTTCTTCTCAGTCCGAAATATATAATTAACGATATTACCAGTTCTTTTTAATGATAAATAATTTTCTTAAGACTACCTTCGGCTAATGTTAAAGAATAGGGGTCGAATTCGGAATATATTTTCATATATAAAAGTACTCAAACATTAATCTTATATATTCTGGCTACACTATCCTGTAGAGAATCGCTTATTTTATCATACTACTCATTTTTATCCGAGTTGACACATTTTTTTCTTTTATAAAATGTGTTTTACATTTTTTTTCCTATACCGTAATGCTAAATGAGTTAAAAAACTAATTATTAATGAAATATTTTGAAATTTTAAGAACCCTATATTATAAAAAAATGCATGAGTTACAATGTCACAAATTGTTTTAAAAATTGAGGCCTTTTTTCTGTCTGAAAATGTGCTCCGCGTCAAGTTCATGCCCTCGTACATATGGCAAAAACAGCCTTAACAATTCGTCTTAAAGAAATGATCTCAAAATTTGATCTTATCTATAGACTGCATAGTATATTGTGTACATTTTAGTATACTTTCTGTTACATGATCTATTATGTTATGATGCTCAATTTGGAATAATACTTTCATACATTTTCTGACTCTCTAGACCAGAGATACTCAACCTTGCTGCCCCCGAGCCTTTTTAAGTGGCCCAGTCATGGCCCATTGCTCAGAGAAATTTACTTATTTAAGAACATTGTATTAAAAATTTGGTGCGAAATTCTTTGCCAAGAGATCAAATATACCAATTTTGTTCTTTGCTGTCGATGTCGTATGGGTGTGATTTGATATTCTTTTCGTATTTGGAACGCTTACGGTTAGTGATCACAGACAAAAGTAGAGTAGCGACAATTTTACAGGTGAAACTAATTTTTAACTATCTTTCATACCTTGCAAGCGAAAAATATTCGAGGAAAATATGTAGTTTCAAGAAGATAGGGAGGTTGACTATTTTATATTGAAAAACAAACATATTTGATTTGTCACGAAAGTGATGTATTTAAAAAATACCAATAAACGGGAATCGTTCAACGATACCTTTCCTCGAAGATCTCCTTCAGGAGTCGATGTATAGCCTTTCTGGAATAATCTTTGCAACAGCGAGAAAGTGTTTTGTCAGTGGTAATATAATAGTGGTAACAAAGATATATCCTATAAAGTTTGTTATATTATTGGCAATCATATGAAACCGTTTACTGATGCAGAAATTGTGAAGGAGTGCTTCTTAAATGCTTCTAATTTAGTGTTAGTGAAAAAAATAAAAAATATAAAAAAATAATAACTAAAAAAGTAAGTACAGGAGTTGTAATATTTACCACATATACCATAGATACCCTCATTTTGAATTTCCAATGTTATCTTGGTCTTAAAACCTTTCTCTCCCCCCAACCCCTACCCCATTTTTACCCATGTTGCGGCCCGCGTGAAATAACTAACATATGTACGCGGCCCTCATGAAATAGCTAATATTGTATGCGGCCCAGCAGAGTAACCCTATGCTCTAGATGCCATAAACATATTTCTATTTTCATATCATTTTGTGTGATTGTATACCGGTTTTAAAAACTTTAAAAATGTTTATTTCCAGACTTTCTAAAATGTTGCAAATTTACAAGTTTTTATTATATTTCAGTTCAATTACTGATCATAGATTTTATTCTTAGTCTGTTTTGGGTTTTTAGTAACAATGCACTTACATTAACTGCTAAAAGCATATAGATTCTGTTTTATTGACTTCATTCAAGAATTTTTATTACCAATATCAGTACCATTTTAAAACATATTTATCTTTCCTTTTGATAATTATCTGGATGTAAATTAGCATTTTTTTAATAACAAAACTACCGTCCTTACACTCAAAATACCGAGTCAATAACTGAAGAATTAATTGCAAAAGTAACATAAATCACATGGAAATTATAAAAGTATTCATTTTAGCATACTTTAATGATAAGAAAAACAGAAAATAATATTGTAGTGCTATTTTAACGTAATCAAAGTTTTAAATATTTAATAAATCTGTTACATGTTCCGAAATTATTATAAAATGATGAGTCCAGAATGTATAGGAGTAAGTACTACTGATTATTATATTTGTATCTAGCAATAGTATCTTTGCACTATTCAACATTTCTATATCTTGAATTAAAGTTCCTAAAAGTAAAATATTTTTAACAAAATTTTTCAGTAGTACCACTTCAAATATTTTCTTAGAGTTGTTTCTATGAAAAACCACCCTCTCTCTGAAACTAATTAGAATTTTAGAAGTTGTATGCGTTTATTTTTACAAAATATAGCACGCACATCTTATGAAGCATTGTTTTAATTTATTTCATCCTCTGTTTTGTAAAAGTTAAGAAGAGTTTCCTCAACATATGTTTTAAATGAGAAGTATTATACTTGTACGAAATATTTTGGATTTATAACCGCACATAAACACACACACACATATTGGTACGTTTATTATAATATACAAGATTTACACACGAACTTGTATTATTGTCTACAATTTTTCCTTCCTCAAAATCTGAATCGAAATTAAATACGAATTTTTAGGAACGCTATTGTCGTATATCAAAGTACATCCGAAGGAAAATATTTCATTTACAAAAGAAAAACATGATATCAACTTTTAAGAATAATACTTATGCAACAAAACGGAGCTACCCAGTTTGGTCTGAATACAACTGCGAGAGTATATTGTATATTAGTTTGTATGAAAGCCTACAACGACTTAAAGTAACATGTATATGCTCTAACCATCCATTTTTAAAGGAAAGCATAGGTAGCTGAAACTAAGACCAAGGAATTACAAATCAGAAAAACTGTTTTTGCGTTAAACTTCAATGTAAAGTAAGCGGCGCGATGAATAAATATTTCATATTATTCCTCTCAAACTTTACATCACAATAACTCGTATAAATTTCCGATTTCTAAGAAGCAGCTAATACCAAAACGTTCTCCCCCCTACCGTTCCTCCACGACGTCCCTCGAGAAATGGAAAAGAGGGAGTGAAAACTGATCTCGGGAGAATTTTCCAACACTCGACTGTTTTCCACTATTTTTCAATCGAACGTAAGCCTTGGGGGCAATCCAAAAGCATCTCTTGATAGAAAACCCATTCCTTTTCCTTTTATACAAGGTTTTGGAAAATAATCCCTACCTTGTCCTTTCTCCACAACACGCTCGCTCAATTCGCAAAAAAAAAAAAAAAAAGAAAGTAAGCAAGCAAACAAACAAAGAGGAAAAATAAAAGATGGCGAACACACACACGCATGCATATGCATAAACATTGCTAAAATATGCGATGTTTCACCAAATCTCTACAAGAAACCACGTCTTCAAATCGAAAGTCCTGGAAGAACTTTTGTTTGTAATGCTCGCCCCGGGGACGGAAACGGTGAATTTTAGGGAATTTCCCCTCGAAGGGGAGGGGGAAAAAAGGGAAACTCGACGTTATCATCCGACCACTCAACTCGGCTCACTCCCAAAAGTAGGCTCTTATCACTTCGCTTCACTTGGCCCCCTTGCGCGTTTAAAATTCAATTAAGACAAGACGGTACGCCTTGGGCATAAGTTTTAATTACTGTCTTAATTAGCGGACGCCATACAGATATGTCACAGAACAATTTTTTTTAACAGAAGAAGATATCTGTGTTCTGTGCCAAAGAGAAGATTCTGCCATTTTCGGCCATTGTGTCACTATCGCTCGCTTCAGTTCGCGTGAACGCGCTTGAGCACGAGGCTATAAATTAGATGCAAAACTCTGATGTCGAGACTGTCGTTTTGGCGGGTAAGTTGGCGAAAGTCCTTTGTTCGCAAATGAAGCTCGGAATATTCATGCTCTCGTCTTCGGAACATGCCTCCATTCTCGGCTTTGTCGGGATGTTATAGAAGTCGGCTTTTTGCGTTATTAATATTCAGGATTACTTAAGAAGGGGGAAAAACCCTACTTTTCTCGAACTCGAGACGAATTATTAAATCAACCGTTCGTTTTTGCGGGCAGGAAAGTAACATTTTTGATGTCTGAGGGAACTGTAATTTAATACGAAAGTTCGTTTTCGGTTAATGGAATTTTAAAGTAATGGCTCTTAACACCGCTCCGGGCACTGATAGAGTCAAATTAATGGAAAATTAAACTCTCTTCTCGAGTTAAGGGTGGAATAAGCTTTGTAAAGTTTGGGAATGTCCCGATCTATTAGCCTCCACCTCCTCGTTAAGGGGAGGGAAAGGAAATTAAGATGAAAGGAATTTGTTTCAATTTGAATTTCCAAGAATATTTATTAAGTGGCTTAGGGAATTTTTTCCACAATATCGGTATAGAAAACACGATTCTTGCATATTTATTAAGTTGCATTTAAAAGAGTTATAATGAAATGAATATACTTCAGAGCATTTATTTTAAATAGAAAAAGTAGTTACTTTAAGAAACGAAAAGGAGGGGGGAAACAACTATCTTCGAAGTTATCTAAATAAAAAAATATTTTTTTCTTTTCTTTTGATCTGAACTCTCAATTATTGTAAGAGGATTTCACATTTTAAGTTCTGAAACTGCCTTTTAAAAATTTTATTAGTTGTGTGCGTTTTAATAAAACCTCAAACAAATAAAATTCAGTAAAGACTTGTTATTTATTTGACTGCGTTCTGAGCCGTGGTTTTGAAGAAGCGTTTAAATTAATATTTTTTTTATATTTAGAGTCAATTGAATTAAATTTACATATAAAATCGTTTTAAGAATATTATTACAAAAATTTTAATGCAATTTGTTGTCACAAAAATGAAGAATATATTTTAAAAACATCATCCTGTAATAATAATATTTTAATTATATTTAGCTAAGACTTTTATATATATATATAGGGGCTGAACTAGGAATTTTGAAAAATTGAAATTATTTTCAAATTTATAATCAAATTTACAAATAATAACGGGTGTCTTTTTGTAAAAAATCATCTAATATGATACATTAAAATCTGAATGAATCCACTTAATTATATTTAAAAATCCTAATTCTCTGGTTCTTTTTAAAAGTCTCAGCTATAGATAGACAAACACTTATTGTAGAAACATTTTCATAAATGGAGAATGCTGTGAAAGTGTGTAATCTTTTTCTTCATTTGTTACCAAAAAAATTGCATTTAAATATTTTTTGTAATAATATTCCTTAAACAGTTATATATATGTATATATATATACATATTCTAACTCACCTGACATTACATGTAAAAAATCTATTTATACGCTTTTTAAAATCACGGTTCCTGACGTAGTTAGTCAATTTTAATAATTCTCTTTCGTTATTAGGAGTCAAATATACGTTATTCTGAAAAAGATCTTTCTCATTTTTCTTAGATGCCTTCACCTAAAAGAAACCATAAGGAGACGACTGACCGAAGTTGGCTTGATAATGTCGAGTAAATATTGATGTGTTTCAGATATATTTTAATCATTACACCGCCCAGCCATTTTTCAATAACAGCAATTTCAAAAGGTGTGACAGTGTGGGGGAGCAATTTCTTGGGACACACGATCATCTTTAGTGGTCCTAATACAGCTCGCAGATACGTGGACGATATTTTAACGCCGATTGTGCTACCCATGCTATCAAGTCGCCCAGGTGCCATTTATCAACAGGATAATTGTCACAATTCAAATGGAGTCTATAATTTTAAGGCATTTTGAGTAAGTATTGTAAAATAGTCTAAAGAGTACTTCGGCTTGTATAGCTGCCAGAGGTGGCTTTACTACTTACTGATTTTTAACCTTTTGAGACACATAATTAGATAAAATTTCGTGAATGTAATTCAATTTCTTCTGTGCATAATTTTTTTGCGATTTTTTAACATTACAGACCATTTTTCAATAACTGCAATTTAAACTGTATTAAATTCTGGACCGAAAAATAGGTGAAAAAATGCAGTGTTTTTTTTTATTTAAGTAATATGTGTGATGAAACTTCTTTTCTAAAACATTTTATTTCACTTAACTTAGTATCACTTATTTTCATTTAGAATTATTAATGGAAATATTACAGAGAAAAATTATTTTAAGAAGCAATAAAAATTAACGCATCGATTAAAATAAGTCATAGTTCTCTCCCTCCAGAGTACTATATACACAATGCATTAAGTTGGATTATCAAAAACCTAAATTTTTCTTTTAATGGGGGGAAGCTATGGATATATTCCATGAAACTTACTACCAGGATTATACAAATAAAAAAAACAGGAATAATAAGTGCTCTTATCTACAAAAACAAATATTCCCCTTGACATTTTATAAGTATCAACAATTTTGAAAAGCAATTTTTCCCTTCACTTAACAGATTAATAAAGTTTATCTTAAAAAAATTTTTTTTCAAAAAATTAAAAAATAGTAAGACAAAAATGTCAATTCCATTTACCTGCAGATCTTGCTTAGCCGCTTCTGCCCCTGCTCGGGTAGTAAACGTCACAAAACCAACTGGCTGTAAAAAGAGACGATAAAAAAAGAGTAAAATAATTATACTTTAAAAATAACGAAAAACACGGTTTTGTAACAAAACAAACAAAAAATTAAACAGAGTAATGACAAATTTTTCCATCAGCTCTTCCGAAGATTATTTTTCTGCTTCCTAATTGCAATAAAGTGATTAAAGTATTAAATATTTACAATGAGAAAACCTCTCACCGTTGAGTTGAAGTTCGTTGAACAGCGAGAGACGTTTCTAATTAATTTAGCAAATTGTTAAAGCAAGGAAGGAGAAGGGTATGAGAGGGATGGAGGTAAAAAACGAGAAAAGTACTGGATGTATCAAGTAATTAATTAATTTTGAAAAAGCGTGCATATGTACGTTAATTCTTTATCATGATTGGAACATTAAACAATGGACATAAATTAAGCAGGTGAATTTGATTTTTAAGGAAATAGTTTCTTATATTCTTTTGAAAAAAGACTTTTTTCTAAGCCTAAAAATGATACTTACCGAAGATGTTTTCCCATTTTTGCTCGTGACTTTTAAGAGGGAGCCTTCATAGCCCTGGAAAAAAAATAAAGGAAAGGGTTTTAGTTAAATAAAATATAAAACTACGGAAAATAATACACGCAGAAGGTTGCAATTTGTTTCAGAGAGAGAACAAACAAACAAACATAGAAAATCTCGTGGATATTTTTAAAAGGTTTTCGTTCAAAAATGAAATGTTCACCCTTTTCCTTTCTCTCTTTGTCTTTCCATTTCTCACGTTGGCAACATAGGGAATGTTAAACATGAGAGGTAAACAGTTTAAATTAAATTGCGTTTTGTTTTTGATCGATTTTATTTCTGTTTATTTTTCTTCCCTAAAGAAAATGTTTCTATTAAAAGATTTTTCCCTCTGAAGATGGGATTTATTTATTTATTCTCTGGTGTAGCTCTTAAATTATTAAGCTATAAAGTTATTTCTCTTTTTAAGAAATAAATATTATATCATGATTGTAAATGCCTCACAGTTGCAAGTGTTATTGAAAAAATAGAAAAACGATAGAAAAAACCCGAAAGGCATTTGAGATACATTTAACGCGTTTTTTTTTAGTTTTAATCTTTAAGATTCAAAGTAGAGTGAGATAAATTGTAACAAGAATTCACCTCTTTAAAACAAACTAAACACAAACAAGTAATAAAATTTTTTTTTTATAAGTCAACTCCTACTTAGATCATCAAAGAAAAATTTTATTTTAGCTACTTTTTATTAAATAGTTACAATTAATATGAAAATGTATATACATATGACAGAATCACAACATTAAGCGGTCATTAATTTTTATTAATTATCATTAAAGTATCGTATTCCCATAAAAAACAATCGTGTATATAAAATTTCAGTTCAGCTAACTCTTTAAAATGTGCGAAAAAACCTTTTCAAGTTTTGACACAAGTCGTCAAAATGGTCACTAAGTCACCAAAAATGATGCCAACGTGACTGTATTTGTAATTCTTGGAATAATTAGTTTAAGTCAATTAATTTTAATTAATTATAATTAAATTATTGTATTGTCATCCAAAATAATCATGTATATAAAATTTCAGCTCAATTGAGCACTTTAAAATTTATTTTATTAGCGATTGAAAATTCCACAAAGATAAATAAATCAATATATAGAGAGAGAGTGTGAGCTGTGTGTGATAACAGGAATTGAAAAATGGCGCGATAGTCACGTGGTCATGGTTATGAATTTGTGACTGACTTTTTTTCCTGACGAATCGCATATTCCATTAATGGTGTCACTAAATATCCACCGCATTATGCTGCCTTCTCACGTTAAGTCCGTGAAGCTTCTAAGTCCGTATATTGATATTTTGTAGACTCAGGTGCTGGCTCAAGTGTGTCCTCGTTATCTGACCATGATTCAAAACTAAGAAGTTCACCTGCGGTAGTTCTCACACAATTTCATAGAGCAAAATTAACTATGATTCAATCTTCTAAGTTCAATAACTTTTTGAATAAATTGTTTTGGAGATAAAATATGCTACACAAGCATATGAAATTCTTATTTAATGCTGAAAAATTATAAATAGTTGAACTAATAATTAGACTAGTGTTTCAGTTAACAAAAAATAAACGTCAGAAGTGAATGATTTTTTCTTACTATAAAGAGAAATTCTGTTAATAAGATTAATAATATTGAAAACTTGTGCCAAGTTCTTAATTTTATTCTTCCAAAAAGTACGTGCTTACTATACATTAAAGTATATAAAAATGAGATATCCTTACAGCTATATAATAATTTCTCAAAAAAATGTTTACGAAGAAAAATTGTTGGGCATGATTCAAGAACCAGAATCTGCCTAAAAAGAAATTAGAGTAAAAATTTCTTTTCATAGCACCGTTAAAAATACTTTTAGAAGTTTGCATGGAGGCCATATTATATATCTAGTATGGAATCTACGAGTTTTTCGGACTCAAATTTGGCACTATGCCAGAATATATCTTTATAAGTGAACACTTTTGGCCATGAAAATGTTATCTACTTTGGCTGCAGGCACTCTCCTTATATGCCTAGCAAAGAATACAGCTGTCTCATATTCTCTGCAGGAAATTTTCTCTATGTAATGTAATGTAGTCTAAAATAGTATAGTTCAGAGAACTTTTATTAAATTTCCAAAAAAAAAATAAATATCATTAGGGGAGCTCTTAGGGGGACAATTTTATTTTGGATCAACAGAATGAATATTAAATTAAAATATCTAAATATATTGTTACGTCTGGTTAAGGTGGTAGTGGGCCATGGGTAGCCTCGTAGTTAGAGCATCGGACTCCAGACCGGAAGGCCTGGGATCGATGCCCGATGCCACCAAATACCCTTCGAGTACACACGGGGTACGTGCTCGTTAAATCAGTGGGTCTGAAGTCTTGTGGGCTGAGTCACGAGCGCAGGGACTCGAGAATATTTCCCTCCCTTTCAGTTAAATGCAGAAATTGTGGAGGTGGAGATAGGTGGTATCGCCATCTATCGTCTTTTCGGGGAATTTCGTCGAGCTAAATCGTACTGTCAACTATATGGTGCTCAAGGCCAACGACAGGCGTACTTCTAGCCCCTTGCCACTATGATTTTCGGGGGCCTCTATCTGACTTCGTCAGACAGGTGGCATTAGAAACAACAACAACAAGGTGGTAGTATATTGAAGACTGATCGCGTGATCGCAAGCTAGTGTCCTGGTGGTATTGAAGATTCACCGTGTATCGATGCTGATGATAAACATTAAATCTGTTGCACAGCAGACCAATCTTAGAAGTTTGGAGAGTAGTGTGCCAACGCAGATTTCGTCTTGATTATTGAGATCTTGAAAGTTATTGAGGCATTAGGCCTCTTATGCAAAAGTTGGCCCAACTGCATATACTGTCGACCTAAAGGTCAACAGTATATAGCAGGGATGACGAACCAGTGGCACACGTGCCATCAATGGCATGAGAAACAATATTTTGGGTACGCCAGCTATTAAAATGGTTTGCATTTTATTTATTTTTAAAGTTCACTATGAAATATTAGGAACAAACGCTTGCGATCGGTCGGGGAGTGGTGAAGAGCACACTCGTTTGTCATTGTCTCTTAGTTAGTCATATTGTCTCTTGTTGTCAAGTTGCTTATGATACAAAATTTATCTACGCATAGCATAGTCAATTTCGTCGACGTAACTGCATTTAAAAGTTTATTTGTGTTATATTTACCATTTTAACTGCTATTTAACACGGCTAGTTCAGAAATGGCCAAAAAGTGAAAGACAGTAAGTGTTTCAAAATTGGGGAACCTAGAAATATGGCAAGATTAGTAGAGGCGACAAAGCGCTGTGTGTGTTTTATGTTCTGGAACAGTGACATGCAAAACATCGTCTGTAAAACAGCATTTTGAGACAAATCACAAATCCTTTTATCAAAAAAGTGAACCACAGCAAAAAAATTAATTGCTTAAAAACCATTTGGCAGATGAGTCCAACTCAGCATGCATTCTACTAATAGCGCACACAGAAATTTTTCAGGGAGGGAGGGTCTGGGGTCGAAAGTTCACCATTCTTGTATCATGCTTCTTTTGATTTTGTCGATTTTCGGGAACAAAACACAGTAATAAACTAATTATTGAATAAATAATTAGCATTAATTAATAAAATTAATCATTAATAACACATACTTAATTAAATTTTATGTACTATATACTTAGAATAATAATCAATCGGAAAAAAATATCAAGGGCTTTGGGGGATCCGTAGCCCCAGAATTCCCCCCTTGTGTGCGCCACAGCATTCTATTAAAAGTAACATCCTACAATCCTAATATAAGCTATTTGTCATCCGATCTGCAACAACAGCCGTCACTCTAATGCTACTTTAATTTAAATTACATGTATAAGTAAAACATTTACAACCATACAGTGTAAAAGGTATATTTTCTTATTAAATAAAGAGTTTTGAGTTGTTAGAATTTAGTTTTATTATTTTCCCAATAATTTCTAGTCAAAATTATTTACGATATTTATTTAAAAAAAGAGAAGAATATTATGGTTTAGTTTTTGATTGTTTATTAAAATCCTATTTCAAAGCTACACGAGGATTACTCGTGATGAATCTATTAACTTTGAAACATTTTCCTGTGTCGAGGTAGACACCAGAACTGGAATCACAGTTGTGACGGATCTATAAGCGTTTCTTCCATTAATCCTCTTGGGAAATCTTTGGGAAATCAATTCGCGTTATTCGCAGCCAACCCTTCGGAAGAAGAGAATCTGAATATTTAAATTAACTTACTACATATATAGGCGAGATTTTCTAGCTTGAAGAGAGAGAGCAGAAAAGGAGATATACTCGAGTCAGGTGAGATTGCTACTGAAGGTATAATATTAGAATTATTGTGATTTGATTTTTATTAAGAGAAAACTTTAAAGTAACGATTATTCACAAACAGATTAAATTGATATTAGATTAAATCGGATGATAGGTTACATTCTTTATTAAGGTAAGGATCAAGTTTGATAGTCTCCTAATCGCTCGCGTTTTACTGTCGTAGTTCCACTTTCGCGATTAGCATTGAGACATTCTCTTACTATTATTAGTTGAAATTGTGTCTGTTCTTACCCTAAATTACGATTCCACAGCCATCAATTAACGGCCACGGTAGCCTAGCGTTTATGGTCGTGAACTCTTAGCTGGCGTGTCGTGATCTCGAACCCTGGTGCCATTGTGTAGATGGAGCTGATGCATATCAAATATGGTGTGCTCAAATTTCTCGTTGGCTTGACGTGGCAGTTTGGACAGGAGAGTTCCCAGTTAAGGTGTCGTCTTCGTCACTTGACGTAGGTTCAAAGTTTCGAGGTAGGTCACCAATGGTCCTCGTGCTTTCTTGTAGTGCTATCTTAATATAACTCTCAGTCCGCATTTAATTTTTAATTTTCCTCTATTGAATTAATTCAAAGTCTTAGCAAAGGAAAAGAGAAAAAGTATCATTGAAACTTATTTTTAGCTATCTATTTTGTAGATTGATGTTGCTAATCAAAACAGATACTTTGCATAAACTGAGCCTTTTTTTATCATTGTAGAAATATAAAAAAAAACCCATCGCAGATGCAATTTTCTGCGCTTTCTTTAAGCACAGCCTTTTTGATGGCCCTGAAAATAACATCCGATTTCCTAATATAAGTTTATTTACTGAGCATTTCAAAAACCTTTAATCACCAATTCACCTGGCATGATTAAATTAGCGCGCGGTACCGAGAAAAACACACATCTAAAAATATCTTCCATCACTTTCACCTTGACATCGCCAGGAAGTACGGTGGAAAAACTCTTCCGAACTAATCTCGCCCTCACTAACTAAAACTCAACAACTTTTCCCGAAGATTTCCCGTGCAACAGTTTCTTTTTATCAAAAGCAGTTTGCCAAATGGGAACACACATAAAGAAGAAAATTACAAAAAAATAAAAAAGCGAAGAAGAAAGAGAAGAAGAGAAAAATCAATTCCATAAGTTCTTTTTCGTTTTCAGATTGAGAAAAGTAAGAAAAATAACAAATAATTAAAACCCCCTTCGGACGGCGGTAGTTCTTTTCAGACTTAATATATTTTTCCCGTTTCATTCTTTTGACTTAGGAGATATCGGTTTTCCAATACGAACTAAATGCTGATAAGAGAAGGGAATTTTCTGTAGGGGAAAATGAGGTGGAGGTAAGGGAAAATTAAAAAAAAAAGTCGGAAGTATCGGGGACAAGAAACCTGATAACATCAGGTTCGGACGGGAGCATAATTAAAATACTTTAATATCTCATTTTCTCTGAGGGGGGAGGGAGGGAATCTGTGTGATTAAGTCAAAAAAATAAATAAATAAAAAATATTAAAGAAAAGGGAAAACGGGAAATAAGATGAGTATATCGAGATCATTATCCAGGAAAAAACAGAGAAGATTCCGGCATGACTTAATCTATTTTTTTTGGTCCGTTACTTGATATATTTTGAATTATTTGAGTATTTTTTTTTCATCCATGTGCGTGAATTTCTCCTACAAAATTTAGAAGTTAGTTCTGCACTCATTTTCTGCCTCGTTTAAAATTAAAATGAAATCTACGCTCGAATGACGGTTAATATAAGAGTAATGTGTGTCTTTTTGGCTCTTTCTTAGCTTTTTACATTGTAAATAGTAGCAGTAAATCGCAGAAACTATCTGATTAATGATGTTTTTTGCCGTCGACAAAAATATGAGCATTGAATTAATTAGGTACTTCAATTATTTTCTTTTATATTCTTTCGTAAGGTGTAATGAATAATTACAATAATTTTTAGTTAAATTTCAGGATATAAAAACATTTTAAAGACAGTTTTCTGAGTCAAAAAAAATTAATTCAATGTTTATTATTTGCAATTAGTACTTTTATGATTACAAAAAATACTAGAATTTTAAGTTACTTTGCTGGTGTAATCTTGCTATAAAATTTTATTACAAAAAATAAGTTTTTGTACTAGTTTTGACTATTCAGTCATAAAGTATAAATAGCTTTTAGAAAATAGTTATAGCAGTAGTTCCCAAACTTTATACAGCATTGACTCCTTTTAAAAGAGTACTTTTTTGTCCTAGACCCTCCCCCCTTTTCTTCTGTAAAGTACATTATTATGATTAGGAATATGCAGCATATTATATAATCATAGCATTAATAATTTAACAAAAAATTTAAAGGCAGCAATTTAACTAGGAGTATAATAGAACATTTTTCTTAAATAATAGTTTATTTAGATTTATATTTTATTTTTTATACTATGATATTCTGCTTTAGATACATAGATTATACCACCTTATGAAAATCTACATTATACTTTCATATATTAAAATGCATTTTATTGAATAATAACAGTTCTTAAGGATTAACTAACATTTTAAATTAGAAAAATTTGTCATCGACCCCAATGGACTCCTGGAATATCATAGATTCTTTTAAAATATCTATAAGCCCATAAGAAGACCACTTATATCCTATTCGTAATTCTTGGTTGAAAGATTAATTTTTAGGGTGAATAAACATGAGATTTGGTAAAGAGTTTCATTTATATAAGAGTAGCTTAGTTTTTAAAGAACAAGTTATTCAACTCTCAATCAATATTTATTTTAAACCTTAATCTCACTAACAATATAAACATACT
Source organism: Trichonephila clavipes (assembly GCA_019973935.1). Lineage (NCBI taxonomy): Eukaryota > Metazoa > Arthropoda > Arachnida > Araneae > Nephilidae > Trichonephila > Trichonephila clavipes. Next base: position 540,385 of record BMAU01015641.1, on the reverse strand, counting down.
CTTTTGCAATATACAATAGAACCTGGTTTAGCGTGGTTCTTTTTTGTGCGATTTTTTTGTGCTATCTTTTTTTATACGGTAAATGAATTTTAACGGTTTTGGCGTGTGTGTTCCTGTAAGGTTTTCTATCAATGTACATATATACATTTCAAGACGCTCTGTTTATTGGTTATAAATAGCCTCTCGACAATGCACGCTTTATTGTTTCTTCTCAACGCACTAGCAGCACGCACTTGCTTGGAGATGAAACTTTCAATGACTGTGACATTATCAATAATTTGATAGATTATGAAGCTGGACATGAGAACCGGATTTTTCGAGCGTGGATACAATATATGCTGGGATTCAGCTTTCCAACAACTCGGAAAAGCATTTTCTTAAAATAGATACAATCTCGAAAGGAGTTTGAAATTACTAAAAAGAGCTTCAATCATGCATATCTGATTATCGTAACGTTCACAAGCAACTGTCCAACGTCACAAAAACTGATCACTTACTTTAAGGTACCAAAAATAAATTAATTGAAATTTTATGTTCAAGAGTGTGTGACGAAAGTGATTTTGAACTAATTCATCACAGGAAGCTGCGCGCTTTTGATTACGATGAGTAGCATTGAATTATGTCTGAGCATTTTGTGAAAATTTCACCGTGTATACAATGAAAAATTAAATGTTTTTAAAATGTTTCCATGGGGAACTTAATTATTTAATTTGTTTGGAAGTACTTTCTCATAAATTTTGTAAATAATTGACACATTTTTTAAGTGCAACTTTTTTTATGCGGTTCATCTCCACGGCATAATTTTTTTTGTAGTATGTCGACAAAATTGTGTGTGTTTGTTATAAGTATTTATGAAATTTTCGAATATTTTTCTTTTGTGTGATTTCTTTTATGTGGGCCCTATCTACCACACAAAAACAGTTTTAACTGTAAATATATATACACTTCGTCGAAATTCGGCCCAAAAATATCTTATTAAATTTTTGAAAATGTTAAACTTAATAAAATTTAACTAATATCAATATTCCTTTGATTTTTACATGAAAAAGTGTACTTCAATGTTTATTATTATCAATTTATGAGTCTTCAGAGGTTGGGGAAAGACTTACTAAAATAATTCAATTCCAACTATTGGTTCACACTCTCCCTATATAAATTTTATATATATTGTTCAAATTTTCAGTCGTTAATAAAATATTTTTTATTCATCCACTCTAGTTCAAATACATTTTTTTAAACATCTAGTGAATGACACTTGTTGTTAATACAGTTTTATCAAGCACTAATTCATTAGTTATATTTAGAAGATATATTTCAGTCGATATTATTCCTTTAGGTGGCAGCACAATTGGATAAAACAGCTTTTGTTCAAAACTTGCACTGATGATTTAACTTAACCTAAATAAACAAATGGTAGTTAGAAGTCAACATTTCTTTTTCACTGGTTTGAAGATAAATTCTAACCTATGTAATTACAAATTTAAAGTGATTAAAAAGTTTTTAATGTTAATTTAAAAATTGTTTTACTACTTCATATTGGGATTCTGTCATATGTATCGACACATTTATATTAATTGTAATTATTTTTAATAAAAAATAACTAAAATGAAGTTTTTCTTTGTTGACCTAAGTAGGTATTGACTTAAATTTTAAAAAATATATATATTTCTTGTTTTTTAAGCCATGCTTGCTATATTCCATGTCATTCAACGCTTTAGAAATGCAGAATAGATGACAAACTAATTGGTTTAAATTAATATTTCAGTAGACCCCCTGAATGACGGTTTTGGGCATCGAATACCATAAATATGGGCCTTAAACATGTCACGATATGACACCAGATTTGGTATCCCATGCTCTTTGAATACTGAGGACCTTTAGATTCATTAATATTTAACATGCAACATTTTGTTATTTCGAATCAGGACTGGAACAGCGTCCACTTGTACTCGCAGCTCGTCACCCTAACCACAATTCTGCTGAGGTTCCCTCTTACATTAGAAAAGTAAAGAATGTTTCTAGACATCGTGGTGAAAACTGCACATGTTATCCACGTACAATCTTTCATTTGAGGTAACTGACTAATATCGGATGTAAAGCAAAACTTCTGAATCTTTTATTCCTTTAAATAACCGGATGTTTTAAGGGATGTTCCATAGTTACCAATAGAATATTTAGGCACATTTTTGTTTGTTTGCTGGTTTCATGTTTTTTTGCATTACAGATTTCAAACCGAAACTAATTGATATACTTTTTAAATAATATAATTTAATACCAAAATATTTTAAAGCATGTATAAATAAAATAGAACTATTAAAGAAATGTTAGGAAATTATATTTTGTAGAATTTATAATATTTGTCTTATACAACTTCAGAATTAAACGTTACGTTGGTCATTCACTGTATGTTTAGGCATTTAAAATAATGCTTTAAAACAAAACTATTTAAAAAGGGAATACTTTGGTTGTTACTTTTCTGATAATGTAACATTCTTTGAACAGCCACATTTTATGTTTAAATGAATTAGTCCAAATATTACGTGTTAAATAAAAAAAATTATTTCAAGAGAAAAAATAAGTGATAAAAAAGTAGAATTGCCTCTTGTAATCTCTTTTTTATTGTCATCCTTGTCTTCCCTTTGTTTTACAAAATTAGTTAACAGTAATACCAAAGGCTGTTTCATCGGTTCATTTTCAATCAAGGCACTTTTAAATAATGGATATTTTAGTTAGACAATTTCGTTTCATTACCATAATTGAAACAAAAACTGATCAGAAAAAATTCATATAATGTCAAACATTTTATTTTATCAACCCATATTTAAACTTTTTGGCCCTCTTTATCAAAATCACAACAAAAAATTCTAAAAAAATGATCTGGCTTACCTTGTAGGCCCTGAACAAAAGATAGAGCTCTCTGGGTTTTGCATCCATAGGAAGGCCACTCACAAACAATGTTCGTACCTGAAAAAAGAACAAAATAAAATTTTATTTATAAAAAATATACACAATTTACAGTTTTTTATTAACCTTATTTTTCGATGTTCTATGGTTTAAGTGAAATACAAATTTTTCAAAAAAGCTCAAAATAGGTTTTAATCACTCGTCTCTGTCATATCCGTAACAAAATTTAAAGCTTGTCTTCTTTTGATGTTAAGACTACAGAGTACCCTAAAAATTTCATTTTTACCGAAAACTTTTCTTTGCATTTTCTGGTGTAGTTTTTAAGATATTTGAAGTTTCATGAGCTATGGTTTTTTGGTTTCGGTTTCATTTTAAAGCATTTTTCCACTCTTAAATTCAATTAATTAAAAATATTTTTGAGCTTTTAGTTTCAAATAGTTATTAATTCCAATTTTCCTTAATAAAATCATTTTTGCTTGATTATGTTTTGAGTCTTGAGTTCTCATAATTAATTGATTTAGATTAATTTCGTGGCCAATTTTTCTTTAAAAATAGTTTATATAACTTACAAGCTTTATCATTAATTTTTTTCTATAGAGAAAATGCCATTGCAAATGCGTTCTGAGGTTTCTGTGAGAAACAATATTTCGAAGAGATGGAATACTACTGAAAATGATGCGTCTAAAAATCTGTCCTCAGCTGATACTGCAATTATACTTCCGAATACAAGTATTTTGAATTTAAATGTTGTAGATATAACTGCATATAATTCCTTGATGTACCAAACTACAGTATACTAAACATATTGCAGTACTATATTTTAGTATTTTAAAGTCGTACGTGAAGAGATAAAACTTCCTAAACTGCCACAATTTAAAACAGAAAAAAATTAAATTTTATAAGCAAACCTGACTATTTTTAGCTTAAGTTAGCATCATTATTTTTTTTGTACATAAATGCTTCGTGTTTCAAAAATTTTGAGAAAATATTAGGTTAAGATAAAGCTCAATAAACTGACTTCTTAACAAATGCTATTAATATTATGCAAAAATATATTTTGAATTAAAAATATAATTTTCAGTCATATTTAATAAAAATAGTGTTTTAATGCAGAACATACATTGTAAAATAACATATTAAAAAATTAGAGCCTTACGGGCACACATTTTAAGTTTTTGTTTTATGGCTTTACAAACTTTAAATGCGTTTTTCTCAGACTTTCAATTTTGAAGGTATAAATGTTTTCTAATCCGTAAGGCTTTTTTCCTGTTCAAGTTAGCCTTGAATTTTTTGTATATACTCCCAAATGTACGTTCTATAAAAGTTAGTATGGATTTAGAGCTGAGATCTCTAGTTATTTTTCTAAAAAATGCTAAAGTTGATATTTTAAAAAATTTCGTGTTTTTTCCAGTTTTTCTATAAACATAATTATTAAAAATCAACAAGGGAATAGATTTTCAAATCCATACTAACTTTTGTTTGTAATAACCTAAGAAACATTAATAAATAAAATGACTAAAAAAAATTGAAAATTTAGTATTTTATAGAAGTTGGAAAAAACTTCAAATATTTTTTAATTTATTAAAATAGCTGGTCAAACTGACTTTTTATTTACAGAATCAGCTATATATAATTTAAATATAGAACATCAATTATTTTTACTGTAACTGTCTCCCCCAATTTTTTTAAAAAAGGGTACCGTGTAGTCTTAATTGATTTGGCAAAAGTTATGACGTCATAATAAATAATTGTTGCCATATAATTCCATTTTTATTACAGTTCTTTAAAATTATTTCGAAAATATACTTGCATTGTAGAATCTTAAATGCATAATATCTAACAGAATATTTAAAAGTATTCCTAACCCGAAAAAAATATCTTGAATTCTGTTTTATTTCAGAACTAGTAAGTTGTATGTTTTAGCATCTTCTTTTAGAATTTATTCATATATAAAAGATATTCACCTCAAACTGGGAAGAAAATGCAGGAAGAAATAAAAATGCTTGCTTAAAATTTTAAAAAGTATTTCTTTTCAAAGTTTCGCTATTAAGAATCACACACATAAAAATTAAGTTGTAATTACGTATCTTAAGATTAGTTTTGCGGTTATATTTAAGACGCCGCTCGAGAAGCAAAACAGTGAACCAATTACTTCAACTAGGAAAATATTTTGAAATATCGCAGGTTGCAAATGTTTAATACGCTAGCATTAAAAAATCCTAAAACGGAAGGAGCTTTTTAAATAAGATCCAGATAATTCATTTCTCCCTGTTGCAAAACTCCTGAACATTTCGCAACTTATTCCATCTTATAAACGGAAGTTTTCATATAAAATGGTGAAAATTGATTAAAAAGTAAAAATAAAAACGCTCTACAATTCTGTGTACCTCCTAAGACTGTTAATGGATTTAGAAGGCTATTTAATGCATGTGTGGATGAAAATAAACTTTTCTTGGCAAAACGTTTTCCACTGTGGTTTTTAGAAAAATTAAATGTAATTGGAAAAACCGAATGTTACTTTTAAGAGTAAATAATGAAAAAGAAAAAAATAAATAATAGTACTTTTTCAATTTAAAGTTTCAGCATTTTCTCCTTCCTTTTTCATTTTAAAAGCGCATAACAAAGGTAAAAAGTTCAGTTCAGCAGAACAAAATGTCGATACAAGCGTTTCATAGCTTGGGATAAATGCACTTTTAAATGCATTAAGAAAAACACACGCAACTACGGGAAAAAAGAAAAAGAAAAATAACGAGAGGAAAAAAACTACATATATTCTAAGACACAAGGGCTGACTTGCCTTAAATGAAATGTTTCGTTTTAATTCATTTTCGCTTACAGAAGAGGAGGTAAAGGGAAAAAAAAATTAACGAAAAATCACGCAAGGAAAAAGGGTAAAAAATAGGATAAAATCTTGCTCTCCCCTCTCATCTGACGTTGTTTCCAGAAAAAAAATGCTTGAATAAAATCGTTTTGGAAGCTATTACAGTGTTACTATGACAACCGCGCTCATCTCTGTTGCTATGGAAACGGTTTTACGCACGGAAAGAGGCACGCACGTTGCCACAGGGCTCTTAAAAACTTCTGCCTTTTACTGAAAAATTATTTTTTTTTTACCTGGACTCAGTGGAAAAAAACAAGAATGGAAAAAAATAGCATTATGTTTGTTTCTTAAGTTTTCAAACTTTAACCACTATGAACATTAGAAATTGAATTCGTGGAAAGGGAAAATATGTTAGGAAAGTATTTGATCAGTACTTATTTAATTTTCCACCAGTTTGAGTTTTAAAAATGTATCACAAAAAAAGAAGAAGAAGAAAAAAAGAGAAGATGGACATTCTTTCAATCTTCCCATGATTTAATTTGTTTTGAAAAGCAATTTTAAGGGGCATCGATCTTTTTTGTTGAAAGATAATTCGATTTCGGATATTAATAAGATTTCTGAATTTTTTTTTCTTTTCAAGTAAACTGATATATGCTTTGAATTTCAGAATTTGTAGATTTATTATAACTTTTTTTTCTGACATATATATATATATATATATATATATATATATATATATATATATATATATATATATTAAAACGGAGCTAAATCAGAAACTTGAAAGAGAGAGATATGAATAAATCTATAAATGTATCATAAATAATAATATATATATTAAAAATCAATACATGGGTTTGTAGTGGTTTGAAGTTACAAAAATAAAAGAAATTTTCTCTTTCCATGAAAGATTTTGTTACTATCACTTACAATTATTCAAGTATGTTTTATTTAATATTTGTTTTATACCCCTGATTTTATTTCGAGAGATAAATACCTGGTTACATTAAGAGGGACTTTCAGAAAGTAAGCTTAATCATTTTTTTACTTGGAAACCATTGCCAAATAATTACATTATGGCATCATGAACTATACACCTTGCACTTTTTGTCTGACATAGACGCCACCGACATCGACACATTTGTCGTAGTGTGCAATCATTTTCACGAAACCACTTCAGTAAAACTCTGGGCCCTGCGATAGAAGAAAAATTCAATTATATAGCTTGCTGCACCTCAGCACTAATTTGTAAGGAATTTTCGTCCATTTGGGGAACTTGGATGCTTTCACGTCCTAAAGGTGACCATGGTTTCTAGGGTAATGTAATGCACCGATCTCTCATACCCTGCGAGGAGTCTGAACAGGAACTCATTTATTTTATTACTTTTTCTTTCTCACACTTCTCAATAACGTAAAATATCCGGGCTCATGGGATTGAGCACGAGCAATGCGCTGTATGGACGCTCTGACACCATCATACTCCTGTCCACTAACACTACGTCTTGTATTCTAATAATGTTGTTTTCATTTGTGGATGTGGAGGGACGCCCATTTCGATCATCATCCTCGACATCCCACCATAGAACCTGCCACACCATTTGACGAAGCATGACGACTCTTCACAATTTACAGTCTGTTGCAGAGATGTAGTTACCACCGTATTAGCCGTATGATTGATACAGGGCCACCAAGCTTTGGAGGTCTCCAAAAGGGTAAGCAACAAATCGCAAAATGTTAAGCGATCTCAGAAAGAGCTCTCAAGAAACTTCGATACGGGCCCACTCAAGCTTAGCTACGCCAGTGGTCTGTAGCAGTAGCGAACACAGGAATTTTCAAGGGGGAGGGGGGTCCGGGGTTGAAAGTTCACCATTCTTGTATCATGCACCTTTTGATTCTGTTGATTTTCGGAAACAAAACACAGTAAAAAAGCTAACTATTGAATAAATAATTAGCATTAATTAATAAAATTAATCATTAATAACAAATACTTAATTAAATTTTATGTACTTTATACTTAATGTGTCCATTCATACTGGATAACAGCATGCACTTTAATTGGTGATCACGTTGTCAATACACGCCTAACTGCAATCGTAATAGGTACTCAAATAGCCTTTGGCATGCCGGTCTACTGCTACTCTCTCTTCTTCGGCGTGTTGTGCATGCGTTATTCCTCCTACGCTGACGAAACTTTCGTCATTTAACCAGGGAATAATATAGTTTTTTTTTAAATGATTATTTGTTACACCCGGTGTACCATATTACTTTTAAAAAAATAAAGGATGAAACTTTTTGGAACGTCCCTCGTATTTTTAAATTTTAATTAGGAATATCAAAAATCATTCCATGTTTCTAATAAGAAAATGCGATGTACAAATGAAGTAAAGACTAATCATTAAAAATGATACCCTCTTCACTAAGATAATTGTTCTACTTTTTCCTTTTCAGTCGTAAATGTTTAACAAGAAAATATTCATTTACCAAAACAACCGTACAAATTCTCAAGGCCTTGCAAATTTTATATCAAGGAATAAAAATCTAGATAAAAATTAATAGATAGTGCCTTTATTGTTCTGTATCCAGTTAACGAGAAAATTGTAGCAGTACGAAAAGAATACAGTCATTCATAAAATACTTAATTTTCCTTAAATTAACTCCGAAAAACCGAGCAATAGTTTTTAATGATAAACTCTTTAAAGATAAACGTTCTTGAATTGTGCTAACCAGCTGCTTTTGTTGTCTTCACCCAGAAAAGTTATTAATATTTTTTTGTTGCATTACTTAAAAATCGCTTCATTTGTTTAAATATGCAGATCTCCCCCTCTCTGAACGAGCGAATGAACCGCCTAAACACTTCATTAGTGTCTCAGACAAAGCCATTTTCCCCATGGGGAATAAATAAATGAATCTTATCCCTCGATGGAGGGAAAATTACTTTCCTTTCGGCAGTTAAAACTCTTTTTAAGGGGCCTCGCAGTGCACTAATAATAAAGTGCATTTGTAACTAGAGAAATAAGAATAAAATCTTTAAAGTATCTCCGTCTCTTCGTGTAGAGTGGCTTTTAGGTTTGTAGGACTGGCTACTCGCTTTAAATCTTCGTAAACAACAGTAGGGGTGGGACTTAATTTTTCAACCAGTTTTATTTTATTTCAAAATAAAAGTACTTTTTGGTAATAAGTTTCTAATTAGTTTTAACAACAGGAAAATAGAACGAACAAATATAAATAAATAATCATCTTTTTTGAGTAATACTCATAAATAGTTGTAACGACAGAAAAGAAGAAAAGAAAAACAAAATCAAATTAAGAAGGGAGATGAAATTTTACTGCTTTGAAATGGACGATAATGCTAAGATTGGATTTTTTTCTATTAACGTCTCTTGAGCAGTACGAGGTCCACTGGCGACGGATCTCGCAATTTTGAACATCCGTGATACCCGATTTTGCATTCCACGTTCCAAAATTTACCCCTTCAGAAACGTGAGGACTTTGAGTCGTGTCATTTAACGTGCATCATCCCCTCTAGACGGTACATCTTCAACGTAAGCTGGACACAAACTTATGACCCACCGGTCACGAAATCGTTACCATGACTACTTGGCTACCATGGTTAAAGTGTAGTATAGGGGGCCTCATGGCGCAGTCCTTTTTTTGCAACTAAAAGCGGTTGCCAAGGTACTTTATTCGGAATTATTTATTATTTATTTTAGAATGAATTCGTTATCTCACCATGACATTTAGATAAAAATCGCCAAATCCAAAGTGGCCCTTCTATAATACACTTGAGCCGGTTACCTTTGTTATTGACATATCTAAGAGAGAAACATATATGTTGCATTTACATATTTTCTACGCAAAGATTTACATTGAAAAAAACCTGTCATAAATGATAAATATTTAAGAATACTTGTTCGGTGTAAGTGTTTAAGTTTCATAGTTATAGTAAAAATAATTTCCTTAATTTGTATTATTCTAAATTTTCTAAACAGTATTGTGCAAGTAACAATGAACTACTAAAGTAATTAATATTTAAATGAATTTAATGTCTCAATTTTCCTTAGATATTACAAAAAAAGTAATATATTCATTGAAATTGAATATATTGTTTTACAATTGGAAACTAAAATACAAAACAAAAAAAAATTTCTTTTAAAAAAAAGTTACTTTATTTTCATCTGAGTACCTTCAATTAAGTGAATGAAATATCAAAAAATGGTGTTTATTTAAATAAACAGACAAATAATTTTTTTAGAAAAAAAATCCCAATTAAACTTTAAAAAATGATAATGTAAAATAATGCATAGTTACAAAATGTGTGTTAAAAGAAACAGAGACTAAGTTAAAAGAAACAGAGACGAATAAAGAATTCATAATTTTTTTTCAAATTTAACTTTTGAATTTGAACAAAAAAAAATAAACGGAGCAAAATATCTGAATAATTTTCTTACACCTACTGAACGCGCAAATAAAAATTTTCTTATGAATTTAATTTCTATTTATTGATCAAAGATTGCATTTTGTGACTTGATAGGCATATATTAAAAATAATACAAGTAGTACATTTTTTTGTTTTACAAATTAAAATAAACAGAAAAATGCAAAAATTAAATAAAGTAATTGATATATGTATTCGAAGAAGTAATTTATTGACTTATTTATTGGTTTTTGGTTTGGCTCTATCATTATTATCTAATTTTAAAAATACCGTCAAGACTAATAATATAAATTTAAGCACATTTTGTTAATTTTTATAATTAGATTTTAAAATAAGAACAAGAACAAAATTCATGATCAGATGAGATCAACTGGTAGGGTGCTTTACTTTTCAACCTTGAACCTTGAAGGTAGCCGACTACTTAAAGACTACTCTTTTTCAAAAAAAATGGAGATATGGAAATTTTTTTGTGGTTTTTAGGTTTATTTAGTACATTTTAATAAAAAATGCTAAACTTAAGAAGAGAAAAAGAAATTAATGTTAAGAAAATGGGAAAAAATGTGTAAAAATTTACAAGAAGTTATATAAATGGGGACCACTCTGTACAAAAAGCTTATGAACAAATTTAAAATTTTGGTGTATAAAGTAACAGTGGTGAAATGACCTTCTGAATAAGAGTTATTTTCATTTTTACGAAAACTAGAGTACATTATCTTAGTTATTATATAAAATTTCTTAAAAAAATAGTGATTATATTCACATAAAGAACCGTAAATTTTGTATTCAATCAAGGATTGATAAATCTGAAGGTTAAAACACTTCTTTTATTATACAGAACATACACAAAAAATTCAGTTCATTATTCTTAAAATATTTTGAGCAATCGCTGTCCCCCGTTTGAGTTTTTCAGGGGGAAAACACATTTCGAGTAAAACGTATTTTAAAATATGACAACTAGTTCAAAGCTATGGCATCTGCTTTTACTAAAACACTTGTAGTTTTTCTTCGAGTGAATGGAAAATAAAAACTTGGTATTTTTACAAAGATCATAAGACGGTCTATAAAATAAAATCATAAAAAAAATTGCCAATTTTGAAAAAAAAATCCTGATTTTAGAGCAGACGGATACCTTAACATGTATATATAATTTCTCTATGGACAATTTCGCAACAAATTATTTTCATCGCCAAGAGGCCTATGTCATCAAAAAATACTGCAACAAAATAAAGCATTTAAAATCATTGGTATAATATGCCTTCATAATCGATTGAAAGCAAGCGTGAATTACAACATAACCACAGTGGAAAGGGATAATTTAGCCAATATATTGGTATCTAAAAAGCCCCTTTATGATTTATATATTTTTTCTTGAAATTTCCAATGGCCGCGGTGGAGAGTGGTCATGGCTGCGATCTCGTTTCCTGCTTTGTAGAATAGCGGATTCAAAATATAGTATCATTTAAGAACTACTGCACAGATAGGATGATGCACGTTAAATCTGTCATGGCTCAAAGCATTCATATTGGCGTGGTATGGAAGTTTGGAAGGGACCACCTCAGGTGTTATCTTCTTCATTTGAACATGGTTCAAAATGATGTAGTCTGTCGCCATAGTACTCGTGTTGCTTTAAAGTGCGTTGTAAATTAAAATCATAATCCTGGAATTTCCATAAATGGTTTTAAATGGTAGAAATTGCCGCCCATCCGGTATAGGGGCTAGTGACGCTGACTGCTGTGCCGTTTGGCCTGGGTTTAACCCCGGAGATGGTATGTATGTTTGTAAATGCACAGTGCATTTGAGGCAGGGGTACTCTAAATAGCCGTCGAGCCGTAAGTCCTCTCATGAGGTTGGTGGGAGGGAAAAAGAGGTGGGGGACCCTGACCATTCCCAGTGTGTTCTTCCCCCCAAATTGGGGTGGAAACGAGTCAAATCATACGGTTACATGCGTGGTGCTTAAAGCTACGTCTAACGATAGGCGTAAAACTAATCCCTTGCCTGCGATTAACTCTCTGGTCGTAACATCAATTTTTTACCGCATTGAGGAACATCCATCTGACAGACGGTAACGTAATTTTTTTTATCAATTTTATTACCCTAAGAACTGTTTTAAATGTCCTTATAGTGCATGAAGTTGAGTAGGACTCAAATTAAGATGTGTGGAGTTAAATCAAGCGCAACAACATATTTTTATCACTAGAATTTTTATAAAAAAAACTGATTAAAAATTATTTATACTCATGTAAAAGTAATTAAAAATAACAGTACCAAACACGAAAAAACTATTGGAATATTCGTTCTGATAGATGGTGATAGATAAGAAAAATCGCACATATCGTGAGAGGAAAAAAAAATCGCCATGTACCACCACGTGATACTCTCACTGGGTAGAGTTCAACTGAAGATGTCAAGGCAGCCCACTCCCAAAATTACACCACATCATTATTTACAGGCATCAAAGCAAATCATTTCCGTCTGAGAGACGGATATTCCAATCAAAGGGTAAATTTCGTGCGGCCTCCTGATGTTACAGTCGATCAGGTGGCATAAATATCAACAACAAATAATAGAAATAGTATATACTGATAAATAATTGAAATTGTCTTTTGTTATCTCCTCCCAGTGAAGAATTTTTCTTAAGAAATAATTGAATAAATTTATATTATTTTTGGGGCGAAATGCGCATGAGTAAACTCAGTTTGATTTACTTCTTCATACGGAACAAAGTCCCTTAAGCATAAGAGGAGAAAAAATAAGTGAAGAAGCAAGTTATATTTTTACATCGATTCGATACTAAGTAAAAATAGTTATGAATGAATGATTAAAAAAGTTGCGTCATTATTCTCTTACACAAATTCAATTTGGAGAACAAAATCCTAAAAAATAACTTGTGAAAAAATTTAAAATTTGTAATTCAAAAGCCTTTTGTATGAAAAATTATAATTTAAAAGTAATTATACATGAAACTCGAGTTTATATAAAACGCTTCAAAAGATAAAATTTTATTTCGAAAAATAAGTTTCTCTTTTTGCTTAAGGGTCATATGCCTTTTAAAATTTCCTGAAAATCGATTTTTTTATTATTATTTTATTTTATAGAGTAAACCTTTCTGAGTGTTCTAAAAGAAACCGCATGCAGATATTCCCAATAGAACGGACGTTATTAAGAAAATAAAAAGAGTAGAAAAGGCGATTTACATATTGTTTACATTTTGGCTCCAGGGTGACAGCTGTCATGCCGCTGGTGACAGCTGCGTTTCTCTGTTTCTAATATTTTCATTCTAATTATTATCAAATGCTTGAATCTAAGCCTCAAATATTATTATTGTTGTTCTGAATATTAACTACAACTTCTACTAACTTTATAAACTTCTACTTTGTTTTGATAAAGTGAATCTTGAATTTATACTCGCTCGTTTTTGATTTTCATACCGTATCTTATTCTAAGATAAGTTTTAGGAAAAGTATTATTTTTTTATAAACTTTTGAAGGATGAATTCGACTGAATCTGCTAAAAGACCATCTGGTAAACGTCCTAAGAAAAGGAAGTTTACTGGTAATATGCATACGAGATGCAAAGCTGTACACAGTGTGGATGAATCACTAAACAACAGTGCATCTGGAAAAAAAAGATTCGGCTGCAAGATGTTGATTCATCTTTTATTGAACATGATGACTGTTTTGATGGCTATAGAGTGTTTGATAAAACTATCATGTTTACAAACATTCAAAACTTTGCTTCTTGCAAAAAATGTGGTGGTGATATTAAACTATCAGAAAAATGTGTTAGAGGTTTGTCTAGTGTTTTTTCGATTGAATGCAAGAACTGTAAAGACTTGTGTTCGTTTAGAAATTCAAAAATGCTGGGTAAAAGAAAAAATATTCCAGAAATAAACAGACGTTTTGTATACGCAATGAGGACAATTGGACAGGGTCATGCAGCAATGACAACTTTCTGTGGTGTCATGGACTTTCCTCCTCCAGTTGCTGAAAAATCCTATAATAACATTATAAACAAACTACAATTGTGTAGTAAAGAAGTCGCAGAAGCTTCAATGCAAAGTGCAGCTTTGGAAGAGGTAACTTTGACAAATTCTTCCGATATAATAATTAGTGGAGATGGAACATGGAAATCCCGTGGCTATTCTTCTCGTGTTGGTGTGTGTTCTGTTATAGGAGACAAAACAAGTAAGTGTATTGATGTGGAAGTGATGTCTTCTTTCTGTAAAGGATGTGATTCTTGGAAACGAAGAAAGGGGTCACCTGCTTACAAAAGTGGAAAATTCTTCACGTTAAAGAATGTTTGAAGAACCACAATGGTTCAGCTGGCATGATGGAGACTGTGGGAATGGTTCGTATATTTCAGCGTTCATTAAGTCATCGTTCTGTGAGATATACATCTTACATCGGGGATGGCGATTCCAAAACATTCTCATCTATTACTGCATCCAATCCGTATGGAGAAGATATCACAGTTTCAAAAAATTGAATGTGTTGGACATGTTCAAAAAAAGAATGGGAACTCGTTTACGAAAATTAAAACAAATGAGCTCCAAACTCAGTGATGGGAAGTCGATTGGGGGAAAGGGAAGGTTGACCGACAGAATGATCCACTTAATTACAACGTACTATGGAAATGCAATCCGACAAAATAAAACATGCCTGTCAGATATGCGAAAAGCTGTTTGGGCTGTATATTTCCATATACGTTCAAGCGACGAAGAACCATTGCACAGTTTTTGTCCCGTAGGTCCTAATTCTTGGTGTAAATATCAAAATCAAGTAGGTAAGAGTACTTGTACTGCATTGGTATAATATATGTTTTTAGGTATAATAATTTTAATAAATTGAAGTTTATTGACTAAAAAAACTTCACATTAGTTTTAATTTAAATTTAGTTGTTGTTTGAGTAACCAGAATAATATATATATAAAACTGTGGTAAATTTTACGTTTGATGTCAATTTTCTCAGAACGTCATTTTTACTCATTACGCGCATAATATTTTCAAAACCGTGCCATGGAAAATGATAAAATTTTACTGTAGATTCTGATCATATCTGTACTTAAAATAACGAACCAGTTTGAATTTTTAATGAAAAAATTTAAAATTACAAATATAAAATACCAAAATTTTTTAAAAATTTTATAGTTAAATTTTAAATTGTTATAGTTTACTAAAAATTTTAAATCAGTGTTTCATGCTTCGTCATTTTAAAGATAACACAATTTCCAACACTGAGCAAAAATTTCATCAAAAAATATTGGTAACCTTTTTTTATAAAGCTGCGCGTAATGCATATCACTTGCGAAAAGAAAACAAAAATTTCTTTCTGTAATTATCTAATTAAAAATTTATCCTAATTAGTACTGTGTTTGTTGGTTATGTTTTAAGTAAAGTAATATCTATTTGTTTATTCCTCCAAAATTTACATTCCAGGAAACAATAATAAAAAAAATTATAGAGCTTTAAAGAGCTCACTATTTTTAACCATTTTCAACTTTTTAAAGGTATGTGACCCCTTAACATAAAACGTAGGGGTGAGAAGAATGTGAGGATTTATCTGGGTCAAATTATAAATATTTACTTAATATTAATTCACAGTTTAATTTAAAATTCCCTTTGTCATTACTGAAGTTCATTACTATGTAGAATAAAAATTCAAAAAATATCCATCCTTATAAAAATATTCACTGATTTTTTTAAACTAGCATGTACTCGTAATTAAAGAAAAGAATTTTCCCCCAAGATATTTTACGTATCATTAATTTCTCAAACAAGATTTTCCTTTTTGGATACGAATTAATTTTTAAGTATTTACAGAATGCATTGCATAATGTTAATTAAATAAAAAAAAAGAAAGAAAACCATAATTACAAAAATTCAATTTTCACAAATCCGTTCGACAAAACAGACTTATTAAATTAAGGAAATATATACATCTTAAAAGATTTTAAATACTCTTTCACAAACACAAAAACGAACAAAAAACACAGAAGTTAATTTTTAATGATGCGTTGAAATGTGGGAGTTAGAATCAACAACAGAGCTACAGAAAAAAAGGGGGAAAAACCGATACGCGAAGCTAATAAATAAGCAGATGAAGAGATGGAACCAGAGTTCAAACAGGGAATGAGATGAAGGGGAAAAAAATAAACAGAAAAAAAGGGGAAAATGAAACAAAAAAGGAGGGGAAAATAAGGAAACATTCTATCGAAAAACAATAACGTGAAAAACAACTGGTGAAAACATCAAAAAGAGGATATCTCTTTGTTCTACAAATTAAGAAAAAAGTCGATTTCTTCTTTTGCGAGAGACCAAAAGAAATCGCATAAAGCCCTGATATTCCATTCTGTTCCCTCAGCTTTATTATGAATAAGCTGGAAAATGAGATTTCTCTTCTTTTTACGAAAATAAAAAAAAAAAAAAAGAGGAAAAAAAATCTTCCAAAAGTCAAAAGAAACGAGATCAGCGAGGGAAAAATATGGAGTAAAAACTGGGATAAAAGATTCTAAGGAATATTATCTCGGCGGAATCTTTGGGTAAAGAGTTTTTTCCCCTTCTTTTCCTTTTCTTGCTTTTCTGGATTTCTACTGTGAGGAGAAGTGACTCTTTGTCTATGCAGATCCAGGCGAGACAGTTGCTTGTTAAATAAAAATCCAGAAACGGTGGAAGCATCCATCTTGCTAAGGTCGTTATTTCTTCTTATGTGAGGTTGGTTATTCCTTCTTATAACCCATAAAATAAGAGATTTTTACTTCTTCGGAAAAAAATGTGTATCCTATCTTTTGCGCAAATAATTCTCTTCAAAATCCAACTCAAAACCACTCTTCTATGTTTCTGACAGTTTAACAGTTTTGGTTCATGATAGATCTGTATCGCTTGATTCATTTATTTGGTAACGTAAGAAAAATATTTTATTGTAATAATATAAAGCGTGGAAGTATAATAGTCAAAGTAAAATAATATTTGTATAATTTTGACGAAATCCGTATACAACGTATGGGTGCTACAAAAATTATTTGTAAAAACCCCTCAATTTCATATTATTATAAACTACTCAGTTTTGGAATCATTTAAATAAAAATTTAGATTAAACGCAGCAGCAAATATATATCTAGGAAACATAAGGACGTTCGTTCGGAGTTTTCTAAAATGCCATGCTATTAATAATTTAATGTTATTTTGTTGGTGTGCATGACTTTAATCAATGAAAAACACCAATAAGGAAATTATATCACAATTTAAATTTATTGAAATGAGGTGTTTTAGATAACATTTGATGAAAACTGTATGGAATTTCAAAACTCTCTACATTGAATTCAAATCTTTATATCTGAAATACGGTTTTACACAACATACTTAACACACAATGAACTAAAATCTAAAATGTATTAAAGTTTTCCAAATGTTATGGAACATTGCATATTTTCTTATTGAAAATTTTATAAAATGAACGGTGTTCGTAACAATAAACTGTTAAAAATAAATAAAAAATAAATGATGCTAGAGTTAAATCCTTTCATTGCCTTTATCATACTTTAAATAACATGTATGCAAAATAGGAAAGAAATACATTCATAATTTTTTAGATACATTTTAAGTAAGATAACTTTTAAAAATAAAAACAAAATCTTCATAAAGTTTTGATTCTTATTTTACTAAAATAATGCTTAGTACCATATGTTGTAAAATTAACCCCTTTTATAGCTTAGATCTTCCTTTTTCTGTATCTTATTTGATTTTTCTTTCTGGTTGCTCTATTTTTTTTCCTACACGGAATAGCAAGTATAAAAAAATATTAATTTTCTGTCAAACATTGATACAGAAACGTATGCAGAAACCTTAAACATTACGTACATTTTTTATTACTTAGAACTAGATATTTTTCTTCCATTAACGGAGTAACATATTAATAAAGGATTATTAATGACAATATGTAAAATACCGTCGATAAGATTTAGATATTTTAAAATGTTGAAACATCTCTTATATTTCATTGTTATTAATACTAAATTCAAGTATGAATGAATGTGAAATTAGCAAAATTATTAATGATTTTTAAAAAATTGAAGACTGAAATGTTTGTTAAAAATTTTAAATTTAAGTTTTGTGAACTTTATATTACGTAGATTTAAAAATATGCGTTTCGAATCCGATGAGTTTTCTTTAAAAACTATTGAATTTAATTTTAAAGGATTTAGCTGAAAACAAGAGAACTGCTGAAAAACTCCGTTTTGTATAATTTCATTGTTAAAAATATCATCTTGCTAAGGAAAATTTGGACTGCATTTGCTTTCCTGGTGACAGGATACTGTGAATGGAAAGACTGCTAGCAGATTAAGAGAAAATTCCCTTTTAATAGTAATACCTTGGAGACAGAGTGATAGCCAAATGTTGCTTTGTTGCCAAATTTGGCACAAAATAGATGCTCCGAAAAACCCTAGACGGTTCGGGGGATGTATATTTGACAAAAAAAAATTTTAAAAGCTCCTAGTAGGTCCTTCCTAGCCCCTATAAGAATGCAACGAAGCAGTACTGGAGTCAAACATCTGACAATGACTGTACATTTCATTTACCTTAAGAGGAAATTATGAAGATTTAAATTTCTAAGTGAAGTTCCAATATGTGAAACTTTGATTATTAAGAATATGTTAATTGTTTTTTGTTAGACGAAAATGAGTAACTACTAGAGAGTCTCATAATTAATTACGACTTACTTCGAATAAACCTGCCTGTAAATTACATGGACATTTCCTACATCAGGAAGTCGGTAAATTACGTAACAATATTTTTACGATTGTGGAGATATGGCAGAGATTTATCTCACTGTTATTAATTTAAATATTACAAGAGTAATACTGATTTTGGAGAAAAATTTAATGCATTGAAAAGCAAATATGTAAATGTAATGTAATATTTAATTGAAAATAATATACTTGATAACGTCTCAATTAATTTATGCTTAATATTTAAATAGGAAATTTTTAAATATTTTATACCATTAAAATTCTAAGCACACCAAATTGATGATATACTACGAATATTGTTCAAAACAAG
The DNA here is from genome assembly GCA_019973935.1 of Trichonephila clavipes. Classification (NCBI taxonomy): domain Eukaryota; kingdom Metazoa; phylum Arthropoda; class Arachnida; order Araneae; family Nephilidae; genus Trichonephila; species Trichonephila clavipes. Next base: position 521,169 of record BMAU01015641.1, on the reverse strand, counting down.
ATGGTTATATAGTTATTAAAATGGATTATACATATTGTTTTAAAAATGTTACCACTAAGGTACTGTCGTAACACTAAACTATTTCGAGAAATATTTATTGGAAACAAATATTATATTAAGACATAACAGAGAAATTTTTAACTAAATCTTTGATAAGTGTATAAGCATTGCCGAAATTAAACTTGAATATGCAGAACTTATTTGCATGTTTTTAATAAGATTTCCAAATAACATTAACTAAGAAAAGGACGCAGTCATATTTTATGCGCACGGATCTTATTTTCTTAAAAATATTTAGAACTACTGACTGATCTTTTCGGAGATGGTATTAAAGGGTTGCAATGCAATCCATTATTTCATTACTGTTTCAATATTTAAGGCTCTTGGATCTGTAACCCAGTGAAAATTTGGAAAGTTATTTTAAACTTTTGCCCTCGTATATTGTGCTGATGTTGACGATAAAAATTTAAAATGAAATACACTCTAAAATTTTTCCATTTTCGCATTTTGGTAAATATTATGATTAGTTATATGCGATAAAAAATTTTTTTGAGCATTTTGGGCAAATAAAAATTGACCACTAAAAGGGGTTAAATTTGGAAAATAATTACGGCAAATGAAAGGTGAAATTGAATTAAAAATCTACATATTATATATAAGACTCATGAAGGCGTAATTTCCCTTCAGATTCTCACCGAGTCTCTAGAGACAGAACCTACACCAAATATTGAAAGTCTTAAACCAGAGACAGAAAGTCATGGAGAAATAAAAAAAAAAACTCGAGAGAGACAGTCTCCATCTTTTATGCGACGCACTCTTTATGTACCCTCCCCTGTCTCTTCCAAAATATGAAAAACGAATACTCGAACTCTATACTGTGATTTGTAACTGCGACCAGAGCACGAAAATAGAATATAAAACAGCACAGGTCTCCGGAACAAAAAAAAATATATTCCACGATAAACAAGAAGAAAAAAATTTACATTCCGAACGAATCCAGTAAAAGAAAAAAAAATATCGCGATAAAACGAAATATATAAAAAAAGAGAAATATAAAAAAAGAAGGGAGGGGGGTACCGTATACATCCAACCTTAAGCGGCGTTCTTCGTATCAATGTACCCTTTAGTAAAATTTTTTTTTTCTTTTTGATATTTATGGGTTTTGGACGAAGTCGTAGCGACCTGCGAACTATGAAATACCACCTCGTAACTTGACAGATCCCTGGATTTTAAGTCAGGGTTAAGCGAAAAGCCAACCCCCTTCCCAGAATCCTTGGTGTCATATATTTTCATTTTGGAAAACTTTTCTCTCTCTCAATATGGGGATATGAGATTTTGTTTTGTGTGTGTAACGCCTTTTTTTATTTTGTTCTGAGTTGCCGCTCACTACCATGACTTTGGGGATAGACTCCTTTCTACGATGGCTGAGACAAGACCCGAAGCAAAAAAATATGTCTCTAAACTTTATATATATAAAATCATAAATAATATTTTCGATGCATTTAACTTAGTAATATATATACGGTTATTTCTATATCGCTTAAGCAATTTCTTATGGTATCTGACTACGTTCGGAGCTGTGATTTTGCAAAGGTGTATACATTAATAATATCTATGATATTTAGTGTCACTTAGATTAGAAAATGTATATAAAATTGTTTTAAGAATATTATTACAATACAAAATTATTTAAGTAGAACATTTTGACAAAAAATGAACATTGAATAACCAATTATCAAAATATTCTCGCTTTGTGAAGAATGCTTCTATTATAATAATATTTTGCCTGTCAATATCTCAGACCTCTGTACAGAGGCTCAACTAGAATTTTTGAAATATATAACTTAGAAGTGGGTTTATCCATGTTTTACGACAACAGAGGGGATAAATTTTGAGAAAAAAATCGCCGATAATTATTTCAATTGGTTGTAACTCAGAAAATAATGTGAATGTTTCAAAAATCATAGTTCAGACTCTCTGGAAAAGTCTTTAATTTATATAAGCAAAATATTATTAGTTTAGAAGCATTTTTTTTATAAAAGGAGAACACACACATTTTGAAAAAAGGTTATTCTAAGTCAATGTTTTGCCAAAATATTGTATTTAAATAATTTTTTGTCAAAATGTTCTTAAAACAATTTTATACATGTATTCTAATCTAAGTGACATTAAATATCATGAAAATTGCCAATTTCTGCACTTTTTTGAAATCGCGGTTCCGAACGTAGTCGGGGTTACCTTAAGCAATTTCTTAAAACAGCCTTGCCAGTTTTGAATTGTTAAACTATCTAAACATTTATGAAAAGGACAACCTAAATATATTCACTTTTGGGAAAAAAACTAAATATATTTACTTTTTTTTTCACGGGATTGCTAGCTCAATTAGAAGGGAAAAATATTCGAATGTAGAAAGTATGCACAATTATCAGTAAGGTATCTTGTTAAAGATTATAACCACAGAAACAAGATGCTAAATCAGATAATAATGTAACAAAAAAGTTACAAATCAGAACACAAAACTTTTCCGATTTCAGTTTTGCATCCTTTTTTTTTTGTAAATTTTTACAAATATACTTGCACGTAGGAAAAATTTCTATTAGATAGCAGAACGAATTTATTAAAAAAATACGATACATCGCATCACCATAAGGTTTTCTATACTTTTAAGGAAAAATATTTCATTTGTCTACCAAACAATAAAATATGAAGTAATATTTAATCGGAATTCTCCCTCTCTTGGATTAATAAATCAGAAAATTTGTCATATACGGTCGAGATATTGATATTCGAGAGTCTGACGGGAAAGCGCATAGATTAGTATTAGTATTCAGAGTAAACAATTCAATTAAAGATTAACGTATCACTCTGAACTTTAACGAGACGTTAAAATGCTCACTTGTCTTTCTAAAGAAAGATAGAAAATGAAATATTACGAAAATTCTTAAAAACGAAACGAAAATTATATTAAACCACTTCATTACAAGTTCATTTTACAGCACTCTTTTACTACTTTAATAATACGAAAACTGTAAATTAAGTAACGGCAAAATAAGTAGGAATCAATTTTTAATGAACTTACAAGTACGATTGAATTGCATTTCTTCTATATAATAACCTGCAAAGTTTATAACATTTTGCTAAATATCGAGAAGCCTTTAGAAACGATTGGCAAGGCGTTGATTGTTGATGTCAGCCATAGATCGTCGTTATGTGCGGTGTGTAGATAAAACATCATGAAATCGGCGGCTTCGGGGAGGTTCTTTCAAATTCAGAAACACATCGAAGTCACAAAGCTTTTGTCAGATGAGTAATGATGGTGTCCCAAGAGATTTTCCACTGCCACAGTCTCAATAGGAGATCAACCTCGTTTTCGATATGGCAACGAGCGTTGTCATGCAAAACTATAGGGAGATTGTTTTGCAATGGCCGTGGTCGTTTGCAGGCATAGCCAGGTATAGAGGGTACTTTGAAATAGGTAGTAGTAGTCTGCGTTGTGACAGTTTGTGTTGCAGGCACAGCATGCGTAAGAATCGCACTCTCCCAGTGTTTTTCAAAAGTCAGCAAAAATTTGCACCTGTCTGGGTTCCTGTCGAAATTTCTGTATATGTGGTGAACCTCAGTGATGCCATTCAGTTGATTGACGCTTTAGTTCAGGAGGGTCGATCTGTAAGTTGCAAATTCACAGTCTCACGACGACTCGAATGAAACGCCTTAACCCATCGGGCAACCATCCTTACGGTAGCGCATTTTGCCACAGACTTCCGGTCACCCCGGATAACATTCTGTTGCATTTTTGCCACGTGCAACCTCGATTTTGATCCACGACCTCTTATCTTTTGAAAACATGCTTTAAAGCGGTGGAAACGAAACTCTTCCCTTTAACGCCACACAAAAAAACTATCCTTCTAAATGAGTGATCCACAACCTTTTTATCGCTGCGGACCGGTCAACGTTTGATAATTTTACCGCGGCCCGCTAAGGGTGGGCACGTTGATAGTTTATATTTTAGATTGTTTTGATTCAACAATTTTAATTTAGTTACATTTAAATATGCTTTCAGAATAAAATATAGTTACACCAAAAATGAATAAAAGTGATTTAACGGGGAATATAAAGTGGTTTCTGTGGAAAGTTGCGCAAATCTGAGAGAAATGCACCACTTAAAAAAAAAGCAATAGTTTAATGTACTTTAGTCGGCCTGGCACCATTTGATTCATGGACCGGGGGTTCCGGACCACTGTTCTAAATAGATAGATTCTTTTTTGTACTCTACATATCGACAACGCCATATGACCACTCCCATATCCTATTTGCGCATGTCCACTCTTCTGCGAGTTTCTAAGTTAAGTTGCAACTATTTAATTTGCAGCCCTTGTATGCCTTGGAATATCGCACATTAATTAATTCAGAGCCCTTGTAAATTCCACAGCTTCTCAACTTTCTTACATTTGAATAATTTTTCTAACATTTTTTTTAAAAAAATAAGCTCAATCAATTCCCTTATTGTATTCCAAGAACTTTGATTTTCAAAATGATTATATTTCAGGGAATCTATGGATAATAAGTTAAATTATAATCAAAAAGAGTAGAGCAAAAGCGTGAAATTAGCAGTGATAATCACATGATATGCTTTAGACGCAGCTTCCTTCAATAAACTGAATGAAAAATTAGATGGTTGCCTCTAACCGAGGAAACAGAAAACCAGCAAAAACGAACGCTACCCAATTCTTTTTATTGTTATTTTTTAAAATTTAATACGGTACCTCTACAATCTGGCCACCTATAGTTCCCCAAACCACAACATTTCCCGATCATACTCTCACTAACAACTTTATCTCGTGAATTTCGAAAACCATTACTTTTCTACAGAGTGATAAGAGGACAGAAAAGATAATTACTCATTATCATCTTTGCAGAGGGGATGACTTGTTAAGGTCATAAAGAAAACGCTTAGAGATTTATAGGCTCTTCATTTGAAAGAAGGTGCCTGTTAGTAAAATTAAAGCTTGTTCATCAAGTTTGTATCTTGACACTGAAATCCCATTTCATATTCCAATCTACATTATCTCTTTTAATGGTCTTATCTTAATAATGGTTAATTATAAAATATATCAGTTATATTTTCAGATTTTCCTAAGTTTTTTTTATATCGATAGAAAAATATGATTGAAATTATAAAAATTATATCTAATTACTTGGTTGGTTCTAAATTAAACTATGTGTGTGTGAGTGGGAGAAATAGAGGACTGTGTACAACTACTTCTCCGTAAAAACTAAACTGAAGCTTACAATTTGTTCATATTTTAGAATTCTTCTGTAGTTTTGAAAGTGTGGTATGTTTTCTTCTTCGACAAACCAGTTTCAACCCTTTCTATAATCGTGACACATCCAAAACTGATTATAATGCAAAACATGCTATTCACCTGTCAATTTTACTCCCATTCCATTTCTCACCATTTGGAATAAAATTAATTCTTCAAATCCAGTTTTCCAAAAATCCAATCTACAAACCCGCTGGTTACAACCTCCTTCCCGCCAATGTTCAGCCATCTTCCCTCACTGCCCCCTAATCCCAAAGATCACGAAAGTGGCATGTCACCTTATACACCCTCACCCAGCTTCGCGATCTCAAATTGCGAGTGCGTTTGACAAGTGTGTAAGCAACGTTCCATTGTGCCTCTCCGAAAACCGATACACCCCGAAGGACTCAACCCCTCCTTCCACCCCTCGAACCTTAAACTCCCCAGATATTTTCAAAATCTAGTTATTATTATTTTTTTCCCCACTCTTTCTTTTTATTCTTCTTCAAGTGAGCTTCGTTCTCGTGAGCCATCCCCTGAACACCCCCATTGCATTATTGATTTCTAACCCTACTCTCTCTCTGAATCCTGGAAAGTGTGGTATTCTATTTGATCGCTCGAAGATATATACATGACGCCCTAGTGAAATTTAAATTGAGTTCGGATAGCTATTTCTCTCTCTGTGTATGTATGTATATATACATACATATGTATATTTTTGTCAGAGGCGAACGGAGGAAAAGATCTTTTTGAATCGGGACTTGATTCGAATCCAATACCTTGTGTGCCAGGGTCGATGTGGGAGGAGGATTCCTCAATACTTTTTCGGGAATCATGTTACCTGCGCCCGAATGTGTTCTAAAGGGAAGGTAAATATGGAAAGTAGTAAGCAAATGAAATCTGGAATTGGTCTTTCGTCTCTGAGCGATAAATATCAGTTTCTCACATAGAACTGCACCTTATTGCAAACACGGTTTGCAGTGAAATCATCATAAATCACTCAGTAAATAGTGAATATTGATAAAGAGAGGTGTTCTGGACATTCGAGAAGATATTCGTGAAGTTTAAAACATGAATATTTTGTTTTATTTAGAAATTTACAGGGCAATGGATCGTTAATATTTCTTTTTTATAACTATGTAAAGAAAACATGGAATTGCATACTATACCATTACCAGTAAAATGTTATTTTAATGATTTTTTTTTGCAATAGGTATAAACATTTTTTTTTATTTTTATTAAATTTTAACACCTAAAGCCTTTTTCTTTCATATTGGGAGTGCACAGGTGATTATATAGTATGAAAATTATAGCTGAGGAAAATTATAAAAATCACATTCCAGCAGTTTCATCTTGTACGTTATTAAACCGAAAGTGTGAAAATGATTTAATGCTGTTCTGTAAGTTTTTATTGATTTAGTAAATGTTAGCTATAAAACAATGAAATCGTATTTTAAAATTGTACTACTGTTTTATATTATTTGAAACTGTTCAAGTCTTTAATACCAAAGATCTATTTGCTCAAAAAACTTTCACTTATTGTTGTTCAAACAGTTTCGGTTCATATTCTGTACTGGCACCATGTTATTTTACCTACATGGAGTATTAACTACACGAGTAACAACGAAAATTTGAATGAACTTTTAAAAAAAATAAAATTAGATATTTTAAGTTTGTTATTTTACACAGTAAAAACTTAAACAATCTTACTTAATCCGAAAAACTATTTGATATACAGCTGTTGGTTTTTTATAACTATTTTTTTATAATTCGTCAAAATGGGCCATACGTTTCAACAATTGAAAAGTTTGAAATTGTTTTCTAAGGAAAATATCACTACACACACATTCAAAACTACAACAAAATATCTAAAATATTTCATGCTTACTCATATCTTCATATCAGCAACAGATATTTAATATAAATTCTGATTTAATTTTCTTCGTGTTTCAACTACAAGAGAGCTTCGTTCTCGTGCCCATCTTCTGAACATCCCATTGCATTACTGATTAATAACACTTATGTATATTATGAGACATATGTTATAAGTGATCGTAAGAATTACTCATTGCACAAAAAGTATTAAGCAATATTGAACAACAAGTAATTTTTAAATATATTAAATCCATACATTTCTTTACTTCCAAACTCAATCCACACACACATGCTGAAATTAAGATCTTTGAGTAAAGTACAAAGCCATCTGGCTCTAAAATTGATCCTGCTTCATATATTCCAGTAAACCAATTTGATAAAAAATGATCATATCTTATTAAGAGATCAAAGAAACAAACAGATGACGTAATAAAAAACAACAAAGAAGTCATCCCCTGAGAAGGATTTCTCTTTTATAGATTTATATCTTTGTAGGAATGAAGAATTTGTACCCGATACATATATATGCATCAACATTTCAATGTTTACTAGCGCGGTTTACCGACAAGGCTTAGGGTCCTCGCAATATTTGACCTACCTGGATGCAATATCCTTGTTAGATGATTCAGGAATATGTATATAAAGGCACGCAGCACAAAGATACCCTTCATAAAACTTCATAAAATTCTTTATGTCTTCAAAATAAATCAGAGTCGAGTTTTTCTGCAAGTACAAATTTCCCTGGAGAGATTGCCATGTCTTTTTTCCTCCTCCCCCCTTCAAGAATCCCTGCCGCTGTGAGACGGTCTACATGTGTCATGGCTTTTCTCTCTGAGCTTTTGAACATGTCATGAAAATTGCAAAAAGGCTCGGCTCGTTTCCTTAGTGCGTTATTAAAAAATGGAAAAGAAAAAGGGGAAAAAAATTTAAAGAAAAAACGCTGAGAACGTGGAGGGAAAACGCAATATCTAGAAGGGTTGTGCCTCGTGGCTGTTGTTAATAATAGAAATGTGGTGTCGAGAACATCCAGATCTGAATTGAATGATAGTTTGGAGTTAATGCCGGCATTGTTAGGGAAATGGTCTATTTGCTATAGGTATTTGCTTTCTTTTGTTAAAAAAAAGAAAACGTAAGATATGTTTGCTCTGATATCTGTGTTGTCAGGAAACTTTCAAATCTACTTAAAAGTACTCATAAGTATTTCCCTTCCCCCTCAAGCTTTTCCCCATTTTATATTCTGAAATAAATGCTTTCTTTAAACCAAAAAAACGTCCTGTTTCTGTATTTTCTAAATATGGATTCCATTGCTACACTCTATAACAAAAAAAAAAAAAAAAAACGTCGCACCAATAGAACAAGTTGTCCGATTGAAACAAAAATTGGTGGGTAGAAAGATTATGTACAAAATAGAAAATGATTAAAATTTTAGAAAATTAAATGATTTTTATTTCAGAGCTATACATAGTTACAAAGTAACAAGCTCAGTAAAGTGTTTGTGATACCCCGCGCGCTGGGGGTATCATCTCGTCACCATCCACGTGACCTATATTTGAGGGAATGAGGGAATGAAGGATTGACCACTAAGCTCTGCCATAATAAAATAAGTTTATTATGATCTTAATATATATTCAATAAAACAACACTAGACTATAAGGCTTATGATCAGGAGTGATACGACGTAAACTGTAATTATGAGAAATAACGCAATTAACCCCTGAATCTATATTTATAGATTATTTCCAACTTAATAGAATACACTCTAGCCTTTAAGCTTAATCAAACTGTCTTACCGCTAGTTCCTTGGCGAGCAGCCAAGGAAAAATCATCCTTAAATCATCAATCTTCGATCCAACTTGCTCCGGCTAAGAGGATAATCTTCTGTACTCGGACCCACTTCTAAACCAACTTGGCTGGCACTATTAGACCGACTCATAGAAATCCTGCATTTCACTTATACTCTTCTCCTCGAACTTCACCTAGAGCTTTACCTCACTTCACTTCACTTTACTTCTCCACTTAGCGCTCCTCGCGAATACTAACGTTCCAATATATACAATTCCTAATCTGCATAATCACGCTCTCTTCTTGGGATGGTTGAAAGAATTGCCATTCTGGCCACTAATCCCAAGAGGATTATTAGAAGTACCGATAAAGCCCCGTCACATGTTGACCCAACTCTAGCCTGGATGCAGACTGCCACACGACATGGGATAGAGTGATAAGGAACCCTGATGGTCTCCTGTGGTATTTCTTGCCAAATTTGCTCCAATTGTTGGACCAGGTCATCGACATTTCCCGGTAGACTCACTCAGTCTCCTTTCTTTCATAGCCCAGGACTTTCTCGATTAGAGAGATATCTGGCTGGCCAAGGGAAGTGTTTGACAAGCTGTAAGACAGTTTATAGTAGCACGGGCCGCATATGGTCTGGCATTATCTTGTTGAAAATAAGGCCAGGGTATTTTTTGCAAAAAGGAACGGTAGCAAAATTGTTTTCAGAATTTTGTCAACGTACTGTTGTGCTGTATGTGTGCCTTTAATAACGACCAAAGGGTTCGGCTGTCAAACGAAATGGCACCCCAGATCATAACTCCTGGTTCAGAGCCTGTATGGCACGCAATAGTGAAAGCAGGATCGGCATGCTGCCCTATGCGTCTCCAGACACGTCTTCGAAGATTGTTAGGACCCAGTTGTAAGAGGGATTAGTCACTAAACACTTCACTTCCTCAGACGGCATGATTTCAACCTGATCGAGTCATGCACCACCGTAATCTGGCTCGACAGTTTGCACGCGCGAGTGCCAGGTGGCGGTACGAGCGTAAATTTTGCGCTCTATCAGCCGTCTGTGAATTATCATGGTGGACACTCGAGTGCAGGTCACACGTCTGATGGCTTATAACGATGAATCAATCACTGTGACAGATCACCTGACAATCAATCTGTCCTCTCGATCTGCTGTGACCTTAGGTCGACCACTACCATCATGATGCTGAAATCTGCTACTATCCACCCATTCTTGCCAGCATTTTCTAAAAGCCGCATCGCTTCAACCCATGTGACGAGCAATTCTCCGATTTGCCCAACCTGCCTCTTTCAATCCAATGATACGACATCTTTCAAATTCTGATAGTTGCTTGCAATGAGATTGAGTCCTGTGGCGAGGCATTTTATCATTCGTTGAAAGGTATCCTAAATCACAATGCAACAGAAATTTTGACCATCAGATTGAGAATAGCTAATAGACACCTGCTGATGCGCTGTAGTTCCCGCTATTCACTGATTGAGCACCAAATTTTAATCATTTGTATGCTCGGTATAAATGTCTTCGCATTCGAAATTTCATTACAATCGGATGAATCCTTCTTGATGCTGTCGTTTTCTTTTTGTTGTAGAGTTTATATGAACCATTTTCTTTGTAAGTCCATTTTTGACAAAGAGTTAATGATGACCTTGAAAGCAATCACCTATGAGCAGCTCCTTAAAATTTTTTCAAAATTTTAATCCACTTGTTAAAATAAATTTTCGTAGATCATGAAATTACAAGCATAATTACTTTGAACGTAGTAAATATCTCTATATAATATAAAAAACTGACTTCAACCTTTTTCAAAGAAAACGGCTCATATTGTCTTATGAGAGAAAAAAACTTCAATTATTAAATAACTTATAAAAACGCAAACATTTTGTTTTAAAAAAATTCCAAAACTTCATTTGGTTGTTTTTTAAATTTTTCTGAAATATCAGAATTAATATTAATGTTTAAAATTAAAAATCCTGTATCACCAATGTAATAAAGATATTGTATCTATTTAACCCTACCAATATAATAAATGAATAATAACAAAGCATTCTGCATTTCATGCTAATTTTAATATTAGATGATATAAGAATAATGTATTAGTGGTTCAACGAAATATTTTCTTTGAAACAACATAATTTGTCAATTTTTTAAGCCTAGAAAATGATAAATTTGATAATTAAAGAATACTATACGATTTGTGTGTAATTAAAATTTTTATACAAATATTCTAAAATTTCTAAAAGTTTTCCGAGTATTGTAAGGACTAAAAAGTTAACAGAATATAAGCGACGAATTTCTATATAAACTAAGAACTTTTAAGTATTTAAAAATTATCATTACTGCATCCAAATCTGCTATATGTTCTGTAAATTAAATTGACATATAATTGTAAAACGACAAGATGTATTTCATTAGATAAACTTCAGATAAAACCAAAACATTATTACATTTTAATAGAACTGAAGGTAAATAAATTTGATATGCGGACCACACAAAATGTTTGATTTAAATTAAAATTAAATGTACGGAACATACAAAAATGCCCTAAGGGAATACAATATTAAAATAAAAAATTTCGCTAAAGCGCGTTGGCGAATCAATTACTTTGATTACGATATGGTTTAATATTTCACTTATTTATCTCTGTAGTTGAATTAAATATAAAAAATAAAGAAGTCATGTATAAAAAGTAAATATATATGTAATAAATTAAATTTTCTTTCCTTTAAAATTTATTTTTATAGCTCCATTTATTTCAAATTTAAAGCGCGTATTCTTGCACTTCTCATTGGAGCATATCTCGGGGCATTCCAACCCCTTTTAGACCTATGTGTGCAAATATAAAAAATAATTTAAAAATTTAAACAAATCTATGTTAGTTACTTAAAAACTGCGATTTGATCCACAACCCGTCAACACATAACACAAACATCCTTCACATATATATAAAAATTTAGCTATCTATTATAAGACAAGGTGAAAAAGTTATCCATACTCGCCTTTTTATAAAAATATATTGTAATTTATACGGATCATGTTTTCTTACTAGTAGTTAGAATGCATAAAATAATGTCCATTTGCAGTTCTATCACTGAAGAAAATCTTGAGACGCACTTATAAATAAGGATGAGAGTAAAAATATAAATAAATATTTGTGTTGGGAATTGAAAATTTCAAAAAAATCATTTGAAAGATATCGTAATACAGGGGGAAGCAAAAAAAAACTATCACGAAGTAGGGTGGGTGGATTTATAAAAAGCTAAGTACAAGAAAGCGTTTATGCAAAAACCATTCTCATACATTTAGAACATGCAAAACGTTCTAAAGTAAAATCTTCTTTCTTCTTCGTTCCATTTTCATGATGTGTGTTAAATCTTTTCCGAGTGGATTTAAAAAGAAGAATAGAAAAAAAAGAGAGAATTCTGACGCTGTCCATAAAACCCCATCAAGCCGTGAATTCGGCTCAGGTAACAGTAAAAGCACTCGTAAAAACAACATCCAAAGCACCATGAAGCGTTAAAATGTGAATATATACCCGCGCCATTTTTCCCCTTCTTTACGTCTTTCTTCACCTTACGGATAAGCTGAATTTGTGAATTTGCATACATTTTACAGCTTATAAATCAAAGATCTCGCCATCTTCTGTCGAACAAGACGTAAAAGGTGGCAGATACAGAAAAGGACTCGGCGTTTGTGTCGTCCTTTACCGTTATTTATGGTTCTTTCCAAACGTTCTTGGTGGCATATCATTGTTCTATTCTAAATTCGTAAGGATACTTGCTCAGTTCTGACACAGGAGGGTGGCTTTGAGGGGGATCCTCCAAAGGGAAAACAAAGACATTAGTTCCTACAAGTAAAGTAATGCTATTTTTGAAAGTCATACATCATTTCTGTTTTTCGTGTATTTGTATTGAACTTGTAGCATTGTAAAGATGTTGGAAAAATTTCCGCTCCTACAATTGTCGTGTGTGTCCGGATTTGTATAAAGCAGAAAAGAGTTATAATGATAAATTTGGATAAATGAAATACATTTCTCATTTTTTTGTTCATGATTTATTTTATATTGTATTAGCTATGAGTACAAAAATTAAATGCAAAGATTTGTAAGGTTTAGTTGTTATCTTTACCACACTACTTCTTACGATCTTATGCTGTTCTGCCAATTCTATTTTTTCTGTCGACTATGCATTCATTCATCCAAATTTGCTTATATAAATAGACTCTCCATCACCCATCCGCTTCTCTGATTATTTCCTGATTCTGTATGACTGTATACTATTTCTATAGGTTACTAATCTATGTTTTAGTATTAAGCTTTAGAATGTTATGTAAATCATTTTGTATGAGTATTGTATCTATATAACACTCTCCTTGATTTAAACAGATCATGACTTGTGAATTTCTAAACATCTAGTATATTTACTTTTTGCACTCCTTCGAATCCCTTTGGGAGTTGGTTTCTACGAAACTCTGTCCTCAGCAGATCTGCACGTGGAATTCGGCAAACATGTTTACTTTTAAAGTTTGTTGGTCTAATTGGGGCTCTAAACGGAATTTTTTAAAAATATATAATGCCGGCAAAACTCACTTGGGAGTCAATTTCTTCGGACCCCTTTCCTGGGCGTATGTCTACTCACCAAAAGAAAGATGCTTTCTAAATTTTAAGTTCTAATCTATATATGGATAGATATATAGAGAGAGATAGTCCGAAAATGGGAAGTTTTGCTAAGAACGCCCCCGTAACTCTTCTTGGGAGTCGATTTCTGCAAAATCCGTTCTTACTGGATTTCTACTTAAAAAAAAACATGTCTGCTAAATTTCAAATTTGTAAGCGTAATAGATTCGGATATATCTTTATGAGTGATTGAGAGAGTCGCTTTTCTACTACACACTATTAAAGGGGTTTTTATGAACAGAATACATCTGTCAGTAGTAGAATGTGAACACGATAACTTAGTATCTGTGAATTCGTGAGTGATGTTTCTGTTAAATCATGTGTTAAATTTCTGCCTTCTCTAAAAGCCTGTCGTATGAAGATTCTGAAGCACGTAACATCTATCAAGGCACAAAGTTTTCAAATTGCTATGTCGTTTGTGGAGAAAGGTGTGCAATCTCATGCGTCATTTTCGTCTTCTTATCATGGTTCAGCATTACTTAAGTTTAATAGCTGGGGCTAACAGTCAAGTTGAGTTGATACTGAGTGTGTGTGTGTACAAGAGATATATTATTTAAATATACTTTCTTTTGTAATATTTAATTCGTAATTTTATTTGTAATATGTACAGTGAATGAAAACCTGTGTATAAGATGATCTAAAACCTACATCTTGATTTAGATGTAGACTTTAGGCATTGCATCTATTTTGAATTGCACAAATTGACTCTTTTCTATGCTATTGAAGAATTATTTCTTCATTCAAATGCGATTATATTATCTCTTTATTCATTCAAAATGTTTTTAGATGAGAGTCAGAACTATTATTATTTTTATTCTAAATTCAAATATATCAATATTTAAATTTTGAAAATAAGGTCAAGAAAGATACTTTTTGATTTAAACTAATCAACAATTACTCTCCACACGTATAATGTTCTACTTGGATTTACATGAAATATTCTTACAGCATATACATAACACCCAAAATTAGTATATTAGTAAATAACTGAAATGAACTTCTCAGTGGCGTAACAGCCCATGAAGGCCAAGGCCTACTGTGTCTATCTCAGTTTACGTGACCTTAAGTGCTGGGGTGCATGTGCAGATGTTTCGGTCAAGTGGTCAGACTGGCGCTAAGCCCCCAGTGTTCAGTGTCCAAGCACGCTTAGTACTCATTTATCGACCAACAGAAGGGATGAAAGGCTGAGTCAACCTTGCCCAGCCGGAGATTTGAACCTCCGACCTGTGGCGTGAAACCGCGATACGTTACCACTGAGTTACTGGACTTCATACTAGTAAATAGTCGTTATAAATGTAAGAACAGACGCTTACTATAAACTGCATTCTGACATTTGCTATAACAGTATGACAAAAATAATAGGTTTTTAAAATTAATTCCAAAACGGGAATTATAATTTTTTTAAAGTCAATTCCTACTTCATTAGAAAAACGTTCTGGTAGCATCTGTTGCAGGCAGTTGTAACTTCGACAGAAATAGCTCAGAATAAATTTAAAAAATTAAACTTTATTAATAAAATAGCTGGATCGCCCGGCGTTGCAAGGGCTTCTTCAAGTGTTCAGCTTTATGCCTTGGAAGATTCTCCTTCCTTTTCAATGTTAGCACTTCCTGGTGTGTGCGATCTCTATATTAATGTTTATAAAATACTCTTTTTCGAAGTTTCTTCCACATCTTTGCCCTGTCGGGCGGATATGTTTTCTCGCCACTTAGCTCGGCTTTGTAAGGGTTTTTCATGGAGTACAATTTTATCCCCATGGAAATTTTCCATCTCTCTCTCTGGACACCAGTACTTCAGTGTGTGTTACTGAGCAATGTGAAGGATTTCTAAATGTATGTCATTTAAATCCTCTCTTCAGAAATTTCTTCCACTTCTCTTTGTCAGACAGGTTTCTTTCGCCTCCGTTCAGCCCAGCGTTGGATGGATTTTTTCAAATATAAAAACCCTTTTTTCCCCAGGGGTAAGTTTTTTTTAGCTTTCGAATTTCTATTTTCGATTAAAAATTTGCAAAGCTAATCCAGTTTTGTTCTCTAGAAAACAGACAATGTACGAATTTATTAATAAATAAATAATTTAGTAAGAAATAATAAAACGCAATATAACTTTACTTCTTAAAAAATTATTAATTTATATCAATTTACGTTAAATAATGAATCAAAAAATGTGTATCGTTAGCTATGAAACGACTGCTTTTATCTGAATGTTTGATTTTTCAATGAAATATATGTAACTGTGAAAAAAAGAACTGGGGGTAGAGCCTAAAAACTTGTTTACGTTCCTTGTATAAAAAATATTTAAAAGGAAATAATTCTATTTAATAAAAATCGGGCAGCAATTTTCTTATATTTTAAGGTTTTTCAGTAAATTATTTCTCTAAAAGAAAACTATCAGTTGCGACGTATTATTAAAAGCTAAGATCGTATTAATTATTTTACAATGGATACTTTCTTAAAATTCAAATTTATAAATTGGATTTGGAAAATTACTGGAAAATTCATTTTTTACACTCATTATAAAAGAAAAAAACATTCAAATGGAAACATCTTTATCTGACAGGAAAAATCTTTTATCTGCTTACGTACTCTCCGTAAAGCAGTGGTTCTCAAACTTTCAATACGTGCGACCCAATTTTCAATCATAATTTTCATCGCCTCCCCTTTATACAGTAACAATGAATTGATTTCCAAAATAGCGTACTTTGATACTAAAGCTACACTATGACTTTAATTATTAATCATACAAATTATTAAGATAGGTAATAAGTTTTGTGTATGATTTTGTATATGACAAGCCCACGGGAATCGGTAGTAATTATTAATCTTATTCTTAACAAAGTACTGATAAATTAATTATCAAATACATTGTGCAGTACAGATGCATTTATAAGTATAGATTATATCAATGTGTTTTACTTTTATTACGTCAGAATGTATTTTGTTTTGATTCCATTAAATAAATTTGCAATTTTTTAATCTTTTATTTTCGACTTTTTGATATGCTCGTGCCCCCCTTGTAAGGTTATCACGCCCCTCAATAGAGGTACGCCCCACAGTTTGAGAAACGCTGCCGTAAGTTGTTTTTCCGCACATGCACTATAATCACTCAAACTCGTGTGTTCTGAGGTAGCTTTCCCATAATTAACTATTACTGGCATTAGGCGATTTTTTTCAATTTTTTTTTTTCATTGTATTTTTACGGCTCCGCAAGACGGAAAAAAATACATCTTTTTTAAAAATATTTTATGTATGAAAAAAGCAGAGTTTTTTTTTTTAATTACAAAACTTCTCAAATTGTTTTTGAAATTTTACAATATTTTGTCTCAAATTAATTTGGCAGCATTGGAAAAGGTTAAAAAATTTACCAATATTTAATAAATGTGTAAATAGTTTTGTCTTTTCTTAGGAATTTAAATTAGAAAAAAGTTGAAACATTGTAGAAATTGAGAGATTTTAGCAATATATTTCAAGTTAATCACGTGCTAAAAGCATTTATTTTTTAAAAAAAAGTTATTTAATAGAGTCAATAGAGGAACACCATGAAATTCCATTTTGGCTGAAAACTGATTTTCAATGCCAACTTTTGTCATCGTTGTAACAATAACGGTGTTACAACAATGCAGACAAAAACTGGTTATTAAAACTGGTTTTAATTCATACATTTTTAACTAATTGCGATATTGGACCGAATTGTGAATCTAAACCACTCTCGAATGCACTGGAATAGACACAAAAAATTTCATCAAAATTGGTCCAGCCGTTTAGGAGGAGTTTAGTCACATACACACGCACAGAAGATTTTTATATATAAAGATTAATATTTTTAAAAAAAAGCTATATTTATATATATACATCAAGTGCCATCCACTACAAGTTTGAAAAAATGTATTTGAACTTGAATGCGGATGAATAGAAAGCATTTTATGAACGATTGAAAATTGGAGCAAGATATATATATATATTTATATATAGGAAGAGAGTGAACTAATAAAAGGAATTGAAAAAATACTATTAATCATTTTAAATTATTTATATTTGCAGAAAACTAGAGATGAATCACAGAAATATATAGAAATAATAAAAATTCAGCAAATCTTTGCCTTTTTAATTCTATTTTAAAATTTTATCTATTATTTTTTCAATGATTAATTTATCTGTTTTAAGCTGTTAAAATATAAAATCTTTGTTTTATAATGAAATTATTTTTCAGAACTGTTTTGGAATACTTATTTCTAGTAATTTGCAACTTATATAAAGCTTTTTTTAAAATAGTGTGAAAAAACTTACACGGTTATTTTGAAAAATATAAGCATTTTTTTTTCTCAAAGAATATTTTTATAAACATTAAAAGCATAAGTACTTAAAATGATACATAAATCATATTCACTATAATAGAAAATCCTTTCTCGTTTGTTCGGTATTTGATTTTTTAAATTATTTCTATAACTCATTGTTGGTATTTCGTGATTCTTTTAACTATGCTTTCATCATAATTTCAAGCATATATTCTCTTTTATTTAATCAAAAAATTGTATTGCATACAAATTTTAAATAGTAATCAATTTTTTAATTAATTTCAGCTTTACATCAGAACATATTAAGCATAAATAAAATTTGATATTTTCAATGCATTTTACCTGAATGCATTAAAAATTCAAATAACAAAAGCTTCAAAAAATCTCAATGTCATGCTTACAAAGAAAAAATATTCTATCACTTACGTAGAAATTTTTTTTATTATATATTATATTAAAATATTCTTATTTTAAAATATTCTCGCGTTATTTCTTTGTATTCGTATAATATAATTTCTAAGATGGAATAAAATGTTTTATTTCAAGATCATTATTTTTATCTTGCATATTTTTTTCTTGTAAAAATAGTTTGGAGAGAAATTTATGGAACACATGAAAGATTAATCCCCTTAAGACATAAATGAAATTTAACAAAATTAAATATTTCTGAATCATTTTTTAATATATTCTATATTTATACAATTTTCTCTTTCCCATTACAAATCGTTTTCTACGTAACATATCAACATGCATGAAGAATAAAATTAAAATTACATGATAAAAAATGATAGAAATTTTTATATTAGATAAAAGACTGATTTTTATAATTTCCTCTCACCAATATTTACAAATAAACTATCAAAATTATGTAATATTTTATTTATAATTATGCTTTAATAATCATACTTCAATTAAAATAATCTAACATCAAAAAAACTTGTTGAAATTACACAAATTATGCATATTTTTACCGACTTAAGCATAAAGAAAAATATTATGCAAACGAAAAATAAAATATATTCTACGTCTGTTTTCATATATGTAGATAAGCATTTTGTTCCCATTTTTTTTTTTCGCACAAATATTTTTGAGAAAGGATACAATTTTTGATGTAATATATAAAAACCCATTTTTAATGAAAATGTAAACAAGCAATCAAAGCGTTCTCCACCTCCCTTTTATTGTATTTTCCCGAAATAACTATCCAGGAAACTTTAAATGGTTCCTTCCTGCTTCCCATCCTGGCAAACACTAACCCTATCCCCTTGCTGCTGAAAATTCTCTCCTATTCCAATTGATACATTTGAAAAGAAATAGATATGAGTAAATAAAATTTCCTTTTAGATATATACATGACAGAAAAGTTGGGATCCAAATTCTTCCCTGTGAAATCCCCGAAGAATTTCCACTGAAAAGGATTTGGCTATTCTTTTCCACCCCCCACACCCATCTTTTCAACAGTTTTTTCCTCACGATTCCTTTATTTTTCAACAAGTTTTTTTCCCTGCGTGGCGAGTACGTTGTGTTGGGACGCTTGCCTCACAGGAAATCGGATTTATCGACGGAGAGATAGTTTCACGGTTCCAGACCTAAAAAGGGAAAAGTTTAACATTTTCCTTCAATGTATTTTAAGCGTTTTCACTTAAGAGGGATTTTTTTTAACATTTTTATATTTGCGTTCTAAAATCTGGGTTCATTTTTGTTTTGTAAAGTAGACTTTTATCGTAAGAGGAAAGGTTTATTTTTCTTAATATCGGCGGAAAATGCTTTTGCTGTTCCTATCTGCATCTTATTTTTTATGTGCGTGTGTTTGTTCGACAATCTTTTATTGAGGTGTTCTTTCGATAAAGATTTATGTTGAAAAGGGCAACGTGCGTTTATTTAACTTGTTTTTTAAACATGAAAAATGGCTTCTTTTTTATTTTTCGTAAAGGGACGTGAAGATAAAATTATGTCTCAACTCACAAAAGTTGAGCAAGCTTAACTCAATTCAAAAATATGAGGGAGAAAAAAATCAGAATTCAGGTACTGAAATTTTTTTAACTTGTTCCTCATGCTTTCCCTGAAGCTTTTGATTTTGTAACAAGGGTTACATTTTATGGTAAGAGACACCCAGAATTCATAAGTTATATGATTTATGGCTTTGGTATACTTTGATCCCAGATCACTTCCTTTGTAAAAAGAACTCTATTGTGTGTCATTGTAATGATGGCTGGTGGAATCAATTTGATGTTCAGATTTATTTTCCAATAAAGCAATGCAAATATATAATATTTAACTAAAATACTTGCTCCACAATTTTTTATAGTTTCTTATGTTTTCCTTTTCTTATGTTTCCATCTGATTCGATAATTTGAATTATGGATAAAAATTAAGTTTCTTTTGTAATGTAAGACCATTTTTTGCAAAGATATATTGTTACATAATTATTTACACTCAATGCATATACACATTGTTATTTTATACTGTACTTACTTATACAACAAATTACGTTATTAATTACGTATACAAGATATTACGTTATTACTTACTTATACAAAATATTACATTATTACTTAATTATTAAGTATTTTATTACCTATAAAAATATATTATAAATAACATATTTACATATTGTTGAGTATTAGCACTCCAGTAACAGAAATAGGCATTTTTTCTATGTGTGTCAACTTTAATATTAATTTATCATTATAATTGAAGATATAATGTACTTTTCCTATTGAAATAATTAAATGTACGAGTCTTGCGTTTGAAGGTAACAGAAACTTCGTTACAACAGCGCGTTGACTCATTCTGTTCGGAAACGGGATTTTGAAAAAGCGTATAAATGAATGATTTCATTCTGTGTTAGTTGATTTACAATAGACACCTTAAATTGTTTTAAGAGTTTTAACACAAGAAGAAAAAATATTAAAATGCAGTTATTTGCCGTAAAAGAAGAAAGAATGATATATTTTCAAAACATTCACCTTTTATGAAAAAGGTATAATAATATTATTTTGTTAATATATAGCTATGGTTTCTATATATCAGTGTTTTATGTTAAAATATCTCTACTCTGATAAAATAAAACATGAATACATGCACTTCTAAATTATATACTTCAAAAATTTCAGTTCATTCCAGGTAAAGAGATAATCCTACCTTTGTGTAAGAAAAACATTATTTTAGAAGCATTTTCCATAAAAAGGAGGATGTTTCGAAAATTTGTCTTGTTCATTTTTTGGCAAAAATTGCACTTAAATAGTTTGTTCTTATAACAATATTTGTAAAACAATTTTATATGTATTTCTAATAAAGCTGATTCTTAATATAAAAAAAATATTCTTTTATACGATTTTTTTAAATTCATCGTTTCGAACGTAGTCATTCACCTTAACTGTGTATTTATCCTCGTTTAATCATCCCCTCCCAAGTCTTTCTTTCACATAATTGGAAGAAATTTACTACTATTTTACGAACATCTACAAGAGTAGTCTTAGTTTGGATATTTTTTACGAGACAAAATCATTTATTAATTGTAATTCCATCACTGTTAACATCAGCTTAAAATTAAAATTTTCAGCTGATTTGTTTTTCTAATTAAAAAGTAATTAAAATTGACCCTTAAAAATTCGTGAATTTACAGGGAGTAAATATGACATGGATTCTTTAACCTGAAAATATTTTTTTTCACAAAACTCATAGTTTGAATAACCAATTAAATAACCAACTCCTCACATATTTTTTGCTCGTTTTGAATTATTTATGCTTCATGTGAAATATTTTTTAAAGCTGTTTCCTAATTGACATGTTTTTGTCTCTTGGGCTGACATTTAAGTAAACAACATTTTTGAGGAGGCATGTTTTTAATTAAACCTACTTGCTTATTTTTTTCTTCTATGGTGGTTTTCTCTTTATTCATACCAATTATTATTCGAGATGAAATTATAAATTAACGTTAAGCTTACTTAATTAAATATTGAATGCGCTATATAAATTTTATTTCTTTTTCTGTAATCATATGTTTTTTGTTCTGTCTTTATTTTCCAACACATGCAGACTGATAAATTAAAATGCCAGTCGCTTATGCAAAGTTTAAATAAAATTTACATCAAAAGAATTCCAAACAATAAAAAAAATCATCAAAAAGGGATTTAGTCACAGTTCATGGATACTTTAAAGAGTTTTATCTGTCTCCAAATATGGAATATGAAATAATTGCTTAATGTTGACTTCCGACTCCTGTAGATTTCAGTTGTTTCTTAGCTTCAACAAAAGTGTCCTAGACTCGTACTAATACTAAAATCTATCGACTAAGGACTAGGCACTATGTTTTATTAGCAAATATTAGTTCGTGTTATATCACGAACTTTCAGGTGGAGAAATTATGATAAATATAAGCCCCTATTTAGAGAAAAAAAATGTAGAGTATAAGAAGCATTATACTACTCAAAATAGATCTACGATATGACTGACCATACCTAAATCTATATTTGACGCACTACTGATAAAATTGAAGCGCAATGATACCAGCTGTCTTATACTCTTAAAATAAGTCTTTTTGTATGTATCCAAGATATACAAAGCTAGGATATGCAATTCACTTCATAATTAATATTTTCTTAAATCAACTTTGGGAATTAATTGAACGTTGGAATACGTGTTGTTATTAATGTCAATCGGCAGTGTCAGATCGAGGGCCACGAAATTCATCATGGTAAAGTGCTCGATGCACGCCTGTCGTTAGCCATAGCTTAGAGTACCATGCAGGGGACAGAACGATTCAGCTCGTTTCCAAGCCAATTTTGAGGCCAAACACCCTGGGGGAGCAGGAGTCCCCTTCCACCAACTTTAGGAGAAAACTTGTGGCTCGACGGCTAAAAAGAGTACCCCCCTTGCCACGAAGGCACGAAACATTTTGTACCAGCCATACCTTATCCGGGATTCAAACTTAGGCTCTACGACACAGCAGTCTGTGTCACTAACTATTATACCAGATGGCCGGCTGAAAGAAGTAGACCCCCCATAAAATAGAACAAAATAATGTTAAAGGAAATCATAAAATAAAAGCGAATATCCCATTATTTTTATTACAGAGACTAAAAATGGCAGTGGGATAGTTCTTATTAAGACTATTTACAACATAAAAATGCCAAGATAATATTTTAAATATTTGTGGCATGTTTGCAGTAAGAGATGCTGCCCCCACATAATTTATAAATGAAAAAATAAAAAAGTTTTATTTCTTCTATAGTAAATTTTTTCTATGATTTAGATATATAATTTCCTTTGTTAATTTTCACACATACAATGAATTTCTCCTTTTTTTTAAGACTGTATTTATACTTTGGAAATTAAATTACCTTTTTTTAAAAGGTAAAACGATTTACTTTTTTGGGGGAAATATCGAATTTAAACGGAACTTCGAAGCCTTCTGACGATTAAACTCTTTCGAATCGCAATTCTAATTTTACATGATAATTGCTCTTAAAAATCATGTTGGTAATTTTCCCCCTTTCAAATTCAGGAAAAAAACATCTCCTCCCAACATATTGTAACAGTCTACCTTTCAGCAACAGCTGGTCGACTAGTTTCGATTGCAGAGTTTTATTGAAAAGTCGGAGCGGCAACACGACACAAAAGAATATCTTATATTCATTAATATCTCATTCGCAGAAATTGATTAGCATGAAAATGAATAGGGGAAAAATGTACAAAATATTAATAAAAAGAAGGAGAAAAAAGGGAGACAAATGAGATGGATGGGGAAAATGTATTATTCTTTCCAGTTCTTTCAATCCTCCGCTTAATATCGTCTTTTGTCGAGCATAATTACACGGAGAAGTCATTTAGTGATAAAAAAATGTACATAACAGTATGTGTACACAAAAAACAAACAAGTAAAATTTCAATTCATATGCTTCTTTGAGCTTGCTGTGTATTGAGGATCGAATTTTTTAATTATGGATTTGAAATTTGTTTAAAGAAGTAATCATTCATCTATTTGAGTTTTGTATTGGGAGTAATGAAAGAGTATACATGAGAAAAAACATTCATTGTAGCAATTTTAATGATAAAAAGAAAAAGAGTCGGGATATGGGGGGTAGTAATTATTTGTTAGGTTTTTTTAATGCAACATATGGAGAGTTGTGTTACTTGTTTTAAAAAAAACAGTACTGGAGTATTTGAATAAGAGAGAAACTTTGTATTTCTTTATTAAACTACGGCTCTATTTGTACTATAAGCTTTGAAGGGAAAAAAATTGTATTGAAATAATTAAAATAATAAAGCATGGATTACTATAGTTATGCTCATCTTATTATTTTTCCGCTGCTCAAAATTAAAGTATTTAAATTTTAGAGCTGAGAGCAGCTACATATTCAAATTAAAATCATAAATCTAAAATGTCGTTTCTTTTCTCTGAAAACATCTTTGTTCAAAATATTAATTATGTATTCTATAAAAACGATAAAAAAATTAACATAGCAATTTAAATAAGATGCAAGTTAAACCTAATTTAAACAACAAATACTTTGAGTTCAGAAAAAAAATGTCATTTTCGAGATAATCAATTTTTAACAGACATGCTGTATTGGAATAACTGTAGTCTCTCTCCCTTTCTTCTTTTTCTTCTTTCAGCTTTCTGTCTTTTTTTTTTCTAATCTTCTCAACGGTATTTAAATTTCTTTTTTATATAAAGAAGTATTTGGTAAACAATTATAAAAGATTTTAATCTTAGATAAATTAACGTTCTCCTAAGCCTAGTTTTATTATTCTTTTAAGAAACATGAGATTTATCGAGTAATTAGAAGTCTTTAAGATAAATTAAAATGACTAAAATATTAATCCACTCAGATGCATTCATTAATTAAAAACTCATTAATTTTTCTGACCAAAAATGATGTGTTCTGGGGGTATTACGAATATCTTCGAAAACAGGTTGTGCTTACTTTTGTATCGGTCACGCCAATGTCAGTTTTCTTCATTATTCCATATTTCCTTAACAAGTGGAATTTATTTCAAAGATAAAACTAATGAAATTCAAATTTTAAATTGTTAAAATAATCAAAATGGCTATTTAACTATAGCTAAGTAAGTTCCCCCTATTAAAATCATTTCAAATTGTACTTGTCAAATCAATTTATAAAAAAAGTTAATGAATCAAATAATCTGACAGTAAACAAAAAATGGAATTATATTTCTAAATACTTACGTCATATCTATTTACTCTAAATAGCATTAATTCATTTAATTCTAAAATTAATTCTTTCTAAACTCCTTTAATTAATGCGGGATTTCTATTCATTATAAATTCAAAGAAATTCTTAAGTTCCATTATTCTAAATTCAGAAAATTCGTATATTCCATTTATTATTAATTCAAAGAAATTCTTAAGTTATATTATTCTAAATTCATTAAAATTCGTATATTCCATTTATTAATAATTAAAAGAAATTCTTAAATTCTCTTTATTTTCTATTCAAAGAAATTCTTAAACTCTCTTTATTTTCTATTCAAAGAAATTCTTAAATTCTCTTTATTTTCTATTCAAAGAAATTCTTAAATTCTCTTTATTTTCTATTCAAATAAGTTCTTAAGTTATCTTTATTCTAAATTCAGAAAATAATTCGTACATTCCATTCATACTGAATTCAAAGAAATTCTTAAATTTTATTTATTCTCTGTTTAGAAAAATTCGTACCTTCAAAGAGATTCCTAAATTATTCTAAATTTCAGAAAAAAATTAACATTCTATTCTTTTTTTAAAATTCTTTCTAAATAAATACATTTCTTCATTTAGTTTAAAACCGTTACTGAACATCAATTAATGATAATAGATTATAAATATTTTTACTCTTTTTGAATGTTTTTGCTTATTTTCTTTAGTAAACTTTACTCAGAAGTATTAATCTTTTAAGTATGAAGAAGAAATTAATAGAAATACTGTTTCTAAATAATTTTTGATGTAGGTATGAAGCGTGAGCTACGTTTCTGACTGACAGTCGACTTAAAATATTTTTATCGTATTAGTAATTAAAAGGGTGTATTTATTCTACAATACAAATTATCCTAGGCTCCAAATTTCAGTTTTAGGTGTAAACAAATATTATGCACAAAATAGATAAATTTCCTTTATATTTTAATTCATTCACTCATTCTATTATATATACAGAGTGTTTTTTTCCAGGTATAGAAGTTTAAGTTGGCATTACTTTCCAAGATGGCGACCGATTTAACAGCTGTCAAGTGATTTATTCTCAGTTTGGTTTGGCAATTCATCATGAATAGACTCACGCCTGAACAACGCTTTCAAATTGTGCAATTTTATTACGAAAATAATGGTCACACACAATTTTCATAAACGAATTTTGTTTAGCGATGAAGCGCACTTCTGGTTGAATGGCTACGTCAACAAACAAAACTGCCGCATTTGGAGTGAAGCTAATCCACAAGTGTATGTCGAAACACCGTTACATCCAGAAAAACTGACTTTTTGGTGCGCTTTATGGGCTGGTGGAATCCTTCTTCAAAAACGATGAAGGCTACAACGTTATAGTCAATGGTGATCGGTACAGAGCCATGATTACTCACTTTTTCATTCCTCAATTGAACAATCATGATGTCCAGGAGCTGTGGTTCCAACAAGACGGCGCAACATGCCACACAGCTCGAGCCACAATCGATTTATCGAAAGACACGTTTGGTGACCGCCTAATTTCACGTTTTGGACCTGTGAATTGGCCTTCAAGATCTTGTGATTTAACACCGCTAGACTATTTTCTGTGGGGCTATGTAAAGTCATTGGTCTATGAGGATAAGCCACAGACTCTTGACCATTTGGAAGAAAACATTCGCCGTGTTATTGCCGATATACGGCCACAAATGTTGGAAAAAGTCATCGAAAATTCGATGTCCAGATCAGAGCCAGCCGTGGCAGTCCTATGCCAGAAATCATATTTAAAATGTAATGCCACAAGATTATCTTTCGAATAAAAAAAATTCATGTCAATCGAATAATACATCGTTGTTTTATTGCAATTTAAAGTTCTATACCTCTCAAAAAACACCCTATATATATATATATATATATATATATATAGTCATGTTTTTTTTTAATTACTTCTTAAAATATTTTATAATGAATGATAATAATTTTTCTCAGAAAATAATTCATCTTTCTGAGTCATATGAACATATAATCATTTATCACACACAAATAAAATGTTTCTTCTGTCCCCAAAATTCTAGAATGTCTCATATAAAATATAGGAGCCTTCATTAAAAATGTTATCACTTTTAATTAGGATTTATCTCCAGTTCTTGATTATCGGTTTATTATTATTTCTACTTAAAATAGTTCAAACAGCATAATGAAGATAAGAATATTTTGTCTTATATGCTACCTAAATTTAAAGTGTATCACCAGAACACTACATTATTCTCTTTTTTCAGTCTCATTCAAATGATTCCTTTAAGGTGTCTCTAAAATAAAAGTTACCTCAATATAAACTCTTCCCAAAAGTAAGGAAAAAAAACTGAACATGAAATTAATTTAAGAAATTCGTTCTTTGATCATTCACCGGAGATTGGGGTTAGTCTCGAACACACATAAAAAGATTCATTCCATAAACCTAATTCCCATTATATATTCGTTTTTCCCCTCTCTCTAGTTCCCGCAAGCGTACCTGTGCAACAGGAAAGGCACAGGTACACGTTCCGGCGTCGAGCCCGACCCGCGACACTCGACCGTTGCCATGGCAACGATGTCAACTCAAAACAATCACGGAGTTGGTCAGTTAGGAAATACCCCGGCCGTGTGTCCCCTAATGACGGCTGGACACGAAAAGTGATATGAAATATTGGATCAATTGAATACTCTGGGACGGCTCGAATATGTTTCTGCTTGGCTGCACCGGTGGATTGCTCCAGCAAAATTCATTCGTTATTTTGTCTTCTGCTTCGGGGACCCCTTGGGCAGTAATGGATGATACTTTTCTTTTCCTTTGTCAGGGACAAGGGAATAGAATCTTTTTTAGGTTCATCGAATTGCTGTAGAGAGAAGTGAGGACTGGGTGTGTATTAATCTCCACAGGAATTAAATTGGGTTTTGCAAAGTGAAGTTGGATTTGGCATTTTCTGGGTTTTCGATTTTTGGTTCTAACATTTGACGCATTGTACTAAAAGAAATTTAAGACTTTTTTTCGGTGAAGGAAGGGCTCAATAACTAGTAACAGGTACACTAAATTTCCTTCTTCAGAATATTAATTGAGTTTCGGTAGATTAAAAGAAATTACTGCGTTTTCTTTGATGACTTATTTTTAAAAATTTCTACTTTGCTTTATTTTTCATGGAATTCACTTACATATTAAGTACGAAACCTTTTTAAAAATCTATTTAGGAATATTCTTCATTACGCAAAAATACTTTTTTACTACAAAAATTATTCCATTTTGATTACTTTAAATAATTTAAACACAAGTCGTTTTAAAGAATTACAATATATTTAAATATATTACAATATATATATATATATATATATATATATATATATATATATATATATATATATATATATATATACTAGAGGCAAAGATGCAGCAAATATGGAACGAAATGTCTCAAGCCATCATACAGAACTTGTATGCCTCAATGCCCGATCGTATGGCATCGTGCATTCGCGCTAGAAAGGGTTCAACAGGGTATTAAATCCTCAGTTCTTTTGCCTTTTTCTCTGAAGTAAATTATCCTTTTTTTAATTTTCTAATCATTACGTATGTAAAATTTCGTTTTATTTTGACGACTCCTTCTTGTTGCGCTAATTTTTTTGTGCATGAGTGTATATAAAGATATACTGTATCGTGGCCTTTCTTGCAGCACATTAGCAAAATAAATAACACACAGGGGTAAACAATTATGTGTTTTTAAGGTCTTTAATGAATATAATTATAACTAATTGCGCTATCGGACCGAATTGTGAATCTAATCCATTCTCGAACCCACTGGAACAGACAGAAAAAATTTCATCAAAATCGGCCCAGCCATTTAGGAGGAGTTTAGTCACATACACACGCACAGAAGATTTATATATATAGAAAGTTTATAATATAATTATTAATATACTATACTGAGCTGCTAAGATTCAAACTTAAGGCTAAAAACAGTAAGACGATATAGAACTAAATAAAATAGTACATTAATACAACAATAAACTCTTAGGTTTAGGGCTAAGATTGCATATACGTATATATATGCAGTAGCTAAAATTAATAATTTACTTAAGATTTTAATCTTATATATTTTTATATAAATCATATTTCCAAAAACCCTTTTTCGAAATGTATCTTATTTTATCGCGTATTTAAGGATTAAAGATTAAGTTTTGTCAGATTTCTTCGGGGTTCTCATTAAAAAGAATACCTTGAATTTTTGACTGATTTATTCACGATTCCTAGAAAATTATCATAGTAGCTAACACTTGATTTAATGTGGGTGGTTTAAACTTTTCCCTAAAACACGCAATTTCAAAAAATCTATATTTTACGAGGGCTATTCAGAAAGTAAGGAACGTTTTGGAATTAAAAAGAAACTAAGTACAAGAGAGAGAGAGAGAGAGAAACAATTTATTATTTACAGCAGAAAGAGCGACTAAAATTCTACTTGTCTACATAGTCACAAAACAAATTGAGGCACTTATCATAGCGATGGACAAGCTTTGAAATTGCTTTGTCATAGAATTCTGCCGCCTGTGATCTGTGCCACTAAGTGACGTGTACCCGCAGCTCCTTGTCGTCGTCGTCAAAGCGCTGTATTGCTAGCCAGTTCTTCATTCTTGGAAACAAGTAAAAATCACTAGGTACAAGATCGGAACTATAGGGTGGATGAGGGAAAACCTCCCATTTGAATGAATTAAGGAGCTCTTGAGTGAGGTTTGCCAAGTAAGGTCGGGCATCGTCGTGCAAAAACAAAATTTTAGACGTCAACTTTTCTCAGCGCTTGTTTTGAACTGCTCTCCGTTTTTAAACTGAATGCACCATTTTCAGATTGACTTTTCATTCATCACGTTGTTTCTGTACACTCCACACACTTGCCAATAAATTTTCGTAAGTTTTAGGTTTTTTGCCAACAAAAACCGTATCTCAGACCACATCTCACAACTGGCGGGATTTTCAATTGCAGTTCTCATTTTAAATTGGAATATAAAAAAAACGGGCAGAGGGTTAATATTCCCGTTGTGATGGCTGAATGCTGACTGAGATGCCGAACACTCAGACACCAAAATGTACGTGATGGGCGCACGCCTAGCGACGTCAGATGGAAACGTTCCTTACTTTCTGAATAGCCCTCGTACTTCATTTGTACACGTGATAATATTTTTTCTATTACATTCTTCCGTGTTTTTCTTGTATTTAAAATTTTAAAAAAGGTATTCTTCTCTGTCTTGTTACTTGGCACGCTGAAAGTAAATCACTTGATGTTAAAATTTCCAAAAATAAACGCTAATTTGATTAATATCCAGAATCTCGAGTTGCTACAAGAATAAAAAGAAAATGCAACTTAACATGAGGTATATGTGTACCCAGAAAAAGAGAGCTATTACTTCTTCAGTATATAAATAGATGTAATGTTGCCAATCGTTACATGGATTGAGTTGTTATTTATCACTTTTTTATAACTAAGATAAATTTTCTAAACATTAAAAATATGTTATATTGTAGTTACATTAAAACTGATGAATGTATCAAGCCATCGCTTTTTCATGTAATTAATTCACAACAAAAAATAGAAACATATTATTTTGGTGCTTTTTAGGTGTGATGATGCAAATTTGTCTCACACATACGTATTTAGTTTTTGACATATTTAAAAGTAGAATTTAAATTAAAAATTAATATCCTAACAAGTATTTTACGTAAAACTACTTATTTTATTGTAAAAAAAAATTTAAGCCATAAAGGTGAAAAATAATTTTAAACATTAGAAAAATTAGTGATTTCTTCCTGATGTGAAATTGGATGATATTTATTTTGCTTACCGTAAACTTTATGGACTCAAATAACTTCAGATATTCAAAGACTAAAATATTTAAGAGCTAAAAGCTTTGAAGTATCAACTTTTAAGTTAATATATTCTAAGTGCTTTCGTAATCTCATTCTCGAAGTTTCGAAAAAGTCTTTTTTCTCCCCTCTCTATAATTCTACAAGAAATATTAAAATATATTTACATGATAATAAATACTTTGCATGAGTTACGAACTATTGTTTAATATTTTCAAGGATAACATTCTTTAAAACTTCAAAAATTTTAAGAAATTTTTTCATTATTATTTTTAATTTTTATAAGTATTTAAGGAAACTGATAACTTGTGATGATTATTTTTTTCTTTATACTAAGAAAATTATTGGGTTCTAAAGTTATCTTTATATATACAATGAATTATATTCTCTACACATTTATAGTAAAAGTTTCTTTTGATATCTTTTAATCGTCATGTTTTTACGAAGAAAACGTGATATATAGTCTCTAAATAAAATTATTTGAAGCAGAAAATACTATAGAAACGAGAAGCAAGTCGACAGATAATATTGCCAAAAGCGTTTCTATTGCTTCCAGTTTGGATCGCGGGTTCGAGTCTTGGTGACATTGAAGATCTACCGTGTAGAGGAAGCTGATGCACGTTAAATCTGTCGGTGTCAATTTCCTACCGTTGGCAAGGTGTGGTAGTTTTGAGAGAGGTGTGCCATCTAAGGTGTTGTCCTCACCAGTTGACATAAACTCAGAATTTGCAATCGTTTTGGGAAAAAAATTGCGTGATGAGGAAGTTTGGATGGTATGGAATTGGAGAGTCAAGTGTCAACCTCGTCATTTCACCGCGATTCTACGAGTAAATTGTGAGATTCGTCGCTAATAACCCTCACGAAGTTTCAAAAACTTTAATTAACAACCATTAGTGTAGATAAGACTGCGTTATAGTTTGAAAATAATGTGAATGAAATTCTTTTTCACAAATTTATGAGACATTTATAGATATCTTCAACAATGTTTAACAAATATTACATTATTAATGCATTTAGTAAACGTAAATTATCTGATACAACGACATTGTTATCAAACAAGTTGAATTAAAAAAATTATGAAATTTTGTACCAATAATATTGCGTGGTTGAGGTAGCCTGGTGGTCACTCGTGGCCGCCATGCCAAAACTTCGAATTAAATGCCACTAAAGGTCCACTGTGTAAAAAGGCTAACACACGATAATTCGATCGACGCACAAGTCCTCCTCTGGCGTGGTGTGGAAATCTCAGTGAGAGGAATGACAGCTCTGGTGTCGTCCTCATGTCATAGACATAATTTGAAATTTCGAGGCTCATCACCAAATGCCTGATTCCAATCTATTGTTAGAAATCCTTCCATTCACTCTAAACTAAAATCATGCATTAAAATTGACTCTACAATCCTTACTTGGGATTGGATCAGTACTCTTATGTGGGCACATGTGTTTTTTTTCACCTCTACTTTTCTTTCTTTTTTTTCTCGCCTTTCCCAAATTTTTCTGCCTTTTTTTCCTTTTTGTACGATGCATTTATATTTTATATTTGTATTACTTTTGGTGTATTTTCAAGAATGCTGGAATAATGTATATTATTTTTTCTCTCTTACCCTTTGTGTTCTTTATTATTATTTTCAGCTTTGTATGTGTGTACCTTGCAATATAACATATGTATTTAGTTTCATTTACCTTTAATTTGTAATACGTAAATTTAATGTGTGCTACCGTATAAAAATTTACTATTTATTTTGCTCAATAAAGATTGAACGCATGGGTGATAGTTTCCATGGGATCGTTTTGTAGCTCTAAACTTCATTCGGGGGAGCTCAGTTCCCTTGGACATTCCACCAATAGTCCTGGTGTAGCTTCAAAATTCGATGTTAATAAACTTCACTCGCCATTAATATTGCAACTGAATTATATTTTCATTAACAACAAATATTGTTATAGTCAAAGATTTTGCAAGCATTTTATAGTTTAAAATATACATCATGTTTTTTTATAAATATATATATATTAATTTCAAGAGCACTATCATTTTATTAACACTAAAAGACTATGCATTTTAACTACGTGTTATAATATTTGACTACTAGCAAGAAAAATATTCACAATTTTATTTCAAATCGATCGCGTTTTTTCCTTTTTTTCAATTACACCGTCTTGGAGCGAAGAAAAGTGTAATTTACAGGAAACAGATTAGCAAAATTACTTGGATATCACCTTCTTCATTTCGTTTTCGGGGAAGAAATCAATACCTCCCGAAGAGAAGAAAGTCGTGACGAACAACGGAAAGAATTACCAATTTATAACTCGGAGGCCGTGGATAATCAGGAAACATCGGACCACGTTAAAAAACATTACAGCAGGGGGGAGGGAGACTTTCTTTTGAAAAAGGGAGAAACAAACATTTGAAGTTTCTAGTTTCCTTGATGATCTTTTAAGTCTGGCTAGCGAGAAACTAAAAGAACGATATAATCAGGAACAACTACAGGACCACAACCAACTATTAACTAGTTTCTTGGAAGGTGGACTAGGTTGTTCCGCCATTTTAGACCACCCATATTGTTCTATTTTATGGACTTGGAAGGTTCATTTCCTGGATGGATTAACTGTGAAATAATATAAGTGATGGAAATAGTTAAGGTGGTCATCGGCTAATGTTAAAGTATAGAAACCGAATTCGGAATATTTTTCAGATATAAAAGTACTCAAACATTAATATTATACTCTGGCTTCACTATCTTGTAGAGAATCACTTATTTTATCATACTACTCGTTTTTATTCAAATTGATACATTTTTTTTTCTTTTATAAAATGTGTTTCGCATTTTTTCTCCTATACCGTAATGCTAAATGAGCTATCTCTTTACATGTTAAAAGGAAAAACTAATTATTTATGAAATATTTTGAAATTTTAGAA
This sequence comes from Trichonephila clavipes, assembly GCA_019973935.1. NCBI lineage: Eukaryota > Metazoa > Arthropoda > Arachnida > Araneae > Nephilidae > Trichonephila > Trichonephila clavipes. The sequence goes on along the minus strand of BMAU01015641.1, from coordinate 487,278 downwards.
ACACTATATTATAAGCAAATGCATGAGTTACAATATCACAAATTTTGATAAAAATTGAAGCATTTTTTACTGTCCGAAAATGTGCTCTGCGTTAAGATCACGCTTTTGTGTATATAGCGAAAACAGCCTTAATACAAGTAGTTTTCAAACTGTCAATATTTGCGACCCAATCTTCAACCATAATTTTCATCGCACCTTCCTCCCTCATATAATAACAATGTATTGAATGCAATAATTCTACAATTTCTCGCTAAAGCTACAATACGACTTCATCCTCTTAAGTGCTATTGGAGTATATAAACGTATCGCTCAGCCAAAGTATTTATTGACCCGGACATATATATACGTCTTTCCGAAGTACGATCTTTCCTGTGCACTGCTATTCATAAAATTATTCCGGAAACTTTGGAATTCAATAAAAAGACCTTGACAGTGTTTGCGAAGGATTTACTTATTTCATAGGATTTCCTTATATATTTTTTCCTTTTCTTCTCCACTCACCCTCAATACGTCGCATAAGCTCTCCTACGTGGAAAACGGTACCATTGGAGCGCGATTCACGCAACTTTTAATCGCCAGTGAAGGGATTAATTATAAACCGCATAAATTATCAAGATAAGTGTTAATTTGTGCATATAATTTTACATATGACAAGACCATGGGGGGAATGATAATTATTAAACTTGTTCTTAACTTATTATTGCTAAATTAAATATAAAATACATTATGCAGAACTGATACATTTATACGTGTATTATATAAGCGTAAATGTGTACTTATTTCTTATTATGCCAGAAAGTATTTTTTTTTCATTTTACTTTCAGTAAATTAATATATATTTCTTAAATATAATGTTAATTCTCGATCTTTCAATATGCTTGCGCTCCATAGTTTGATGAACGCTGATATAATGAATACATAATGAAATATAATGAAGTGAAAATAAATGATATTAATTAAATAACTCGAAACCGATTAATTAACGCCGCATTCCGAAGCTAAACGAGGGTTATTGGCAACGGACTTCTTAGTTTTGAGACACGGTCAAGTGATAAGGAAAACACCCCTGAGCAGCTACCTCACCCTCTAAAATTCCATGCCTCGTCAAATTGAAAACTTTGAACTTTTATTCATTTAACAAGCTTCAACCCATTTACACTGCGGTACTAATGTCTTCAAACACAAGAACTCAAACTTGCAGCTCGACAGAAACAACAGAGACCAAGAGTTCGTGGCCACGGCCACGACCACTTGGGTGCTATGTCGTCTAAAGTGTTTAGAAATAGATTGAAAATAACTCGAAATTAAAAAGTTTGGATTTAAAATATTGCTGCAATAAAAAATACCATCCCTTTCTATGAGTTTTTTTTTAATTTTGAAATGAAAAATTCATTGAAATTTTTAGGTTTTTTTTTTTTCACTTAACATAGAAGCAGGGAAAAAGTTAGGTACAAATCTAAACCCTATGAACAATTTAGTGATAGTTATAATATAATAAATATATATTTACGAATAAGATAATTTAAAATTTGTCATTCTAATTATTGAGTTTCATCGCATAGCCTGTATTCTTAGCTGAGATGGTCGCATTATGAACCAATATTAAATTTATTAGATAGATTTTTTCCTTTTCTAAAATATTGTTATGGGAATTGAAGTTCATATGTTTTTAAATAAATGAAATATTACTTCTGCAATTTTTTCTTGAAATAATTATGTTTTTTGAATAGAAAACTCATCATACTTTTACAAATAAAAACTCTTTTCTAAGTATTTTTTTAACAATTCTAATTTTAAAGAAATGACCAAATATATCATGTGAACAAATTGCATTAAAAATTAATTGTATGGTACACTGTAATTAGCAGTGTGTGCATAAAATAAGCTTAGATCTGAAAGAAATCTTATTTGAAATATAATACTTTTAAATTCTACTTAAATATACTGATGTCGTAACCATACTATAAAAAATACTTCTATGATTATACTAATTAAGTTACCCATTTATTAAACTATTTTTTGATTCAAAAGAAAAAAAATCCATTCTTCAGATAAGAAAAACAGAAAAAAAGGCAGATTTTTATCATATTTTTTCCCTTGTTAGATGATAAAAATCTTTTCTTGTTAAAATTTGCTTTTTCTAATCAAGATAAGATTCTGAAATTTATTTATCATAAAATCTTTTTAAATAAATGAAACTTGGATTTTTTCCTTCGATATGTTTGAAAAAAAAATTTAGTCGCAGGTTTTTCAAAAAAAAAAAACTGAAAAAATATTTTACGTTATTCATTTTTTATTAACATATATAACTACACGTAAAAGTGAAAATTTTCGGATTGCATTTTAACTGCTTTGGGATTTCTAACATGTGAATTTTTCTTATTTTATATAAAAACTTTAAACGTTTATGGATTTTTTATATAATTAAATATTCAGAATACTTTAAAAGTCCGAATCTACAAAGATGAAAATTTATGAAATTATAATTCAATTCTTTATGGAAAAAGAGTACATATTTTAAACTTTTATAATCATATTACTTATAATCATAAGACAGCTGAGATGTTATACCAGAATCCCAGAAGAAAAATAGATCACCACCTTGCTTGTTTTAAAGTAATATATCAAAGAAAGGAATTTCTCAAAGGAATAATTTTATTTACTAAGTGTAAGAAAACAAAGTAAGCTATTATTTGCTAAGACCACTATACTATTTAATAGTTAAAGTGCTATAACTTAAAATACTCAAGTATTTATAAATGCTTTTTTCCTGGAAGAAAATGACAATACTTTGCAAGATCATGTTTAACTGTAAATTTATCTTTTTTTACAATGTATTGAAAAAACTTAAAACCATATTAATTAGATCCCTTTGATAAAAAAATAATCTAAACAATAGCTTTAAATGAATCGTATTGTTTAAATTATCTAACATAATCTTTTAATTTTTTTAAACTTATACTGATTGTGAAAAAAATGGCATCACATTTATTGAAATACCTAAAAATTAAATCCCTACCTTAAAAGTAAATTAGTAATTTTTTAGTTGGGTGAGTTTCGTTATTTTAACTTATATTTAGGAAAGAAACAAAAACTCATACTTTTAAAATAAGTTTAATTTGCAAAACGAACTCACCATAAACTTTATTATATAAGAAAACATTTCATGCTCGCCTTTTTAAAGCATAATTTATGAGAAATTTCTTTTATAGCTTATTTGAAATTTCCTAAAAGAGAATTTTTTTATTCTTATCGTTTTACTTTAAATAAATTTTTAAATAATGATAAAGTAATTTGAGCTAAAAAATTGAATTCTAACTCTATCTTTTAATCGAAAGTTCTCGATTAATATTCATACTTACTTTTCGTAAAATTCCCTTTTTGGAAATGGTTTAAATCTATGCAGAAGGTAATAAAATTGGGAACAAAATCATTTATTTTTTTATTTTATCCAGAAACTTCCGTTAACAATTTTTTTAATAGTTTCAATAATTTTATAGGCAACTTGTGCCATACTTTTTATTTCTGAATCTGGCGAGCATAAATAAATTACTTATCTTATTAATTTAAAAGTAACTTACAAATTCCTTTCATTTTATAATCAAGTTTTTGATCTTTGGTGTTCTTTTTATATTTGGCTTCTTCACGAGAATACGACATGTGATATAATGTATATAAGAACATGTAAAATGAAAGAAAAATTCGCCAATATATATATATATATATATATATATATATATATATATATATATATATATATATATATATATATGTATGTATGTAAAGTTAGTTTTAAATTATTTAAATATGCTAGTGATGTTATGATTTTCAGATAGGTATGTAATTTGCAATTAGAAATCAATGTATATTTAAAAACGAAAGGTTTTACTCACACTAATATGTTAATGACTTAAAAAATTCAGCCTGAACAAGAAGGGGTGAAATAAAATAGAAATAGTATTTTGACTGATATTTATATGCTTTAGAATGACTATTGTGTATATAAAGGAAAAAGTAACACACAATGTATCTTTTATTACTAACCTTCATACTTTTTAAACATTTACACCAAAAGTTAATTTTTTAAAAATTTTTTTGTATTGTATTGAATCAGTAAATCTTGAAAATAAATTCAATGCTACCTTTAATTAAAAAAAGCTAAAAAATGATAGTATGGAACTCAGTGGAAAGTTATGTGTTCATTTAGTCAATAAAATGGAATGAATCATTCATTATCTTTTATAACGCTATTTCTTTTCTTCGTGTTTTTTTTTTTGCATTTTGCAAACAGCGCTTAAGCCAATATAACTATTTTATATGATCTTTTGGAAGAAGTAAAAATTATTTTGAAGTTAAGTTCATTATTTACTATTGACGTAGTAAATTAATTTCGAATCTTGTTATAAATAAAATTTATAACTAAGTAGAATGTTACATAATTTTTGCAAATTATTAAAATGAAAAATATTTTTAAAATCCCTAAAATTTATTTTAATATGATTAATTGCTTAATAAAGAATCATCCAAGTAATTGAGTCTGTAGTATTGATTTCTTGATTAAATTAAACTAGATTTTGATCTCTGAAGGCTTTTATGTTTAGGTGATTTTTATTTCATTAAGTTTAATACCTTTAAAAAAATGTATGTGTAGTTTTTACAAACAAATGGAGAAGAATAGACTTTATACTTTTAAATTATATTTAAATTTTCCACTTTAAAATTTTTTTGCTCAAATTAGTAACAATTAGATTGTAATATTTTCAATATTTTTTTTACCATTGGTCATAATTAGTAATATTACTTTTAAATTTTATAACAATTATTATTGTCACTCGGCAATATATTTATATTTAAGAAAATTCACCTTTTTTATAACGCCTTTATAGATATTATGTATACAGAAAATGTATGTATTATAACAATAAAATGATGCAATAAATACAATCTGCATAAAAACTTAACTCGTTAAATAAAAAACAATAGGAATGACAATCAATATAACTATAATAAAGCAAAGCTTTGCAATATTATAAGAACGCAAATAGGCTCCAGTTCTCGTAAAACTTACTCGAAATAGTAAGAGCATCTTATTGTAATTTAATGAAATATAAAAGTTGAGATTAAATTAAATTTTTTCATCTATCCTATTGGTATTTGTTTCTTATCGTTGGCACAAAACCATTTCTTTACGACCTACATTTATTGAAAGACAGTTAGGTAACAACTCATACATGTTCTTAAAAGTAGACTAACCGTGGTTCAAAATGGCTAACGTTCACCAACTCAGCCTAATCTTAAACCAACCAAAACAAAACAAGTGCAAACGTCTCTAATGCGAGTATTTCGTGCTTCAACTTGACTGGAACTAGGACCATTACATTGGCAGACCGCAAGCTACACGGTTGTTGCCGGGCTCCTTTTAATTGTTCCAGGCCGTTCCGGGCCGGATAATTTGAACAGACGGTCCGGCTCCCAGGGTTATTATTCTGCAGCCGGAGGCGCATTTTAAATGCTTTTGAACAGGGGGGATGGGGTGTAGGGCAAGTCTTTTTTTCATTACCCTTTTTTTTAGAGATTCATCAAACGGTTACCGCTAAAAGTGAGCACAGAATTAGTTTTCTCTCCTAGCGTTCGTTGGTTGAAAAGAGTTCTGGAAGTTCCTTCGATTTTTAAAGCGGTTTGTTCGGAAGATTAGACTTTTAAAGGTTAAATTTTAGTCCCGAGTTTGAATTAAATCGTTGAATGTGTAACTAATGAGTAAACATTTAGACGTTATTTGCCATTTTTTCTCCACTACCTTCCATCCGCGTCTTGGCTCTTAAATCTACAAACTGTGCTGCCGTGTTTGCCGATGTAGACTCATTTTAAGCGTCCGATGCCAAATTAATTAAAATGGATGAACCATTATCTTTATTTTCGGAAGAAAATCTTAATTAAATATTTTCTAATCACACATTAATTATGTATTAACTTGGAAATTTTTGGCTGTGCTCTTTAATTTTCCAGAGTATTAGATCATTATGAGTTAAACTTTCAAGAGATTGTTATGGAATTTAATGCGTGAGTCATTCGTGTGTTTAGATGCATGGGAAGACGCAGCATGCTGAACAGATGGTTTTGAGAATTTTTAATGGAGAGGAAACATAAAACAAAGTCTTTTCTGGAGACCTACGGTAGGATTTCGACGGGGTTTTTTCATACCGGTTGGGCCTAAAGACATAATTTATTATTTATCTCCAGTAGAAGAAAGTGGAAATACTTATTTCAGTATATTTATTCACAAATAAGACATTTTTAAAAACAAGTTCCTTGAATAAATTTATTGCTTAGCTCTAAATCAGTACAAATTACAGAAATACTCGTAAGTGATTTTTGCATATTTTTATAATACTTCAGCTCATTTTATAAGCTGTCAGCTCCGTTGGCTTAGAGGTTGCGTGCCAACTTCTTAAGGTTGAGGGTTCGATCACGACTGATGTCGATAGATCGTCAGAATATTCGTAAAAATGGTCATTCTATGTAATTTTAAAGTGAGTGGTACTTATAAGTACCGTTGGTCGATAAAGGGTTACACATATTTTGTATGATAATGTTTTATTTATTCTTAGGTACTTTAAAGATTTGACAACAACAAGAAATATTTATTTAGAAAGATTGAAAGGACTATTTTACCTTTAAAATAGCTAAGAATATAGAAATGTCTTCTAGAAGGATATGTTAATTATAATCTTGTAATATATTTTGAATATATATCGTATACAATTCTTAAAATGAAAAGTAACATTTTCATTATTTAACATCCAATGTCATTTATTATTGCATATCCTCTATTTTTACTACGAACAATTTATTTCTAGATTTCATTGTATATAAGCTTTAATATTCTTCTTTACATAAATCAAAACTGGAAATATTTGTCTCATTTATTTATACATGAGTGGTTTGTATCAATTGCAAAATATTAAACTAGTGGGTTGGTTAAATAGCATTTAGTAATTTTTTTAACGTAATTCGAAATATATAAAATCATTACTTATCTAATTAAACATTTCAAAAGAAGGTTTTAATAAATATTTCTTTGCTATATATTATAAATGTCTTAAATACTCGATTTAACTAAATTTATCACGAACTTGAATCCGCTGAAACGTGAGGGTTTACCAAATAATAATTCCAACTTGAATCGCAGTGAGATTTCCACTATTAATCTCTTTAACTTCTTAGCACAACAATTACCATCTTCCCAACTTGACTCATCACTTGACATTAAATAGTAACTCTCATTAACGTAAATCACGGTTACTTTACAGAAAAAAGGTTTTATAATTTATAACTTCTTGAAAGGAGAAGAATTGCGAACAGAACCCTTTACAAATTAAGTTGTAAATTTTTTATGCCTTGTTTTTTTAAATAGTGTATCATTATGATGCTCATATTTCTCTCTAAAATTACTAACATGCAGTTTTTGCATTTGTTTTTTTTTAAATTTCTATTTTCCAAGAAAAAACACAGAACCCAAAATTTCTAATACAAACGGACCAGACAATTTAGCAAAATAACACTTTCTGATCAAGTGACTAATGAAAACTATAACAACAACAACAAAGAAATAAATGACTTATATGAAACACAGTCAGCGTTATATTCAAATGTTTTTTCCTCTCCTTTTGTACATCTCTATCCCCTTGTGACTTCTCTCAATAACTCTACAACAATCCCTACCGAAAAAAAGGTAGGCAAGCAGGCGAGCGTGTAAAAGAAATAAATATATATATATATTAAAAAAAAATAGAAGAAACGCAACAAGAGAAAGAGAAGAGAAAGGTTTATATAGACTAGAAGTCGGTACACGTAGCCGCGAGGCTTAAAAACGGTAACCATGGTTACTGGGTCACAAATATTGAAAGTGTCACAGCGTGCGTGGCAGTAGAAGGGGCAAAACTAATTTTGTCAGGGCTTTTCATCTTTTGGCTGTGAAAAATGCATTGAGGACCAAAAAAGATGGTTTGATTTTTTGATATTTTGGAGAGCAGTGGTTCCAGGGGGAGGTGGGTGGAGAGGGGTAGAGGTAAGGCAGAACTGTAAACATCTGTCACCGTTTAAATTGCTAGAGTCGGCCAGTTTTTGTGGAGGTAAATTGCGAAATGGCGTTTTGATTTATGGTGTAACTAGTAAGGTTTGGAATATGTAATGAAGATCCCCCTGTGTGGCGGAGATGTGTTCGGAGAAATCCTAGATCTTCAAAATAAACAAGGTCTTTCTGTGTTTAACTTTGTGAAAGGTAGGATATATATTGTATATATATGTACAAAGGAATAACACACGAGAAGACTTACCTAATAGTAGTTTTCTCTGCAAGCTGGCTCTCCTAGTAGTGAAGAGCCTTCTACAGATATTAAAAATGGAATTTGACGAGTAAAAACGCACACTAAGGATTTTTAAAAAAGGAAACGTTATTTCACATTTCTTTAAGAGATCCCATTCAGAAAAAATTCTATCTAAAATATTAATTGCTTCGAGAAATAAAATCTTCGCCATAATGGAGAATAACAGAAAGTTAAATTAAAGAAATCACGAGGTTAAAATATTGTGAACGTAAACTGAAAATTACTTTTTAACAAGTATAAAATTTGTACTGGAAATGCATCTGTTTTTTTTATATAAACGCTATTTTTCAAATAAAATAAAACTTCAAACATTTTTTCAGTTTTTCCATACAATAATAACTTAAAGAAAAAACTAGGAAAAAGAAGCATTGCCCATTAAAATCTTCTATTCTGTATTTTTAGAGCTGAGATAAATAGTAGTGTAGCACACATTTTAATATAACTTAGAAATCATAGTTAAAACAAAATGTTATAATGTAATGAATCCTAAGTATAAATAATTATTTCATCGACATTGGTTGGAATTTTTTTTTCTGTTTCATAAATAAATAACCATTGAATGAATTTTTGGAAGGATAGTGGTATTTTAAGCTTATAAGGATTCTACCTGCATTATACGTGCATTAACTTTTCTTATTAAATATTTCTTTGAATAAATTATTAAGCATTCTAGGAAGTGGGAAACTACATTCAATATAAACTAAACGAATGTATACTGTAAAATACTGCAAAATCCATTTTGTTTTTATATTAGGTATTAGTGTAATCTTAAATTTAATATGAATTTTGATCATTTCAGACCACGTGGGCAGTTTGATAAAAATTAGATAACTTACTTTTTTTATAAAGATATAAAAATCAGTTGACAATTAAGTAAAATCAGTTTAGATTAAAAATTCTTGTTTCGAACTATAAAGCTGCTACGAATATATTTTTCGTTCTGAAAAAATCTTAAATTGCAATGTAAAAAAAAAGAATATCTTGAACTGCTTTTTTGAACAATCAAAAATATTTTGAACAATCTAATTTTACAACAAAAAAACTCTTTTTCTTCTAAAAGTTCATTAGTTTTATGTATTTTTTCTATGAGAAGTTATTTCACATTCCTTTTTACAAAGTTCTTTCTTACTATTCTGAAAGACTTTAAAGCCATTGTTTTATGAATAGTAATATAAATTATTTTAAGAGTGTTTTCGTAGGTAAATTGTTAAAATATCTTATGCATATAATTATTAGGCTGTAAGTATTATTCCAAGCGTATTTGTCTCATTATTCTTTCTTTTTACAATCTTGATTTATAATTCCTGTAGGCAGTAATTAAACAGCATAACAGTTAACCAAAACTAATTGGGATTATCAATATAACTAAGTCGCTACTCTTTTCCAAACTTTGGAGAACTCAAAGCACTATTTAATTTTATTAAAATTACTTTTACGGGTTATAACTAGTCAAAGAAACAACACTCAGTAAACAATATTTTCGTACAATAATTTGTTTTTTATTTTTCTCTGCTAAATTAAAATGCTTTTAATCCTTCGAGCAATGAAACATATACAGTTCAAATTCATGGTAAAGGGAATCGCAACAAAAAAACCTTCATAACCAATTAAAAACACATTTTTTTGGCTAGATTCATGGTTGGATTTACTTGCACCTGCACCTCGAAAATCAAACTTAAGGCTTTCCTTTTTATTTTTTCCTTTTTGGTCTCTCTAAAGCATTTCTACCCCCACTTTACGGTTCCTTTATGCAAATCTATTTCCTTTTCCAAAAGAAGAACACTCTAAAAATAACTGCGAGCAACATTACCCAGGATACAGTGACAGCCAAAATTAGCTCGTCTCGTCTGCAACCTCTTGTAATTGCTTTTCCTCATCCATAAGTAATTTAACACAAAATAATTGAAAACAAGCATTGCACAGTCCGTGATTGCATGCTATACTAAAGCAATTAAAGATGTATTTTTCCGATACTCTAAATGCAAGGCCCTTCTTCTTCTCCTTCGATTAGTTGCCTCTGGTGGTGGAAGTAAAAGTTCTTTCTCTTTTTGTTCTTCTTCTTCTTCCTCCAATGTCTCATCTTTCTCAGGGAGAAACGCATTTGAGCCCGTTAATTATTTGTATCTTTGGAAACGATAAAAGTTCTAAGTAGGAAAAGAGGGGAGAAAAGATATGTTTCAAATTAATTGCAAATTTCGTCGAATTTTTAGTTGGGAACCTTTACTGTCAAAGGCAAAAGTGCAAGCCTTTGCTTTTTCGCAGAAGGTTCCAGTATGTCAAAGAAAATCTAAGCGTAAGAACCAAAAGATCAGATAAGTATTGGATAGACGAGGGGGGCAATTACTTATTTTTAGGGGTGTCGTGCAGGTGTGATATCGATTATTGGACGGTTATAAGTTGCAGGTGTAATGAATTGATACACCAGTAATAGATCCATAGATTATTTTTCTTTCCAGACGTTTTCGATCAATTGAATAAGGTCTTTTCCTCTAACATATGGTACTGTTTCCAGCAGCATTAATGATATATCACTAGCAAGCGAAAGAGTTTCCAAGAAAAGTTTGTGGAATTCTCATAATTAAGAATTAGTACGATATTAAAGACGGTAGCAATAAGTAAATAATTTATTTTATCCAGCATTGTTACCTTTTTTAATAATAAATGATAAATTCTTTTCCTGATCTTTCATACATATCAATAAGAGAAAAGAGAAAGCGTTGTTGGTTTTGAACATATTTCTGTTACATGCGTAGAGTATTATCTTTATTGATAACAAAAACTTTATAGTTCTGGTATATCGCAAATATTATTTATCTAAATATAATAATTTTACACGAAAATGCTAGAATTTCAATGTAATTAAATGCATACTAATTTTTTGAATATGTTATAAAGTAACTTAAAATATTTTGCTTATTTAGCCTCTGAAATTTGCATTTGCATCATAATCAGAAAGTCTGAACAAAATTATTTTTAAAAATCTAAATCTTATTTTTATATGCATTCATTACTCCTTCTCAACTTACGATCATCCTCATTTAATTACTGAAAAATAAATGAAGAAAAAGTAGCGTGTATAAAAAGGAAATTTACATTTGTAGGACAATAATACATGTGATGGACATTTCTGACTTTGTTCGCTTCTCTGTCGAAAAAGCACTGTGGCGTTAAAGATAATTTGTAGGGCGAGGGAGAATACTCGTCAGAACACTTTGTAGGAATGAGTGACCTTGACGGCAAATTTAATTGCCAAATCTCAACACGTTGATAAATTTGGCTACAAAACTAAAGGCCTTTTGTAAGAAAATTAGAATAGTCTAGCATGTTTATTTGAAGATACTCCAAAAGCTCTTAAGAGGTTTTTCCGGCTAATGCAAGGACAAAACAGGGAAATAGCATTGGCAGTAAATGTACGGTTCATTGGCAACATACATTGTAGTGCCTTTAAGTGGTTGTGTGAACTCTGAATTAGTGCTATTGTGAATTTGTCCAGTATTGTTTCCTGTTAAAAGTGAATTTATTGTATTTACTAAAGGGTTACGAATAAAATAACAATTCACTGCAAAAGTATCTTCCTGTTAGTTCCATTGACCTTTCCCGCATGTAAAAGACAATCAATCACATAAACTGTTCATCTTACACCGTATGAATCAGAATGAAACTCGATAGTAAGTCGAAGAGTTCCTATACATTATCGAAGTGGTTAGTAAACTATGGTTCTTGAACTTCTGGGAGTTTCCCCAGTATCTTTCTCAGGAGTTCGCCAAGACTTTCCCTTTAATATATATATATATATATATATATATATATATATATATATATATATATATATTATGGTTTCTCTCTTTTGCAGACTCCGAAAGGACTTGTGAAAAAATTGACATAAGTGTCATCCTAGACTGGATCCCTTAATTGGTTCCAATTAGAAAACCATTAGAACATGTATTTCAATCTAGAATATTAAATTAGTTTTATTTAGACTTTTATTTAGAATTTTACTGTTTTGTTAAAGTAAAAAAAAATTGTTAAAAAAGTCTGTATAAGTAGCAGAAGTAGTCTTAGGATTATTGAGGAAGCCCCTCAGCCAAGGGTTGGGAGTCAGAGAGGGGTGTTCAAAAGTCTTGGGGGTCCGCGATATCAATCTGATACATAAAGGAGGTCCGCAATGATCGAAAGTTTAAGAACCACTGCTTTATATGATTTCTGTTTCTACGGAAAGTAATGAAAAATAAATTGTTTTGAAAATTGATAATTCTAATATTACAATAAACTACTTGTTTTGATAAAACCCTCGATTAAATTAAATTAATTACTGATTAATTAGATATTTATAATTAACTCATTGTTTACAAAAATTTTACATCGAATTTCAAAAGGGAAAGTATTGATATTGCGCATACCATGGTTAAGTAACTTATTTTGGCTTGAGGGCCGAACCATTTTAAAAGTGATTGAATTCATTAGTTAACTTAGTACCTCAGAAAGAGTGTACCATAAATAACTATGAATATAAGTAAAGTAAGATAGTCGCAGTTTTTTATTTAGTTTATTTATTGTGCTAATTTCATATCATCTGTAGAGTGAGTTGTTTTTGTTAACATTTTTATCACATCTTACAAGTTACTGACACCCAACTTGCATTTATATTTTTCTTGTTGATCTTCTTACAAAAAAAATAATAAAAAAAAATATAAAATTTTTGCTCCCATGTGAACCAAATGTAGAGAACTTTTTCTGTCTGTTTAGTTTTCTGATTGTCTTGGTGGGCCGAAAAAAATCTTTTTGCGGGCCATTATTTACCCACAACTAGCGTGTACTAAAAGGTTAACTACAAATATTTTGAACGTTTAAAACAAATTTTTCAGTTGATTTCATATCAATAGTTTACAAATAAACATTAAGGAATGTTTTGCGATTTTTTTTCTTATTACTATCAGTTAACATTGCTTTTCTATAGACTCATGGATTCGAGTTCCGGTTCTTCTAAACACCCAACATGTATAGAAATTAATGCTTGTTAAATCAGTCGAATCTCAAAGTTCTCACGTTGATGTTGTGTGAAAGCTTGAAGGCTGGTGTGTCAATTCATTAATCTTTTGTGTCACTTTTGACCAAGGTTCAAAATTACGAAGTACAGCCACAATATCCTTCAAGTTACTTTAAAAGGAACCGTTAATAAACATTTAAATCAAATCAGATAACATTATATATCTAGTCGTCTCGGTAACTTAAGGTTGTTTCGGCTAAAGTTAAAGAATAGGACCCACACAAATCTGGAGTATTTTTTCAGATATAAATGTACTCAAACATTATAACCATTATAAATTCTGGCTTTACTATCCTGTAGAGAATCGCCTATTTTATAATACTACTCATTTTTATCTGAGTTGACACACATTTTCTTTTATAAAATGTGTTTCGCATTTTTTCTCCTATACCATAATGTTAAATGAGCTATTCCTTTACATTTTAAAAGAAAAAACTAATTATTTATGAAACATTTTGATATTTTGAAAACACTATATTATAAAGAAATGCGGGAGTTACAAAGTCACACATTTTTTAGAAAAAATATTGACGCGTTTTTTCTGTTTGAAGATGTGCTCCGCGTTAAGTTCACGCCCTTGTGCATATGGCGAAAATAGCCTTAAAGGTAACAAGAACGCCTAATAAGCCTAATGGTTTGCGGGTTCGATCTCGGTTGGAGTCGATAGATTTTCTGGAAGCGAAAAGCGTTGGCATGCTTGTCATATGATTATGGAGTATGTAACAGATCCCTTGAGTAGCAATTTGGCTTTGGTACACTCGGCAAAATTAAATCACTGCAATATTTAGCATTCAACCAGAAAGTGAATTAAAATTAATTCAAGAGTCAAAAATTTGGTAGCAAGAGCCACCACTAGATGATGCTCCCATTGAAATGGCTTTCTCACTTCGAGAACTTTCAAAGTCTGCAAAGGCTTGTGTGCCAAAATGCAGCCCATTTGGGAGAAAAAAACATTGCAGGTCTACAACTCTGATATAATTATTCCCTCAATATCAACTTCAAACAAATAACATGGACTATAAATTAATGATTAACTTCTTTAGCTACACAAATGAATTATAATGATATGAATCAAGTACCAATATTTATTATGCCTTCCTCCTTCTAATTCCTAAGCAAACATACCGATAAACTCATAATTCTAGACCAAATAATAGGTACGTGGCATGATTTAAACAAAAATCTTTTATTTAAGGAACTTTTCAGATCGTTTACTTATAGACTTTCTACATGTGATACAAAAAACAGGATATTTTTTCAAAACACCACAAAAAAAGCAAAGCATTTAATTTTCTTAAGAAAATGTAACTGTATAATATAATTGACATACACACATAGAATTTAGTTTATAAGTACATCTAACTATATACAACAAAAGTTGTCATGGATTATATGATAAAATGATTGTAATTCACAAAAGCATTATTTTATGAATACTTATTAAAAATTTCTTAAGAATTGTATAAATTCTAAAATCCCTTTCTCTTTTCTTGCTTACTTTTTTAAAATTCTTAGCAAAGATTCGTACATAATTTCGCTCCGCCAATAATTTTTTACTCATTCAACATTTAAATACAATATATAGCTTCACTTAAATTACTAATATTTGATAAAAAAGATATCTCTTTAATACAGTATAATCTTATCAGTTCTCCAAACACCAATTAGAATTCAATCAACGGCACGAAGACTAACAAGTAACCAATTTAAACTAACCAATAAGGGATGCGACACACCCGGTACATTTCGGTATACACCCTGTTGGCCATTGGTGTGTAATATGCCCCCGCCCTTTTGAGTAGTTGCCGATTAATCGTTAGAATGTGTTGACATTTAAGAGTTAAAAGGAGAGATTACAATTATTCAAAATGTGAGAATTTATTTAGAATTTTTTCTTCTACTTTAGAATGACAGACAATCAACAAACAATTGTTCTTCCATTATCAACTCATGGTTAAGACAACTTTCGTCGCGGCTTTTAGAGAGATAAATTTGGTTTTATAAGCGACTAATACAGGGGGGGGGCGAACCTTTACGCATCATTGTGCCATTGTTTTAAAGAAATGTTTCATGAGGTATAGGCGTGCCTTTAAATAATTTTGAGTTGTGATTATTAGGAAAATAATAAAACTAAATATTAACAAGGGAAAATTCTTTATTTACTACGAAAAATACATTTTGCTCTGTACAGCAGCAAATGTTTTGGTAAAACATGTAATTCAAAGTAATTTAACATTAGTGTGACTTCTGTTGTTGCAGATTATAGATGACAAATTACTTATATTAGGATTGTATGATGTCACTTTTTAGCAGAATACATGCTGAATGGGAATCATCTACCATACGGTTTCTTAGGAAATCTTTAATGTTATTCATCTCTGAAAATAATCACTCACAAGATAAGTAGATGAAAATATGGTTAAAATGGCACAAGCCAGACCTGTTAAATGTGTCTGGAATCAAATCCCCGCCATCTCGTGACAGATCACTCGAGTTTGTCCGTAATACTTTGTAGTGAACTTTGTTATTTTGAACGCGGAATGCCAAAAATATTGTGTCGAGTGTCATCCGGGGCACGTGTGCCATTGGTTCACCATCCCTGGTATAAGATAATCATAACCCAAACATGTTTAATTTGATTTGATTTTTATTAATGTCCTATTTCAAAACAATACGAGGGCTGTTGGTGGTGGACCTCGTGATTTTGAACTTCAGTCAAAAGACAGGATGGCATACCACTTAACAAACTTCCACACCATGTTTACGGGAAATATTTTGAGCATCGACAGATTTTTCGTGCATCAGTCTCCCTCGGTGATATACAGGATAATTCATAAAGTATATAGTTTCAATGCAAGAAAAATTACAAATCAAGAACAATTTAAGATGTTACATGCTACTTGTAACCGAATTGTATGGGATTATTTAAAGTTTTGTTAGAGACAGTCACGAATGTTCTATGTGTAAACCCTTAATGGCACGTCCCACATTGAGTCGGTAATCCATTTTCACCTAAACGCGTGTTTAAGTATCCATTTATAGCGCCTGTATAATTTATTTCAGCTCCGCCAGATCAACAAGAAGCGAAAGGATGGATATCTTGTCCCATCCTTTATATCCACACTGGAAGAAATTACGAAGTGTTAAGTCACTACTTCTAAGTAATCTTTGGGTAAGTGGCATATTGATGTGAGCTACTCGTTCTATTCATTGGTGAGGGGGGTGTTCACCATCTAATTGGAGAATTTTTGAATTTCGTCCTGCAACTTTGACATCAACTAAAGAGAGTTAAGAAATTAAAAAAAAAAGGCTCGCGTGAACTTTTGCTTAATTTAGGAGCACAAAAAGCTATTCCACTGCAGAAGCAGCCATTTTGACTGACTAGTCACATGATACGCATACTATGTCCTATGTCACTTAACTTACGTTTTGCTGAGGTGGTGCTTGTCTTTGATTGTTACTTTTTTACAGCATCTACACTTCTTTATGTATCTCCCTGTATTTTCAGTGGCACCAAGATTTGAACCAGGGACTCGTATACATTAGTATCGGTTTACGACCATGGCTACTCGAGTACTCCTGGACATCGAAGTAAATGTAGTTTTCAATAAATATATGCTTTCGATGATAGTAGCTCTAACCAAAATTTACCATTTATATGTTTTTAAACATCCATACCGCTTTAACATATTGGAATCATGTTTATTTATTTCAAGATAATTAGAATTTAAAATTATAGGTATTAAAGATTATGAACCACTTTTTATAGCTTTGTAGATATTATTTGAAAACAAATAATTTAGAATAAATTCACCTTGACAAAAAGCACAACATAGAAAGTATGCTTCTGATTGTTTTTTGATTACGATTTATAAAACGGCAAAAATAGGTTTAAATTTTTTAATATCCTAATCACAAACACTAATCAATCAAAATGTCTTGATAGAGAAATGAAAAATTATAGTTCTTTTGAATTCTAGTTAATTTGATCATTTTTTTATTTAACCCCTTGACTGCTACCTCCGCATATATCTTCTAACTGAACCGGTGCGTTGAGTGCCCGAACGTATATATACGTTGTAACGTTTGAAAGAATAACGGTAGCGTATTCTTGGTTAATTAAAATATGGAATTTATTTACGTCACAACTATTGAAAATTATTTACTAAATGATACATTACAGTTATTAAAGTTAATTATAGATTGTTAGAGTCCACTATTTTGTGAGAGGAGGATTCGTTGGTTACCGCTCCCGTGCAAGTTCAAAAGCATCTCTCCCCCTCATCTTCCGGTCGACGAGCTAGATTCCTCAAAAAGGGGGAACCTGCAGCTCGTGTGGGTGTCGGGTCAACAAAGAAACCGACCAGAGGTTGATGTTTGTAGAAGCGACGCTACAACGTTCTACAAAAATACAATTCTTTTCTTGCATGGTTATGAGTATAAAACTATTCCGAATGTATGGGAATGTCATAAAATGACCTTGACAATGTTTGGGAAGGATTTACTTATATCAGAGAAAATTTGCTTATTTGTTCCTTTTCTTTGACTCCCAGTACACCGCATACGAGCACGTATGTGACATACGGGGGCACTAGGGAGTGCATTACGTAACTTTGAATCGGCAGTTAAGGTATCCGACTACTTGCGACAACTTTTTTTTGAAAAAATGGATATATGAGGATTTTTTTGTGATTTTTAGATTTATTTAGTATATTTTAAGGAAAAAATCTTAAAATTGAAAGCAGAAAAAAAATTTATTATTATTAAAATGGGAAAAAACTGGTAAAAATGTACAAAAAATTACATAAACGGGGCCCGCTCTGTACAAAATTTTTATGAGAAAATTCTAAATTTTTCAATTTTGATGTGTTACTTTATTATTCGTGTTTGAAATGACCTTCAGGATAAGAGATATTTCAATTTTTACAAAACCTAGAGCACTTTATCTTAGTGATTATACGAAATTGCTTAAAAAAGAAAGTGATTATATCCACATAAAAGACTGTAAATTTTAAAATAAAGCAGCGATTGATAAATCTGAAGATCAAACACTTCTACTGTTATACATAACATACACAAAAAATTTCAGCGAATTATTTTCAAAACTTTTTGAGCAATCGCTGTCCCCGTTTGAACTTTTCGCAAAAAACACATTTCGAGTAACACGCATTTTAAAGTTTGTCATCTTGTGTAAAGTTATGGCATCTGCTTTTACTAAAACACTTGTAATTTTTGTTCTAGTGATTGGAAAATAAAATACTTGGTATTTTTATTAAGCTTATATGATGGCCTATAAAATAAAATCATAAAAAAAATTTCTCAATTTTTGAAAAAAATCATGATTTTAGGGTAGTCGAATATCTTAAGGGGTTTAAGCAAATCACAAAGAAAACACAGAACACTAATGAAAAAAAAATCCTCAAAGTATTCATTTTTGTTGGAGGAAAAGTATTTGTTTTAAAAAGGTAGGAAATACTTTTAAAATTAAGGTACAACCATAACTTCTTCCTTTTAATATTTATTGCTTATTTATTTCGTAGTCTAATATATATGACAAGTATATTTAATGAAATATAACTATAATTAGAGTAATGCCAGTCCCATAGAATTTCTCCTCTTGACATTGTTACTTTTTAAATCGACTGTTGCAACTTATCCTTCTATGTATGGTGAGTAGAGAGGATTAAGTTAATATAATACCTTACGGAAAGACCACTTAATACCAATGATAAGACTTTTTTTAATTAACAAATTCATTACAGACCAGCAATCACTCCTCGGCTATGTCTACGCGTAATTTGCTTAACAACTCTTTCATTATTCCCAATAGGAACATTCAAGTCCGCTCTAGAGTCTTCCAGAAAAAACAAGAATTAAAAAACCTCACAAAACAGCCAAATGTTTGCACAATAAAACTCCACTTCATTTTGGATCTGAACTCTTCATTTTCTCTAGGTGCATCATGGGAAAACACAAAAGAGAGGGCCTACACACCCTCCCTCTCATCAAATTTTCCATTCGAATCGTTATCACGTGAGAACGACCTTAGAGCCAAATAAAATTACTGTCACTCGTCCGCCCCCCTGTCGGTCCCCCCTCGAGGACTTCTTGCCACTCAATCCCTCATCGTTAATTAATTGGATCAATAGAAAACCTCCCTCGCTCGTCGGTCCGTCCGTCTGGATTCTTCTTCGACCACACCCGACTGAGTGTGGCACCAAGTAATTTTTTTTTCTTTTCTTTTTTTTCCTTCTCTTTCCTTCCTTATTTTACGTCCTCTTTCTTAAGAAAGGTGGGAGAGGGTAGGAAGACGTGGGTGGATACAGAGACCTTCACTTCCGCTTAAACACACGTCTTCTAAGAAAATTGGAAATTACGAGCAATGAGGGGTTGGTTGTGAGAGTCGATGTGGTTAAAATAAGATGACAGGGGCGAAGGGGTTTCTGAGTTCTGGTAGTTAAAAGAAGACAAATAGTATGCAGAGTTTGGGTTTACATATCCATTGTTCATTTTGTTGAAATGCATACATCAAAAAGATATGTTCATTTCTTTTTTTTCTCTCTCTTCACCACTTATTAGTTTTTAATTTTTTCTGAGAGTATTGTCTTGACGCTTGACGTCAACTGCATGCTTGATGTGACTGCAATAACCAAGAGATTATGGTCACTAACTCGTGGCCAAATTGTCGCGAGTTCCTGGTGACATTGAAGACCCTCCGTGTAGAGTAGGGTGATGCACGTTAAATCTGTCTAACTCAATGTCTTCTTGTTGGCATGGTGGCGTAGTTTTCTAAAAAGAGAGAGGACCAGCTCGGTGTCGTCTGCGTCACTTGACCAAGGTTCAAAATTACGCGGTCCGTCGTCAATACCCTTCATGTTGTAATTTAGTATGACGTTAATATAACTCTCACACTGCACTAATAAAATCTTAATTCTTTCTGACAATACTGTACGCTTGATGAAATTCGTGCTCATTTTAAAGATGCTCTCCAATATGGTTTATCACATATCAAAATGTTTAAAAAAATATTAATTTAAAGAATTTGAAAGTTAAAAAATAAAATATATATAGTACAAATTGATGATACTATCAATTTACTTGGTGACTTTTAAAATAGGTTCATCAACTACCAGAAGCGTTGCCTAAAAATAAAAGTTGTAATGATTACCAGAAAATGATTGTTAGTATAAATACATTTTAGAACCAAAAATTCTGAAATTTGGCTTATAATCTTTGTCATATTTATATCATATATCATTGTTTGCATTCTCTCAAAACTCGATTAATTCTCGATACTTTGTCGCATTTCTATGTCCACTTCATGCCTAATCACGAATTCTAATACTGTTCAACTAGCCGTGCACATGCACCCATTCTTGCAAACCATTTTGCATTGTACAAATCACCCATTTTTGCAACAACAGTAAACGAAATTTTGACTACTTCTTACATTTTTCTGCACGAGTTTCTGTAGCAAATCTGTAAATTACTAACAATGAGCTAAACTCTTGTACTGTCATAATCACAGGATAACGATAATCATGAGCTTCCCGCCGATCAATATAAATACTCACGTCACGTCATAGCCATCACCTGTTTCCATCCAATAACTTATGTGCTTCGCTATTGCTAAGGTTTTCTTTTTGCGGAAACTTTCTTTTCAATAGTACATATTTGTCAACAATAATAACGTACGTAGGTAAACAAAAGGCACTCGATTTAAAAAGTACACGTGTAATATAAGAGTTGATTTAAAATCATTTTAAAGAATTGTGGAATTTAAACATCATTACCTAATTTACTAATTTGAAATTTTATATAAATTTTACAAGTAAAACAACAAGTACACACACCCAAGCCTAATGTCAGTTTGTTTTGAATTCAGTGGAGCACACGTGATTGTATTTATCACGTGACCGTCATGAATTTAACCCATTGAATTTAAGTAGCATTTACTTGAGGATATTGTCCCCAAAATGTCCACTAGATGAGATTTGTATCACCCTGACCCAACAGCTCTACGGAAATATTAAACAAAATCACTAGAGTAGATACTTGAAATGATTGTGTTTAAAATGTTCACTTTTTTTAGATAAAAAAAAACACTAATCGTCTCAGTTCATGTAGAAAGAAATACAAACTTTTGACGCACATAAACTAGCACATTTTTCGATAGCTGAAAAAGTTAAAATTTATGTTGAGATTCCTCTTTTAGAACTCAAGATAGAATTTTCAATAGAAGCCCAAGCAGTTTTATGTCTCACCATCTCCTAAGGCTTAGCAATTTATTTACATATCAAAATATGTTACATCACGGAGTATGAACATTTCTTATTAGATTTCTTATAATATTCTAAGTTTATATATAATTTTGAGGCATCCTTAAGGCCAATGAATTTTTATACTCATGAAAAAGTTTAACTGTTTAAATTTATTTTAAACTTCAATATATATATATAAATATTCTTTAATTTTAGAAGATGAGGGCTTTTATGTGTTGTCATGCAACAACAGCACTGTTCACCTACCAAATAATAGGGATATTTAGTAATAAAAATAAGGGAAAAAATTTTATTCTCTCTCCTCTGTTAATACAGTTTGGTCAGAAGGAAAGGAGCTATGGGTTGATTTTTGAACCAAGCCCTTTGCGAGTCTTCCTTTCCGTAGAAATATCTCCTACTCCTTCTTCAAATGCTAATTTATGTACATATAATCAACTCTAATTTATTTCCGATCGAAGTAATAATTATTGCTTAGTCTTACTACTTTGAAATTTGATAGTTAGAAAATAACACAATACTTTTTGCTATTTGCTTCTCTGAATAATTTTTGTTATTAGATAGAACTAGGGTTTAATACTAAATGAAAATATTTCATTTTACGTATGAGTGTGTTAGGGTAACATCAAGAGAAATTAATTTTTTTTATAATTGCTCTTCGAATGACTTTATTTAAGAGAGAAAGAGAGAGAGAGAGAGTAAACTCGTTGTTTATTTAATTAAATATCTCTAATGGATGAATTGAAAATGGAAAAAGTATTGAATAGCTTACTGACATCGAAAAATAATTTTAGTAAGAATAAATTAAAACTTTCTCTTCAAAATTTTATATACATGTTATGTAGTTAAGCATCTCTGTGATAATGAAATCTGGTCAAGGCAATTATTCTCTAATGCCACTCCGATCTTTTTTTAAAAAAATTACCTTAGAATGAAAATGTTAAACCAGATATTATAAAAGACCTTACACATAGTACGACAGGTAAAATCTTGAAGGTTCCTTTAACATAAAAGAGACAAAGAAACCTTTATAGGACAATTAGCCTTTGTAGACTTGTTAGTGGACATATTAAGAACCCTACTTTTGACAGAAGATGGATAACTTTTTCTACCCGCACCGTTTGCAATTATGAACAAGACTCTCCTGTATATCTTTAAAATTGTGCGGTGGTAGGCGAACTGTGTGGCTCAACAGGAAATACTTAATTACTACTCTTTAACTAGTATATAATTTAAGGAAGAGTTCGGACGTGCAGACTGTTTGCCTGACCGATGGGGAACAAGTTACAACAACAAAAACGCAATATAATATTTATATTCATGCGTACAGATGCAATTAAAATTCACTCCCAAAAGTATTACCGTATTCTCCCGAATCTAAGCCGCCATCGCTTCTAAGCCGCAACCCAATTTTCGACATGCTTTTATGAAAAATTTGTATACAATGTTCATCAATATCTGATTCTTAAGCATTTTTTTTAAAAAATTAATGAGAAATAATAAATTAATAATTAATTTATTTTAACACTATTAAAAACTTTCAAAAACATACATGAATCTATAATTACTCTAACCATCAGTATCATGCTTCGAAAATGATTCCTCGCTCCCATTGTCACAGCTGACTTCGGAAATGGTGCCGGCGTCACCATATTTTTTTATATGGTGTCGTCTTCCGTGCCATCTAATGTATTTGTTATGTAACACTTCTTCAAAAGAATATATTATAGAAGAATATACAAGAACTGTGGAAGACTGTTGGGCATTTACAAGAAAAAATTATATTATTTTGCTTACCTCATCGACGTATATTTCTTTCATCCATGTCAAATTTTTCACTGGCCACTATTCTGTTTCCGTTTTTTTTTCTGCATATGAAATTGCCTCCCTTTTCACACTCGCGTGGCAGTGAACTCGTTTTCATGCTTTTACCTTTATCCTTTTCATTTAGGGGATTAAAAAAGAAAGCGCATTCCAAAAACTCTCCTAAATGCGAGCAGATAACGGTGTTTAGGATAGACTGAATATTGGAGATAAGCTGCAGAACAGAATAAGTCCTCGATGCAAGTTACCAGAAAGGATGGAAGGCCACTTTCTTCTTTCGAAAGGGGGTGTAAACTCAATTTCCCTCATCCAACAAATTTTTGTCTTCCATTCTAAGCCTGTGGCAGCGATAGCCGAGTGGTCAAGGTATCGAAATGGGGCTGGCCTTGTTACGAGTTCGAGCCCAGTACCACTAAAGATCCACCGTGTACGGGTACGATGCACGTTAAATCTGTCGATAGCTCAAACGTCCTCCCGTTGTTGTGGTGTGGTAGTTAGGAGAAGGGGGTGCAAACTTGGGTTTCGTCCACGTCACTTCATTATAGTTCAAAACTACGTGATTCGTCGACAAAAGCTCTGGTGTAGCTGAACAGTGCTGCGTTAATATTCACTCACTCACTCCATTGTAAGCCGCATACGATTTTCAGTAGCATTAGCACTGGAAAAATAGTGCGGCTTAGATTCGAGTAAAGCGATGTACTTATGCGTACGAATACAATAAAAGGCTCTACCATTCCCAAACCTTTTACTTCTCTTTTCATAAACATTAAGGAATGTATTGAGGGAAAATAAAATGTATAAGATATCCAAAATTGTCCCTATTTTGAAATGGTGTTAAAAACAGTCGATTATCAAATTCTTTTTATTTTAAATTATTTTAAGAAGTATATGTCCCCTTACCTTATGAAAAAATGTAAGGGAAATAATTTTTTTCCATAATAGGAATGTGACTGACGCATCTCTCGGACGCAATTTGTACGTACCTCCCCCGTGCACCTTGCCCAAGTCGAATGAAAAATGTCTTTCTAACTGGAATTGATTGTATGCACTGCAACCCTGTATTTATTTCTTCCTCCAACCCTTTTTTTCCTCCATCCTTCTTCTTACCATCCAGAAAGACTATCTTATTCTTCGGCGGACAGTTCTTCTTCATCTTTTTTTCCCTCTCTCTTCCTCCTCGGCGAGTTTTTTTTCACTTAGTACTTCCCCTTTTTTTATATTCCATCCTTCTTCTTCTTCTATTCTTGTGTTTTTGTGGGTAATATCTCGCACCCTGTAGGGGGGAGGAAAGAACAGAATAGATTCGTGTTTCGAAATCGGGAAGTTGAACTTGATGTCTTCTGAAACATCGGGTGGATCTTTTTCTTCCTTTTTTTAGTATACATCCTTCGTTCTTGTTCTCAACATCCCTCGAGTAAGTTGTACGAAGAGAATGGGGGGCGTGTTTATCGTAAGCAATGCATTTTTCATTATTTATTGAGTTCACTTATTTGATGATGTTTTTAAGCGAGGGAGGAAGGGGAGGATGCGCTAATTCGAATGTTACGTAATGAATTGTGGCATTTGTATTCGGGGCATGTAAAGATATTCGATCGTTTGTATCGAAACTGTTTTCGAAGCACTTGAGAAATGAAGATTTAAAGGAGGAATAAACGTTACTATGAACAGCTGCTAAGAATAAAAAAAGGAAAGGAGGGGGAGGCTCAGATAGCGATGTTATAGTTTCTCTCTTGGTTTTAACTTAACTTTCTATAGTATGAAAATTCAAATAACACTTGTTTTCTCTCAACAGCCTGCCTCTAAAAATTCAAATACTTTTTTTTTTTTTACAAAACCAAATAGAATTTAATAAGTTTCAAAACAGGTATGGCATTTTTCACATTCAGCCAAAATACTTATTTACTCCTAAAGTAGGAAAAACTATAAAAAGTGAAGTTAAATTAAAATTTTAAATAAATAATTGGGCTAAAATACCACATATTTCGAAAAACATTCTTTCCAAAATTTTTTATATTATTTTGGATGTTAAGTACACACACTGAGGTTCTTACTTTCTTGAAAGTAATCGTCTAAAACAGGGATTAAGAGATATTGATCAACTGAAAAAAAGGATCCGCCAAAAAAGGATTTTATGAAATTTGACATCAAAAGGGGTTATGGGGGTGTTTTAGACATTCAGAAAATCACATTTTTTTAGCTATTAGACCCTTTTAGACTTGAAATTTGGTAAGTATATTTCTTTCGTTGAGAAGAGATCCTCTAAGAACAGATTTTGAGAAGGCCAATTTCGATGGGAAGGATTACGGAGGAGAAAAAGACAAACGCATTTCCGTTTTAAAATCTAATACCTGTCCTTTTTCAGATCAAGAAGCGAGGGGGATATAAAAGGATTTTCAATACAATCAAAAGTTTGTGATAATACTTTAAAAAATACAGTTTCACAACATTAGGAAATTCCCAGCAAAGTAGGTGGGTAACGGCGAGTCCAATCATAAAAAATTACTTGTTATTTATCTGGTACATGTAAACCTTTCAACTAATAAACTTAAGTATACTCTCTCAAACACCCAAACCATCAAGTAAATATTATGTAAAAATATATCAGCATGATTTTGCCTATTACGAAATCTTTACTAGTCAAATAGTTGGGGAAGAAAACCCATCCTATAAAGTGGTTAAAGACGGTGACTGCTGGGACTTAGGGCCTGGGTTCGAATCCCGGAGAAGGCATGGATGTTTGTAAATGTATAGTGCCTTCACGGCATTTTAGTGTTCTAAATAGCCGTCGAGCCACAAGTCATCTCGTGAGTTTGGTGGAAGGGGAAGAGAAGTGGGAGGCCCTGACCACCCAAGGGTGTCCTATCTAAAAATTGGTGTGGAATAAACTGTTCAAATGGTAGTGTTACCTGTATGGGGCTTAAAGTTGCGGCTAACAACATGCATCATTTAGCCGTTTGCCATGATGAATTTTATAGGCCTTGTAACGATTCTCACCCCACAGTTGTAAATCAGCTTCTTTGTGGATCACCACACTTGCATTGACACATACAAGTTTAAAAATATTGCACGGTCTTGCCTTGAATCGCTCCAGCAACCTTTGACACCACGAGGGATCCCTTGCAGCCATTAACCGGATGTAACTGGAACCTAAAGACGCCGGCCTCTATCATCCCTGAAACTGAAGAGAGTAGAGAGAGAGAGAAAACGGGAGATGGTCTAAAAACGTTCATTGAGAGCGGATCTCAAAGAAACTCCTCCCTCACAAACCACATCATTTGAACTCTAATGCATAATCTGTAAATAATAGCTGTGACATAAGTAAACTAAATATTTAAATTAATCAATATCACGCTACCGTTACTTATCTCAAACGTCACAGCCTCAATCTGGCCTTTGTCGATCAGGTGGCCTCGGTAACAACAACAGAATAAAAAGGATACTAATAACTACTTCTATTAAAGTTATGCTGTTGGAAAAAGACACTAAAATTATATATTGTTTCAGCCATGTCCTCTTTGATGAATATTTTTACCTCACCGAGAAAAATGTTATTTTATCATATAATAAAGGTAATGCGTACAAGAACCAAAAAAAATACACTCTTCTATAACTGATGAATTACTTATTCCTATTCTTTGTTTAACACTCAATGCGCTATCACGAGAACTCAATTCATATTCGATAATACTAGGACTTTTTCTTTTTTACCCAATCCATACATGTACACTTCTTCATGTTGTCGAACTGTGTATCACATTACACTTCAGCCTATACACATAATCGAAAACCCCACAAAAGCGAGCATATTCAGACGGATGAAGAATTTGATTTCCTTTCTATTATTCAACATTGTATTCATTTGCCCAGGAAAGTTGCAAAGGAGGAG
The DNA here is from genome assembly GCA_019973935.1 of Trichonephila clavipes. Classification (NCBI taxonomy): domain Eukaryota; kingdom Metazoa; phylum Arthropoda; class Arachnida; order Araneae; family Nephilidae; genus Trichonephila; species Trichonephila clavipes. The sequence continues at coordinate 459,855 of BMAU01015641.1, read as the reverse complement.
AGAGAGGGGGGAAAGGCTTTGCTTAACTTACATTGTCCCAAGCTCCCCCCGTCACAGCACAATACTGCTCATGTTTGCTTAAGGTTGGTAATTTTCAATCGCAAACAGCATCACGAATCCGAATGACAGAGGATTTCTCCCCTGAACAATATAGTTGTAACAAAGCTAATATATCGCATCCGATGCCAGGAAATGAAACATAGTTCACAAAAGAGTTCGTCATTTATGAACGAGAGACTCTTCTGGCCAATCCAATTGGACGCAAATGTTATTTAAAACCCATTTCCATTCTCCATGTTAAATAGTATCAATTCCGATGAGATTTAGAGGACGTAGAGTAGCGCTTCGCTGGGAATAGGTTAATGGATATTATAAGCTACACGGGAATGTATATTGTTTTCGATTTTATACCAGATAACGACGTCAGCGAGAGAGTAGGTTATTTGTTTGGGAGGTTTTAATAATACATGTCTGAAAATTTTGATATAAATTTTCCCTTAAAGATAGATTGTAGTTATATGTTTTGGTATGGATGGGAAATGCTATCGATCTTTGGGTTTTCTACATATGTAAAAGTTCGTAAATATTAAATAAGTAATACAAAAAAAAAATTAAGTCAATTCTCCTACTTAGATCAGCAAGGAAAATTTTTTATTTTAGCTACTTTTTATTAAATAGTTAAAATTAATGTAAATACGTATACGTATAGGGCATAATCACAACATTAAGTAGTAATTAATTTTTATTAATTATCATTACAGTATCGTATTGTCATCCAAACAATCGTGTCTATAAAATTTCAGTTCAACTGAATGCTTTAAAATGTGAGGGAAAAAAACCCTTTTCAAGTTTTGACACAAGTTGCCAAAACGGTTGCTAAGTCGCCAAAAATGATGCCAATGTGGCTGTATTTGTAATTCTTAAAATAATTAGTTTGAACCAATTAATTTTTATTACTTATAATTAAATTACTGTATAGTCATCTAAAATAATCATGTACATAAAATTTCAGCTCAATGGAGCGCTTTAAAATGTATTGTATTAACGATTGAAAATTCCACCAAGATAAATAAATATATAGAGAGTATGAGCTAATAGTAGAAATTGAAAAAGGTCGCAAATATTAAATCACACAGTACTAACGTATTAGCCAGTTAACCAATAAACTGCATTAGATTTTGATGACTTCGCCCAATTTATAGACAAATTTATTGTGTTTGGCCATGCGCGGGCTTTTTTAAAAAAATTGTAAGATGTATATTTACGGTACTTGGAGATGGATTTCGATTTGGCAAAAATAGGTGAAGGGTTGGTGCGATAGTACCGAATTCCATTATCTTTTGATGCCTTACACAAGTATTTAACTCGATGGTATTTACGTACTATCGCAACTCGCCAAGTTGGCAACGCTGATTTTGCATACGTCGTACGCTCTGAATAGACAATCATGTGCTTCCTTTCATATAATGTCGCCAATACGGTTGCGATAATACGTAACTAGAAAATTGGAAAAGTAATTTTTAATAAAACACCACACACGTAGGAAAAAGTTTGTTAGTAAAACACTACTTCTATTCTTACCATTCTTTCTCATCAATTTGGTGAATTAAATCTACTATTGTCGCAATTAAGACCTGGCCTGCGAATCTAATACAGAAAAACCAAAGCGTTGTTGACGTCATTAATTTTTCATCGCCAATATGTGGACTAAACTAGGATTTTGATAAAATTTTATGTTTATGTTACCGTTAAAATGTGGAAACCATTACTTGATAAAATTACAAGGTGTTTCGTGAGAAAACTAAGTCAGTTAAGGTACATAAAATTTTATTAAATTCTACGAAATAAAAAATTATTGTTTTGATTAACAATTGCCTAGTTGGTTAAGTATTACATGCGGCATATGTTTTCGTTTTGGATCAAATTTTTGTAAAAATTTTTTTTACAACATTATGGTTTTGACCAGCAGTACTAAATAGCCGAATAATTTGCATAATTGCAAGCATAAAAACTTAAATAATAATCATTGCTACAATGTTATTTGTATTTAACTGATCTAGCTAACAATATTGGATAGTTACGTGTTATACGACGACCAATTTCGCCAAACGAAAAGACATAACGAATTCAAAATAATTCGCAAAATGTTGTCATTGTTATTATGGGTTCAATCGTTCGCGAGAACTGATTAACTAATGGCTGTATTTCCCGGCATTTGGCGACGTCTTTAGATTTGACGATATTGATAGACGATATAATACACAAGTACCAATTATTGGTACCATACATTCTATTTTTCTAAAAATTTATTTATTCATAATATAAATGAATTTCGGGAGATTCAATGAGCCATCAATTAATTTATGAAACAACGAGCTTGTTTTTCTTTCAAATTAGATATACTTTTAATTTAATAGCCTTCTATTTGTTAGTATGTAGAATACATTATTCATTTCATACAATAAATAGGTATGGTTTTAATCTACTTTACATACTCTAACCAGATCAGTTATTTCATGAAATAAGGTATTCTACGAACTAACTGATTTATAAACTTTGAAGATAGTATTTGTGTTTATGCTGATCAATGAGTTTGTCAAATGTTTTCCTTAAAACATTTTTGTACTACAACTTTTACTCGATCAGATAAGTTTGCTCAATTTTTTTCCCGATGCTAAATGTATTTATTTTCAGAAGTCGATAATTTATGCACAAACGATTGTACAGCGAAAGAAATAGTTTTTTCTACGAGTACTTACGAAATATCAATATTTAGTATTTTCATCTTTTAAACTATTCTATAGTAATAAACAGAAAAGATTATCGAAAAATAAGTTTTTTGAAAAAAATAAACAAAGAAAAACCTCAATGTCACAGTGTCCTTTACAACAAAAACAACAATAAGAACATGAACAAGCATGCCTAAAAACCACAATCACAAATTCAAATGAGCAACTTCTTTTGAAGCTAAAAACTCAAAAGCTCATAATGAAAATAAAAATTTAGAAAAAGACATGAAGCTGGGGGGAAAAAACGAATAAACTTGATCTGTAATTGTTTGCTGCAACTCGACCAATCAAAATACGATCGAACATCTCCTATGACAGGCATTCATTGGCAGAAAAATATTGTGAGAGGTAGATAAACAAACAGGTTGCCCAGCAACGAAGTTGTTTTTAGGTACTTTTTAGATTAGCATTTATATTTTTTCCCTCTCTTTTAGAATGGCAGCATAAAATCTTTCGTGCATTTTCGAGAAGTTGCGCCAAATTAGATCAATTTGCGGAATATTATTCGAAGTGTTTGTATAGGGGGTTGCTTTTGAAGGGAGGATATAGAATGAAGGCGGTACGCGTGACTTGCGGAGCAATATTTACGATTGCAATTTTTTTTATTATTATTGTTGATTGTTTGTGTACGTGGGTTTCCATGGTGAGTATTTAAATCTCTCCACACACACAGGAAATGTTTGTTTCCACTAAAAAGGGAAATCTTAATAAAGTTAAAATGTTTTTATGGATTTTGTTGAAGGGCTTTTGGATTTTATTGGATTGTTAATAGTTATCGTGATTTAATAATATTAGAAGCATGTTCAGTTTAGCAAGATAGTTTCGCAGCGAAAAGATACTATTTTTATATCTAGGGTAGCATTAAAGTTTGGGTAAAATCCTATTTCAGCGCACTGCTTGGCGATGATTTCTTAAATCACGCCAAAAAGTCGCAAAGTACGGTTACCAGAGACTATAGGTCTCTAATTCAACACATAAAAGGATGGATAGCTAGCTTGATGAATTCATTGCTCTGTTTAACGAGAAAAAAAACTGTATTAAAATGGGACTCAACCAAAATTTAATTTTTAAATCCTTGTTTTACAAAAGCTAAACAATTCAAGAAGACTAGAGTAAAAATTTCTCGTAACTATTTTCAGCTATAAAAAACATAACACTTAGCACGCACGAGTACAAAGTGACATAAGCTGTTCTTTTAGTGTTACTGTATGCCGCTTAGCTGGGGGTCCACACACGTATTAAATATAATAATTTGCAATAAATTGCAATAAATGCAATTCTATGTTTTCCACTTAAGATTAATCAGTTAGAACATTTTTGTTTTATTTCCTCAGCGCTAAATGGTTTTATTTGATTTGGGTACCTTTTAGTCATAATTGGACAAAATCTCTTCAACCACAAGAAAACGTGGACGGGTCAATTCGGTGTCAAAAATGCATAAAAAGAATAAAGGATCTGTACCAAAATATCGAGCATCTAAAAATAATTAATAAAACAAATGTTTTGCTAGAAAATTATAAAATTGTACAGTAATAGGAACTAAAACATTAACTCAAAAATTATTACTGAACTTAGAAAACTATTTGGCAACGTTTAAGAACATCCTATGGAGAAATACTGCCAATTTGGCGACATAAAATTTCATCGTCAGTTCAGAAAGAAACCTTATGATTATAGTCAATACGATGTAGAGAACCCCAAAAGGCTATTTTTGACAATTGGTATCCGTTCCTTAGCCTGATCGATCTTCTAAGACATCCTGCAATTAATAGCTTAAAAATGCTTAAATTTCGGATAAAGGTTTCAAATTAAATAAATATTTATTTTGTTTATAAGGAATTCAAAGATAATTGAATATAAGCTCTCTAATCTAAACTCTTAATGAAAATATCTGTATTGTATACATAGCAAATATATTTTGGTACTGGATTGTACCATCGACCAATACTTCATAGCAAATGACGTCGCCAAATGCCCCGATTTGCCACCAATAAGAAAAACTCGTTCCCGAGCATCTTCCTAAACAATGACGATGACAACGTCTTTCGAAATAGTAACGTTTTTTTATTTGGTGAAATTGGCCGAAGTTGGCTTGATGTTATACTCAAGTACCCATATTTTATAAACACGTAAGGACTGCGAGTTTTTGGTGTTAATTATTTATAATATCATGTTTTACCTCTATTGGAACCTTAATGTTGATACTGAGTTGCATTTCAAGAGCAGTTACACTTAGAAATACTTTCATTGACACGCATTCAAAACTTACCTAGAAGGAAAAAGAACAAACATATTAATTTGCAGTATTCAAATAAACATTTTAATTACATATAATACAACTGAAAAACATTCATTAGAACAAATATTAATTAGGTAGAAATTAAAATGCTACGAATAATTTTCCTTTACGAAATCAGCAATTTTTGTTGCATAATAAATGAGAAAATATGACGATATAATAGTATTTTATTTCAAGATGCTAAGTTAAGATCCATAATGAATACAGATATTTAAAAAGTATTATTTTAATAACTAAACAATAACTTCTAAATTAGATGGTTTTTTTGTTAATGTATTAAGCCTTTTAATCAGTAAATGGCGAAGATTTTGAAGAATTTACAGAATTTGAAGAAAACGGAAAAATTTAGCGAAGATATAAAAAAAAATTATAAACAAGGTTGATATGTCTGAACATGCACAGGATCATTTTTTCATTATTCGCTAATGTATAATATGGAGTTTGGCGATGATTTTTTAATTGGTATGAATGATCGACGAGCTTATACTTATACACTGCTGGACAATTGCTAAGGACGGATAACACTATCATCCATAGCAACCACAAAATAAAAGGAAGCAAAATGTGGAAAATTATAATAAGTGCGGGATATTAGTAAGAAGAAGTATGAGTATGCAATTTTTTTCCCACGTCTGTTCATTACGTGATAGCGTTCATAAGAGCTTTAAAGGTTTTGACGCATGTGGACAGTTGTTGTTTCAAGTCAAAGTTTTACAGGAAAGATTTAATAGACGAACTTAAAATTTTCGGCATGTCTTCCCGACATCACATACATGATTTTATGCGTGGACGAGTTATTGGAAAGATCGAAGAAGCGCGAAAAATAACAGATGTTGCCAGGGAGTTCGACATCGCTCACAACGTTGTTTCATGGCTGTGGAAGTCATTTAAAACTACTGGAATGCGTAGTAGACGGCACGGGGGAGGTCGTGTTAGAAGTACGACGCCTGCAGAAGACAGATATATCGTCCTATCAGCAAAACGGAACAGGCGCACCACAGCTCAGTAGGTGGCAAATCAGTTTCTTGCTGCCTCAGGAAAGCAGATCTCCCGAAAAACTGTTGCCAGACGTTTGAGGGGAGGAGGACTATACGCACGCATACCTGTTGTGTGTGTCCCATTGACCAGACAGCACCGTACTGCCCGTTTGCAATGGTGTCGTGAGCATCACATTTGGACTGAACAGGACTGGGCATGCGTACTATTCTCAGATGAGAGTAGGTTCAGTCTGTCATCGGATTGTAGACGCCAACTGATCTGGCGCGAGAGTGGTACTGCTTATCGTCCAGAAAATATCCAGGAACCGATATCCGACATGCTGTATCATGGTGTGAGCCGGCATCATGATCAATGGCCGCACGCGCCTACATGTGGTTGCGAATGGGACTATGACGGGCCAACAATGCATTGATGAAGTTCTACTTCCTCATGTTCGTCTTTTCCGTGGTGCTGTCGGTGATAAATTTGTTTTTATGGACGACAACGCAACATGTCGTCGAATACTCGCTGTTGAGGATTGTCTAGACAGCGAAAGTATTCAACGTCTCGTATGGCCAGCACGTTCTCCAGATCTAAACCCCATTGAAAATATGTGGGATGCTTTGGGGAGGCAAGTTGCTGGTCGAAACTATCCTCCGACAAGCAAGAACACCCTCATCCGTGCACTCACAGAGGAATGGGATAAATTACCTCACTAGCTGCTGGATAATGTTGTGCAAAGTATGGCACGACGTGTGGAATGTTGCATCACACTCCACGGTGGACATATCCCGTACTGATACCTTTCTTTAAGGTGCCTGCTGACTTTTAGATGCATTGTTTCATTTCTCCGTACGCAGATCAAATGAACTTTTTTTCTTTCAGATGTTTCACAGCTTTTGTATTTTCCAGAACAATAAATATTCTTTATTCTAATGTCTAAATAGTGTGGCAACTATATTTTATCCTACTAGGCCTCATGTCTCGCTTAATGTTATGCTACATAGCAATTTGTGATCCGTCCTTAGCAATTGCCCAGCAGTGCATAAGTACAGATTTTTTACATCATTCCCTCTTCAGTTATTTTATGATATAGGAAGTACGCATATAAAATACAGACTTAAAATTATAAAATGTACCCTAACTAATGTAAAGTTACCATTTATACATTAGCTACAATGATATTTTTAAAGGGGAAGAAAAAGAACGTCTAATAGAATTCGAATATTATATAAAAAGCATATTGAATATATTAAACGTCTTGGTGGAATGTTCAATCGTTAATAAAATACATTTTAAAGCGCTCAATCGAGCTGAAATTTTATATACATGATTATTTTGGATGACAATACAATAATGTAATTATAATTAATAAACATTAATTTTGATTAAAACTAATTACTTAAAGAATTACAAATACAGCCACGTTGGTATCATTTTTGGCGACTTGTGTGTCAAAACTTGAAAAGGCTTTTTTCTCACGTTTTAAAGCATTCAGTTGAACTGAAATTTTTTGTACTCGATTGTTTTGGATGACAATACGATACTTTAATGGTACTTAATAAAAATTAATTACCACTCAGTGTTGTGATTCTGTCATATGTATATACATATTTATATTAAATGGTATTATTTAGTAAAAAAAAGTAACTAAAATAAAAATAAAAATTCTTTGTTGACCTAAGTCGGAATTGATTTTTTTAAAAAAATTATTTTTATATAAGAATACTATGTAACAAGAAAGTTGGAATACTACATAAATCCCCCCAAAAGTAAAAGAACACCTTCCCCTCAACAGCTGCCACCAACAAAAGCACAGATAAATCCAACAAATAAGACGTTACAAACGAAAACAGATCGAAGGGACAGGTGGAAGAATGCACTCCCTCCCCCTCCATAAAAACGAAATAAAAGAATTAGGTCCCCCTACTGAATAAAATCGTTCATGCAGGGAAACACTCCATCTCATCCCCTCGACCAATCGATGAACGATGATTCTAGACAAACGAACTAGTTGAAACAATTGCATTTTTGCTGCTCAGGGGGTTGTGGGCGTAACCCTCCTTCCGTGATTCCAAAACTTCCATTTCCATTCCAGCATCTGGAAAATGCATTTCTGCGTGATATAACAGGTGTTGTGGAAGGTCCCTGGATATTTTCCTGGAACTGTCTGGTGATTACCTAGGCCCAGAATCGGCAACGAACGCACTGGAGCCTGAGATTGAGGCCGTCTTGTGCTCTAAGTACCTGTTGGCTGTCAATTGAAACATCGAAATATTTGGCAACATTTCTTTCCCCTTTTTTTGATGGTTCAAAGTTTGAGGTAAGTCCTCCGGGGGAAAGGTATGGATTCACGTTTGGCGTGCAGGGAAGGCTATCGTTGTTTCCGCATTCGCAAAAATAACGGATCAAGAGTAAAATTGGATCTCTCTCGTTTCAAGTACGGTGAGGGCTTTGTGAGTGTTTCGTTTAATTTATAGGTTTTCGATGATGAAAAATGTGTCTACTTCTCAGTCGATACATTACATGTTCGATACCGTTAAACCGCTGTTGATGGCTTAAAACTCTCTCAAGGTACACGCAACCAGAATTGCTAAGTTTACTCTTAATGATTGTAGTTCCAATAAAATACTTCTTATTCTGACCAATTTAATTAAGTACTTTATAAGTGTCTTCGAAGAATGGGGTTACTGACTGTAAATAATAAAACATATGGATAATATATTTGAAATATATGTTTATTCATGAAAAAACTTAAATACATTTCAAATTGTAAGTTCATTGCATAATTTTTCTAAGGTTTCTTAGTCACATAAATGTTCAGAAATACGTATCTCTGGCCTCCGATGAAATGTTTGTTGCTTTGTACTTTATAATACTACTCATGTGTATATGGATCAATAGATTTTTTTGTATTGGCTTCTAACTTAACCAGTCCGAGTAAAATATCATTATTTTTGGAATACTTCTAAATTTTAAAAAATGATGTATAATAAACAAATGCATATTGCTATATTATTGAAAGAATGCAGGGAAGGCTGACGCAATTAGGAAGCAAATTCTTTCGGAGTGAATAGAGTTTTAATTTCAGCAAATAAAGTATTAATTTTCTTCTCGGGAAACAACTAAAATATCTATGTAAATCTACTCAGTAGCATAGATTTAAAATCCATACAAATATTGAACACATTAATTCAAATCAATAATCATCATTTCGCATAAAGCAATTGAAACGCACTATTCCTGTCAAATGTTAGAATCCAATGCTAATTTCCTTTATTGTCCGTAAGTATGCCGAGAAGAAGCTTCTAAAGTCTTCTCGTCAATAATCATCCAAGACTCATCTAGATTCTTCCAGATGCATTTTTTTCTCCCAAATTTGGCAACCAACCTTGTCGTCAAAATTACTCCCATTTATATATTTTAAAATTTTTCTCCTTTGGATTACACAAGCAATCTTCCTGCTCAGAACTCCTTTTCACCAGAAAAGAAAACTGTCTAAATTTTCCGTAACGTGATGTATGCTACTACGATAGAAACTCATATAAAAAGCGGAACATTATCCAGTCTGAAGACGTGTTCGAAGTTTGAACCAGGCTCTTTGACATTCGGTGGAGACAGTTTAAATACTTCAGACGAATATCTTTGAATGTGTTAAATAAAAACTATTTAAAAAACAACGAATTAAATAACTATAAAAATAAATATTTCGAAATTGGATTCTTTGAAAATTTTAATTTCTAACGAGATATTAAATTTATAAAACTTTTAAATTAAAGATATTTAATCCTAACTCACTCACATTATTCTTAAATAATTTTATATGCAGTTATGTAAAAGTTGAAATATGTCCTACTTTTGTCAAAAAAATTTGAGCATTTTAATTTTGAACGTGGATTAAACAGTTATTGTTGATTAAATACAAAGAAATATAAATATTTAATTACATGGTGGAACTAAAAACTTCTTTAGAAAATAAATTAAAGCTTTCATTTACATAAACGCGAGTAAAGTTTTCAATGAATAATACGCGCATCTTTTAAACAAATTGTCTCCTTTATCTTTATAGGTTTGAAATGTAAGATCCCATTTTTAGTTGTTTTTTTTTCAATTCCTACTATATTCACTCACACTCTATATATTTATTTATTCATCTTGTGGAGTATTCACTCGTTAATAAAATACATTTTAAAACGCTCAATTGAGCTGAACTTTTATATGCATGATTATTTTGGAGAACAATACAGTAATTTAATTATAATTAAGAATTAATTGATTAAACCTAACTATTTAAAGAATTACAAATCCAGCCACGTTGGCATCATTTTGGGGACTTGTGTCAAAACTTGAAAAGGTTTTTCTCACGTTTTAAAGCATGCAGTTGAACTGAAATTTTATATACATGAGATTTCTTTGGATGACAATACGATGCTTTAATGATAATTAATAAAAATGAATTACCTCTTAATGTTGTGATTCTGTCCAAAGTATATACATATTTATATTAATTGTAACTATTTAATAAAAAGTAGCTAAAGTACAATTTTTCTTTCTTGATCTAAGTAGGAATTGACTAAAAAAATTTTTTATACTACTTGTCTTTAAAAATTGCTTGTATTTTCATTGATTGAAATCTATTTTTTTCCCACAAAGATTAAGTGTTTAATTATTTCGTAAATACTTAAGCAAAATTTTTTCTTACAAAAACGGTAAATTTTCTTAACATCGTTTTATTTAAAGATCCATTTTCTTTTTTCATTTTTTATATATAATGTTAATTTGTTCGTTTTGCTTTCAATTTAAATTTTCAATTCAATTTCGAAATATTTTTTCTTGTTGACATTTCGTAACTTAACAGTTTTTAAGGTAGAATAATTATATTAAATTGTTTACTTGAAACTAGAATATAAGAAATGAGTTAGTAGCAATGCGATATATCGTTAGAATATGTGTAATAAAAGTCTAAAGTATGATATACCTAATTCGAATAAATCATCTGTGTTAAAAAAAAACTACAAAATTTTATATAAAAATTTCTTAAGAAAAGGGAAATTTTAAAATGAAATACATAGAATTTCATTCAAAGCGATTGTTTTTTTAAACGAAATAGCGCTAAATGTCACTAAATAGGTTGTATAAGCAACTCTGCCAATATATAAAATAATATTACCATTTTTTTTCTTACATGAACTTACAATTATTTTAAATCTATACTTTTAATCTAAAAGGAATACCAATTTATGCCTCTTACTTATTTGAATAAATGGGAAGAAGAGCTGTATATTTATTACGTCTGGCAATACGACTAGAATAAATGTTTATTTTTCTATTCTAGAATATATTGGAAAATAGAAAACGTGATAATAATATGTGGAATAGCAATTATTATTCTATACTATTTGCAGAAAATTGCACGCGTGGCCGTACTTTCATTCTTAAAATAATTGAAATAAGGTATTAATATCTTTCTCAAAACTAGTCATCAGAATTACTTATACAAAATATATATAATTCATTCGTTTAAATAAGTAAATTTGAAAAAAAATATCTGTCTCTTGAAATGAGATACGCGGAAAATTATTGCACTGTTGTAAACGAGTACTCACTTCCTACAACAGCCATATGCAGATTCACGCAAATAATTCTAAACAGAACTGACAAATTTAAAGTTAAGCTCTGTTTAGTATCAGTTAGAGGTGTTAAGTACATAATAAATTAATTTCCCCAAATGTAAAAGCAGGAGTGGAATATGTCAGTGCTTTTAAAGTACTGCAAAATACTATATTGTATTAAATTCATGTAATCATTTACAACCTTGGAAACGAACTGTAACAGCATAGAATGCCTTCACAATATAATATCCAGTAATTAAAAATATTTAGAATGACTTAAAAGCTAGGTATTTGCTTATACTTGAGAAAAGTGCAGATTAGTATGCTTAGTGCTGTGTTTCGAATTATTAATTAAATTGTTTCACTATCTTAACAATCTGAACTTTGTTTAATAATAATATAATAAAGCAGGAACAAAATAAATTTGTTGTTGAAAAGTTTAAAAATATTAATAACGGATGTTAAATTCAGCAACATAATAAATTGAATTATTGAAAAAATATCATATGAAACATTTATTTCTTTGAAGAAATTAAATATTTGCTTCGACGTAATCAAATCTATGGATAAGGGGAAATGGTAGATTGCAATTTCTATTTATTTATGATTGTACACGTTTGGTTACTTTTAAACCTTAAAAAGCATCATTGATAAGTGTTGTATTTGAAAAACAACACTTCTCCTGATTGCAAGTTAGATAAAAATTGAAAGTTTCGTTTCTCGAGTATTAATTGTGCGTTAAAAAATAAATAATCAACCATCTTAATCCATTAAAATATATTTTTTAAATTATTAAATATATTTGTAGATGTATAAATATTGTAATCAGAATAACTATCCAATCTTGATAATTATTTCATATTTTTACACTCATTATATATATATATATATATATAATACATAAAATATACAAATAGCTATAAACCTAAATATATCTAGTCAAGACAGTAGGAAATATTAGCTCCACTAGTACAATAACAAACTCCTGGAATTTGGAACCAAGATTGCAGGTTTAAACAACGTTTTAGAGCTAGCTAGCCTTCATCTGTAATTTGCCTATACTACTGAGTCAAAGAAAATGAAGGAATAATATGGGAGAAATTTAAATATTACAAATAAAATACACTATACTATTAAAATATAACGATAGAATTATAGCCTACTAGTATTTACTAGAATAGATTTAAAGTCGATGCAATAAAGTAGATGGTAAGACTTCGTGAATATAGCAACATGTTATGTTTCCCGCCAAATACCACAGAGTAAAAGCAGTCTAAACATATATATATATATATATATATATATATATATATGGGTTTTTTTCTTTGTATTCTATCGGGTGAGAGAGAGACACAAATAAACAAAAAACATTAACCCAGTAGTAATTTTTAAAATTGATTCATATTTAGCCTATGAATAGAGCTTGAAAACACGCCATAGAACATATTTTGAAAAAGTACCGATACATATCTCCAGAATATGAAAAAGGATTCATTCTATAATAGATTGAACATAAAGGAAGGGTAATATCACGAGATTAATTTTACTGAAAAATTATTTTTCTGGCCGCATGAATTTGTGATTAAACAATCTATATTTATGGCCACAAAAGGAAATTGATTTACTCCATTATGTTTTAATAAGAAAAATTACATTACTATAATAACTCGAATTTGGCTATTGATAAGAAGAAAAGCTTTAGTATATGAAGATATATTTCATTGAAATTATATTAAAGGATGCTATTTCACGTCAAAACTTTTTAGAATGATTAATGTTGAAAGAAACAAATTACCTTGTGTTAAATTACAGCTAAATAAGTAAAACCCATCATCACGTCCTTTAAATTGTTAACGCATGTTCACAGACTTTCCAAAGCAACGCTCAAATAAGGAGTAATCCGAATGGGACGAAATTCGGTAGAATTGATGATTGTAAGAGCAGAATGTTTCGTTTAAGAAACCTAACTGCAAAAACAAAAAAATCAATAATGCATTGGCCCATCTCTGGCTCTAATGAAAATTTTTATGTGGCTGGGCATTGACTCTTAGATTTAGCAGATATCTTGCGGGATTACTTGCCATACATGTTCCAAATGACTCAATTCATGTGACTTCATAGTTCCATGATAATCATAGCCACGTGTTTTTAGCCAATCAGTTCAAAAACTCATGCGACGTCTTAGTCACACGTTAAAAGCAATCATGTAGTTCCAGTTAATCAGTTCATTCGCTTCGTTATTACCAACTTTTGATCTTTTCAGAAACTTTCTCTTAAAAAGTACAATTTTGTCAACAACAATAACGCGCAAAGTTAAACAAAATGCATTTTATTTAAAATATATGTATAATATAATTTTTTCTTAAAATTTTAAAATCTTTCGAATTTTTTTTTTCAAAACAATTGAAAGCAATTACCCAATTATGAAATTTGAAACTTGATCTACGTTTTACCAATAGAACAACATATACAGTTAGTTTGGTGTACGTTTTTAATTAAATGGAGAACACGTGTTTGTCTTTATCCTGTGATCGTCATGAATTGAACCCATTGCCTAACTATATCAGTGCGATCTAAAGATGGTTGAAGATGTTCTTGCTCATCTGAACTAAAACATACTGTAGAGTGGAGAAAACTGGCTATCACTCTAACCGGGGAAGTGTTGAAGAAGCATGAAGTCAGAGGAAAGACTCACCATGTGCAATTGGGCATTATCCTTTTGAAATGTAAGCCCACGGTCTGTAAAAGAAAGGTAAATGCACGGGATGCAGCATACTATCAACGTAACACCGTGATGTAATGGTGCCACAGATGACAACTAGGAGGTGACAGCTTGGGCTGTGTAGTGGCTGACAGACATGTAAGAATTTCATCTTTGGTCTGTACGTCTCCATGCATATATTTGCTGCTCGTCGGGACTTAGTTTAAAGAGAGATTCATCTCTGAAAACATTTCTATCCAAATTTGCAAAATTCTTGGTCTGGTGCGGCCAGTACCAATGCAAATGCACATCGATATGTGCAGTTCAGTGGGGTTGTCGGTACAATGGCCTTCATGACTTTAGCCTCCCTTCGCTATCGATGGTAATGCTAATCATAGGTTTCTCGATTTTACGATCGGATCGTTGATAATAAAGTTTGAAGGTCATATATGCAGATTCGATAATCAATCTATACGGTCATGGCTTACGGAATCCGGCCAAATTCGTTGAATGGTAGCATGACTCCGGCACAAATGTCAAACGATTCGCGATTTAAACACCCTTCAGAGATGGGCAAACTTTTCCAGTGTACGGGCAACTTCTAATTTTTTTCAAAATATTGTAGTACACCCAGTGGCGTAGACGTGGTGAGCTTAAAAAAGATATATATTTATCATAACTTAATCATTAATACGGAATATGTTCTTACCTACATAAATACAATAAAATAAACTTATACTTTAAAGACCGCGTTAAACGCAAAGCGCAAGATACAAGAATAACAATATTAGCTGCATATAAAAAATATCCACACACAATGGTGCATTCTTTACAAAACAATTCAAATTACATTAAAAAATAAAACAGTTTTATCTATAAGTTAGAGCTTATAATTATAATCAGTAGAAGACTTAGTCTGCTTACTGTCAGCCAATCTGGAATATTTCGCTATATATATATATATATATATATATATATATATATATATATATTAACTACTAGTCTTTTGGCGGTCACCCCAAAATATCTTGATGGTCCAATGGTTGACCGTGATCGACTTGATGCCTTCCTTTGCCTTTGACCAATAGCTGTCACAAACAGTGGAAAATGCTCATACTGCCCACGAATCTGTCTGCTTAATATAGGTTAAGTCCACGAGGATCACAACAGAGTCTCATTTGCAAGAAAGTAATTCCTAAGCATTGGGAAGTTTTTTTGTTTTGTATATCATCCGGATGCTTCACTGTTGCGCCAACTAGTCCAGTCATTGATGACTAGAAATTAACCATTTATATATTCCATTGTTAGATATGAGCATTCGTCTTATTCATATAACTCAGTGTTTCTCAAACTGTGGGGCGCGCCCCCCTGGGGGGTGCGTTATTCCTGCGAGGGGGGCGCGACCATATTGAAAATAAATGGTTTAAAAAAATAATTTTTTGGAATGAAGAAAAACAAAATGCTTTCTGACTTAATAAAAAATGCACATTTACACTGATATAATTTGTATATATCATCTGGTGATCATCAAAAATAAAATTAAAATTGCTCCCCTCTGTTGTCGTAGAATATGAATAAACCCACTTCTAAGTTATGTATTTCAAAAATTCTAGTTGAGCCTCTGAACAGAGGTCTGAGCTATAAACATGCAAAATATTATTCTATTGGAAGCATTTTTCCCAAAAGAAGAACATTTGGAAAAAAGATTATTCTAAGTTAATTTTTTGCCAAAATATTGTATTTAAATAAATTTTTTTGTCAAAATGTCCTTAAAACAATGTTGTGCATATATTCTATTCTAAGTGACACTAAATATCATGAAAATTATCCATTTATGCGCTTTTGAAAATCACGGTTCCGAACGTAGTCGGATACCTTAAAAGTAACATAAACAAAATTTAATACTTATGTTGTTGATTTGTACCGTTTTTTAATTATGAACGTATTGTAGCTTTAGCACCCCCCCCAAAGAGCATTATTATTGCATTCAATATATTAGTATTTTTGGGGGGCGATAAAAATTATGATTGAAAATTGGGTCGCCAGTAGTTAAAGTTTGAGAACCACTCATATGACTCCTTTGAGGGTTTCCTTTTATTTTAAAGAAGTATTTAAAAACAAGTTACATAAATACACACCACTTACAACGTCAGACAGATGAAGAGGTTTTAAAACACCGAGGAAATATTTAAATCTGGACAATTTGTAAGAAAATGTATTAAGAGAAAGATATTTTCTCCATTTTTCTGTACTTATTTATAAAAAAAATGGTGAAGGGGTATACTGAAATTCTTTTGGAGAGAAGTTTTATTTCTCCCCCCATTTTCTTCTCTCGCATTCTTTTTATAAATCTTCATGAAGATTGTAAAAGAACTTTAGATATTCTCAAATACTGCCATTTTTGCCGACAGTTTTTCAGCATTCATAAAAAAGTACAAGCAGAAAGCATGATTTTTTTGGAAACAACCTTCAGGAAAATGATTGATCTGGAGTTGTCTTGCCAGATGCGAGGAAACATATATTATAGGGGCGATGAATAAGATTTCAAATATGCGAGAAAACGTGTTCCATTTTTCTGTATTTTATTTTTCTCAAAGTGGGTGGTCTTACGTCAACTTTGTCATTATAAATATGCTTTTATGTTGCAAAATATGCCCGAGGATACAAAACAAAATCCCTTTAAAGCTTCAAATTTTAAAGAAATCATGTTAAATAAGATTTTTTAAAAAAAGAACGTCTTACGTCATTCGATACTATGCTAATATTTCACTTTACTGTAAATATGACTAAAAAATATTTCGGATAAAATTAGCTGTTTGCAGATATTTCTCGTAATTATCATCACAATGTATTGATGCAGTTATGTACCGCATAACTGTACGCAGTTCATTTGTTTTTAGATTATCCCCTGTCATTTTTTCTGCTTGTTTTACGTCAACATAGCAACAAAGGTCGTAAGCATCATCTTTAATTCCATCGCACATCATTTGGATAATTGGAGGACTCTGCCCTCTAAATTGAATTTAAATTTAAATTCGACTAGAATGTACTGAATGTTAGGAGAATGAGATACCAATAATGAAAAGCCCTTTTTACTAGATAACAATTTAAAGTTAACATATCTGTTGTCAGTATCTCTTGCTAATACTTACGTTTAAAAATGTTAAACTTATATTTTTTCCTATTATGAGGTTGTACTATAATGATTCATTTTTTTTTGCATAATTACCTCATTTGCTCTTCATCATTTATTCATCTTTATTACCTTAATGACTAACTTAAGAAATCACATTCCCCTTTATTAAATTAATAAATTATTCATTTCTATTACATTATAATACATTATTCTCCTAAACTAGATAATTTACTCATCTTTATTACTCAAAAGTTTATTACATGTATAATATGTAAGAAATTAATGAAATTATCTTTCAGTTCTAGTAAATTTGATAAAGTAGAAGAATCATTTGAAGGGACTGAGTATTTATTAGCACCACATTTTGTACGTGAAGTTCGAATAAAAGTATAAAATACATACTCTGAATAAAAAAAAAAATATTCTAATTTTCTGTCTCCGTGACTCCGCACTTTATTCTCTCCATATAAAGGAAACTCCATACAAAGAAAAGGGTGTTTCAGATTCAAAGTACGCGCTGTACATAAAGGGAATTAAAATGGACGATAACAAACATTTATTATTGGTGTTTAAAATAGTGCAGATGCATGTAACTCATTGAGAAAAAAAGCACAAGAAGCCGATACGAATTAACACCTTTATGTTACTTAAGTCACATTGTGAAGCTAAACAAGTGAGAAAGAGCTTAGTAACTTCGCAATTAAGGCCACATGAAAATTATTGGCGACGGACCTTGTAATGTTGAGCCACAGTCAAAGGACGAAAACCACAAATGAGTCCGTATCTCAATCCTAACTTCCACCTCGCGTAAACGTGAAGACTTTGAGCCTCGACAAATTTCACTTGATCCAATGCTTCTACAAAGCAGGCTTTCATGGCATCAGGGGCTGTGGTAGCCCAATGGTCAAGGCATCGGATCGTGGCTGGTCTTGTCACGAGTTTGAGCCCAGTACCACTAAAGACCCGCCGTGTGTGGGGAGCGTTGCACGTTAAATCTGTCGAGAGCTCAAACGTCCTTCCGTGATGTGGTGTGTTAGCTAGGAGAGGGGGTGCCAGCTCAGATGTCATCCATGTCACTTGACCATGGTTCAAAATTACATGGTCCGTCGCCAAAAGCGCGTGTGCAGCTGAACAGTGCGACATTAATATTCGCTCACTCATTCACATTCAGTGGCATCAGAACTCAAACCCGTGACTCAAAAACGCCGGCCACGAGCTCAGGACGATGTCCGTGGCCATTTGAAGTTACACGAGAGGTTAAATAGTGAATTCGAGTCTTGATGTACTAAAGACTTATTGTGTGGATGGACTGATACACAAATCTGTCGAAATTCAAAGTCATCACATTGGAGTGAAAAATTTCGGAATGGAAGTCTGTTTCCGTGACATCCTATTCACATGACTGTAGTTCAGATTTATGAGGTGGCCGCGGTAGCCAAGTGGTCAAGGTATCGGATCATGGCTGGCTTTGTCACGTGTTCGAACCCAGTACCACTAAAGAACCGCCGTGTAGAGAAGCGATTAACGTTAAATCTGTCGAGAGCTCAAACGTCCTCCCGTTGGTGTGGTAGTTCGGAGAAGGGGGATGTCAGCTCAGGTGTCGTCCACGTCACTTGACCATGGCTCAAAATATTACGTAGTTAGTCGTCAAAAGCCTTCGTGTAGCTGAACAGTGCGACGTTAATATTTACTCACTCACGCACTCAGATTTATGAGGTTCTTTGTCAATCTCGCTCTCTTTCTTCCTTAGAGTACAACGTTTATAATAAACTAATCAACAATCATAAATATTATTTCTACATAAAAATTACCATGGACAAGCTAAGTTCTAATTAGCAACCAATTAACAGATAATGCAGAAGAAATATTTTTGTGTTTATATCCTTCAGAGTATTGCAAATGATTTATTGATATGAAAATAGCCTTACACAAAAGAAAAAATAGTAGATAAATTAGAAATAACTGAAACGAGAGAAAGGGTTCTTTATTGAAAATATATCTTTAAAATGAAATGATGGATTCTCCCACCCCTCAGAGAGATTTTAAATTTCATTAACCCACTTAATAAACGAGCCTCAGCGAAGTAGTTGGGTCCATCCCAGTTCCATTTCCTCTCGTCTGAAGAAACCGGTCTATAAATCAAATCTTTCATAAGAAAAACTCGGGCGTGCGTCTGAGGAGAAGCTCACCTGCTCATATCTTCACTTCCTCTCGCAGGTTACGTGAATAAATGGCCACCGAAATCTTTCTTTTGTGAAAGTGATGATAGACTGAAACTACGCGAAGGGGGTGTCTTCTTTTTTTGCCATCTTCTTTTTCTGTGCGGGAGGGGTATAGAAGGGGGTGTTTTTGCGCAGAGACAGCCCTCCTTTTGCGTTATTATTGCAATATTAATGTTCGTTTTCCTTCCTCGGTTCGCGAGAGAGAGGGCTGGAAAACTTTTGCACAATGGGAAGATGGATGTTGGAGAATACAAAGTTTTCATCCCTGGCCCGTTAAATGTTATGAAAAAAACCCCGGAGAGGGGCTAAATACATATTTTGTGTGGGGTTCTCCGCGGGATAAAAAGTATTACTAACATTCTTTGGTAGAAAAAAATGCTTGGAAACTCTCCAGCCGGTTTTGCTCAAATTTAGCCAAGAGCCTATTTACATTACACAAATCTAAGATAGTAACTCTTTGAAATGTCTGGCGTTAAGGAGTTCCATAATCTTACACTTCGCTTTGCTTGAAATATTGTTTAAAAGTTAATAACTCTATACAAAAGAAGCTTTGAATTAGTATTACTCTCGACAGCACTTACCTATTATAGCACCCATATTGGCGACATTATATAAAAAGAAGCACATAGTAGCCAGTTCAGCACGTACAACATGTGCAAACTTGGCGAATTATCTTTAACGTGTTGCCATAGTACGTAAATACCCTCTCGACATACGTTTTCGAACTAATGACGAATCCAAAAAATTTGATTTAATTTTTTATTGATGTTATCCTTTGAAGTATCAATAGAGATGATGGTATTGGACTTCGTAATTTTCAGCCGCAGCAAGTGACGAATACGAAACCTCTGCTAGTACCAACCCACTTTTCATATCACGCCAACATAAATATGACAAAACCAACTCTTTTTTTTCTATAAAAATGACAACTATTATGGGAATAACACTTATAATTTGATATTTTGTCGTGATAGAATCTTACTATTCGGGAAAAGAGAACAAAATAATTTATTTTTAAATTTCATACCTTTTTCCATCGAATATTTTTATTTTGATTGATTGTTCTTTTAAACTGAAACACAAAGATACACCAAGGCTATTGGCAACGGATATCTCGTAATTTTGAACTGCAGTCAAGAGACGGGGTCAATGCCCATCTGACACCATACCCTCCACATCCCCTCATAGCGACACGTACTCTTCCCGCAACATCCACATTGTGGGGGGGAGCAGTGTTCCAGGGGTCCCAAAGCCTGACTACCGCCAAGTACCTACCCTTTGTAAAATCCAACTAGGGAGCCCAAATGTTATCCGTTACTCCACTGGCCAACGTTGGGACATTAAACCTCTATCTAGTTAGCTGTGCTTCAGCCTCTCTTCACGGTGGCTTTTTCATTCTAAATTTCCACACAATTTATAAAATTTTTACACTAATATACGAGTAACATATTATGTGTGTTTAGAAAATATCACCCACAAAACACCAAAAGGGAAAACACCTCACCAACACAGAGTGTTCACAATATACATTTCCTTAAAATATGTATATATATGAATACGGGAATTGCTTTCACAATATTCACCCCCCTTTCCAGAAAAAAAAAGACATTTGAAACTGTGCAATACCCTTCCTTTTTATAATCCCATAGACCCCAATTTCAGCGGAAAATTTGCTTGTGCGTCGGGAGATGAACTTTATTTGCAGAACATAAATGGAAAAAGAACGAATAAAAGCGGAGGAGGAGTTTAAAAGAAATTTCGAATGTGTAGTAACGATCACATGAGTAAACGAGAAACCGAACTGCAATGCTCGTAATAGCATTTGGAATACGGAAAACACGTTTTCGAGCACTTTTTCCACTAGAGTTTTCCCCCAAGAAAAAAAGAGGTTTTCTTTTTCTTTTTCTATCTTTTTCGTGTTCTTTGGATTCGGATACTTGGGTGTTTGGGAGTGTGGAAGAATGGATGATTTTTATAGTGTCTTCACTGTTTGGCGTACTTATCACCGATCCGTATGTGCCAGTCCAACAAATGAGTTTATAGTTTAGTGTACCTTTTTTCTTTGTGTGTTTAGTTTTTATCGTTCTAGCAGGTAATCTTACACTGTATAAGTGTTCTTTTTTTACTCTTATTTTAAGAAGTTGATGTTTCTTATATGGTTTTGTTGTATTTAATATTTTAAAGAATTCCGTGTTTTCAACTGGGTCAATTTCAGTTGAAATTTAAAACATTTAGTTTACTGTTTTTCAATAAAAGTTTCAAAAATTAATATATTTAATATGCATTTCATCTTTCACGTCTACATATCAGTATCAGGCAATAAAAACTGTAATGTGACATGATTTAAATCACATATAAATTTATTTTATACGATAAAGATGGAAAGGAAAATGTAAAGAAGTTTATCTAGCAATTAAAATATTACTTTACTGAAAGGTTTTTAAAACCCTCGAGGGAAAATAATATTAAAATATATTCTTACAAGGAAGTAACATTTTTGAAGAAAAGAAGTTGATAACAATCAAAATAATACATATGAAAATCTTTAATTTGCCTAAAAACATTTTTCTAGTAGAATCAATTGATTTCTTGCAGTCATTGACGGGTAAGGAGATTTCTTGTTATTTTAGTTGCATATTTAGTAAACTAAAACACACAACACAAAAAGTAATGAACCACAACACAATGACATGTGGACATTAAGAAAATAGATAAAATCATGCTTTGTTCACTTCGCAGAGATCTCAGCTTTTATAGTTTTCTCAATCCGAAGCTTTTAGAATCATATAATTTCCGATAAGGTCTTCTATGATTGGTAAAAATGCGTGAATGATGCAACATTGCCTCATCTTGTTTTAAAAAAAAAGAACGCGGAAAACTTTTAGAAGATAAAGGTTTGATTAACGGTATATTTTTCGTTAGGTGGGCAAACTGAAACGCCTTGGAGGACTGAAGATCATTATGAATAAAATAAAATTTCTAAAGAGAAAATTTAAGTGGTAAATTATTACATATACGTATGTAATAATTCCTGTTAATATTATCTTGAGGGCTTTTTAATTTGTAAGGGTCCTGACACTCCAGGACTTCGCGTAAATAAATAATTGTTATCTACCCGCTTAATGAGGATTAACTGTAACTTTAAACGCTTGAAAATAATGTAGTTAGCTAATTTAGAGCAGTCATTATGAAACCCTATTGTACGCGCGATAGCAGTCCACCAGTCACAAGAGCAGTCCACGGTTTAGTGTGTTTTGAAACTTCCGGTTGCCGTTTTGGATATAAACCTCGCTATCAGGAAAAGTTTTCATGCCGCTGTTTGTATATATAAAGTAACGCTACTCTTGTGTGCACCATCTTATGATCTATTTTTGTGTGAGAGCGTTCTCTACATGAATTGAAAAATGAAGATATAAAATCCACCAAGTCTCTTCCATACTGACAATACAAGATTATCACATCCCTTCTAGATGAAATTATCACTAGTTGAATACTAAAAAGAAGGTCCAGTGGTCGAGCGGTAGCGTATTGCGCTTCAAAACCACTGGTCCGGGTTCTATTTCCGGGCTGGGCAAGGTCGACTCAACCTTTCATCCATACTCCAGTGGGTTGATAAATGAGTACCAAGCTTGCTTGGGGACTTAAACACTGAGGGTCTTGCTTCAGGCTGACCACCTGATCTGAACATCTGCTGATGCACCTCAACGCGCAATGGTCACGTATACTGGGATGGGCACACTAGGCCATGGTCCTCATGGGCTGTTGCGCCACTGAGTTTGAGTTTAAATACAAGAAATTATTCCACTCGTCGGATGATTTCATATATATGTATAAATAGATATAAGCTGTCAAACCGCCTAATGTAAAATTAAATTGAGATGCAAGAAACATATTTAACACCTGTATTCCATTTTATTAGATTGTACGGGAACATTTTTAGTGTATTTTTAAGACACGTCAAAACTTTTCGGAAACAAATTCCATCAATCATGGCTGGCACGATTCGATTTTACCAATTCTCAATCGCGCTTATCACAACAACCTAAATCAATAAATCATTCGCTTTTTTTTACAGGTGATATTCAATTTTGGAACGGGGTAAACAACTCTAATTAATTAAAACAAGAACTTCCCATCTCGTTCGATGATTCCACAGATGCTAATTTCGAACACAACCATCGATTTCAAACGAAATCTCTTTATTCTTTTTTTTCAGCCACCAACAGTTCGA
Source organism: Trichonephila clavipes (assembly GCA_019973935.1). Taxonomy (NCBI): domain Eukaryota; kingdom Metazoa; phylum Arthropoda; class Arachnida; order Araneae; family Nephilidae; genus Trichonephila; species Trichonephila clavipes. The sequence continues at coordinate 435,887 of BMAU01015641.1, read as the reverse complement.
TTTTACCCAATGGAGACGAAATCCTGCATCCCAAATCGATGGGTTCAGCATTGACTCCCGTTGCGTATCATCTCGTGGCTCATTTCACTTCATTTCACACGGCGAAGATCGACGAATCCTTCTGCCAGGTGAGGGCTTAGCGCGCGCTTTAATTATCGATCAAAATGGCGATGTGGAATTGCGGAGGCAGCGAAGTTTTCCAGAGTCCGGTGGCATTAGCATGAATCAAAGTTTCCCTCCCCCCCCCCGGAGTGACAGATTGATGTTTTGGCGAATTCCTGTTCGGCCATTGAGGAGGGGGAAGGGAAGAAATGACGTCAGAGAGGAATGTTCGACAAGGAAACACAATCTGTAACTCTAGAAAGACCAGAAATTGTTTGCAACTAAATATTGAATCTGGATTTGTGAAGAACTTTGCGGACAGAAAAGACTATTTACTGGACTATAAGTTTCATTGTTGAAAGAGATTCATCAAATGTTCCAAAACAATTCTGTAAAATGACATATAGGGCAATGTGCAATCAAATATAGAATAAATATTAACAAGTAAACTTAAATTTATCATTTATGTGTAGCTATTCAGGACAGCGTGACGTAGAACGTTGAATAGTTGTCGAAAGAGAGCCATCAGATGCTCTAAAATAATTTTAGATTTTTTATAACTGGAGGGCGCAAATAACAACCCGCGGGCTATATGCGGCCCGAAAAGAAATTTATTGGGAGACAGTCAGAAATCTAAATTTTGAAGAAATATTTTCCATATTTGAGTAAACATATATTTGTGAGCAAGTTTTTCTTGAATGAAGATCAGCAAGGGTAGAGCAGCATTATTTTTTTGTATTGTTAAGAAAATAAAGTATGTTACGTGTTTCTTAACACAATTCGTATCGTGTACGTAAATTTACTAGCCCAAAGTACACCTTTTTCAAAATTCATTTATAAAAGAATCCTATTATATAAGGCTTATCAAAAGCATTTTCATTTACCATTTTAAACACATCAAAGTTAGGTTTTCAATTTTTCTATCATGCATTTAAACAGTTATTTCAAGTGGGAGTTCATGGCCTAATTTTAGGCATAAAGAAAGATTCATAGGCACAAAAGTTTCGAACCACTGCTCTAGAATGACATTATATAAAACTAATGTACAATCAATGTTCGGAAATCAACTATAGAAACGATTGTACTACTAAAATCCAAAAGAGAATTATATTATAGCTAATAGATGTCTTAATGGAATACGAAATTATATGAAATCAAATTTAATCAAAGGAAAAACAAAGGTTCTATTGCATAAAAGTCTTTTAAGATCAGTACTAATTTATGTATGTGAAACTTGCCCCATGTCTCGAACAGATGAGAACATGATAAATAACTTTGAAAGGACGATTTTAAGATTCATTCTTGGAGGAATTCAGGAAAGTGGAACATGGCGAAAATAAAATCAAATTTAGAGCTCTATCAATTATATAAAGAATCTGACTGTGTTAACTTCATCAAAATATAACAAACTAAATGAGCAGGTAACGTTATCAGAATGAACGAAGACCGCACCATATTAAAAAGTCTTCAATGCTCAATCAATTGGCCCACGAAGAAAGGACAAGCCAAATCTTAGATGAATTGATGGCCTAGAAAAAGGTTTCGTAGCTTTGAGAACTAGGAGTTGGTGAAAACTAGCAGGAAGAAGCCTGCCCAGAAAAGGCTTCTTGAGAAGGCCAAAGCCCACCCTGGGTTGTCGTGCCACTGAGGAAGGAAGGAATGTACAATCAAATATGGAATACATATTAATCAATTAATAGTAAATTATCAGTCTTGTGTATAACCTTGCGATACATTGTATTGTAGTTTAATGGAAGGCAAATTATTTGGAATTGGGAAATGGAATTATGGGTATATTTGGCGGATATGACAACTTTAGAAAAATATATTTAAAAGCCTTGAAAGTCACAAGAATAATCGAAAAAAAGCTTTTAAATTGCCTAGATAAACAAATCGAAAACCTGAACGTTAAAATCACAAAAATAACCCAACATGTTCATATTTCCTTAGTCCTATAACCGTACTTGAAATTAAAGGATCATATTTAATTACTCCTAAGAAAAGCTTGTTCCATGATGTTATCAAAATATGAATCTTACTTGTGAGCTACTTGAGGATTTGTAACCATATCGTTGTTGATATCGGCTATAATACGTCGAAAGCTCTTACTAATTTGGCGTATTATATCTCAGAAAATATATTCGATGCCGAAAACTAATTGGCAAAAAGAGGTTCATTAAAACAGAATATTGAGAAGATTTGGTGTATTAATAATATAAGGCTATAACTGAGATCTTTTCGTCATCCAGCCTAGAAGCAGAAAAAAAAGCAATTAACTTAGAAAACAAATATTCTGCAAGGAGTGAAATTGCAGCCAACGAAGCACAACATAACCCTAATTATAGGAAATTATAAGTCATATTTTGAAATAGGGAAAGTATTCTTTTCGTACAAATTAATATAAATTAGAAAGGAATATATTATAGGAAACAGCTAGCTGTGTTACAACAAAGCAAGCTTATATTTCATAGCTAATTACGCAGATATAAAAGATTCTAACAAATAATTACTGTGACATCTTACAATCTTTTTGGAGTACTGATAATTGAAAAATAATACTTTGAGAATTAAATGAGAATTTTTAGAGCATGAAAACAGATTTTATGATGAAAAATTGATTTATTTACATTTTTACGACGGAAATATGAACCATTATTTCCCTCGACACCCAATTTTAATCATTAGGGAGTTTTAGCTTAGAACTGCCTGTTTTCTTCTGACACATTTCAACGAATTTTGTAATTTAGATTTACATATATTTATATTATATTGTATCCTACCCTTGTAAAGTTAAATGCATTTCATTTTTAAAAATGGGAAATAATTTTAGAAATACATTTTCCCCAAGATATTAGGTGGCTGTGATAGCCTAGTAATAAAGGTAACGGACTTGTGGCCAGCTGTCACGAGTTCGAGCCTAGTACCGCTGAAGACCCGCCACGTAGGGGGAGATACACGTTAAATCTGCCGAGGCTCAAATGTCTTCCTGTTGGTGTGGAAGTTAGGAGACGGGGCGCTAGATCAGTTGTCATCTCGTCACTTGACCATGGTTCAAAATTATGGGGTCCGTCACCAAAACCCTCCAGTAGTTGAATTATGCAACTGCAATATTTACTCACTGAGACAAGTTATTAGTTTAATTTTGCTAATTCTTTATCGATGCTGTACTACAATGCGCTAAATTTATAATAAATTAACACAATAATTACTTGTAAAATATTAATATTGTAACGACGTGGCACAGAGGAGGCTTGACACATAGCACACGATAGACTCGAAAGAGGGCGCTGCTGTGAACTGTTTGGGCTTTGAGCGGGAAGGAGAGAAGAAGAAGAAGGTGGTCTCGAACGTAAAATGGACGAAGCTGCCTGTAGTTCCTGATGCGACTTTTAATTGTAAATGAAATTAATATAGTGATGTGTTTTGAAGGATATAATAAAAACGGTAAATCCGGTTAATTAGAGGTGATTAATTCAACTACAAGACGATCTTACAATATGCTACAGTATAATGCACTCAATGCAATTTTGTATCCACTCATCTAAAAAGAAAGCGGACGAAGAACTGATCTTTGTTTAATCGTTTATTAACTTTCACTCTAATACAAAAGTATTGCTATTGCTAAAGGACTTCATAAATTTGAACTTTAGTCAAATGCCGATAACGATACTCAACTTTTAAAGCTTCTGCCCTGCATCAACTTGTGAACTTTGAGCCAAGAAAGATTTAAAGCGCATCATCCATAGTAGATATTCTTCAGTGGCACCAAGCTCCAAATCCATGGTCTGACAAAATCAACCTCGAACAGCCATGTAGAGGGGCTAATGAACGTTAGATCTGTCGTGGCTTAATGTCCTCCCTTGGCAAGGTGTAGTACGGTGGAGAGGGGAATGCCGGCTCAGGTATCGCCCTCGCCACTTGACGGTGGCTCAAAATTCAGGGATCCGTTGCTTAAACTCCTCGCGTTGCTTTTAAAGTGTGACGTTAACCCTCTCGCTGCGTATTCCGCGATTTCCACGGTTATGCATTTTTCCGACTATTTAGCTGTGCAATCCGTGCTGCTCATGTTTATGTTTTCATTTCTGGTTTTATGTTCGTATTTTGATTATCTACTTCTATATTTTAAAATAAAAACTCTTTTACAAAATTTTTTTTGTATATTTTAATTCTAAAATGTTGATTTAACATGTAGATTTAAAAATCGCAATAAAACCATACGCAGTTTTTGAACATACTTTGATAAAATAACTTCGCAGCGAGAGGATTAATAAACACTCACGCAAAGTCCACAATGAGCAGCAATGTTCACTTGGTTACCGTAGAAGAAAAATGAAGAAATCAGTTAAGTATACCAAACGTATATCAAATCATCAAATATTGTTTTTCATCAGTCAGCACAACCCTTAATGGGTTAGTCAAGATTTCGCAAACCTTTCCATAGTCTACAACAGTAACGGGCATTAAGTCAATCGCGAACGACCGGTGGACCGTCAGGACATTTTGGGGGATAACAACCTTTACTAAAATCTATGACGCACATCCTAAAAGAAACATATTTTTGGAACACGATTGCCAGCCAGACTGGAAAATCGGTACTTCGCAATTGATGTGACTGTGTTTATTTGAGCTAATGATTCGATAAATGCGTAGACGCCCGTGTAACTTCATTGGATGTGAACAATGATGCTTAAGACTATAGTTCACTGTCACTATAGGGAAAAAACGATCACTGCGATGCCAGCTATAAAAATGATTTTTTCCCCACAAGCCGACTCAATCTGAATTCACACCAAGGCGTACAAACGTCAAGTGTCTAGCGCCTAGCCAATCAGAGACTCCATCTCGGGCGAAATAAAGTCTCTGATTGGCTAGACACTCGACATTTGTACGCCTTGGTGTGAATGCAGCTTTAAAGGGAGAAGAAATGTGGATGATCAGCTCTTCCCATGATAGCACGGTATTGGCTATTGAGATATCCTCCATCACCCCAGCGATTTCAAGGGATTGAGTTCTCGAGTATGTCATGCCTTGCGATGGCGCAGGAATTGGCACTGAACTATTGTAAGTACATACCTCGGTTTCGGATTCATTGGTTCACATATGTTCTATGTTCGCTACATTGAATAAGCCTACGTTCCATGGTCTAGCAGTCACTCATAGTTTTTTAAGCATTCAACTTGAAATTTTGTGTTGCTCTCGTGTCTTTGTAGTAAAAATAGTAATATATCATATTTTAAAAGACGAGTAGAAAGTTGAAAACAAGTGTCAAGAAAATAAAACATACAATTTTTATACATAATGGTTACACCTACGCCACTGGGTAGACCGCAACACCTGAAAGACATTACAAGTAGCCCGTACCCTGAAAAAGTCCACCCACACCCGGTCTACAACGGCCAAAATTTTACAATAAAACTGAATCATTAAGAGGGGTAATTATTATTCAACTGGTGCTCTTAGGAAGAGAATTGATATATACACTGCTAGACAATTGCTAAGGACGGATCACAAATTGCTATGTAGCATAACATTAAGCGAGACATGAGGCCTAGTAGGATAAATACAGTTTCCACACTGTTCAGACATTAGAATAAAGAATATTTATTGTTCTGGAAAGTACAAAAGCTGTCAAACATCTGAAAGAAAAAAAAATGTTCATTTGATCTGCGTACGGAGAAATGGAACAATGCATCTAAAAGTCAGCAGGCACCTTAAAGAAAGGTATCAGTACGGGATATGTCTACCGTGGAGTGTGATGCAACATTCCACACGTCGTGCCATACTTTGCACAACATTATCCAGCAGCTAGTGAGGTAATTTATCCCATTCCTCTGTGAGTGCACGGATGAGGGTGTTCTTGCTTGTCGGAGGATAGTTTCGACCAGCAACTTGCCTCCCCAAAGCATCCCACACATTTTCAATAGGATTTAGATCTGGAGAACGTGCTGGCCATACGAGACGTTGAATACTCTCGCTGTCTATACAATCCTGAACAGCGAGTGTTCGATGACATGTTGCGTTGTCGTCCATAAAAACAAATTTATCACCGACAGCACCACGGAAAAGACGAATATGAGGAAGTAGAACTTCATCAAAATGTATCGTTGGCCCGTCATAGTCCCATTCGCAACCACATGTAGGCGCGTGCGGCCATTGATCATGATGCCGGCCCACACCATGATACTGCATGTCGGATATCGGTCCTTTTCCTGGATATTTTCTGGACGATAAGCAGTACCACTCTCGCGCCAGATCAGTTGGCGTCTACAATCCGATGACAGACTGAACCTACTCTCATCTGAGAATAGTACGCATGCCCAGTCCTGTTCAGTCCAATTGTGATGCTCACGACACCATTGCAAATGGGCAGTATGGTGCTGTTTGGTCAATGGGACACACACAACAGGTCTGCGTGCGTATAGTCCTCCTCCCCTCAAACGTCTGGCAACAGTTTTTCGGGAGATCTGCTTTCCTGAGGCAGCAAGAAACTGATTTGCCACCTGCTGAGCTGTGGTGCGCCTGTTCTTTTTTGTTGATAGGACGATATATCTGTCTTCTGCAGGCGTCGTACTTCTAACACGACCTCCCCCGTGCCGTCTACTACACATTCCAGTAGTTTTAAATGCCTTCCACAGCCGTGAAACAACGCTGTGAGCGATGTCGAACTCCCTGGCAACATCTGTTATTTTTCGTCCTTCTTCGATCTTTCCAATAATTCGTCCACGCATAAAATCATCTATGTGATGTCGGGAAGACATGCCAAAAATTTTAAGTTCGTCTATTAAATCTTTCCTGTAAAACTTTGACTTGAAACAACAACTGTCCACACGTGTCAAAACCTTTAAAGCTCTTATGAACGCTATCACGTGATGAACAGACGTGGAAAAAAAATTTGCATACTCATACTTCTTACTAATATCCCGCACTTATTCTAATTTTCTACATTTTGCTTCCTTTTATTTTGTGGTTGCTATGAATGATAGTGTTATCCGTCCTTAGCAATTGTCCAGCAGTGTATATATATATAATATATTTAATTATCAAAACGAAACAAAAATGATACATAAATAAAGGATTTTATAATTTCTGAGGGGTAGACTTAAAGCTAACAAAAACTTACATCATCTGTAATCAATGCCTACAAAGCCATTAACTTGTACATTACTTTAAGAAAAACATGCATTAAATAAAATGAGTTTTTATTTCCTTTGCATGCATAAACTAAAACACAAAACATTATCAAGCAGTTTGCTAATCCTTTACAGCTCGCCTCTTCTACTGTTGATACACTAGTCAATATTGACACTTGCTCCATGCCTTTACAGACGCCCCACCTTAGACTGCTCCGCCTACGTGTGATTTTGATTAAACAGGGGAAGAGGGAGAGACAAACGATAACCAGGGTAAAGGCAGAGGGGGTCGGAGAAGAGCAATTTCGTTCGAACTTTCCTCAGTTCCGAGATTATGAGATTCTGTTTGCGCAAGACGATAATTGAATTTAAACATCGTTCACAGAGTTGATAAAATGCTTAATATTAATTTAAGGTTAAAGTTACAGAGATAAAAGAATAATGATTAGGCAAGAGGGTGAGAAATTTCATAAGAGTCGCTAAGATTTCTGCGTGGGAAACGACAGAACAGTAAAAAAAATAATAAATAACTAGTAATCCTTTATTACATTGTGCAATTAAGATTCTTAATCCTTTGCATTCACAAAACTGAAGTTTGAACTACAAAATAGGTATTTCCGTGTCGCGTGAAAGATTTAAACGTTAATTGTGAAAAGTATTGATGTCAAAATGAGAAAATCATAATTCTTTCGTGGATGACACTTAAACAAGATCTGTCATAACTAATTAGTTAAAAAAAGCTCGAAGTAATTAGAAATTAGAAAAATTCCCATTCAACAATTTAATAAGTGTGAGAAGGCCGGCTGGGTGGCGTAGTTGGTGCGTCGCTGGCTTTCTGTATCAAAGGTTGCGAGTTTGGCCCCTGCTCAAGTCGGTGGATTTTCATGATGCAGAAAATCAGCGGCCATGTCGTATGATTATGCGGCATAAAAAAGATCTCTTAGTGTCCGTTTGGCTGAGATGCTCTCGGCAAAATTAAATTTCTAAGTACAAATTTTGCATCGACAGAGCTCAGGTGCTTCTCTCTGGGGAAGAAACTGGGTGTCAAAATTACTTGTGGTAATTAGCATCGCCTAAATGGTGTCGCATTAAAAAGTGATACCAGGTTCTGGGGAATGGACTAGGTCTGCAAAGGTAGAAATACTAATACGCAGCCCCCTTAGAGGAGAAAAAAGATAACTAATTAATATAAATATTTCTTAAATGTGTTTGTGAAGATTATGCATCAGACAGGAATAATAAAAATAATAAATTTGAAATGCATCCTATATTTTTTAAAGTCTGTATGATTTTATGAGTTTTATTTTAACCATTACAGGACGGACGATCGATAATTATATTGAAAAAATATAGGACGTGCTTGGTTCGAAAATTTACCCAGCACAGCTCTTTTACTTTTTAACTGTTTTTTGAACATTCCTCTGGTCTGTCAATATCCATAAACGTCAATCACTTGAAGGAATTATCTTGCTTTTAGATGAAGCGAGGTTATAAAATCCCTTTTTCCCATTTTACTTTCTAAACCTTAAAGATTTCCATTGTTCAGTAGGCTACAGCGCGTTATTTTTTTGCCATTATGCGTAGACACATAGTTTTATGAATACCTGGAAAAGAGGGATAAGGTAGAACAGACGAAAGTCCTCTAAAAGGCAGTGTCTCTCCTCGAATTTCTTCTCAAACTTCTATTTACCTAGACATTAATGAGCTAAATTAAGGTTAGTCCCACATGATAAATACAATCACGTAATCTCTACTGATTTCAAAACTGACATCAGACGTACTTGTTATACTTATAAAAATTGAATTCAAATTCAAATTTGTTTATTTAGTAAAGAAGTTCAAATATGAAGATACGTCAAAAAGTTCTTTACATTATTTTTAAAAAACCTTTATTATACATATACTTTTAAATTAAGTGTATTTATTTCTCTATGTGCATTATTATTGTTCAAAAATATGTCTTTTTAAAAGAATCTGCAAAAAGCTAAAGTTGCCAAAAGAGAAGTGAATAAACTGATTGGCTGGGAACACATGATTGCACGTATCATGTGACTATGACGTCACATAAATTTAGCCTATTATAATGCTTAAAATCATTGTGATAAAAGAGATGGGAAATATAATTATGAATCGTTGCTAAGCACTTACATTCGACCATAATTTTATCAATTAACTCTAAAAGTGGCTATTTGTGTAAACATTTTTATTTTCCTTAAGTATTTAACGAGAGAAACATGACGGGAAACTGCTACCTTAGCTATTTTACAAACATTCACATCGTATTCAAAATCCTTATTGAGAAATAAAAAAGAAGAAACTATACCATTCACCTTAGTAAAATACGTTAAATGTAACAAGTTATTACTAGTTACAAAGTTACATTACTCGTCGCAACACTTAAAAATGTACTTATTTATCTGTCACGAACGAGTAATTTACCACTCTAACTACACTAGTCAGTATTAAACTAACAGTATTTAACCTAGTTTTCTTCTGAGTTACAAACTATCTAACGATAACTATTACACCACCCCCTTTATTTCGGAAGACGGGTACACAGTGAAGTCTGCGCGCATTAACCGGAGAAAGTTGGCCGATTACAACACAAACGTGTCTGCCAGGGTTGAAAAACGACCGGAGTCGGGCGTTCGTCTCCCGCAATCGTAAACAGGCATTACTCTGCCCCGATTAATCCTGAATTGCGACACCATAAAGGAGCTCCCCCGCCTCTTTCGCCCTTGTCTTTATTCGCGACAAGCCCCGGCATTCGACGAGGGGTGGCCGCTGCTAATTGGGTGAGACGGTTCTCGTCGTCGCGTCTTAATCACATCTGGATATTGAACCCTATACAGTGCGAGACTGTATAGATAGAGCCGATTGCTTTATCTTGCTCGTTACATTACCAACACACCAATGTTGATTGGATTTCAGATTTTTATTGAGAATGGAAGGGGAATTAAAGAAACTGATGTGGAATAAGCAAGGAGAAAAAAATTCTGTTTCTGAGTTAAAATCTATTTTTATTCAGGAACTACATTTTAAGGATATAAAAACAAGACGTATAAGTTAATATTGCTACGAGTTTTATGTAATGAATGTTTAAAATAGTACAAATATATGAAAGTGTATTACGTTAATATCACTTTCCGTTGTATTAATTTTATACTCGAATTGGAATACTCGCAAGTAACGCCGTTTCTTACATTATAATGACGATTCTAGGGAAACTTGGTGAAATGTTGGCGATAGAGCTAAGTTGGCATCATTTTGGTTCACCATGCTGGTGATTTGGTGACAATATGGATGCTTCTGGAAATTTTTGCAGAAATCTATAAAAATCACGATCTCTGATGATTGCGAATCTTTCGAGAAAGATTCATGTGGCCTATAAATAGGTCACTCACTAAAACTGAGTCAGTTTTGCTTCGACCGTTGAAAATTATTTGACCTATTAGGGGTTACTACTGAGGGAGTGCTTGCGAATAATCCTAATCATTACGTATTTGTATTTTTATACACTGATAAAGGTGTCTGAACGCTTTAGATGGTGTGAAGACGTTCTGGGATTTAATTTGCGAATTTTAGTGCTGTATCCTGTATTTCTGAGAATTGTTTTTGCACAATAAATTTTCATCGCCCTCAAACAACTGTTTTGTTCATTGGGACTAATAGCATAAAACCATTGGAATTCTGACCTACGTAACAATATATATTTAACTACATTCTAGAGCTGGTATGAGGTATCATCAATAACAATACTCACTAATAAAGCACTAGTCCCTTCTAATTTTTTGTATGGAAGATGTTGATTGAGCATGTGTGTACCTTTATGTATATTATTTTTTAACAAATATATATGACATTTTACATTTACATTGGTGCACAAATTGCCAGTTAAAAACAATATCATTAAGCATACAGCAAAGATGAAATAAATTATATCCAATTCTATACGCGAAATGCCAAAATATGAAATATTATTTGAATTTCTTAAAGTTGTAAAGCTGGATACGTAAAATCTAAATAGTCTATGTATGAGCTAATTTAAAGCAGTTTTATGTTTCATTAATTACAGCTCTTTTGCTCATATCATGTTAGTCGTTACTTGCTCGTTTTGCGTGGTATTTTATAATGTATCACTAGGTATCAAAAACTTAAAAACAATGTATGATTCTGCTCAAAAGTATTACTACAGCTGTTGTCTCTTGATTTAAAATGGACAGATTTGAGTTTCTAAAATGGAGGTATATATATTTATCTTTTACTCTCCCGTAACCTCCACCCAACTCAGAGTCAATTTCTGTAAAACTAATTGTTTCTTGATCTCTGCTCAACAAAAGAAATATACTTGTCGAAGTTTAAGTCTGTAGATCCAATAGTATAAAAACGGGATCATTTTATCTGCAACGCTATAATAACCTCTCGCATTCCTCGTTGGGTACCAATTACCTCAAACAGAGGATCTCAATTCAACGAAAGATACATGCTTGAAAAAGTTCATGTATGTTAGTGTAATAGCTAATAAATTGAATTTTTATCAATACGTCCCCGTAACTTCCTTCACCTCTACCCAAAAAGTCGATTTCCGTAAAACCCTTCCTTACAGGATACCTAGCATGTAGATCTAATTGCTCAAAATATAGGATTTTAGTTTATAACGACTCCTTAACCCCCTTCGGGAGTCGAATTCCTCAAAATTTGTTCGTGGCATATTTCTATTCAGAAAAACATCATTCCTGTGGAATTTCAAGTCTGTTTGTTTAACAGTTCCGATAATCTCGTGACAGACCGAATGAGTGAGTCACTTTTCTCCTATATATATATATATATATATATATATATATATATATATATATATATATATATATATATATATATATATATATATATATATATATATACATATATATATATATATATATATATATATATATATATATATATATATATATATATATATATATATATATATATATATATATATATATATATACTCGTATATACAGAAAGAGAGAGAGAGAGTGATTATAGATAGTACTACTTTGCTTAAAAATTAAATATTTTTTGTTTACAAGACATTTAAAATCTTATTCAGTTTCGAGTGAGATTTAAAGTTTTTCTTTATTATATCTAATCAACTACGCCAAATTTTGAATTTATGTTTAAAATTAAATTATAAAATATTCTTCACATCTGTGTAGTATGAAATATGAAGCGCATTTAACTCAATTTCTCTCTACTAAAAGAAATATAAAACTAAGAAAATTTCTTCTTTTTTTGTGAATAATATTTTTGCTTTAGTTAAAAAATTATTTTCATTTTCTTGCTAAAAAATATGAAGAACTTCTCTCTCTCTATGTTTGAATAACCAAAATAGAAAAATAAGTGAAAATACCGAATTCTGGAAATTACTCTTTTCCTAATTTATTTTAAAATAAACTATTTATTATAATAAAAATTACCCCTTAACAGTTCTATAAAATACATATATCAAGCTATACACATTAAAGCTGTCCTGCAATCAATCTGATTTGTTCCGCATTCTTTCCAAAATAGGTGGGGAAAAAACCTTGTTTACATTTACGGAAACACTTGAAGAATTCTCTTTCGATTAAATAGAAACATTGACTGCCTAAAGGCCACTCTGGATTAGCCCCAGTTCTAATCAAGCCCCGGAAATCTGTAAACAAGACTTCAACGCATCGCTTCGGAATCAGGATTGACAAGTGTTATCACCAGCCTCCCAAGACACTCGAGCGTTTCTCTCTAATCGGACAACCGGGCTATCCAATTAGCACTAATATCCCTCCATTGACATCGGGACTTGGAGCTTTTAAAGAAAGGAACACGCCCCTTAATTGTTTGTCCTTTTATAATGGGGCGCTGGGATGACACCGGAAACAGGCTGCCAGCAAAATCACTCCGTCCGCCCCGGTAATTAGGAAACCTTTCACCGTAATGAGTCTCCGCTGAAAGATTCATACTTGGGAGTCGGTCGTGGGTTAAATGGGTTTAAATGTCCATTGTGGGGGTCAGCGAGATGGGCTTAGGGTGTTGCGGATCAGGATTAATTTAACGGAAGACCGGTTGCACGGGCGTCCATTAGTCGGACCGTCTGGATGAGTGACAGATTAGTTTCCTGTAGAGGTCATTAAAATGCTTCTTCTCAGATTCGTGCTGGTAGGAGGAGTTTCATGTGATACCTGTTCTCATGGATTGAGAATTGATTCAAAAGACTAGAATATAAAGGGCAGGTTCAAGGGTGGTCAAGAAGTAAAGGATGTCAATTACCCGTGAATATAATTGACGATTTATTGCAAAAATTTCAAATTCTTCGGTATTGAGTCATTTGTCTGTATATACAGGATGATTCATAAAAATATACAGTTTCAATGCACTATAAATCAAGAACCAAGTAAGATATTTTATACCACCTGTAACAGAATTGTATGGAGCCATTTTAAGTTTTGTTAGCGACAGTCACAAATGTTCTACGTGTGAACCCCAAAGGCCGTATCACACGTACACGTTTCGAGAAATTTTTCGTCTAATTCGTACTAAATTTACTCAGTTACCATAGCAACGGCTTTCGAACAACTTTCTGCTGGCGAGATCAAAAAGTTGTTCCAAAAAAGTTGCTTGAGATTCCAGCTAATGGGGTTCTTAGGCACCCTACGTCATAAACAAGATGGCGGCTTCGATTTCGTCAAACGCATCAGGTATGGCATATAATATTTTGATGGTGTATAATATTTTAACGGCGTATAATACCTTAAAAAGGAAGGTGCTCCATTTCTGTTTACACCCATCAACAAAAGTGCGAGCAAAATAAAAGATATAATTTTGGGTGTTTGTTTGCCGTAGCAGAGAAATCAGCGAGTAATTTTTCAATGTGAAGACAGAGCACGGCTGACGTCAGAACATGTAGTTTTGTATACGGCAACCCTTCACCCTCAGATTGGAGGAAAAATTGGTCCAAAAAGGTGCACCAAAAATGTACGTGTGATACGGTCTTTAGCAGAGGAAGCGTTTAGCTTTGTTTTTAACTGTTTTATAACATCTGGAAAGTGTATACTTCTTTATGAACATGCCTGAATAAGCTGAATGTGAAGTTAAGAACATTTCACTTCTTTATGTAAAGTGAGTGTAAATTTATATCGCACAATAAAGAAACACGACAGCTATTGGCGATGAACTTCGTAGTCTTGAACCACGGTCAAGTTAAGAGAAGGAACCAAAACTGCCCCTCCCAAGCTACCACACCCGACCAACAAGATTTCGGGCCACAAAAGATTTAACGTGACAACCGATGCCTTACACAACAAATACATCAACCGCTATACACGGCGGATCTTCTGTGGCACTAGGACATGAACTTACGACACGCCGGCCATGAACTCATTACTTTGACCACTAGGCTTATGCCTCTACTTCTTTAAATGGAGATATTATATGCTAAAATAAGAACATACACCTTTTCTCTATCCTATCATTGAAAATTACTGTACCATTTGTAAATTTATTCGATTTATAATATTATACTTGGGATTTTATAATACCTTTCTTTCTTTTGTAACTATTGCATACTTAAAAAGTTATAAACTAGTTGTAAACACAAGAATTGAAATGCAGTGAATGTAAGACGAGAAAAGTTTTGGCGAGAGTGTACCGTAAGAAATAATTTTTCTTTGCGAAGAAAGAATTCAGTAGTAATTTGTTGTGATTGGGAAAAAAAAATAAACGATTTCTAATAGCTGGAAATTTATTTAGATCACGTAACATTAGAAATCTCCTTTCCCTTCTCAAAATTTAAATCCTTTTTACGGAAAATTAATTTTATAAATTATGCAAGCAAATTAATTCAGACTCTTAATTTAAGCAGACCAATATTTATTATGTACATGTGGTTGAAGTAGCCTAATTGCCATGGGTTACTTGCGCGTGATCATTGGTGCCATTGAAGACCCACCGTGTCGAGGGTTAATGCACGTTAAACCTGTCGTGACTCAATGCCCTCCCTGTTGCGTGGATTGGTAGTTTGCAGAAAGGATGTCAGCTCAGATATCGTCTTCGACTTTTGACTGAAGTTCAACAAGACGAGGTCTGTCGCTAATAGCCTTCGTGTTGCTTTAAGCTGCATTCACACCAAGACAGTCAGCGTCGAGCGTTGAACGTCTTGCCAATCAGATACTTCATTTCGCCCAAGATGAAGTCTCTGATTGGCTAGATGCTCAACGCTCTACGCTGACTGCCTTGGTGTGAATGCGGCTTTATAGTGTAACGTTGTGACGGGGATTTATTAGATTTTCTTACTAATCCTCTTGGGGAATGTTTGGAGCCAGAATGGCATTATTTCAATCCAATCCTCTCAAGAAGAAACCGCGATAAGCAGATTAGTTAATAGATATACATTGGAGCTTTAGCATTCGCGTGTTAGTCGAAAAGAAATCGAATAGTAGTAGAATAGAAGTCGGATAGTAGTAGAATAGAAGTCGGATAGTAGTAGAATAGAAGTCGGATAGTAGTGGAATGGAAGTAGAATAGTAGTAGAATGGAAGTAGAATAGTAGAATAGAATAGAAGGAGACAGAAAGCTGAGAGGCTTATCGCCGTGAGATATTGGTAAGGTATTAATTATAGAAGTGTAATTATAGAACGGACACAAGTGTGTTAAGAGATCTAAGGCAAATAAAGATTATGAGGTTAACTTCTTATAAAGATAGTGATTATAGGACATCAGGCGCTATTTACTTAGAATTTAGAATTACGTGATGTCACTCCTGTTTATATCCCTCTAGTGAGACTTGTGTTGCGTTGATCAATATATATTCAGAAAATAATAAATTAGATTTATTATGGCGAATTTGAGTGATCAATCATTTATTCCTACAAATCTAGGTCGTGTAGATGAAGAGATGATACCCCTGGTACGGGGGGTATCACAACGTTTACAAGCACTCAGTCACTTATTACGTGCATTTTCGAATACATTATTGTATGTATGAAAATACAATACCATGTATAAAAGTAATATTTAACTAATCTAAAGTTTCTTACTACAGCAAAAAGTAATGCTTCAAATTCGCGTCTGTCTTTTTATGTATCTCTTAAGCAGTAAAAAAATCTGCTTGCTTTTAATTTACTTCGCAATCCTGACGAAAAATGATACATTTTTAATAAAAACCATTACATTTTACTCTCTCTTGAAAATCTCGCCTCGTTTCTTTGAAATAATTTTCCCCCGTCGCTTCAAAACTTTCCCCCTTTTTCCTAACCCTTGTTTATTATAATTGCACATCAAATTCAAATACTTGACAGCACTCGAAGGATCCGAAATGATAGCCTTTTACTCTGAAAACGAAACACACCAGAATATATAAATCTTTGAAAGGAAAACCCTTTTCTCCCCCTTTTCCACCAGGTTACTTTTATTAAAACTTCCCCACAATAAGGTATCCTTTTAACAACGAAAACTCCTGTCTCTCCAGTTTCATTTATGCCCAGAGAGCACAAAAAAAGGAAAAATATCAACAGGAACAATAACAAAATTGGTGTCTCTCTCTCTCTCTTAACTTATCGTTCCAAGTCAAATCACAATTCACAATCGTGATGTCGGAGGAAGGTTTGCATTTCTTCGTAACAAATGAGCAGGAGGAAGCGAAGGCGTGTTCAAAAAGACTGTCAAAACTTTCGATTTTATTAAAGGCCCGCAGGAGTTTCAAGCCCAGATTAGAAGGACGAAAGGAGCAGAGAAAAAAAAGTGTTCCGGAGTAAATCCTTCCTATTGAAGGTTTATGGAAACAATTGGTAAATGTCGGACAGATGCATCGGCAGACAATAGAGTTGGGTTTGATGCATGCACCTTTCATGGTGTCAGCAACAGTCTTCTGATAGAATCCCTGTTTTGTTTATGGGGGACTAAGTGCATATTACGTGAGGGAAATTTCCCACAGGAAATGATAATCTTTCACGGAACAAAGAGATCTTTTTGAACTCAAGTTTATGCGTTGTTTCAGTTGTAAGGCATCTGCGAAATTAAGTATTGTTTTCCTAAAGCTCGACTAAAAGTTCAGTCAGAAGGTAGCAGGAATATAAGTCATACAAATGGTGAAGTCTTTTCAAACATAGAAATTGAACTACTTTATATTTTCCCAGCCAATGCAGCCAAATAATATAAACCTAAATGTGCTTTTAATTGTTTATGCTTGTATAGGGTTATTCATAATTTCCTCCTGGATTTCGAAACGATATAGTAAGAAACAGTAAGACGAATACAGCAAAAAGGAAGATTACAGAAAAAAAGGGAAGAATACAAAATAGTTTTATTTCCATACTTTAAAGGTGTTCTATCTGTGAAATCTTGATTACACGATTTACGTCAATGCGATAGCTCAGCTTCTGTTACACTCAACATGTACTATTCTTCGATAAAAACTCTTTGCGGACCGCTATTTGCCCATCTCTCTATATTGTATTTAAATACTAAGATATATGAACTTTGGTTTACATTTTATGTTATTTTTATAAATTTTGTATGAAATAGTGTAAATAATTTGTATTTTGATGTGTAATGCAATTATATTACTCTATGGTATATTTAATTTACATTAAAATTGTAATATTCGCAATCAATGCTGTCCTTTACGTTATAATAGTGATTCAATGGGAATTGGCGATAGAGCCAAGTTTGCATCGTTTTTGGCGACCAAAGTGACTTGGCAGACATGTTGGGGACCATTTTTGGCGAGTTCAAGACCTTATGGATTATTCAGGAAATTAGAGGAGAAATACACTAATCACGATCTATGACGCAAGCGGATCTTTCTCGAAGGATCCGTGAAGCCTATAAATAGGGAGACGCTTGCCTAAACTGAGTGAATATTGCTTTGACTAGCGATTAGTAGTCTTGTTTTGACCATGAGGTGTCTACTAGCGATTAGCTCGACTGTTGAGTAGAACGAGTGGCGCTTGTGAATAATATAATAATTATCGCATACTTGTATTTTAGACTTTGATAGTTGTGTTTGAGCGCTGTTGGAGGTATGAAGATCTTCTGAGATTTATTCTGCGAATTCCGCTGTGCATCTTGTATTTCAAAAATTGTTCATTTTTTTGACAATAAATTTCCATCGCTCCTGAAGAACTGTCTCGTTCTTTGCGACTGATTTGCATAAAATCTCCGAACCCGATCAAGTGCGAAAAATTTACTTCTAGGACAAAAAATTTACGATGCTGGTTGGTTTTGAATTAAGGTCCCAATAAAGTTACAAGGAAAGTTAAAGGCAAAGGAAGTCAAACTTCAGGATTTTAATCAAACCAAAAGGGGTACTTGATTTGATCCCTAGGCCTCGAAAATCCCACACCATACCGCGTGAAAAATTTAATACTCAGTACAGCTTTAAATCCATTATGCCACTTAAAGCCAGCAGTTGGATTTATCGCTGGTCGGGTAACTAGTAGTTACGGTCGCGAACTCGTAGCTGCCATGTCACGGGTTCGATCCCTAGTGCTACTGAAGACCTATCGTGTAGAGCAGCGATACTCAACCTGCGGCCCATCGAGTCCTTTTAAGTGGCCCGTTCTGTGCCCATTGCTCTGAAAAAATTCACTTATTTCAGAGCAATATAAAAATATTCGGTATCAAGAAATCAAATATATCAATTTTTCTCTTTTCAGTCGATGTCGTATGAGTGCGAATTGATATTCTTTTTCTATTTGTAACGGTTACGCTTAGTGATAACAGACAACAGTGGAGTAGTGTCAGTTCTATGGGTGGATCTAATTTTAAACTATATTTTTGTCTTGCAAGAGAAAAATATTCGAAGAAAATAGATCGTTTCAAAACGATTGGGAGGTTGACTATTTTTTAGTGAAAAACAGGCATGGATCAGTAATTGTTTGATTTGTCACGAAAGTGCTGTATTTAAAAATGCCAATAAATAGGAATTATTTAATGACACTTCTAATCGAAGATCTCTTTCAAGAGGTAATAAAATGGCTTTCTTGAATAATCTTTGCAACAGAGCAACAAAGTGTTTTGTCAGTGTTAATGTCACAGTGGTAAAAAAAAATCTTAAAATGTTGGTTATGGTATTGGTAATCATATGAAAAACCGTTTATCAATGCAGAAATTGTGAAGGAGTGTTTCTTAAATAATTCTAATGCAGTGTTAGTGACAAAAATTTAAAAAAAAGTAATTAAAAATGCAAAACAGAGATTAAAAGTTTTTGATTCATTTTCCCATTTTAAACACACTCAAACCCTTTAGCCTCCTGATGCCGCCCACAAGAGATTTTTAACATACGTTTGCAGCCCGCATGAAAGAGCTAAACTATGTTTGTGGCCCAGCAGAAAAAAAAGGTTGAGTACCCTTGATGTAGAGGGATTGATGCACGTAAAATCCGTCTAGGCTCATATTCCTCCTGTTGGCATGGTAAGGAAATTCGTAGAGGGGGAGGCCTCATCACTTAGTCATAGTCCAAAATTACGAGGTCCATAGCTTACAGCCTTCGTGTCGCTTTATATTACAAAAGTTAATAAACTCTCTTTTCCCTAGTCATGGAGCTTGCAACCATGTGCTGAGTATCTATGCATTTACAAATGTTATGTTTTTTTTAAAATGATTATAAAACAAATTTTTACATTAGAGAAATATATTACTACCATTAAAATTAGAATTTTGGTTTGCGATGAGGGACTCATAGACGGACATTTTACATCATCAGCCATCAATTATTAATTAAAATCATCATTAAATCAAATTTTCTTCAAATATCACTAATGAACATCGTAAGATACTGTTTAAAGATAATGATGTACCGCCTTTGATATTTACTCGAAGAGTGAACAATGAAAAGACCAAAGTAAAGTTAATTTAGAATTCAAGAGACGATTCAATCCAAATATATTTTCTACTTTGGAGAAAATTCATTTAGTTTATTGAGACTAAATCAAGTTATTTCGTCGAGTATTTGCAAGATATTTCCTGCTCACAGACAATTAGGTTTTCGCCAGATAGTCTCATTACTAATTTGATTAATTATTCCTGAATTCCAATCCATATTTGAGGAAATGATGGATCTAGATTCACAGGAAATGAAGGTCGCAGACGATATTTCATTACAAATAAAGTTTTCCAGAATTCAGTTTTAATTAATTTAAGAATCAGTAAATGATATTTTAGCATGCAAATAAATATTTACATACCAGAACTCTTTGGTTTTGGTTTTTGATACTTTATTTCATTTCGATATTGAATTTCGAATATCTGTAATGAGCTTTTGATTGATAAATGTTATTCAGTTATGTGTTACGTAACTATTAACTTAACTTCAATCTTTCAAATAGAAGTAGAAAAATTAAATGCTTAAAAGAGAGAGATATATTGCAACTATTCATAAAAATCAAATAAAATCATTCTGTATTTTTGCGCATTTGTTATTGGCATTAAATTGTAACACAGATAATTATTGATGAACTTTTTAAAAATCAATCAACTGTTACCTATCTCAAAAACTACTGCAAGACGGTCATGTAATAAAGGTATTCACGTGTTCTCCATTGAATTCAAAACAAACTAGCAATAGATTTATATTTGTTGATATACTTGCGAAATATTGATCAAATTTCAGATTTGATAAACGGGTATAGTTGCTCAAGTATTAACAATCTTCAAACACAATTTGTTTTCATATATGCAATTTGTTTTCATATATG
This sequence comes from Trichonephila clavipes, assembly GCA_019973935.1. Taxonomy (NCBI): domain Eukaryota; kingdom Metazoa; phylum Arthropoda; class Arachnida; order Araneae; family Nephilidae; genus Trichonephila; species Trichonephila clavipes. Next base: position 414,940 of record BMAU01015641.1, on the reverse strand, counting down.
CGTTAGTATTGTTGACAAATATGTTTTTTTAAAGAAAGTTTACACAAAAAGCAAATTTGGTGACAGTGAACTATAGGAACTGATTGGCTTGATGTATGATTGCATCTATGATGTGACTATGATGCCACATGAATTCAGGAAGTTAATGGCTGAAAAACAAGTGATTGCAGTTATCATGGGACCGTGACCTCACACGAATTTACCATATTAACTGGTTTTCATTAAAAATATTATTGCAAAATAATATTTACAATCGTCGTAGTAAAGATAGTAAATAAAAATGTTGTAGTAGAGAAAGTATAAAATCTTTCACCATTTTAACGAAAATATTCTTGAATAAATGTATGTTGTTTCATTTGGTATATAAATTTGATGTCTGCATATCAAATGCAGAATATCACTCGTTTCAAACCTTTGCAAATTTATTCTACTCTGCCAGTCGATTGATTATAATTTATTCGAAAATAAAAACTTCTTATTCCATCTTTCGTGTAAATTTGAATTTGAGTCTAAACTCTGAAAAAATGCGTACGTAATAATGGCGTGGCTGTTCCGTGATAAGTCTAATGGTAAGGAGTAAGTGTTCATTAACGTAGCACTATAAAGCAACTTGAGGGCTTTTGGCATCAGACCTCGTAATTCTGTACTATGTTAAAGTGAAGAGGATGACATCTAACCTGGCACTCCCCTCTCTGAACTTCCACACCACGGATTTTGATTCTAAGCAGATTTAACATGCATAGGTCTTTCTATCGGCGGGTTTTCAGTTGCATTAGGGCTCGAACTCATGATGCGTCGGCTACGAGTCCGAGGCTACCTCTAATGGAGTAGATATGAATACTAAACTAGTTACGCAGAGTTAGCTGAAAATAAAATGTTAAATATTTTTAAATAATACCGGCTGTGTGGCGCAGTTGGTTTGTCGCTGCCGCTTAAGGATGCAGGTTCGACCCCGGACCCACTCGGTAGATTTTCATGATGCAAAAATTCGACAGCATCCGAGTCCTATAATTATGCAGCATGACAGATCCCAAGAGTGCTTGCTTCCCTGCTTCGCTTGAGTTCTCTCGGCAAAATTAAATTCTTAGTTCTATTTAGCATCGTAAGAGCTCAAATGCTTCTCTCTGGGAAGGAAACTGGACGTCAAAACTACACTGCGGTGATTGGTATTCTACCTATACAGTGCAGCACTAAAAAGTGATACCAGCTCCCGGGGATTGTACTAGGCCTTCAATGGTAAATACTTATTCGCAATCCCACTGGAAAAAAATTAAGTAATTTATAGTTTACTAGCGGTCTAGCGTCTTAAATCCGAAAATTACAAACTTTTTGAATAAGTTGTGACAATCTGGACCGTTTTGATGAAATTTTTTTTTTTAAAAGAAAGTTATTACAATACCTGACATCACCACAAATGTACAGTTACCACAATTTGACCTATCGTTTGCGTGTGAATATGTATTTATTATGAACTAAGTTGAATATAGAAGCTATTCTGAATAGAAACTTGAACTCGCTTTGATTAAAGGGTAAAAAAGGTAAGACTCGAGCTATTTTCATAACAGGTATATTTTTTTAATGCACAAAAAATAAATTTATCGTAATGCCATTGAATGTACAATGTTTTTGATTAATCCTTGAGGGGTTTAAATAAACAAATGCGGTGGTTTACCAAACCTGGGGCATGCAATATATAATTGGCCATGCGAAAAGCAAAGGATTTCTAAATCAAAGCCACAAATTGGCTTTGTTTGACCTTGTGACTTATTGATGGTCATAGCAAATGCCAAGTGAATTAGAAATTGCAAATATTTGAATAGGTAGGTGGGTCTGAAAGAATCATTGGGATCTGTGGTAGAAGTACAATTTCACCATGAAGTTTAGCGCTCAAAATAGTGGCCTCAAGAATATTGCCCATGATTTTTTTAAGAACAATCGAGTGCTCTTACATAATTTTGGCACATTTTAAGTAATTGCGGTATCGGACCGAGTTGTGAATCTAAATCTCATTCTCGAATCCACTTGAACCCACACAAAAAAATATCATCCAAATCCGTGCAGCCGTTTAGGAGTTTAGTCACATACACATGCACAGAAGAATTGTATATATATATAAAGATTATTTGAAAAGATATAATTAAAAACGCTAAAAAGCAAGATTTGTCTGCATTTTTGTAACAATGAAGACCCGGTTTGGCCAGTTTGGCTGAAAATCGATTTTCGACGCCAATTACTTAATTTTTATAACAATAACGTTGTTACAACAATGCAGGTGAATATTGAGTTGAATCTTCTTAATATTTTTTCAACTAATTGCGATATCGGACCGAAATGTGAATCTAAACCTTTCTCGAACCCACTTGAAACCACACACAAAAATCGGTCTAGCTGTTTAGGAGGAGTTTAGTCACATACACACGCACAGAAGATTTTTAATTATAAAGATATTTGAATAAAGTTACTTTAAACCATGCCATATAATTTTTCTTATACATAATAAAATTGCGTTTATTTAAGCAATATTTTTTCTACAACAGTCCTATCGTTAGTATTTAAATAAACGAGGACTCTTGTAATAGGCCTTTCGTCATTTTGATTACTACCGATACATTCATAACGCATTTACGAGTGGGAAAAAAATTCTGATACAAGCATATTTCAGAACCAGAATGAAATTTCTACGTCAAAACCTTTGTATGGAATCTAGAGAGAGAGAGATTTATCAAATGTGTTGTCCACGTCATTCTGTCACTGCATTAGATATATGGTCTATTTTCTGTAGCCATCTGTTTAACACTAGTCTGACGTTTATTAAAACAAATGAAACCAGACTCTTCCCTACTCACTCTATACCTAGTACAAACTCACATGCTGAGTATATATATATACATGGACTGTCCTTTCTACATATCTGTTTTAAGTACGTTAAATAACAAAGCAAATCATTAATCTCAACCAAAGTTTCGACCACTAACCGAGTGACCACTATCCTCTCTGATCAGCAATCGCCATCCCATTTATGGAAATTCAATCAGCATCCCCCCTGTTATTACTAATGTAATCCAAACACCATATTCGACTTAGGTGGGGCTATAAATATCCATAGTGCAACAGCAGCTGATATAATCCGAGTTGACCCTCTCCTCATCAATACCGGGGTCAGGAGATGAGGTTCGATACTGACCAAGGGACAAAATGCCTCAAAGCCACTTGGACTTTATCTGGGTTGGTCTGCGGGATTGGAATTGATCCTGACGTTTTATGCATTCGCCTGGTAATGGGAGAGAGTTAGCCTGTTGATGGTAGAGATAGGACGGTCTCGATGGTGTGGAAAGATAAGGTTTCGACGTTTTGTTGAGTAAGTGGTTTAGTAAATGGAATTGAGAGTGTTGGTGTTTAGTGAGGTACATTAAATGTGTAGTTTATATTATTACAATAGTAAATATGTTTATTTTAAGCTCCAATAGAATTATAATAGAAGGAAATCAATTTTCAACTATGTTGCAGAGTAATTTCTTTTTCTCAATAAATAAATTTATTAAAATTTTTGATTTTTTTAAAATTAAAAATAGGATATTTTAAGTGCACTAATTTTTTTATATAAAAACAATGACTGAGGGAATGAATGAATATTAACGTCACGATACTTAGCTATTCGAGAACTTTTGTCGATGGACCTCGTCATTTTCAACCATGGTCGAGTGACGAGGATAACACCAGAGCTGGCACCTTCTTCTCCCAACTAAAACGTCCTCCCGTTGGTGTGTTGTGAGAATCCTCGGCAGATTTTACATGCATCACTTCCCTACACAGTGGGTCTTCAGCGGTACTAGGCTCGAACTCATGACACGGTGGCCACGAGTCTGTTACCTTGACCACTAGACTACTGCGGCAGCATGAATGAGTAAGTGAGTGTGTTTATTAACATCGCAATATAAGGCATCACAAGGGCTATTGTCAATGGACATAGTAATTTTAAACCATTGCCAAGTGACGAGAGTGAGCCGGCTTCCCCTCTCCTAACTTCCATACCTCGCCAACGGGAGGGCTTAGAAACTCGATAGTTTTAAAGTGCATGAGCTCTTCTACAGGTGATTTCTTCAGTCACACTGATGTTCGAACTCATGATTCACCCTTCATGCGTCCGTGACCAAGACCATTTGAAGACCTCAGCCACACACACATACACACACAACACAATAAAAACTCAGAAAATTGAATAATGTGACTTTACCTATTCTCGATTATGAGTAAAAGCCATAAAATTATATTTGAAGATTTTAGCGGCTTATAATATTCTCTCGCGGTTATGATACAAATTTACCCATTAACTGCTAATATACTTATCGTCAAATTATACCTTATGGTTTTGAAAATAGCCATAGTCATAAAATTATCAATAATATCATTTCAAAAAGAAACAACAAAAAATTTAATTAACAAATCCTTGTCTTTACATTACACAGTTATGTACAGTATTTGATTGGAATATAAATACCAAACCAAAAATACACTGCTTTAATTATGACAATTCTTTCGTGCAACTTAGTACGCATTTCAAATTTGTAGATCTGTTGTAAAGAGAGAGAATCTAAGCTCACCTTCTTTACAAAATATTGATTAACATACATAGAATAAAACTAAACTGTTAGGTGTAACAAATATATTTCGGCACAGAGTAAAGCGCTGGACCACCGTAGCATTTAATGGGTTAATACTGGAAATTCAAAATCATTAGTTCGTTACGAAATTCACAGGGCTTTACACAATATAGTTTAGTATTAAATATATTTACATTTCAGTTAATTAACTGTACTAAAAAACTATTTTGAAAAACAAGAGAAACAAGAGAGAAACTGAAAATGATTATAAGAGAAACGTATAGAATGAGGAGTATAATTTCATGATTATAATTTTTTCCCTTTGACTTATATTAAAACGAAAATTGTTGCATGTTTTATCATTTTTGAATTAAAATAACTAAACTTAACTCTAAATAATTACAAACACATACAAACTTAATTATTACAGACGCATGATTTTGCATGCACGCAGGTATATGGGAGGAATTTTAAAGGAAAAAAACTAGAATTTTTTTAAAACCTCGAAAAAATACGGTAAAACAGCGACAACGTTCTAAAATAAATAAAGTCATACAACTTTAATAAGAAAGGAGAACGCTCAAAAATAACGGCGACTTATACATATGCAAAACCTATAAAGAACCATTCAAACCATCCGGCAAATCCTTTTATAAGCAACCCGAACACATCCGACCTTTTCATACGAAATTACAGATCCTCTTTCACCGCTCGTGGAAATAAATTGCCTGCTGTCAAGGCGGCTCATTGTCTGCAAAAGGAAACGTAACAGGCGGGACAGAAAAAAAAGAACACTTAATAAATCTCACTTTTCAGCTAAAATCAATTGCGTTGCAAACTTCTCAAAGACCTTATCGTAGGTGGAAACCTCTGTAAACCATTGTCCCGTTTCTTGTGCATGCAAATCTCCAGGGGGGTTGACGAATAACAAACAAATAAGAAAGACCTACGAACAACAGGCCGCCACTTCTGTGCCGATCCCAAACTGTGTTGTGGTTGCCTAGCAACGACCTCCCCCTTAAGGTTCCCTGCCAATTAAGGATTCTCTCTAACATCCCTCCCATGCCTCTTCACTGAAGAGAGTCTAAATCCAGGTTTTGATCCAGGATCTTTTGACTTTACTATCGCAGACTCGAAGATATTGAAAGGCATTGTTCCTCAGTGGCTTATCAAGGCGTCAGGTAGGAATCAGAGTGGGTTACGAAGACAGCTATTTGATGAGATTTTTTTTTCTCTCTCTCTCTCTCCTCCCTTTTCTCAGATATATTTATTTATCTTCAATTTCTTTATTATTAAAGTGGTGTGCGTGGGGTTCGCTACTGGTGAGGGTGTGCTGAGTGTGAATAGAATGCGCATCTTCGATTTAATTCGTTCAACCGATAGGAAGTCGGGCTTTGGATCTTTTGATTGATCATAAGCCGAGCTCGGAGGTGTGGGTCATTGATTAGGAAATATTGCCTTCTCCGATTTCAATCTGTAGGAAATTACGTAAGCAGGGTTTTTGGGAGGATTTTGTCAAGGTCTCTTTTTCTATTTTCGCAGTGGGTTGTTATACCCAATTCACCATTTTATTCAATAAAGAAAATTAAGTTTAATGAAAGATAATATGTATATTAATCTTCCGAAATTTTTATTCGTATGTTTAAGGTTTTTGCAAATTGATGAAGTGAATGAGTGTTTATTAATGTCGCAGTCTACAGAAACGTGAAGGTTATTGGTGATAGACCTCGTAATTTTGAACCGTAGTCAAGTGATAAGGACGACACCTGATCTAGCCTCCTCCCTCTCTTCTAACTTCCACACCACTCGAACAGGAGAACTTTCAGCCTCCTCTGGACAACACCGACAACAAGTTCGAGACAATGACCACTCGGTTACCCCCTCCATAATGATAATATATCTTCAGGTGCGAAACTGCTTCAAACTTACTGTTAAACCATTACCTGAATTTCCAATATAGAAAGGCACTTTTGTTACATTACTTATATTTGTTTCTAAATCAAATTTTCCCTCCTATAAAGCATCTTCCTATTTCTTCCTTAATTTTGAATTGCTAAATACTTTGAAACTTTGTATACGATAATAAAAAAGTGTATGTGATAATATATATATTTTTTAAATTGTAAGCTGAAGCAATTTTAAAAACACACGCATATGCTGCTACAATTTCACAAATCTATAAAAGAGTTTGGAACATTTTTATTTGTAAAAATTAGTTGAAACCTTCTGATAACAAGTAAAGACGATTTTTGTTCCAACTGTAATATAGCTTTATTTATTTATTTTTAATATACTTTCTATAATTTGAAGCCTATTAGGTGAAAAAATTTTAAACTTCTCCAGTAACACATTGATTACAAATTTTCATGTTTGCTTCCTTATACAAAAGCATTTTGTTGACGCAAAATATACACAATTTCAATTTTTTAAATTTATCTAAAATACAAGTAGATGCGCATTGAGAGTTTTTTTTTCGTTCCGAAACTCAACAACCAAAATTGTGAAAAAGATTAATGGTTAAAGCAATTATAAATAATTCTTTCAAATTTAGTTAATTTAAAGAAACTAAATTTTTTCAACTGATATTAATTTGTCTTTTTAAACACTGTATTTGCACGTTTTTTAGGGGGGATGCTTTAAGTTTTTATTGTTTAAATTCTTCTTATTTAAAGCAATTAAGTAATTTCTTCAAATTTAATTATATAATTTCTTCAAAAGTTTTTAACTTTTCTTTAAATACTGTATATGTAGGTCTTTTTAGGAGGAGGGAGGTGACTTAGCATAAACTTTCCCCATTTTTATCCCTCACACGGCAGGGAAAATTGACATTAATTCTCCCCATACAATCTAATGACAGCATATTTCAAATATTTCCCGAATTAAAGTTTTATATAATACATCCAACTAAGCAAATCTAAATTAAATTAAAGGATAAATAACTACACTTTTAGTCAAAGTAGTTGTACAAATTATCTTACTTAAAATTGCCATTTTACGAATTTCAAATAGATTTCTTTTTCATGCAAGAGCATTAGATTTCAGAAAAAATAAAAAGAATCCCTTCTTAGCACTAATATTAATCTAAACACGTTTTAAAACGTGACAGAAGACAAAAGGGAAACAAAGTATTTACGCTAATTTTCCACCTACGTTAGCAACAAACAGGAACTTGACATTAAATTGACAGTTAACTTTCGATGCCCTTTTTTCTATGTTCTTGGGTTTTTTTTCAAACAAGCTCTTTCCAGCACGTTTTCTTAAAATTAATGAATCAATCTGTCAGGTCTCGTTTAAATATTCATCCGGTTTCAGCAAACTGGCGATATATTGTCTTTTTAACGCTTCGTGATGCTTGTGTTTTAATTTTAAAAAGTATTTGTATAAAGATTAAGGGGAATGTGTAATTGTTAGCGCTAAAGAAAAGAAGAAACAAGTCGGGCTTTTAAAGTCCAGGGGAAATTTGAAAGCGACTGGATGTAATGTGGTTAATTTTTAAGGAATCGATTTTTGGAATAAATTTGTAATTTTGAGATACATGTTACAACTTATGTTAAAAATAAATGTTTTAAAAAGCAATGTAAAAATGGAAGATTTTTTTTATTTTTAATGAAGAGTTAAATGTTTAAAAAGAAAGAATTTTTTTCTTAACTCCATTGTAATTCACTTTTGAAATGACATAGAAATGAGCACCAAAAATTAGAATGTTGCGGAAAAACAAAACTTTTTTTAAAAAAAATAATGAAACGCAAATACAGCATTAGAAATATTATTCAAAAGGCAATATAGTGCTAACACTTGCAAACTTTTTTGTAGATAGTTTAATTGTAATATAATTAATTATTTTAATAGCTATACACTTGAATACAGAATAAATTAAACATAAATTGGGGAAATTGAAGTTTCTATAAAACACTATTAAAAAGGGGAATAATCGAGGAAATATATATATTGAAAACATTTCTCAAAATCTAGATTCATTTTAAATAATATAACTCGTTAGAATTACTTGACATGAACGAAAATGAGAAAATTGTACAAAATTTAAATTATAATAACTGTTTTAATTTTACTTAGTACTTTACTTTAGTACTTACTTAGTACTTACTTTTACTTTTTTCACACTACAAAAATAAGCAATTTATTGCTGGCAGCAGAAATAATACGTAAATTATAATTGTGGCATGAAATATATTAAGATTTATTTGGGATCTTACGCATCAAGGGTTTGAAATATAATATATAAATATATATTTATAAAACTTACGTAAATGTGTACAGATAAGATTTACTAATCCAAATCAAACACAGTTAAAATTGTTCTTGGCTTTGATAATAGGCAGTAGCACTAAATAAAATTGTAGTATCGCCTTTTATTTTCTTTCTTAGTCATAAGCTATATTTAAAAACACTGAATTAAAATCTGGATTTTTAAGTATGTTAATGGATTACTTACAAAATGCAGTGGAATATCTTTAAACAGGAAACAAGAGTACACTTACCTATAAAAAAGAAAAAACGAAAATTAATCAAAATATTTTTAAATTAAAATCACAATAAATGCAAATATACACATGATAATGTAGAAGTAATAGTTGTTATGGAAGAAATCTAAAATCGATTCGCATTGTAAGCAAAAATTATGCACTCAATTTGATTTCCAATTAAAACACTATACGAATATTTCAAGAAGATTACAAACTGTGATTCAATGGAGAAATTTTTAAATACATTTTGATTCAAAACAAATGACAGACATCTGACATAACAGCCATTATAATTCTTTAAATCAAGGACTTTCTCATTAAAAATGGCATTCAAGTTTATTTTCAACGCTTGTTTTACTGTCCAAAAATGTACAATTAAGTTTATATTTATTCACATGTGACAATTTATACTGATTCCTGAACAAAACTTTTATTTTTGTACAACAATGTACGTTTCATCAATTAAGTTGATACTATAGATACAACCATAGAGTATGAGTACCATAAAATTCAAGTAGAGAAAATTGTATTCAACTACACATGAGAACTCATTGCTATCAAGAGTGCGTTAAAGATTTCCCCTCCTAAAAGCATCCAAGAGTCGACGGCATTATTATCTTCACAGACTCAAAATCCGCTCTTCAAATCATCCAGAAGGGCTAGTGCCAAATCAGCCATAAAATCATCCAGTCCATCGACAAAATGGTCACAGAAAAGAGGTCCTGCACGTTACAGTTGATACCCCAGCTCACGTAAATATCCTCAATAGTAAGGAAGCCGATGAACTTGCTAAGGAATCCAGAGCTTGCCCCCAGTCATCTAACCTCACGGCACTCAAGGACACCAATGCAAGTTGCCAACCGAAGACTAATCAACAATAATTTCAAATATTCCTTTCCGGATCTAAATAGTAATTGTACAATAGCATCAATAATAACTAGACTTAGAACAAGGCAAGTAAAATGTATAAAAATCTCAACTGACGGATAAAGAAGTTACACAAATCATTGCCCAATCTGCCCTAATGTTCAACTGTCTCCACATGTCCTCAGTTGGCCAGCAATTCAAGTCAGGCTTTTCGAGATCCGCCCGGAAGACTCAGAAAATTTGATCTTCTCTGATAAAGCTGTTGAGGTTGCAAACTGTCTTCGACAGCTTCCGAGTGATCTAAAGCTTTTTTTATCCATCTTCACATCACGCAAACGCACAAAAGCAATATAGATTTATATTACTATAATCTATAAAATGTTATACAACTAATTATACATTACAAAATATAGAACAAACATCTCCATTTGTCTAACTTAACTGCAGTTTACTTTTGAACAATGTGACAAATATATACCGAAAACTAAACTTAAAAATTATTTTTCTAGCATGGTTCTTTTTTAATACAACGCCATAAATGCTTAAAATACGAGATTTTCTTTAAAAAAGATTCATAACATCACGAACAAAATATATTTTAAAATTTCAACGCATAAAGAATTACACTGTCAACAGGGAACTTTTTAACTTTTAACGTTACATTACTTTTAATAATAAAAATAAACTATTTTAACTTATTTGTATGTCTAAATATCTTTTTTTATTCATCATTGTACAAATTACTTAATTTTTTTAAGAATAAAATGCGTTAATATCATTTGTACAGGGGAAGCCAATTTTAAATTAATATTTCAAAGAATTTGTACAATAGTAAATATTCCTAAAAATAAAGTAGAATAGTCTTTTCAATCTTATTTCAAAAACATTAGGGCCAATTACTTTGTCATTAAACCTAATATAAGGTTTTTTCTAAAATAACTTCAATATCAATCCCATTCCCAATTTAATTCGGTTCAACGGAAAAGAAAAACATAACTAATTCAAAAGTTCCAAGTAAAAGCAAATTCAAATCTGTTCTATAATGTCCCTAAAAACTATTTTAAGCTATCAATTCTATATAACTAGATATAACCCTCTTTTTTCCCTCCTAAACATTTCGAAACAGGAATAATCAATTTAAACTACACAGACTAATTCCTCCTAACTTCTGCAGAATTTCAACACGATTTCCGCATTACATTTAATAAATAAAACCATCGGAAGCACTAAGAAAAGAAAAGGAATAAAAGAGAACGGTCTGTGCGTAAGCCTATGGCCTTCCAAAAATAAGGCTAAGTAAGCTCAGCGGAGAAAAAGGCCACGTACGAAATTAAATGAAAGAAACCTTTACCCGGGTAGTGATTGACTATTCCTAGTGGCAAGCGAAATGAAGACTAAAGGTTTCGACTGAAAAGATTTTACCATCTGTCAATCGGCCCCTGTTAGTGACTCTACCCCTCTTATTTTTTCCCTTTTTTTCCCCTTTCATCCCCTGGAAAAAAGGGAGCTAACTCGTAAAGGAGGATTCCAGACTCCCTGTCAGCAGCTAATGCGCAAGGGTTCTGAGCGATAGACATTTACAGAGAAAATCTTTCAGCTCTTTCGTTGAAATACAAAAATAAGAACCACGGAAATAGAGAGGAGAGAGAGAATCAAACCTTACCTTTCTTCCCCTCTCTCTTCTCTTTCTCCATCCCTCTCTCTTATTCTCCTGTGTCTTTTATATCATTGTTTTCAGGAAGTCTCCTCGCTACTTTCCCCCCTTTTTCTTTTTCTTTTTTTCCCCTTTTAGTTTTTATTTTTCCCTTTAGTTTTAAAGTCCCTCGGAATTTTTGTTCATTGTTTTATTTTATTTCGCAAATAGTGATCGTTTATTTCGATCCTGTTGAGTAGGGAATGTTCGCACTTTCCTCAAGGTGAGAAGAGAATAGTGGGGGAGAGAGAGGAAAAAAGGGGATTACGAGAGAAAAAGGGCTCGATTGCGGGGCTTATCGAACTCCGAACCTTTCGAAGACCCTCTGCACCCCATGGTTGGGGTGGAAGATGAGAGGATTCTCATCTAACAGACTTTCTTTCAGAGATTTTTAACTCGATATTTCCGCGAAAGTAGATCATAAAATTTAACCCTAGTGTTTCTATGAATTTAAGTACACTTCAAAAAATGCTTAGGAAATGTTGTACATTTCACTTCAGTCTTCTAAAATGAAAAAAGGAGGAATATCATTCGAAACCAGACGAATCAAAATATTGCTACGTGTTTATAATGAATGTTCAAATATGCTGTACAATATATTTATTTATTTAAAGCTATAACGAGGGAGCTTAAATTGATGCTAAACTTTGTTTTTACAATCCATATTTTGAGAAATCGTATCATTTTGAATAAGTCTACGTAATAATCTCAATATTGGTTTAAATTTTATCTTTATACGTATTTCTTCAAATCTTAATTATGAATGTCCTTTTTCTAATCTCCAGTTTTATTTCATTCCCTGGATAAAAATATTAAATCATGTGTGTGTGTGTGTTTCGCTAGATTTAATATTCATTCTTAGAAAAAGAATACCGTAACATCTTAGATGTCTTTTACTTAGTGTCTAGCACCAAGTTTTTCCCTAAAACAACATGCGCAAATTTTAAAAATAAATACTACTTTCCTTCATATATTATGATTATAAAATCCTTATGATTATTCACAATATAAAACCCAAGCGGAGAGAATGTAGGGTTTCCCAGTGGCTTTTTTTAATTGCACCTGTAGAGAATGGATTAAAAGTGCTCATTCTCTTTATGTCTGAAATACATTGAATAATTTAGTTTTCTACTCGGCTCTCCCCTTCGTCATGACTATGTCCAGGCTATGTACCAATAATGTAATTTTTTAGATATCAGTTTTATGTAATCATATCCGAAAGGATTCATTAAAAGATATTGATAACACATTAATTTAGCGTTTCTCAAACTGTGGGGCACACCCACTTGGGGGCGTGAAAATTCTACGAAGGGGCCGTGAGCCTATTGAAAAGTCGAAAACAAATGATTATTTAAAAAAAATTATTAATTTACTGAAAGTAAACAAACACATTATGACATTATAAAAAATGAAATAAACTTCTACACTGATATATTACACTTATAAACGTATCAGTGCTACTCAAAGTATTTTATAATTAAGTTAGCAATACAAAGTTAAGAACAAGTTTAATAATTACCAGTGATCCCATGGTCTTACCATATATCAAATTATGCACAAAATTTAATATTTATTTTGATAATTTACATGGTTTATAATAAACTTCTATTTGCCAATTAAAAGTTTCGTGATTCGCTACCTAATACCAACATTTTTCCACGTAGAACCGCGTAAGGGATGTATTGGGGGCGAAGAAATAAAAAAGCAAAAATAATCTGAAATAAGTAAATCCTTCGCAAACATTATCAGGGTCATTTTATTGCATTCCAAAGTCTTCGAAATAATTTTATGGATAGCAGTGTACAGAAAACATCACACTTCGGAAAGACATATACGTCAGGAGACATTAACGATTTGGCTGAGTGAAACATTTATATACGCCGATGGTACTTAAGAGGTTAAAGTAGTGTCGTAGTTTTAGCATCAAAGTATAGTATTTTATTGATACATTGTTATTGTATGAGGGGGGCGCGATGAAAATTATGATTGAATATTGGGTCGCGAGTACTGAAACTTTGAAAAGCCCTGCATTAATTTATTGACAATTATTATATTTTTTAATATTTTCTTTTTGTTATACATATGAATAATCTCATGTAGTATACAACATATTCTACTCTTAAAAAGCGACAAGAAGGATTTGTTCGGAAAAAATTTACATTCGTACCATTAAATATTAAGCATATACTTAATACAATACTAAATTTGAATTAATTCTATGCAGACTCTAATTTTTGAAAATTACGTAAAAAGATTAAACAACTGTATGATAATGCACGAATATTAGCAAACAGCTATAAGTATAGAAAAATTATTAAAATAGGTGAAGAATAAAATCAAAATGTTAAAAAGTCCATGAAATATTCGTGCACAAATTCCATCGAACTTCAACACAAATGTACTGAATAAACATTTCAGATTAGAAATATCTTATTAGATTACGGTTATAGACAGGAATATGTTAAACCTGAATACAAATGCATGCTAAGTAGCCTCTCATCCTCCCCACAAATAAGAGAGGACTATTTCCCCACGATTCCCAAATATTATAATGTGAATCAACACCCTGAATATCAACGCATGTTCCCCTCAACAACTCTTGTCCTTTCAACCCCCAGCATCACTCTAAAGCTGAATCCAAAATTGCCTGTGAGTGTGCGCTTCTGCTACTTGAAGATTCAGCACACGAAAGTATGAATATGACCGCCATACCTCAACTCAGCGGCTGCTCGTTAGGTCCCGGGAATTCCCGCACCCGTTTTCACCTGTGGCCCCCCTAAACTCTCCTTTCTCTTTTAGACTAATCCGAGGGACCTAAATTAATAAAAGACGAGACTTTGGTCAGAAGGATTCACCAACTGGGCACGAATTTGCATGCTAGTCATGCATCAGTGGGTAGGTCGTGAGGCTTATCTTGGGGCTACATTTGACAGCTCCAGGTTTTAAATGAGATGCAGCCACCATTTTCATAATCTGGACTGAGGGTTGGGGGAGGGAATGGCGTGATGCCTGCTGCGGGGGTGCTTAGGACCCCAAAGCTGCATCCGATTATTGTTTTACTCTTCACTTTATATTCATCAAACAATTCCAGAGTAATTAATCTCCTCCCTTTGCTTCCCCCCTCCACCTCACAGGATCTGTGACCATCAAGCCCCGAAGAGATAATGGTCTAGAACAGGGGCTCACAACCTTTTGTACTATGTCTGCCCTTGGAAATAAACCTGATATCAGTTCATATAATTACTCTATACTGAACTCAAAATGAAGTTATAATACAAAAGATGATTAAAATTAAACGATATGGGCATTGCTATAAATGACAATGGATGTAAAGAAACAGATATATAACAATTGGAGGAACACACTCTTTAATTTAAAATCACGCTTAAATATTGATTAACCAAATAGCATTGCTATCTTGATATAGAAGTTAAAATAATTGAAATATTATACATGTAGGCAAAGGACAAATGAGGATAATTTATCTGTAGAAAGATACACAGATACAAACGTGTGATAAAGGTACAGTATAAATATTAGACAGCAACTTATATTTTTATAAATATGTTGCCACACTCATACAATACCCAGTTATTTTATGAAACAATTATGCATCCTCATATTAAGTAGTGACAGACTGTTAAAGCAAAAATAAATTTGACATTAAAACAAGTACGCTGTTTTATAAATTGTTAGTCTCCCGAAAATATATTCCACATTACGGATAAATTAATTGAAAAGTAATAAATGAAAAAAAGAGGGTAAAAAATATTTTTGGTAGATTAGTTAAACTGAATAAAAAAACATAACATAGTGAATATTAATAGTTATATTGAAGCTTTTACAACAAATAAAATGACATAAATTTACGTAATATGCAATGGTATCCGAATTTTTCAGATTTGTTTAATTCTCTTTAGAACAATTATGCAGATTTTAATAAAATTTAGTATGCACATATGTTGAAATTGTTACTCATACCAACTTATCGGCAAAGGCTAGATCAAGGGCCACAAAATTCATCATAACAATCGGCTAAGGGATGCATGTCGTTAGCCGTAGCTTTGAGCACCATTCAGGTGACAGAACAATTTGCTAGGTTCCACCCCAATTTTGAGGGAAAACACCCTGGGGTAGTCAGGGTCCTCCCACCTCTCTTCCCTTTCCACCAACCTCACGAGTGGACTTGCAGCTCGACGGCTAATTAAAGTACCCCCTGCCACGGAGGCACTATACATTTGCAAACATCCATGTCTTCTCCGGGATTCGACCCCATGCCTAACGGCACAGCTGTCAGCGGCGCTAACCACTGCATCGGATGGGCGGCAGTATGCACTTAGGGTTGATATAATGCAAAAAAATAATAACTGTTTAACAATTACAATACACATACATGATTGTGTGCAAAATTCATCAGATTCGGAAGGTACGAAACAGCAGATGCAGAATGGAACAAAAAATTAGTAAATATGGAGGAATGGTTCCCTTTTTCAGATAAACAGACCTCACACTGTGATTTTGTACTGGAAATATAAGGGAATTTAGGCGTTCCTTTTATAATTAATCCCACTCGTTCTGCAACTCTGCTTGGATATCCTTGGAGGGAGAATAGTCCTCTGGAGTATAGGAAGCTTCAATTTATCCTCTCCAGAGATTCCCAGGTATGGTGTATAGGGTTGAGGTCCGGAGATCTGGGTAGCCAATTCATCCAGCGAAAAGCCTCACTTTAAAGAAATTCGTTGACTAGATGATCTCGTGTGGCCTCGCATTGTCATGCACTAAAAGGAAATCAGGCTCAAGTGCACCTCTGAAAAAGAAAACAATTGGACTTCAAGACCTGACAGCAGCCACAATGCCTATTTCAAAAACATGGAGGTGTATGTGGGCATACAACGTAATGTTAGATCAGACCATCAAGCCTCCTCTCGCGTTATAGTCGATTTCTCGGACAATGAAACACAGGTAGCCTGGTACTCTCCATATGAATGTACGGCGAGAGTAACTGGGTAAGCAGAATCGGGATCGGACCCAAGCTATTTAACCTCTGCGCCATTTTAAACAGAGTCTTTTATTTGTAGAACTGAGAATGGACGCAAATACACAGTCCTCTCATGAAAACTTTTGGGAACAGTCATCCTTGAAACTTAGGTTCCTGTGGCCGCATACAACTCACGAAAGAACTGAAAAGTTGTAATATCTCAGGTATGCCTCACTGTAATCGGCGAATGGGGATTTTCTTTGGTCGTCGGAGTTCTTCGACGATCTTTCTGAGTCTTTCTCTCGACGGATCCGGTATCCTGGGACTGGTTCCATAAGTTAGACACGACGTTGGGCGTAAAATTGAATTCTCAACAAATCTGAATTAGGGACTGGCCAACATCTAGTCTACGCTATCACATTTTATCACTTAAACATTTGTGGTTGCTTATTTATATCATAACTCATTTTTATTGTTTGAAAACACAAAAAAAATTCGATTAACTGTGCTGGGGCATGAAATGCGGAATTTTGGCAGACGCTCTTATAAATCTGTTTCTCGACTAACTCTGCCCACACACACGTATACTCTTACGTATTTGACACACAAATATATATCTTTTTGTTTTAAAAAACAGTATTTTTACATTTATTTAAAACGTTTTATAAAACTTCGACAAAGTATGCAAAGTCTCTTAATTTTGAACTTTATTTTATAGCGCGAAGAATTAAATAGTTGGATTTTTAGAATATGTTGTATAGAATTCAGCAATCATACGCTTTTATTTAAAGAAATCAGCTTCATAATGAAGTTGTACTCAATCAATGAAGATATAAATATATATATGTAGTCAAGATTATATGAGTGAGAATC
Source organism: Trichonephila clavipes (assembly GCA_019973935.1). Lineage (NCBI taxonomy): Eukaryota > Metazoa > Arthropoda > Arachnida > Araneae > Nephilidae > Trichonephila > Trichonephila clavipes. Next base: position 397,444 of record BMAU01015641.1, on the reverse strand, counting down.
ATGTAATATACATGTTAATGAGCCAATTTTTCACCACGAAACCTCTGAAAACTTTTCGAAAATGGAACTTCTGTCAAATGAAACATCATCTTTCAAAAAGCACCATATTATTTGCACCGGAAACAAATCTCATTCTCATTTCAACATTAACCCGAGTACATGACGTTGATAATAGATTCAAGGAATTTTTGTCGTGTCCTTTGCAATTTTAACGTAATAAATAGCGTAATAAAGCCATACATTTTCTGACAAAATTGTACTTTTTTTCTCTTGCCATTTTTAAACATTAAAGATGGCGATATTTTTCAAAGTCGAAAAGATGGCCAACAATTAGTTGTTCCCAAAATAAGCCGAGCAAAGAAAGTAATAACGCATTTCTCTTTGGAAATACAACCCAGATTTAGCATGCGGTCCGTCACGCGACTCCATTGGTGGCGAGTTAATTTCAGTCCTATTTGGCCACTGTCCAGATCTTACCATTGGAAAGGAAACTGGACTTTTCCTGAACGAAAGTATATTTAGTCAAGGAGTAAATTGAGAAACACAGCCGCATTTCCTATGGGAATGAACTTTTAAGTCATTTGATCTTATTATATTGTTTGGCAACTATGTCTTCTGAATGAGATTTAAACTCACGCAATATGACGCCACACACAACTGTTTATTACAATATCAATAACAACCTTTCAAGACATTAATAAAACACAAAGAGACAGTAATGTAGCCAAAAATATACCTGTTCAGATAAAAAAAATATCTCTAAGGCAAAGAATTCAATTAAAGAGACATAAAAATTTCTAATAGACAACTAAAAGTTTATAATTTTGAACCATGATCCAAATATCGAAAATAGGTTGTGCTTTTATCATGGGGTAAAAATGCATTTTATACTATTTTACCATCATTCACCATATTTTATACCATCCATTACAAAACCATCCTTTTTTGTAATTTCTTTCTCTCTGATACCTTAAGTCTTGTGCAAATGCCACTTTTCAAAAAATTTATTTAAAATACAGCAAATTTTGATATAGGCGATAGCTTTTGGTGTTAGAGAGGTAAGATTATATATGGTATATATATATATCGAAGGATTTTCACTTTCATAATGGTCTTGAGTCCTCTAAGGCATCGCGTGATAACTAATTTTTAGTTTATACGCCTAATGTGAAATGACTACAACTTTATCTTTTAATTAATGACAGGTTAGCGTTCTTAAAACAAGACGATGCAATCTTGCATCATCTACGTATTCTGACCAATAACAAATATTTGCAGGGAATCAAATTATTCTAAAAGCGTATGATGGACGAAACGTATAAACTTGGAACGAAAGAGAAATCTTTTTGTGTTTCGCTGTGATGTCATGAGTATTTGTGTCGTGTTTTTGTCACTGTTCATTTAATGTTACTGTAAAATAAATGTGAATTCTTAAGTAACAAGATGTTTATTCCTCAATCTTTCAACGACCGCAACTCGACAAAACATCATCTCAATACCAGACTGTCCTAATACAAGTGAATTGATTTCATATATATATAGATAAATAATTTGCATAATAATGGGCCTGTCTTCAATATAATTAACACGATCAATTTGACATTCCGTCTCGGATAGTTAAAAGACTAACAAGAATCCATTTGCTTGGTTCAAAAAAGCCTCAGCGACATTCTTAACTTGAAGCCTTCACACTTTTATACAAGTTAACTATTTACCTAATTTAGAATGGCAACAAGTAACAAATCACTTTGAAAATGTGCAGGAAAGGAAAGGTTACAAAATGCCTTTAAAACCATCAAAAGACTTCAACAAAGTGAATGAAAAATTCTAATTAAATATACACCAACTCTTAATTTGCAAAAGCTTTGGACGAAAACTTGGCGTGAGGCCAGTTCCTCCCCCTCACTGGCTATTAAGAACAAAGAACGCAAACACAGCGATTAGAATCCAATTTAATGCCTATCCAGAGAATTGAACTAAAAATTTGTTTCCACTCTTTTATATTCAGCACAGGGGAAACTTGTGGAAAATTCATTACTTTTCCCTTTTACTTTCTGCTCAAAGAGCTTCCAAGAGATCGTTACATTTTAGTCAAACACTTTGTATAAAATGAGATTTATTATCTCGCGCGTATCAAGAGTTATGCAAGTCATTGTCAACTACAGCCATTTTTGGCAGATGTGGATTGCTAAATGTCACGGGGTTTTTTTTAAAGCTGGCTTTGTATTGTTAATAATTACGTGACACGTAGAAAATAAAAAATATATATTTGAAAGTGTCACCGAGTTTTTCTTCGATTAGATAGCTAAGACTATTTAAACATGTTTTATTAGTAGTCACGTTTAAGCAATAGTATTATTACACTTTATTTTTACTTCTAGTATCATATAAGTATTCGGGACTTTTTATCCAGAGGTTTTAGTATACAGGGTGTTTATAAATGAATATTGGAGTTTTAACACTTTATAGTATTTATTACATTTAACTTATTAGTATAGTTGATACATCGCATGAAAGACCAACTGAAGCAGTTTTCTTTTCTGGCATGTGCGCGCTTGCGCGCGAAACGTATGTTAATTTTTTCCCTTCCCCGCCAATCAGCGCACTTGTAGAAAAATGGCGACTAGTGAACAAAAAGCGCCCCAGTTTGCAAAATAGAATTTGCCATTACTGTGCAACGAGCGTTCCAATGGACACCTCAGTGGACATGTGATCACTTTTAATGTGCGCTTCTGGAGCTTAGATTATTCCCCACGAGGTGCTAGAATCGCAGCGAGACTCCATTAGATTGAATGTTTTTCGTGCCATATCTCGGCTGAAAGTGTAGGGCCTTTCGTTTTTGGAGAACCAACTGTAATTGGTTCGTTCTGCCTATCTTGATGTTGTAAATCTATGGCTATTTACTCAACTGAAAGAAAGTGAACCAGATAGCTTCATTTGGCAGCAAGATGGTGCACTGCCTCTCTGGCATCTCTCAGTACGTGATTGGTTGATCATTGTTCTAGACCAATAGATTTTCTGCAAAAGGCCTCACGATAAAGCTTGCTTCACATGGCCTCCATGCTCATCCGATGTGATGCTAGGGATTTTTATCTGTGGGGGTTCATTAAAGACTGTGTGTACGCATCTCCCCTACCAGCTAACATTCGAGACTTAAGACACAGGATTGAAGCAACTGTTGCTAGAATTACTTCAAACACACTAAACAAAGTTAGGGATGAACTCGCCTATCGACTTGATATGTGCCATGTGACGAATAGGGCTCACATTGAACATTTCTAAGCTTGTAAGTAAAACTGTTTCAGTTACTCTTTCATTCGATGTATGGATTGTACTTGCATGCTATAGGAAATACATACTACACTGGTGTGCAAAAATTAAGGACGAGGCGGTTTTTTCAATATAACTTTGTAACAAAAGCTTTCTAAATCAACACATTTAATACCGTAAGATCCCCAATACGTAAGGACATGTGTAATGTAAGCAACACTTACTAAAAGAGAAATCAGAGGGATAAAAAGAAGCTTGATTGAAAAAGTGGCATAGAGCGCAATGCGACTTAAAGCCGAAACATCCCTGTAATGGGTGTCCAGCAAGAAACATCCGGTCTTTAGTAGGGGATATGATCTCCCCTGACTGCTAGGCAGGTTTCACAGCGTCTGCCCATGCTGAGAATGAGGATGTCAATGAGTTGTTGAGGCATTGCTGCCCATTCGTCTTGCAGCGCCAATCGAAGCTCCCGAATCGTTACTGGTGGTAAGGTACGAGCTGTCAAGCGTCTGCCTAGAAAATCCCATACATGCTCGATGGGATTGAGATCCGGAGATCGTGCCGGCCAATCCATACGTTCAATATCCTCACTCTCTAAGAGCTGTTCGGCAGCTACTGTGCGATGACATGGTGCATTGTCGTCCATGAAAAGGAACTGCAGACCCATAGCGCCTCTAAAAAGACGCACATATGGAAGAAGAATCTCGTTACAATAACGGGTCCCGTTGACTGAACCTGCGTCGAAGATGTGAAGGTCTGTACGACTACCAAGCATGATGCCTCCCCAAACGAGAACACCGCGACCTCCATACCTGTCCCTTTCAATGATGTTCGAGGGATGATTGCGGCTTCCCCGCTCTCTCCAGATGAGTATGCGATGAGAATCGCTACTCAAACTGAATCTGCTCTCATCTGTAAAGAGTACTCGTCCCCATTCATTGTCTCTCCAATTCCGGTGTTCCCGGCACCACAGAGAACGCCTTCTCCGATAGGCAGGCGTTAAAGGTACACACCATACAGGGCGTCGTGCAAACAGACCACCACCGTGCAGTCTTCTGACCACGGTAAAACGCGATATCGGTCGTCCAGTTGACTGTGTCTTGTGTCTAGCGATTTCTCCCGCTGTCTGCCGCCTGTTTCTTCTAACCTGTAAGACAATGTACCGGTCATCTGCGTGTGTGGTTCCTCGTGGGCGGCCACTACTGAATCCCCGGATAGCTATTCCTGTAGTTTGAAATTGTCTCCAAAGTCGTGAAACGATGCTGTGAGCAATTCCGAACTCTGCAGCCACACTTATCACACTGCGGCCTTCCTCCAACTTGCCAATGATTCGACCTCGGGTAAAAGCATCCAGATGTCGTCTAACAGATTGATTATTCGCCATTTCTCTCTGAAGCAGCAATTTGGTGTGATTTTAACTGTTATACGGCGTGCAATCTCTTTGCCAGAAATACTGATCTTACACCAACAACATGCTTTATACTACTCAGACACTCCCCCATTACGTCTACCTGCATATCTGCGCATGTGCTACCGTACATCACCTTACTTAATCTCCTGATTGGTCTTTCTATCCGCTCTGCCTCTTCGTTCAGCTGATATGCTATTTTTTCGACTTCGTCCTTAATTTTTGCACACCAGTGTATAAAGGGTTAAAACTCCGATGTTCATTTAGAAACACCCCGGTACTGTTTAAAGAATTGTCGCAGTAGATGTGTATCAAACCAACATATAGTAAGATTTTAAAACTTTTAACAAGGTTTGCGATCTATTAAAGCCATTACATATAAAATACAAAAGTAAAACATATAGTGTGATTCGCTATTATGCCGACAAACTTGCAGCGTGTGTAGGGGATGCAGAGAGACTCGGAATCACACACACACACATAGGAATGCAGGGTCGCAAATGCTATAGTTGCAAGCTACTGCGCAAAGCAGAGAAAAAAAACAGAAACAATATTAATGGGACAGAAAACATTTTATTGAAAGGTTGTACTACAACACGTGTTTGAAATTACGACCAGAAGTCGTCCGGGAAAGCCTGACAGTGACGCAACTTGGAATTTCTTACGTTCTGGAAGATTCCTAGCAGATACAGAAATTCGATAGAGGTTTTCAGATGAAGGAGCGGTCATCTCGTACACCAAGAAAAACCAGTCAACTAGTTAAAGAAACAACCTCACGTAGCTTTCTGTTCTCACTTACGAAGGTCGTGTGATGTAAAAAAAAGACTTTTGCACACCCTACGTGTTTGTCGGTATGGTAGTGAATCCCCCTACATAGAAGCAGATAGAACATATGAAAAGCTGGCAAAACTTATTTGATCTTTCTAAAAACTGGCAGTTTCCCCGTATTATTAAATAAAGTAAAATATAACTTGGAAAAAAATTATTATTCAAGATAAGCTATATATCTATTTATACACATGGTAAGATATATTATAAACTTCATATGTAAACTATTATTTTAAATATTGAAGCTACTCGATCACTGATTTACTAAAAAATCTTCTTTAAGATAAATTAAATATACTTTATGACAACACTGTTTGAAAATAAACCAACCACATGACAACTGCAATGACTGTTTTTAATATACCAATATAATTATGGATATTCTTATTTATTGAACAGATATGTTTAACAAAAAGGCTGTCTTTCGAATTTTGAAACTAGATTGTTCTAATACGTTTTCTGTTAAATGATATCAACTAAGATTCCGCAAATGATTATAAATTGATGCGTATCTCCTCTTACATACATACAAACATGTCCTTCTTGCTTTTAGGAAGATGATTTTACAAATTATACGAAACAAACCATTGTAAATTGCACAATATAATATAGGAATATCAACGCAAAGCTTTCTAATTGCCAAGATGTATACCAGTGTTTCGCAAACTGTGGAACGCGCCTGCCTTGGGGGAGTAATAACTCTACAAGGAGGCAAGAGTATATCGAAATTCGAAAAAACAGAAGAATAAAAAAATATATTATTTTACTGAAAGGAAGCAAAACACAAAATACATTCCGACATAATAAAAAGTAAATACACATATACACTGATATAATACACTTATAAATGTATCAGTACTGAACAATGTATTTTATAATTAATACTAAGTTAAGAACAAGTTTAATAATTACCAGAAACACTATGGGCATGACATAAAATTATATATAAAATTTAATACCTGTTTTGATTTTTTGGGCTTGCCATTTACAAGATTAAACATACAAATTAGCACTTCTCTTGGTAATTTGTGTGGTTTATAAAATTAAAACTGCCGATTCAAATTAACACGATTCGCTCTCCAATGCCTCTGTCATCGACGTATGCCTGCGTATGTGATGTATTAGGGGGTGATGGAAGAAAAGAAATAAATAATTAAATCCTTCGTAAACTCTGTCAAGGTCCTTTTATTGTATTCCAAAGTCTTCGGAATAATTTTACGGATAGCAGTGCACAGAAAAGATAGTACTCGGGAAAGACGTATATATACGTCAGTGGTAACTAACACTTTGGCTGAGTGAGACGTTTATATACGCCTGGGGCCTTTAAAATGTTAAAGTCGTATTGTAGCTTTAGCATCAAAGAGTATTATTACTGAATCCAATACATTGTTATCGTATAAAGAGGTGGAGGGGGCGCAATGAAAATTATGATTGAATATTGGGTCACAAATATAGAAAGTTTGAGAAGTACTGTTCTATATACAAAGATAACTGTGACTGATAAGGAATAACAAGCGCTGGGTGAAATATCTATATTTCCTGTCTGTAACTTGTACAATATTTGAAAGTGCATCAAATCCCATCTTGAGACTTGATAGCGTATCTTTAATACCATGTCGAAAAACATATACAACTCGAGATATTTTGAATCTTGTATCAAAGCAAATAGAACCTTTACCACCTTAGATACTTCTCATTTCCACCCGGGCCTCAAACCGTTCGCAAACCTTCCGAAAGGATTCCTTTATCGTTATCTAAGGAGGAGGCCTCGAGGAACTGACGTGACTCCTCTGTCCGGATGTGACGCCACGCAACCAAACACGACCGGAAATGGATTTCGAGGAGAGTTGAGATGCACCTTTAACAAATGCTTCTGAGATTCGTCCTCGTCATCTCTCCCCCCTCCCTTCCATTTCCCGGATCCCGGACCGCCCATTTGCTGGATAGGTCACGTCAAGGGAGTTACAGAATCCGGCAAAAGACGTCTTTTGTTTTGCTGTTGCTGTTGTGAACTTTTCCACTTGGAAATGAATGAAATCAGGGATGGGATGGAAAATTGGGGGGGGCGGGTTAAATAATTGAAACTTTTGAAGATTCCCCATGTACATATCTGATTCGTCATTCTGTACAGAGTAAGAGTGTACATTGGGTAACTACTGAGATATAAATGTTGAGGGTTTTCTGGTTGAAGTCAGCTTATTTATTCAAATAATCTATTAGAATTTATTACAGTAATCCGTATATGCTTATATATAACTACCACTAGAGCAAAATTAAGTTCAGGGAGATTTAAGAATAAACTATGAATATATATAATTCATTTTTATTTGTTATTTTTAGTTATAAAAATTTGTTGACTTGTTTCTTTTAAGCTCAAATTCAAAAACAAAGGAAAATTATCTTGTTTCATGTATACAAAAATCAATGTTCTTATAGTGACTGCATTCGTGTGACCATGATTTTGCAAAACTGTAAAAATAAATAATTCTTTTGATATTTAGTGGGAGTTGAATTAAAGTATTTCTTTAAGAATATTATTACAATAGAAAATTATTACAATGAAATTTTTTTGGCAAATTTTTTTAAAAAGTGACATTTTCAAAACATTCAATTTATATATATATATATATATATATATATATATATATATATATTGAAAATACTTCCGTAACAACACTTTGCCTTTATGTGGCTAAGTCTTTTGTACAGAACGTGACCTACGATTTTTGAAATACATAATTTAGAGAAGTAGAATTATTCATACTTTAATACATCAGAGTAGATAACTTAACAAAAAAAACACCGGTTATTATTTTAATTGATCGTGACTCTAACAATAATGTGGATTTTTCAAAACTCCTGGTTCAAATTGTGTATAGAAGTGCTAGTTATGTATACAAAGGAAAAATATTTATATTATCGAAGCATTTTTTCTGTTGAGAATGTTTTGAAAATATATAATTCTTTCTTGATTTTTTTGCCAAAAAAATTGCATTTAAGTAATTTTTTATTTTAATAATATCCTTAAAACAATTTTATAAGTATATATTCTAATTCAACTGACGCTAAATATCAAAAAAATATTCATTTATACACTCTTTGAAAACCACGGTTTTGAACGTAGTCAGACAACCTTAAGAAATCTTATTACATTGATTGCGTGATGTAAACTATTGACAAAAATACTTGAATAGTTTTCATAATAATAATAATTTATTATAAAATTCGAATTTAATTATATAACACAACTGAATGTCAGGAGGAATTTATCTTGAATGAAACTGATAACCATTTATAACAATTAAAAAAAAATTGTCCGTTCTAAATAAAAATTACTTAATTCAACATCTAAAATTTTTGACGTCCAGCTGCATATATTGAACTAATATCTAGAATTCATTTTACAATTAATTAATTTTTATTTTCAATTATTATACTTGTGGCATTTTAATTTATAACGTTAATATATATCTATATGTTACTATTCTATTGGGAAAAATTGATGCTTATAAGAACGAAAAGTTTATTAATTTATGAAACAAAAAGTATATTAAGTCATACAATCGGTTTTACCATTTTACAAACACACCGAGCAAAAACGTACTGTCACCTGCATGGTGCTCAATGCTAAGGATAACGACAGGCGTAAATTCTAGCCCTTAGCCACGATGAATTTCGCGAGCCTCGACCTGACTCCGTCAGGCAGGTGGCATTAGTCACAATAACACACGAGCAACTTTTAACAATGACAAGCATTAAAAAGATTACAACATTAATTATAACCTATGAACTTCACTAAAGGAAATTTAATCTTTTCAAGATTATTAACCTTTAACATTTATTTCTAAAATTCAATCTCAGTTTTAAGTAGTATATGAGTTTCATAAACATTTTTCCATTTGAATACTTGAGTTGCATGTTAGGACAACCAAAATAATTCTAACACAACGACAATATATACTGTAACTACAACTTGCAGAAACTAAAAAGTTAGTGACTGTAAAACCAATACAGTGAAAAATAAAAAAAAAACGCTGTTATCCATGAAATTTTACCAGAAGAGGAAAAAAATACAAATTTTAAAAAAAAAGATTTGGGAGATATTTAATTTTTAAAAAAATGGATCTGAAAAACATGCTTATAAACTTTCAGAGAACAGGAGCAACAATCGAACAAAATGCTCAATAGCAATTCAAATTCATAGCCTCTTAGCTTGCCTTACAATTAATACAACTAAATTACCTCAAAGAGAATTGCAACACAACATATTCCATCTCCTTCACCAGAAATGTCAGCGATTTCAGTCCCCCCCCCAAGAAACTCCGTCCTGTATGACGCAGGAAGAACTCCAGGATATCGATTATTGATCATCGATTTGAAAGTCTTTATCCCAGAATTATTACGACTTTATCGAAGTTTCGCCATCTTTTAAAATGAGATCGTTAGCCCTGGTTTTGAAGAGTGCTGGGTAATGCCCTGCTATTAAAGTTTACCGTACGCGTCATAAATTCTGTCTAATAATTGCGGCTGCCTTGGTTTTTGGGTACTTCCAGCATCAATAATTGTATATCCATCGGGCCTCCTTCCCCTCTCACGTAAGTCAGATCATCTTGCCATCAGAAATGAAATTTTAATGCTTTGTGGAAAGACGGTTGTGCCTCGTGGAGGCGCGTGACGTCGTATTAAAAGGCAAAATGAAGAGAGTAGCTTTTACTTTATTAGTTTTGAGTGATTATCCATGTATATAAAGAGGAATGGGAGTTTTATATGATTATTTGAGAGGGAAAAATATCATCGGGGGGAAATATTAGTCGTGGGGAAGGGCAAGAGAGAAAAATTTTAGTTAAATATTTATGACTGGAATGCAGTCTGTGCGCGAATAATTCATGACATCCAAGATATTCGTTCTTTTTTTGTCATAATTTTATATTCGTGTCTGGAAACCGGCTAGTGCTTAAGTATGAAGTATGGAAATCATAAATGAGCACAGCCATAATATTTTAAACACTGGATTTTTTTTAAAAGTTAGTAGTTTATCATAATTATTCTCTTCCGTTCAATTCGAAAACTTAGTTGACGGTATAGTTATTCTGAAATTTTTTTTAAATAAATTAAGAAATTATTTGAAAATATGACCCTGTTTTTTCAATGTTTTAAAACTTATTAAATTAGCAAATGAATTACTCTTAAAATTTGCTGATATTTATGTTAAAATAATTGATAGAATTTTCTAAGAAACACACTACAAAATTCAGCACAAATTTTAAAATTTATAACTCCAAATTTTGTCATATCAAATTTAAATCTTCACAGTCAACTTCTTTTTTTATTTATTTAAACAACATATCCAAGATTAATTCAATGAGGCTTTAAATTAGAAATTTAGTTTTTATATTTGTGTACTTTTTTTCCATAAATTACAATAAAAAGTATATTAGAAGATTTAAATACACATTGAAATAGTTGTTGCATTAACTTAAATACCGTGATTTTTAATGATAATTTATGTTTGTTGCTTGTTTTAAATTAGCTGCATTTTGACAGCAAAGCCATTTGTAGATACGGAAAATCTCCTTGAATGGAAGCCGTTTCATTGGTGGCACCATCTAGTGGTGGTTCCCGCTATCAAATTGTGACGCCTGAATTGTATTCATTTCAAACTCTCCACACATACTAACTAATGTCATGATTTAATTTTGCTTGAGAATACCAGATCCAAATTGATACTCAAGGGATCTTTTACATGCCCCATAATCATATGACATGCGTGCCTACGATTTTCGCATGCAGAAAATCTATCGACTCTATCCAGTATTAAACCCGAAGCCTTAGGTTTATGAGGTGGGCCCCCTACCTCACAACCCCAGAGCCGACGAATGATTGTTTATTAAGGACATATTTTGAAGCTCCCCTGGCGCTGCTGGTGTGGAATGCTAAGGCAACCCAACTCAAGCAAGGTGGATTGGATCTTCAAACCAGCTTTTCGGGAAACAACCACAGCCGAACTCAGCCTTTATTGAGTAAAAATATTTTCTTTTGTTACAGAAGTCTACAGACAAATTTAAACAGATTTTGTTAAAATACAAATTACATACCGTAATATCCGGCACATTACGCGCACTTTTAAACATGAAAAATAAGATCGAAAAATATACGGGAGCGCGTTATACGCCGGGTATAAAAATGATATCTTCGAAAATAAAAAGAGATTTGCATAAAAAAAACTCCACAAAGATTGGAATATTGTTTATTTAAAAGAAATGTCATGCCTTATGAGTTTAAAAGGTTGTTTTTCCTGGGGTACTAATTGGAATAAATGGCTTTCAAACATAATAGCACTGCTAACGTACATTGCAGGCTCCTTCCTAAGAAAGGGGGTGTGCGTTATACGGCTTTGATTGATTGATTGAATATTAACGTCGCACTGTTCAGCTACACGAGGGCTTTTGGCGACGGACCACGTAATTTTGAACCATGGTCAAGTGACGTGGACGACACCTGAGCTGGCACCCCCCTCTCCTAACTACCACACCACACCAACGGGAGGACGTTTCAGCTCTCGACAGATTTAACGTGCATCGCTGCCCTACACGGCGGGTCTTTAGTGGTACTGGGATCGAACTCGTGACCAAGCAAGCCACGATCCGATACCTATACCACTCGGCTACCGCGGCCCGCGCGTTATACGGCGAATATGCCTTAAAATTAAAAGATGTGACTTGAAAGTATAGGTGCGCGTGGTACACCGGATTTTACGGTAGTTTCTTCATTGGCGAATATATGGGCTAGCAGTGACGGACCTCGGATTTTGATTTATAGTCAAATGACGAGGAGGACACACACATGTGAGGTGGTACCCCATTCTCCGAACTACCACATTACGTGAAAGTGAAGACTTTAAACATTCGTTTATTTCACGTATACCAGCCTCTTTACATGGGAAATCTTGCCTTGTGAGAACCATATTTAACTAATAACAATGCATATACAAATTAATGGTAATGCTGGTTTTATTTAACCATATTGATTTTAAATCAATAACGAGAAGATAATGAAACATAGTTAATACATCAGAACTTAACTATCAAACTATAATATATGCTTCCTTATCAGCGTTTATCTGTTAAACTAGAAAACCCATTTTTATCTAGAATCTACGTTTAACTATGAAATAGAATCTATGCATCTGTATTATAATAGTTCACGTTATTGTGTATAGCTAGTAGAATATTAATTACTACTGATCGTTAGCGGTACAATGTAGTCTCGACACAATGGCCCTTTCTATCCCTTCTATAATAGAACAATTTACATTAGTACATATTACAATTTTCAATGATTATTGAGACCTGATTTCTGCATACGTTATGTCGACATACGATTCCCATTGACTCCAAGTAGCGCAGTGCTGCGATAGAGCACAAGGAGAGCTATTGTACGTCGCATTGATTGCAAATATGACATGAGATTGCGGAAGTGTGTCCCAATTATGTTAACTATTTCTAACTGGTAAAACAGATAATTGGGTACAAAAGGAATGTGTAAGAAACTATTTTTTTCAGTGTTTACCTTAACATATGCCGGAACGGAAATGTTGTTAGAAGTGAAAGTGTGCGAGGATTTGAAATTCAGAATATTTTGTGCTTCGTGTGTTATCTATTCTCTAACTTGAAATTTAAATTTACCATACATCGTAACTCATCGAACTATTACTAAATTATACTTTTATAACAGAGACATTACGTCTCATTCCAATACAGTTACACATTATTTACATCTTTAACACACAGTAATACTCCGATTTACATATGCATGCAGACCTACAAAACTTTTCATTTTATTTTGTTTCGGTCAAGTGAGTGTTTATTAAAGTCGCACTCTAAATCAACGCGAGTGCTATTGGCAACGGACATGAGTGAGGGAAGGAGTGAATATTAATGTCGCACTGTTCAGATACACGAGGGCTTTTGGCAACGAATCTCTTTATTTTGAACCAAGGGCAAGTGACCAGGACAACACCTGAGCTGGCACCCCCTCTCCTAACTACCACATCACCCCATGGCAGGACGTTTGAGCTCTCGGCAGATTTAACGTGCATCGCTCCCCTACATAGTGGGTCTTTAGTGGTACTGGGCTCGAGCTCCTGATATGCCTGCCGTGATACGATATCTTGACCACTGGGCTACCGCAACCCCCTAAGAAACGGACTAATATCTTCATATATAACTCTCCGTTTAATTTTTATAAGTAGCAAAAAAGCTGGTGCGTGTGAAAAGCGTACTTTTTGGAGGAGGGTGAACTTTCAACGTTAAGTTTCATGACCCACTTATAGGGCAACTTTAATAGTTGTAACGAACAATATCCCATGGTTTCCCTCTTAAAACTAATTTTTTTTAATTGTAGGATCTCGCCTTAGCATCTAGAGATGTGGAAGAAGGGGAAGGAAGACTAGGCATGTTCAACATATGTTGCAACATAAACCACATCACAAGTTCGATTAATCAAAACTAAGAGATGCACCCAATTGAAGCAATATGAAGACAATTGACGAGGTACGCGAAGTATAAGACTTTAATTACCAGTAACACTTAATTCAACGGAAGTACACTGCCCTCCTAGCTATCTAATCTCTATTATATCTCCAGTGAAAAATCGTCACTTTAATTATTACAACTATCAAAAACTAAATATCTGCGTTGATTAATCACTATTAAGCTAGCATCCTATCCTATATCTTTCTCTCTTACTTGAAAGCCTAGACTTTATATAGTAGAATTAATTTACATGTTCACGTTCTCTTCTTCAGAGGGAAAGTTCTAATAAAATAGTTTTTAAAGACTATATATCCCCCAAGAGGATTTGTTTGCGAGAAGGTCGCGAATAGAACCGTCACAAAATATTATTGAAAGTTTTAAAATGCCACTTTTATACAGAATAAGCGTGATACGCAATATACAGTACTGTATATTAATTGGTTCGAAGTTGAGGTAGGTAATGATTTGGTAGTTCTATCAATTCAATTGTCGATCGCATTACTAATCATTCTAATTAGTTAATTTGAAAGAGAATCTACCTTTGTTTGCCCCAAGACCCAGCGAATGTTTATAGGGATTGTGTTTGTGTCAATAACTTGTATCCCTGCTCATTGTATCAAATAGTTAAAGTTTAATTATTTTTATTTTAGTTTATCACTATTTATATTTTTATCGTAAATGGAGGCTACCGGATTAATGAAAGACGTTGTTGTTGTTAGATATGGTTTTATTGGAAGGATCAAACCAAACACATAAAACTGGTGAATTATTATACAAAAACAATGACAAATAAGAAAGTACAAACATTTGAAGTAAGAACAAGGGAAAAAATTATCAAAGAAAAGGAATATAAGAGACGTAGGGGAGTGGAATGGCAAAGTGTGAGACATAATGTTGGAATGTCAATACTCAGCAAGTTAAAACGCGACTCACCACATCGCATCAGATACATCTGCAGTGGGTTCCCTCCCACGTAGATCTCGAGGGAAATGAGATTGCGGACACTTTGCCGAAGGATGGCGCTTGCGAGACCCCAGAGCCGTTAGCACCCTCACCTTTTGGGAGATTTCCTCTAGAACTAAACACCAGAATAAGACCGCTTGGAATGTCCCCCCAGTGCATCATTGGTAGCAATGTTCTCATCCTGGAGGCTCTCTGGCTCAAGGTTTTAAGAGACAAGATCAAACTCTTCTAGCCCGCTTTCGAAGTTGTCATCATAAAACAATGAAATTTTACGAAGGATTCAAGAGCTTTGAAATGTGTACGAACTGTACTTCTGAGCCATCATCGTCTGCGCACATCCTCGAATGCCTAGGGCTCACCAATTTAGCAGACGATCACTCGCTGGTGTTGGATTTTTTGAAAGTGTACGAAGCCATGGACCTGGTCTAGCACTGCTGGTCAACGGGGGCGGGCAACAACAACAACAAGAGATGCGAGTGAGTGTAGGGTTTTATGGCGCAAGAACCAATTTTGGATAAGCTGCGCCAAACAACGTTTTAAATATTCAGAGAATAAAATTCGACAAAATTATGGAAATTTTGAATTATATTCTTGCATAAATGCAAAATATTCATCTGTGGTCTCGACGTGAAAAGAAGAAAAGGAGAAATGAGATGACAAGAAAGAGGATCGAAGTTAGAGAAGGGTCACTAGGGTACCCCGGGTTCGTGAGACCCGTGTTTACCAAAGACAGTAAATCCCTTGGGAAAAGGAATAGATCACTAGGGTACCTCGGGATTGTGACACCTGTACTCACCTAAAGAAGGTGAGCCTCCTGAGGGGAAAACAAGAGATGTAGTCTTTACAAAGAGTTGATGAAAGTTCTGGCATACCAGTATGGTTTGCTTATCTCTTACCACTGTTTTAAGACTCTTTACCTGGGCATGAAAAAAAGATGCAATGAATAATAATTAATGAAGTATAATTGAGATATAGTTGTATTTATAATTAGTTACGGCTTCTACACTGACCACCACATTGGGTATAAGTCATATTATACCTAGTACGAAATCCTCTGAGATAGTTACGCGGACTTGAGGATGGGGCTCATGATGTAGTATCTGACTATTCCAATTAGTTTGAAAGAATAAAAAAGTTATAATGAAATAACATTAGGAGACCAATGTATGGATAATACTATTCGTATTTGAAGTATAATACCGCACGTTGAAAGGATAATACTGTATATTAAAAAGCAAACTGCAAATAAGAAATACATTAACAAGAGAGAGAGATAGGGATAGTAGTTTTGTGTGCAAGAAAGTATCAAAGTCTGGAGAATAAATTCACGGTCAAAGAATTTACAAAAGGGTTTTTCATTATCTTTAGACCCTGATGTGGAAAGTTTTAGAGTATTTTAGTTTGTTTTTAATTAAGGTGGAATTCTTTTTTTTTACCTTCGTACTTTTATCCCCTTTTTTCCCTTAATGGAAAAGCTATAGGTCTCGAAGGAAAGGACATTTTTCTTAAATAAATCCGAAAGAAGGGAAAA
The DNA here is from genome assembly GCA_019973935.1 of Trichonephila clavipes. NCBI lineage: Eukaryota > Metazoa > Arthropoda > Arachnida > Araneae > Nephilidae > Trichonephila > Trichonephila clavipes. The sequence continues at coordinate 380,910 of BMAU01015641.1, read as the reverse complement.
AACACAATTGTAAATTCTGACAAAATTGAATTTCGTTCTTCCCCCCTCGAAATTACTGAATCATAGTCATTGAATATTCTGTAGCAAATGTAAGCTGTTTAGAAAATAAAACTTAAGAAGATTCGTCTTTCTGAGAGTATATTTCATGTAAATTATAAAAAAAATGACACACATTTTTCCGAAATATAGAAATTTTCTGAAGAATATTTTTTTACCAATTCACTTTATTAAAATTATTTAATTTTTTATACTATGAACGTTATTAATTTATTGGAGAAACTATTTGGTTTTATAATTTTTATTCATTACTTATAGAATTAATTACTTTAAGTTCCGATTATACTATTTTTAAAAAGCATTTATATCTATTAGCATGCAATAAGATATACGGATATTCCTGTGTTGGTAAAATTATTTAGTAGTTTTCTCACGTGAAAAAATTTTAATTTCATACCATACATTTTGAGTTCCGTATATTGATAAATTATTATACAAACATAATGTTTATGAATGTAAAAATTATCTAAATTCTATAAACCTAAGAATATATAAATTCTTAGCTTAGCTTATTGTTACTCCAATTAATTTTCCTTGTAGCACGGTAGTCCAGGCAATATAAAGGGCAGGGGTGGTGAACCTTTATGAATCAGCGTGCCATTTTTTTTCAAAAGAAGCGTTTAATGTGCTACAGATGTGCCATCAAATAATTTTGACCTGTGATTATTGAGAAAATAATAAAACTGAATATTAACAACACAAAACTCTATTTACTACGAAACACACAAATACCTTTTGAACTGTATAGTTATAAATGTTTTAGTTATGCGTGTAATTCAAATTAAAGTAACATTAGTGTGACTTCTGTTGTTGCAAATTGTGTGGATGACAAATATAACTTATATTAGGTTTGTAAGATGTAACATTTTGTAGAATACATGTTGAATATGAGTCATCTGCCAAACGGTTTCTAAGAAATTCATTATGTTTGCTATGGCTCACTTTTTTTACAACATGATTTGTGATTTGTTTCAAAATGCCAGTTTGCAGATGATGTTATGCATATCACTATTCCAGAACATAAAACACACATCCCTCTGTCACCTTTAATAATGTCATGTTTCTCGGTCCAAAAAATTTGAAATTCTCTGTTACACCATGTTAAATAACAGCTAAAAATCATAAATATAACACAGATAAACTTTAAAATAGAGTTGTGTCAATGAAATTTATAATGCAGAAAACAAAATTTACAAAAGGCGGGTGTGCTCTCCGCCACCCCGTGATCGATCTCACTCTGGTTTGTTCTAACACTTCATAGTGAACTTTGAAATTTTGAAATAAAATGCAAACCCTTTCGTTCACTGGCGTGCCAAAACTATTATGTTGCGTGCCACTAGTTCACCATCCATGATATAGGAGAAAGGTTAACTGGCTTTATAAAACTATGTTTAGCAGTGGGATTTTAGTTTCTTAAGGCTAATAGTTTGTTACTGCACTATCTGAGGATACCTTATTTTTGACCTATACTGTGTCGTTGTATATCTTTTTATTGTTTTTCTCTATTAGACTTATGGTAATTTAATGCATGTTTATAAATATATTGCTAAATTACATAAAATGGATTACATTAAAAGTAGGTTTAGTTTCTTATGAAGTTAAACATTTTTAAAGTTGTAAAAAGTTTTAAGAAATGAATTAGTTTTTGAAATATATTGGAGTTTGTATAAATTTCTACAAATTAGAAATTTTTGTAAGATTTTAGGAATCAAATGATTTTTTCTTTCAAAACTCGTATGAAATTTTTTTTAAAAAAAAATAGCTAATAAATTTTCTGGTTCTATTTTTCGTTACAATATTTTAAACTCTATATTGTTAGAAGCATGGTATAAGTCTTCGGCAGGAAAAAATGTGACGGATTCTTACGCGACCTTCAAATTAATCCTCTTGGGAAATCTTTGGGCTATCAATTCACGTTATTCACAATCAGCCCTTCATAAGAAAATCATGATACGTAAATTAACTCACTATAAATAGGCGAGATTTTCTAGCTATAGAAGGAAAAGAAACGGAGATATACTTTACACAGGCGAGATTGTTATTAAAGGTATAATATCGGAATTATTGAGCTTTGAGTATTAATAGAAGGAAACATTAAAATGGTTCCTTAATGTCCACTAAGATTGAATTAAAGCAGATAAAAAGTTATATTCTGAATTAAAAAAAGGGTTCATTTGTTAGTCTACTAATCGCTTACGTGTTACTGTCGTTGTTCCACTTCACGATTTTTAATGAAACATTCGCATAAGATTATTAGTTGAAATTGTGTCTGATCTTAGTGTTGAAATAAATAGATTAGATTTGAATCATGTCGAGTGTTTCTTCCCTTTCCCTATACATCTTGGGACTCACGAGAGAAGCGAGGGCTTCTACAAAATTATTTAATTTTCAAAACAAAAGGACTTTTTCATCGTATATCGTTAGAAAATTTGTGAATCAATAATGTTTTTAAAAATGTCTTAATGTCACCAAATAAAACTTGATTTGAAAAATGAAAAGCACCTTTCTCCATCGTTGAATACCTCATCTCCAAACAAAACAGGAACGAATATTTTCTCAGATTCATGCACGCCAAATATTTCTTCTGCGATCTCTTTTCAGCATCAGCCTCCAGTCCATCCGTCATTCCTCCAAAAACAAACAATATGTCCCGAATTCTTTCGCAGATAGAGGAGAGAATTCCCTTTTCTCCCGTGAGCTGTAGAATTCGATTCCAGGGTCTCATTCACGGATCTATTAATGGCTCTTTTAATGGCTCTTCGATGGCTAAAACGTGTTCTCTTACAGACAAAAGATCTCTCTCCTTTTGTTCATTCCGATAGGAAATAAGCGAAAGAAAACTTTTAAAAGAACGACTGCTGCCAACAAAAGCAATGGGCTACGAAAATACTTCCTCCCCAAATCGTTTGGCGTTTGACCCTCGAAGAGCTGAGCATTTAAATTCCGAACCCCGTCAAATAAAAATCTTTTGTTTATTTTAAAATATGGGACGATAACTAAAGCATTAAAAAAGTCATTCGGTAATTAATGAACTTTTTCTACAGACGAAAGATTAGTTGAATTAAGAAACTGGATGCGTTGATTAAAGCAACAGAAATACACTCCATGTTATAAAAAGCGGCACATCAAGAAATAGTTATCTGCATGGGAGGAAATTTTATGCAAATAACGATAAAATCAGTCAGAAAACGAATTTTTGGTGGTTAAAATATTGACAACTTGAATCACCAGTGGATTGCAACGAATCAGCCGTATAATATATAAAACAAAGGACATTCCATATCAATATTCATAAAAAATTCTTTGCCATAGCCCCGAAAGATAAGTCAAACATGACCTTAGCGAATACCCTAACAGGATTAAAACACGCTACCTGAGAGGGATTAAAATCCACAAAAATGGAATAGGAACGTACCCCTGCTATGTAGGAATTGCTCTGACACAGGACTGACCCCAGACCACCTGTTCTCCTGTCAGGTCATTCTGGTGATCTTGCAACAAATTAATGACTGTCTTTAGAACGATATATATATTCGGACAATTGTTTGAAAACTGTCTCGACGTGGTATATAGAATCTTTTATCCTATATGAAAATTAACTTTCCATTTCCATGAACACAACAACCAACCAAAGGACATTGCAATGCTAGGATATAACTTCAGTACGAAAATGGCTCTATCAAACCTCGTGGGCTGTTCCAGGGCCTTGCACAGATATAATAAAGAAAGTATAAGCAAATATCACCATTTTAGGCAGAAGATGCATGAGACTAAAAGAGTGGTCAAATCACGGGATCCCTCGAGGGTTGGAGTGAAGTAACCATTCGAAGATGGTGCAACATGGTTGTACAGACCACGAAATGATAGCAGTAGACTGATAGCAATGACAACGCGAGAACAAAAGTCAGCTTCCACTTAGAGCTTAAAATCCCTGTTGAGTATTGGACATTTTGTAGTTGTAATGACCAACAATAGGCGACTCTGCAAACAGTAGCAGAGTTCACGGAATGCATAGTGTCGACACTGCTAGTAACGTTTGTAAGACTGTCAGATACATTTAAAATTGAATCTTACGGATAGAAATAGTACTGTTTTTAGAATGAATCTCACTTCGAATTGAACCTCAAGGACAAGCGAAGGAATGTCTCGAGCCATCCTGGACAGCAGAGGGACAGACACTTGACTGTCTTCCACCGCTCAGCATGGAACCAGAAGTTATGGTATAGGTTGTCATTGCATTTGATTGTCGTACTCTTTGGCATTCTTGGCAGCTTTATAACACGCCGGTATATCGACTAGATTCTACGCCCTGTAGTGTTATCCTTCATTTCAAAGACTCTTAGGCTTAATTTCAACAGAATAATGGAACGGCCACACTACACTTGTTTCTATTGCTTGTATTGGTGTACTTCTGTAGCATTTTCCTCTTCACTTTCCTCCCTAATTAAACACGGTTCGATTCTAATAAAAAAGTTTCTCCGAGCACTTTTGGACTCATTTGATCAAACTATCTGATTAGAATATTTATGGCAAGAAATCTATAGTAAGAGGACATTCAAGAACTCTGAGAATCAATTTCAAACCGGATAACAGCATGTAAGCCAACGGATTTACTTTTTTGTTCCTCTTGTAGCTGTATTTCTTGAATGAAAAATTCAATTTCTATGGCAATCTTAGATTTTCTTTTTCCTCATAGCTTTCAATTTTCAATCCATTTGGGAAATTCATTCTCGTAGCAGTTTTCGATATGTTTAAATTTTGATATAATTGTCAAATTTACATTTAGCGTTGCCAATTACATGATATTTTTCTCTATTTTTTCATCTGATTAACGTGTACGACCACATAAAATGAATTTAATATTTTACTATAAATGCATAGAGTTATAATATTTTATTTAATTTTTTTGTATTGTAAGTGTGACAGAAAATGGTGTTTGAAAACTTTTTTATATGTATCTTTCCCGAAAACCATTTCGTATTTAATCATTTTCAAATCAGAATGTTGGTTAGTAGCGTTAAATTTTCATCAATAAACACTTTTAATAATTCTACAATTGCTCTTTTTATAATATCAATGTATTTTTCTTCCTTTTACATCACTTTGAATCACATTACTGCCAAAATAAAATTATTTACCATTCATAAGTGTTTTTAAGATCATTTCCAAAAATAACGCCTGATTAAAAATGCAGAAAAAACCATTCTAGTTCTAATAAAAGTACTCAATGCGTTTTACTTCTCGAAAAACAGGATCCTACATAAATAATTTCCCTAAATCATCACAAAATCAAGTCGCCGATTTCTTTGTAATTTACCACTTACCGAAAAAAAAAGAAAAGAAAAATCTTTTTCTAAATTCAATTCCCTTTAAAATATTACATTGTGAAATATTCTTCCATAGTTTTCTACTTTTCCGAAATAACCTATCATCAAGCCCGGTGCAACCTACGCATAAAAAAGCGGGGAAGCATAACCTTCCTTTAACTATGCGTCCCTCCCTCCATTTCAAGCCCCATGATCCAGAGCGCTTCTTTACATCACTCAGCGGTGCTCCGTTACACCTGGCCCGTTAAGCGTAACGGGACCATCAACCTGACGCCCACTCATCGCCTAAAATGAAAGAAAAACGAAACGGAAAAAAAAATCATCGAACCGGTATTATTCTAGTTTGAAGGCGTCACGTTCATCATAGCACTCCGCTATTCCTCGCTCCCCCTCCTCAACCTTGGTCTATCGATATCATTCTTGCTTTCTTGTATATTGCCCCTCATTTGTCATATGCCTCACGTCCGTCGAATTACGAGGGGTCTTATTTTAGTTTCCCTTTATTTTTTATTCACTTACACTAGAATTAACTAATAGAGGTCAAGTTTTCGGTCTAATACCAGGTACTCGTTTTTTTTTTTACTTGAGGGGTGGGGAAGTGAAGGTTCCTTGTTTTATTTCACCGGCATGGTCTTTTGGCCACGTGACGCGTTTTCGTAATCAAAATCATCCGTCCGGTCCCACTGTAGCGGAAAGTGACCAGTCCGAGTTCGTTTATTTTAGAGAAGGTGGATTAAAAAGCGAGAGGAGGGGGCTCTCTGAAAGTGGGGACGTTCGATGGAGCGGTAAATGAAGAACACGATGCTTTTCCCGTCGTGCCACCTTGATTGATATCGAAGCATTTGGTCACCGTCTAATGACCAGGAAGCGCCCTCAATTCTTTTCTATGAGGATGACGATGACCGGGGGTGAAAGAGTGAGAGTTATACTCAAGCTGCACTATAAAGCAACATGAGGTCTATTGGCGATGAATCTCTTAATTTTAAACTTGGCCAAGAAACGAGGATGACGCTTGAGCGGGCACGTAACTAATACACCACACAAACGGGGGAAATTGTCCCTTGATATATTTAACGCACATCAGCTCCCTCTACACGGTGTTTCTTCAGTGGCTCTACTCACTGGCGTAGCTAGTTCTGAATGGGCCCCGTATAAAAACTCCTTCGGGGCCCTTTATTAAAAATTAAAACCTTGTTAAGGGTACTGTAATTACACACGTGGGGGTCCCTGCACCTTGGGGACCCCGTATCATTGATACGGCTGATACGACGGTAGCTAAACCCCTGGCTCCATTGCTCGAATCCGTTAAACTCCGTCTACGAGTTCAAGACCATAACCTCTAGGCCACTCCGGCCACATTCTATGAGGACGAAGATGACCAGGAATTGGTACTTTAGAGCAATGGTACACACAATGGTAATGATAGCAATGGTAATGATGTACACAATAGAATATTAAAATAAAGTATCTATATCGCTTTATGTTTGGATTAATCGCTACCAGAGATTGTAATGGTAAATACTGTGATAAATTGATAAGTAATAAGGGAACAAAATGAGAAGTTTTGTGTATGACATTTTTAAAACAGCAACATTTAAATCAAACCTCGGTGTCTTAAATGTCGAATGAGAATCTGAAGAGGGGAGGTTAAAATATTGCTTCCTCGCCTAATAAAACATATTAGAATTCTAACTCATTAAATCGTTTCAGGCAAAAGAAATATTCCAATATTGCAGCATTTTTACTTCACACTGAAATCGTTACATTTTGAAAGAATAGTCATTTCTGCTCGAATCTTTATTTATTTAACCACTCCATTCTTACGGGCCATCCTTACAAAAGTAGTATGTCTTCGGAATTTTTCAAAACATTTAGGATGTAAAATCACCCCAAAATTGATTTTTTGTTTATTAATATCGCACTCTGAAACTACGTGAAAGCTAGTAACGATTGTCCACATAATTTTGAGCAACAGTTTAATGAAGATGTGTTATAATAGCACGCTTATATACTTATACTTGCTCATACTTCCTAAATTATTAAAACAGTAGGGAAACAACCTTGAAGTTTGTAAAGGATTGAAAACATTTACGTTTATTCCAATCAATACGAAGTCTGTAATGACTGCCAAATCTGTAAGTTGATCTGTGACCAAATCTGTACATCATGAGTGACTGTTTATTTGGACAGTTGCACATGAGGCAACTTTGAGCCGGTCAACTTGTTTCCTGTCAACTCTCATCTAACGTGAAGGAGAGAATTCCTTTCACAAGCGGACGTAAAGTTGACTGAAAAAGGAGTGTCAAACTCATCTGTACAATTATTGATTCTAAAGAAGCAGTAAAAAGATTTCTCCATTTTCAATAAACAAGTAGCCACGTGTGAACTATGTGGACTCTACGTTATCATTTTAGTTGAGTCAACTAACAAGGAGTAGAACACATGAACGTTTTTGAGAGCCTGAGGGAGAGGCACAGCAGGGAGACGATTTCCATTAAAGACTAGCTCTTGATTTTCTATTCCTTCTGTTATGTACGATACAAGCTGATTCGTTAAAGGGTCCTTAACGTCGCACTTCAATGCTACACAGGTCTACTGCCTTCATTTTATCTTTTACCCTTTATTAAGTAACGAAAGAGTACAGCGTATGATAGTGTTCATTTAACATCTTAAGTATTTGTGTTTTAGGTCTATCTTGAAAGTTCTAATTCCATTTTAAAACACGTGAAATAAAGTTTTACCAAACAATACAATTATTATGCTTAAGCCAATTCAGGATGTTAAATCGTATAATTTTGCATCAAACACTTAAAAAACATTCACACCAAAGCAGTAAGTAGCGAGAGTTGAAGATATAGCCAATTAGAGGGCTCCAGTGTCTCTCGCAAACACCTCTGATTGGCTACATCTTCACCATTCGCAACTTACATCCTTGTCGTGAAAGTTCCCTAAGCTCAAAAAATGATCTTTCCGATTCTGTAATTATTTTTTGTCTGAGATAGATAGTATGAGTTAGATGGCGTTTTTTAAAACGGGGGGGGGATTCGGAACTTCATTCATTTCTACCTTACGTTTATCGCTAACCGTAACTGGTAACGCGTAACGGAAATTTCTCCCTACCGTGCCATAAGAAGTTAACTACAGAAAGAATATTTTCTTTTGTGATAGGAGGTAAATAAGGAAGAGGGAAGAAAAGTGTATATACATTTGATTACAATATTTAATCATATTCATGATTTTCAACAGAACCGAAAAGGAAGCATTAAAAATCAACAGCACAGCAAGAAATGAATCACAACAAGAAGTAAAAAAAATGGTAAAGAGGTTGCTTGGATAAGGGTCAAAATTTGCCAATCAAATCACGTTCATTCCGAAACTGAATTTGAAATGATGGCAACCGAAGCGGTAATTCTGATTAAGAAATAAATAATACTCTTTTCATAAGGTTCTTTTGTTTTTCCCAGAAACCACCTTTAACTTAACTTGTTTTAAAAGCGTAAGGTATTCAGTCTACAGATAGATCATTGATTAAACGCCGCAGTGAACCAGAGGTAAATGCAATATCGCTAACACATTTTGCAAGGCAAAAGCTCATTACATTGAAACAAATACACTACACAAATGAAACAAAAGTGCTTTGACGTGAATAAAAAGTACTACGGAAACATGTACCTTCTCAAAACTCATACATGTCTTCATGGTTTTTGGAGTGACTTATAAATATAAACTAACGGACTCTTTAATTATTGAGAGAATTGGCATATGTTATGTTCTACTTCAGCGTTTCTCAAACTGTGGGGCGCACCTCCTTGGGGAGCGTGACAATTCTACGAGGGGGACGTATTGAAAAGTCGAAAACAGAAGATTATTTATAAAAATTAATTCACTTAAGGTAATCAAACAAAATACATTGACATAATAAAAATTAAAATACACATTTATACTGATATATCTATATATATAAAGGAGAAAAGCGACTCACTCACTCACTGACCGACTAATCACGATATCTCCGGAACTATTAAACCTATAGACTTGAAATTTGGTAGGTAGGTTCCCTTCAAGGAGTAGACGTCAGCTAAGAACGGATTTTGCAAAGTTCGAACCTCAAGGGGCATTACGGGGGGTTAAGGGGCGTTATAGATAATTATTTCCATTAGTAAACTATTAGATGTACAGTCGGTATAAACTTGGTACACAGATTTCTTTCATAAAGTAGAGATTCCCTACATAATTATTTTTACGAAAATCGACCTCCAAGGGGCGTTGAAGGCGCTTAATGGGCGTTATACATAATTATTACCATTTTTAACCTATTAGATGTGCAGTCTTAAAATTTGGTAAGCGAATTCCATTCATGGTGTAGAGATCCGCTGAAAATGGGTTTTGTCAAAATCGACTCCCAAGTGGCGTTGTAGAGAATTAAGTGGCGTTGTAGGCAATTAACTCCTTTTTTAAACTATTAGACGTAAAATCTCGAAATTTAGTAAGCTGATTCCATTCATTAAGTAGAGATCCGCTATAAGGTGGGTTTTGTGAAAATTGTTTCCTAAGTGGCGTTGCGGGGGCTTAAGGGGCGTTATACATAATTATTTTCATTTTTAAACTATTAGACGTACAGTTTTGAAATTTGATAAGCGGATCCCTTTCATAAAGTACAGATCCCCTACAGAATAGGTTTTGTGAAAATCGACCCCAAGTGGCGTTGTGGAGAATTAAGGGACGTTATAGGCAATTAACTCCTTTTTTAAACTATAAGACGTAAAATCCTGAAATTGAGTTAGCAGTTTCCATTCACTGAGTAGTGATCTGTCATAAGGCGGGTTTTGTGTAAATCGTTTCCTAAGTGGCGTTGCGGGGGCTTAAGTGGCGTTATAGATAATTATTTCCATTTTTAAACTATTAGACGCACAGTCTTGAAATTTGGTAAGCGCATTCCTTTAATAGAGTACAGATCCACTGCAAAATGGGTTTTGTCAAAATCGACTCCCAAGTGGCGTTGTAGAAGTATTAGGTGGCGTTATAGGCAATTAACTCCTTTTTTAAACTATTAGACGTAAAATCTCGAAATTTAGTATAAGCTGATTCCATTCATTAAGTAGACATCCGCTATAAGATGGGTTTTGGGAAAATCGTTTCATAAGTGGCGTTACGGGGGCTTAAAAGGCGTTATACATAATTATTTCCATTTCTAAACTATTAGACGTACAGTCTTGAAATTTGATAAGCGGATCCCTTTCATAGAGTACAGATCCCCTACAGAATAGGTTTTGTGAAAATCGACCCCAAGTGGCGTTGTGGATAATTAAGGGACGTTCTAGGCAATTAACTCCTTTTTAAACTATTAGACGTAAAATCTTGAAATTGAGTTAGCAGTTTCCATTCATTCACTGAGAAGTAATCTGTCATAAGATGGGTTTTGTGTAAATCGTTTCCTAAGTGGCGTTGCGGGGACTTATGGGGCGTTATAGATAATTTTTTCCATTTTTAAACTACAGTCTGAAAATTTGGTATAAGCTAATTCCTTTCATGGTGTAGAGATCAGCTACAAAACAGTTTTGGGGGAAATTGATCCCCAAGGGTCACTGAGGGTGAATAAGGGGCGTAATAGATAAATATTTCCGCGTTTCAACTAATAGAACCACCTGCTTGAAAATTAGAAGGTATGTTCCGTTCATGGAATAAAGTTCCTTTTACAAAGATTTTTGCGAAAACGGACCCCCAAAGGAGTGAGTTTGCGAGGGATTAAGGCATGTTATAGAAAAATTCCTGTTTTTGAATTTAACTCACTTACTTGAAATTTGTTGAGCACTTTTTTTTTTATAGTTGAATAGAGTTCCACTAAGAATGGATTTTACGGAAATCAACTCCAGGGGAAGCGGGGAAAGTTATTGGGGCGTATTGATAGACAAAATTCCCGTTTTGAACTGCTAAGACTATAATAATAAAATTTGGTTTGCATGTCTCGTTTGTTGAATGGGAATCCGCTAAGAATGCTGTCAACGATGTATTGATGATAAAAATTCCGTTTTTGCTCTGTTAGATTTAGACTTGAAATTTAGCACGCATGTTTATTTTATGGAGTAGAGATCCACTGAAAGTTGCTTTGGTGGAAATCCACTTGATTATTAGTTTAATTGAGCGAAAAAAATCTTTCTCCTTCTATTTTAGATATAAATAGAAATTAGATATTATAATTTATGTTCTTTTTATATCAAGGGGCGAGAGTGTAACAGCTATAAATATATTTTTTAATACAATCGAATTCTTAATGCTAGATATCAATAATTTATATATATGTAAACAGTATACATATATACAACATCGGGAAATACCCAGTGAAGCGGGTGGGTAACGGCTAGTTACACTTATAAATGTATCAGTGCTACACAATGTACTTTATAATTAATGTAACAATAATAAGTTAAGAACAAGTTTAATAATTATCAGTGATCCATGGGATTGTCATATATAAAATTATATACAAAAAGTAATACTTATCTTGATAATCTGTATGTTTTATAATAAATCTCTTAACCGCTTGATAAAAGTTACACTATTAGCTTCCCAATACCAATCGTTTTCCATATAAGCGCGCGTATAAGATGTATTGGGGGGGGGAGGAATAAAGAAGGAATAATCTGAAATAAGTAAATATTTCGGAAACATTGCCAATGTTTTTCATTGCATTCCAAATCCTTCGGAAAAGTTTTATGAATAACCGCGAAAATTATGATTAATTATTGGGTCGCAAAAATATTGAAAGTTTGAGAAGCACTGTTGTTCTTAGATTTTAATTGCTACAAATATAATGGTTATTTTAAATAAAAATATTTACTCTGCTCGTGAGTAAAGAATTTGCAAAGCATTTATCATCAGTTTCGCGTGTCAATATCTAACACATATCAAAGCTCCATAAAACAGAGTAATTAAAAAAATATCCAACACACACACACCAGATCATTTCACAAAAATTGGAAATTCTTCCCTATCGTAATTCGATAAATATGTTGCAATCACCCTCGGTCACCCCTTCGCACTCCTTAAAATCAGCGGTTATTGATGCAATAACTGTGAAACTAATGCGTAAAACCAGCAGTCAACCTACCATCCCCCTCTTCCAAATAATGAATGATCTTCAGCTAGTAAGGTATCGTGGCGAGGTGTTGAAGTTCTGATTGGAAAATCTGTTCGGTCTCCAATCCCCCCCCATGATTACTAATTGCTTTTGCACCACCCCCTCACGACTCCTGGATTCTGTCAAGAGGATGGCGAGACCCGGTCTTATTGTGAACGAGAGAGATCGTGTTAGAAATGTCCGACTAAAGAATTATCGAGTTTTACCTGTTCTATTCGAACACCTGATTTCAATAAAGTGAAACCCAGAGCGTTCCATGCCTTTTCGGCTTTTGCAGAATGTTTGATCGAAAGAAGTTAGACTTCGATTTGGGGATTGAGAATAGTGATTTCGGAAAGGATGGTATTGATTCTTCGGAGGATTTGAGAATGCTCTGCAGGATGGTAAAGAAGTGCTCTGAGCTGAGGGATGTTGAGAACCTCTTTATATTACTTTATTTTCGTCTTTTCTACTTTTCCTGATGGATTAAAGTTTTGGTAATTTTATTTTTTGTCTTATATGTCCAAAGTTTCTAATAACCGAGTTTATAATGTGTGTGTGCATGCGGGAGCGTGTGTATGTGTAAATAGCTTAATATATACTTAAAATTCTAACCTTATTTAATGACGAATGCCCTAACTCGAAACGCAAGTCTCATTCCATTCCTTATTAAAGAATAAAAACTCTATTTTCACAGATTTATTCGTGATTCTTCATTAAAATATTAGAACGTATTATTCGCAATTCCTAATTAGAAGAATATCTGGTACTTCTCCACTTCACCTGAGAAATCTTGCCAAGTTGGCGTTATTGGCGACAGCACATAAAAATATTAATTCTCGTAAGTTTTTCATTCATTTTTGATGCATTATGGGAAAAAAACAACGTTACTGATAAGAAAAGACCACAACTTCTTTTGAAAATGTAATAGCAAAAGATTACAAGCGGGAATATTTCCTTTCGCATTGGTTGTATCATTTTTGGTGACTTTATCGCCTACACCGGCGAAATGGAGAAGCACAGAATATCTTAATAGCTTATTGAGTGGTTGAAACTTTTCCATAAATCATTTACAAATTTCTAAGAGTAACCAATATTTTCCTTCTATTAAGTATGAGATTATATTTTTTCCTATTATATCTTTCCTTGTGTTCCCTTATTTTAAATATATAGAAAGGGATAATTCTGCCTCATGTTCCACAGCACTTGAGTGCGGAACACACATGCTAAAATTAACTCTGTCGAAACCAAGGTGGAATTTCGTACTCAGAATGAACACAGGCATTATTATAAAAATAACTAAGTTTATTCGCTTTTTAGTTGACTGTCAAGCAAGATTATAAGCCGAGGGAGCAGTCACGTTGAATGGCTACTTTAAATTCCGAAGACAAATAATTAAGCATTTAACTGAGAGAGATTCAACAAAACCGCACTTACCAGGTATCATCCGGGTGAACTAGGTATTCCGGTCTAAAGCTTCTAAACAAGTTCACAATAGCTTCCGATCGTCACTTCGCAAATCTCACGGAAACAGCAGCCTAGCGACTTACTCTAACGCTCACTTTGCTAGAGTTTAAATAGCACATGAATTAGCATAATATTAAGTTCTCTCTACGGAAGGCTGTTTTAAGCTCAAATAGCAGTTAAAAATTATTTTCTCCCAGGAGAATTAATAGAAGTGGGTGAGTAGGACCCGTCACAAAATGACCAAAGTAAATCATTTTTAACTTCTATCAAGAATTTTCAACTGCCATAATACATCTAAAAGCATTTTTAAACACTGCACTTTTATAGTTGCCTAGATGTAGATGCGTAAAAAACCAATAAAAAGAAAACGAGAACAAAAAATACATCCAACTTATACAAAAGTTAATTCAAACATGTAAAAATAGGTAACTAAAAGAATATAAGCACGTACTTAAAACAAAAGTTGCTGGCGTTGGCAAATTATATTAAAAACTAAATTTTCGTAATCACCGTAACCAGAGTTAAAAAGGAAGCCATTGCAACATGAAAAAAAAAATTTAAGTTCTGAGTTGAAAAATTATTGATACACCTGGATTACAGAAAGGGTTGCAAGAAAATATTTCCATGAAAAAAAACACACTAAAAACTTCCTTCTTTGAAAGTAGCACATTATTGGCTCGTAAGCACTACAGCTATCTGCCAAAAAATTGCTTTTAAAAATGAAAACACAAATATTAGATTTTACACTATTCTTTTGTGTGTCTAGTACCTTGTACTTCATTAAGTTATCATTTTAGAATCTCTTCTCTTTGTATACTTTTTTCCCCTCGAATGAGTAAAAAGAAGAAAAGGAAGTTTTGGTTCTTCGTTGCGGAAAATTTGTAACCTCTTCTATAAATTTTTAGCCACTTTTTTCATTTGTTACATATAGTTCATCAATATAGCTGGTTTTAAAGTTAAAAGTTTTTAATTTTTTCCATCCAAAACTTTTTCCAAAGATATGCTAAAATATCTACCTATGAAGTGTAGTGCTTTAAAACGTAAATTATACACCCTGAAGGCGATAACTACATCAACACAGAAAAAAATATTTAAAAGTATGTGCAATTCTGTACTAATGGAATAAGTTTTCCATAGAAGTGAAAAAATACAAATATATAAATGAGCTGCGAACGAAGGGTATGACGGTATTGTGAGTGTTTGGTAAAGAATCATAAAAATGTCTCACACATTTCTACAAAATCAGCAATATTAATTAATTACAAATATATTTTAGGAAGTAAATTTTTATAATTTAAAATGAATTTTAACTTTAAAAAAATGTTAAAAAAATTCTTTAAAATTTAAGGTGTTTTACTACGTATGGAATCATGATTTTGGAAAAGAGTATAAATAATTATCTCTTGATATTTATAGTGTTAACTAAATTAGAATGTACAAAAATTTGTTAAAATTTGTTTTTGAATATTATTACAAAAAACAAACTTTAAATGCCATTTTTTCGCAAAAAAAGGATGAAAAAGACGTTTCTTTGCAAAGTATTCTTCTTTTATGGAAATTGCTTCCATAATAATTATATTTTGCCTCTCTCTATATAGCTAAGATTTTTCTAGAGAGCCTTAACTATGAATTTTGAAAAATTCGCATTATTTTCAGAGTTGAGATCAAATAAAAAATATTGGGTGTTTTTTTCTGAAAATTCTCTGATATGATATATTAAAAATATGAATAAATCCATTTCTATGTATTCCAAAAAAATCTTAGTTCAACTTCTATGTATAAGTCCTAGCTATATAGAGGCAAAATATTGCTTCAAAAGCATTTTTTATGAAAGAATGTTTTGAAATATGTCATTCATCCTTTATTTTTTTCCAAAATATTGGATTTAAACAATGTCTTATTGCAATAATATTCTTAAAACAGTTTTATATGTTTTCTCTAATTCAGGTGAAATAATATCAAAAAAGATTTTTCATTTATATGCTTTTTCTGAACACAGTCAGATACCTTAATAAACAGTCAAACAAATAAACAATTTCATTAATTAGCATTCAATAACCCAAAATTAAAATTAAGAAGAAATGTTAAAGAGTCTAAATTTCAGAAGGATAATATTCCGCTAGAATTACTATTTATTGATTGAACTCATTTGAACTTAACGAGACACGTATACTTAGATAAATTTAAGAAACTTTTTTTTAATTTTGAATATTTCATTTTCTGTTTTATTCTAGTATTTGCTTTAAACTTTCCCCCTTGAAATCTTAGTGCTAATAAAATAAAAAAATATTGATTAATACTCTTTTAAATATATATTATATATAATACAAATTTATTTACATGTCATTTCATAATCATTGATTAAATGTTTCATTTTTGTTCACAGTTCCTTTTTCAAAAAATTTTGATCATTAGGGGTGTCAAATTCATGACCTGACCAATCCATCGCAAACAATAACATATAATAAAACAATAAACCGTCCCCAAAATTTCTTCCGAAATAGGAATGAAAGTTACAGAGAAGAGATATCAAGTGTCAGGACGGAAACGTTACATTTTTCTTGCTCTTTTATACATGTTTATTATGACGTATCATTCGAAATATACCTGCGTTTCTATGAATAATGTTTTTTTGCAGCCCACCAAAAGTTATAGATTGTTTGTTTGGTTCAAGTCATCCTTTGAGTTTCGCACCCATGTTTTACATCTGAATAGGATTAATTTGTACGATTACGTAGCAATCTTAATTTTTAATATTCTGAACACCAAGTAATGGTGATTCTCGCAAACATTTTTATATATCCATTGCTCCAAATTATTATATATCATTCACATAAGAACTTCACTATTTTAGGTTTATTTCATTTTCATTGACAATGTATTCCACCCACTTGGAGTTTCAACATCTTTTAAGTGGAATGGCTCTATAAAAGTGCACTCTTCCAACTGTAGATGGAGAGATTTATGTTAAGCCACTGTCCCTAATTAAAAGCTGCCTCCCCCTTCTCTTTGGCCCTTGAGTATCCGTCCGATGGGATAACTATTTCCTGCAGGTGCCTGCAAAAAGGGTGCCATTGATCATTATAACAATTCCCCTCACTTGCGCCTCCATTATTTGATCGTTAAGAAGTTCCTAGGGTTGGGGGTGGGAGAGAAATATCATATCGATTGGGGTCTTTTAAATATCGGCATTCCCACACGCACATTTTGCAAGAGTGTGTAATAAGTTTTGCTAGAAATTGCACTTTGAGAGTTTTAACACACAGGAGTTTTTTCCTATTAATTAAACAATCTGTTTTCGGGTAATTCATTAATAAATGTTGCTAATGATAAGTGAAAAAATCTATTTTGGGAAAAATTGCAATTAAATTTTTTTTCAAATTATTGTGAATGAGACTTTTTTTTAAAAAAAAATATTTAAACAAAGTATAATAAAGGGATAATCACAAACTAGGTAAAGTTAAAAGTTTTGTTCTAAGAATCGATTAAATTTTTAAAAAATACCTAGATTATTCTTTTTAATGAAAGAAACAGTTTTTGTTTCATTCAGTTTTGTAAAAGAAAATATACGTTTACAGCTTTCCAATACAAAAAGAGAGTAGCAATAAAGTTCCATAGCTAACCTGCTTAAAAATTGCTAATAATTTTTTTTATAGTTAACTAACCCTAATTTAAATTTTCATGAGTAAAATGAACAGTAAAATTACAAATATAATCAACTTTAAATTTCAATATAATCTATTTTGTTCAATCTAAATTAATCTAACTAAATGGACTTTTTATAATTTTTTTAATTTTTTTTATTCTATATTTTTATTCAATTTTCGAATTCAAATAATGTTTTTATTAATAAAAACTATACATTTATCTAAAGAATAAATTATAGCTCATATGTAACACACTAAAAATTAATCTCTGCTAACTTTTTTAGTATAACTATTTACAGTTTATAGTTAAAAGTTTCTCCTTTTCTTGATTCTTTGACAAAATTATCAAATAATTGTACTGCAATACCATTAACATAAGACGAAAAAATATCGTTTACTATTGGAAGAGAAGAAATACACATCTATATATAAATAGTTTCAGAGTTAAAATATTCCGTTATCCAGTTTAAAATTCAAACTATATATGCTTATATACTTTAACTTTTTTCCCTATATTTTCGACTGAACACATACAAAACTTTTGAAACTAAACTTTTTTCTCCGTCAAAGTTTCGATGCTTATTTTCTTAAAATTCAAAAAGTTATGTTTCCCATTATTTACTTACGGCTGCCTCCTCATTTTCGTCTGGAAGTTTTCAATTATTTCCAACCCACATTTTTTTCTTTCAAAAATGGTTCTTTAATTGTCTCGCCTTTTTACCACCAATTTCAAAAGAGAACAAAACAAACATATGTCTACAGAAAAATCAAATGTTCTGCAAACACAGCCACCAGGAAAATTTGCTATGCGTCGAGTTTTTCTCTGTAACTGTAATCACATTCATCTCTGTACAGATCAGAATCGTGCTTTGATTCCGATGCTGGGAAACTTCGAGGGTTTTCTCTCTGAATTTTTTCGAACTTATTTTTCATAAGAAAAAAATTGAATGGAAAAATAAGTGGTAGAAAAACTGTTGAGCAATTGTTTTGTAGTGTTGCATGTGAAATGGGCCATAAATAATTTATATTTCGATATTATGCACTGGGGCACGCTTATTTCCAACTTGCATTTTAATGTCGCGTGTTCAAAATTCTTTCCGCTTTGCGAGATGTTCGTGTGATTTGGTAAAGAATAGTTTAAGAATATTTGTTGCTTTGTTTAAAATACTTAGTGTGATAGTTATAACTGACTCATTGCGTGTATGCACGTTAAAATACTTTTAACAAAGGATAAGTAAGTGTTCTAAGTACAGGAAAGGTCACACAAAAAATAGTTCCAAATATTTATTATAAAAATCTAATGATATATTTGTCTTATTTTTTTGGAGCTCAGCGGAATCATTGTCATTATCGAATTCAGTAAGAAAAAATTAGATTATATAAACATATTATGAAAAAGGTATAGATTTTTTTATATTTTTAACTTAAAAATACACAAAGTAAGAAATATCTGCGATAAACTTCATAACATGAAATACAATAAAAGTAGCGATGATAATGATGCATATGTAAATAAATAATTGTAAATAATTGAACCATGGTCAAGTGACAAGGACGACACCTGAGCTGGCCACCCTCTCTTAACTCCCTCCCTCCAAGGAGAAGACGTTTGAGCTCTCAACAGATTTAACGTGCATCGTTTTACTACACGACGGGTCTTCAGCGGCACTAGACTCGAAAACATGACACGCCGGCCACGAGTCCATTACCTTGACCACTAGGCTAGCGCGGCCGCACCAGCCGGACAGAAGGAGCTAGAATTAATAGACTAAAAACACGCCAAACGACGTGATAAAATACAAAAATGAACTATGGCCATAAATGTAAAATAATATGTACTAATAAAGGTTCAATAACTATGTGTTCTTAGAAATAGCTATGAAAATAATATTTATCTTCAGAATTATGAAAAAATATTTTCTCCTGATAAAAACTCCCAGTAATCATTTGTAAGAACAAAAGTGCTAACGTTATTTTTTCCATAAATCAAGAAATCTTATTATATTTGTTTTCTTTTATTTATGGATATATATACTTTGACTAACAGACCATTATTTCTCAGCAATTGTAAATGGGGTTTATAAGCTTTCTTCGAATTATCGGATAAAAATTTGTTACACGTGTATCCAATTTTATTTTATTACTATATGTTCCCACTAAATAGAATCATTTTTGTTAATTTTATGACGAAACATATTTCGACGATCATCGGATGAGTTATTTAGGGAAATAATACATAAGCTATTTTTTATCTATTACACTAGAGAAAAGAGGGGGAAAAGTAAGAAAAAAATTGATATCCCCTGGCCATATAAGCCCAATAAATTGTTATAGAAATATCATTTACTCTTAAACGGGGTCTTCGCTATCTGAAGAATACAGACACAGCACATTAGCGTTAAGATATGCTTCAGTGCTAACTTATTAATTTTTCAAAAATAAAAAAAAGCATTTGTATTTTTTTATTCGTAATATATCTCTTTTTTGCACTTTTATTTCAATAGTTCTTGTTAAAATAATGTATTTTGTTTTTTCCAATTACTTTTATTTACTTATTTAAACTTCAAAACGTGACATTGAAATACTTTTTTTGTATTTATTCCAATATAAATATTAAGAAATGTAATCACCTAGGGTTATAGAAGTTTTCAAGATTATTGGCAAGATTCTTTTTTCTATAATATTAACTGAAAAGGAGTGTCTTTGGCTATAGATTTAGTGCCAAATTTGGCGACAAAACATATGTCTCTAAAAAATCCAGAAGGGCCTAGGATAATTATTTCCCGAGAAGGTGCAGGATAAATCTTTTGTAGACACAATGGAGTTTACTTGTTGAATAATACTATCCGAATAACAGTGGCTTTGACCCTGAATTGGTGTCAAAGTTGCTCGCCAAATCTGGAGACACTATAGTTGTCTCCAGCAAAATTGACTTTTAAGACTATTTGACGAGAAAACTTTAAAAGTTCTCGGATTATGTAAGGTTAATGTAAAGAAATGAACATTGGGATCATCTCCTTTGCTTTTAGCAAAATTATGATTACCTTTTTCAGAGCTGAAACGTTTTCTACCGAACCATGATTTAACGTTTGACACTCAAAAAATATATTTTGAACTGCTGCGTTTAATATTTAAGGGAATTTAGTGCCTGCGCTTTTGCACATTTATAGGTGTGTGATATTTGTCTCATATTAGAAGAAAATTTTACTGTTTCTACTTGAAAGTTTTGTAATAAATAAGAATATACTCCAAAAAAAATACCACTCTACTAATCGAGTGGATCTTTCTTTTATTTGAATGACAGTCCAACAATAGTGTTTATGGTATTTTTTTCGTGTTAACCAGTGATATTTTACTCATAAGAAATGTTTATTAAAAACATTATACAACATAAACGAGGGGATGAGGAGCACACGCAAAATCATTTCTGTTTGCAGGCAAAAAAAGACACTGACACTTTTGGATTCTATAGAGAATTTAAGAAAAAAAATTAAATGTATTATTTTTTGGAAAGCTTAATGGGTGCAAGAAATACCCAGAGGTAAATAAATATTCCCAAATTAACTAATTCTATGATATTGAGGTGGGAGATTACCTTGGAAGACTCCACCCCAAAGTCTTGGGCAAAAATTGTCAATTAGCAGACGATAATTTTACGGATTAAACCCTTCAAGACCGGTCGACTTTTCTTGTTGCAGTTTTCCAGTGGTCATATAAAATCATTACTGTAATAAAATGTATAGTTTATAACCATTCTAAATTCCAAATGTTCTAGATTCAGATCACACAGGTGTGATCGTGGGCCTAAGAATGGAGAAAGCGTAATCTCAAGACTGATACCGTTCTTCCTGAAGGGATCACAAATATGTGATCATGATCCTGAACGGTTAAGTAAAATCATTAAAATATCATCTGCTATTAAGTAACTTAATTTTGTTATTATTTATTTTTCAGGTTTTGAAATAAGTGTATGGAAATAAAATTTTATATTCTATTTATTATTGTTTTAGAACTTATTAATTCGCAATTTTAGAATGGGAAGTTGAAATATAATTGTGCTTTTTTATCCTGACCAACGTATTTTTAGCACTCATGATAGAACCTTTATGCTTTCCAAATATTATTTAATAATAATTACTATGCAGAATACTAACATGTCTTATATTTATACAGAATGAAACATGTCTTATATTTTTATGTGCCCTAGAATTTAAGTTCGTCGCCCATCCGGTATAGTGATTAGCGACGCGGGCTGCTGTGCCGTAGGGACTGGGTTCGAATCCCGTAGAAGACATAGATGTTTGTAAATGTATAGTGCCTTTGCAGCAGGGGGGGTGTACTCTAAATAGCCATCGATCCGCAAATCCTCTCGTAAAGTTGGTGGAAGGGGAAGGGAGATGAGAAGCCCCTTACTCCTACCCCAGATAACTCTCCTTCAAAATTGGAGTGGAACCTAGCTAAATCGCACTGTCACCTGTATGGTACTCCAGGCTACGGATAACGACATGCGTGCATCTATACCCTTGCCATGACGAATTTCATGGGCCTGGATCTGATGCAGTTGAGATCAGGTGGCATAAGAAACAATAACAACAGAATTTAAGTTCAGCATTAAATTGGTAGTTTCTTTTCTGAATAGAAAATATGTAAATAACTAGTTTTGTAATCCATATACAGAGTTATCAAAAATAAATGACCCGATTACAAAATTGAATAATTCCCAGATGAATAAACAGAAAATTATCACCAATATGTCATTGTAAATATAAAATATGAAATTTTGAGTTTGTCAAATAGGTGGCAGCAATGTTGTAATTGTGAACATAAATGGCGTCGCAGCGGAAGAATGCGTTTTGTGTGCTCTCGTTTGCAACAAGTCTGTCAGTAATCACGGTTCAGCGTGAATCTCGGAGAAAATACTATAGAAATACACCGATATCTAAGAGCATAAAAAAGATGGCATAAACAGTTCCAGGAAACTGGATGCCTATGTAAAGGCAAATGTCCAGGGTGACCAGGTTCGCAATGATATTATACGTGCGATTAAAGGAAGTCACATTGAACACATTTGTGAAAACAAATTTTGCTTTACGTCAAAAAACGTTACGTACAAAAAATATTTCATATATTTTATCTTTAGAATGACATCTTAATCATCATTTTCTTTTCATTCATCTGAGAATTATTAAATTTTGTAATCGGGTCATTCATTTCTGATGAAACGACCCTGTATTTTGTGTATTATATTAAATATATACCGTAAAGTCCGAACACAAAATGTGAGAACGAAATTTACGGGCGCGCGCTATACGCTATGTATAAAAATGAGAGCTTTAAAAATAAAAAAAAAGATGAGAACAAAGAAAAAATTAAGACTTCTAAACATATCAAAATACTGTTTATTTAAAAGAAACGACATTTCTTACGAACTGAAAAGTTTATAGTTCTAGAAATATCCTAATTTTTTTTTAAAAAAATCTTGGGATAATTCGTCGAATACATTACTTCAAAATATAAAAACATTGCGCACAGTACATTTTATGTCCCTTCGTAAAAAAGGGGATGCACATTATACGACGAATATACATGAAAATTGAAAATTGCAGCTTGAAAGTATAGGTGTCCGTTATACGCCGGATTTTACGGTATGTATAAACACTGTGTACACGCGTTTTCACAGAACAATGAAACAAAATAGAATTATTTAACACCAGCCTCTTTGAAAAATATATCACCTGAATGTTATATTGCTTTACTAGACAGACACCTAATCAATAAAAGAAGAGACGGAAATAGCTGCATAAAAGACGAATCTAAAAAGAAAATTAAGAATTCCAAAAAAATAGCTCGAACAAATACGAAGAACATTCTTCGAACAGACAAGGAAGGTCTGGTCACAAGTCCAAATGAGATAGGCGTTGACCGCCGACGGTCGCTACTGTTAAGCGTGTTTCTCATACAAAAAATATGATAAAAAATAATACAAAGGAATAGGGAACGCCCTTCCGGGACTTAATTGCAGCCGGATATTAATTTTTCACGTGGTGGAGTGAGAATCGTCCGGTTGTTCTGGCACCATGCGAAGCTGACACCATTCCAAAAAAGGATACAAAGTCTTTATTAAATAATTTCTTTAAAAAGAATTGAGAAAGATATCTTTTTTTTTCATTTTTAAACAATAATTTAAATAAATCGAATTGAGAAAGATATCTTTTTTTCATTTTTAAACAATAATTTAAATAAATCTTATCTTCAGATACAAGGAGTATAGTTATAATTTAAATGTGAACGCAATGTTAAATAATGTTAACTTTTTTTCTATTTGACAATATATTCGAAAGGAAAATTAGATATGTCAAAAACTCTTATTTATCAAACTCTATTCTATGTTTTATTCACATGTACGTTGATGTTTTCTTACATCACGCTTTGTATAGAATATGCATCTAGAATTGCTACAAAACTGGCTAATCAAAGTGGATTTTATTTGATATTTGCATCATTTGAATTGTAGAAATTTTTATACCACTTCTTCGTAAACACTTCCATTAAAATCACATTTTTCCATGTATATTATTTATATATATATATATATATAATATATATATATATATATATATATATATATATATATATATATATATATATATATGTGTGTGTGTGTGTGTGTGAAACACAGGAGTTATCAAACCGAAAATTGTCAAAAAAAGAATCTGATCGAAACATAACATCTGAGTGACTATACAACCTTTTAATTTTGATGCGTAAGGCCTCAAAATGGCTCGTTTTGCGTCCGAAGTATTTTTTAAGCGAATCTGAAGTTTTGAATTATTCGACGATTAGAAGAAAGACGAAAATCGCGATGTTCGGGCCCATGTCTCGAACAGATGAGGACATGATAAGTATCTATTAAAGGGAGATTTTATTTTTGTAGGAAGTCAGAAAAATGGGGCCTGGCGAAAAAGATAAAATTTTGAGCTCTATCAATCATATAATGAATTTCACATTGTTAACTTCATCAAAATACAACGAATTAAATAAGAAGCTCACGTTGTCAGAATGAATGAAGACCGCACCACTAAAAAAGTCTTCAATCTCAAACAATTCGCACGCGAAGAAAGGGCAGGCCAAATCTTAGTTGGATTGATGGCCTAGAAAAAGATCTTCTAGTTTTGAGAGCAAGAGTTGAAGTACACAGGCAGGAAGAAGGCTGGCCTGGAAAAGGCTTCTTGGGAAGCTAATGCTCACTCTGGGCTATCGACCCACTGAAAAAGGAAGGAAAGATTTATTATCGTTCAGTTGATTTCTGTGTCTCTTGTAGAGATTTTTAGAAATTATACGCGCATATATTGATCAGCCTTATTTTTAAAAAGTTTTAATAACTGTGCATATTAAGTAATGCATTCAGAAATGTGAAGCCTGATTTCAAAAATTAGTGAAGAAAGAAAAAAGTTAAACTTTGCAAAGGAATTTTTTTTTCTGCAAAATATATTCTCAATTTTTTTATCGAAGGAAATTTGAAAATAAGTTACTTGACTTTAAAAACAAGTCTTTGAAATATTAGGAACAATTTGAATAATACCAGAACTAATTCATTTTGAGAACATAAATGTAATCAAAGAGAAGAGTCACTGGAAAGCCCAGGAACACTTTACAAAATAAAAAAAGACATTAAATGGCAAAAAAATAGCTCAACTTAGATAATTTTCACATTGCTGATGATAAATAATTAATTACAATTTCAATAATTTTTTTTTTCTTTATAAATTTAAATGCTTCGTATTTCGTCCCCTCTTAAAGAACGTCTACTTTTGAAGAATCATTTGAGCTGAAATTACTGAAATTCTGATCGTGTGCTTTATAGCCTGTTACAACTACATTTTTCCAAAACAAGATGTGTATAGCATTAC
This sequence comes from Trichonephila clavipes, assembly GCA_019973935.1. Classification (NCBI taxonomy): domain Eukaryota; kingdom Metazoa; phylum Arthropoda; class Arachnida; order Araneae; family Nephilidae; genus Trichonephila; species Trichonephila clavipes. Next base: position 355,385 of record BMAU01015641.1, on the reverse strand, counting down.
TCATTAGTACCTTGATATCTAGTATGGCCTTTCGTTGCTAATTTTATGTAGATCTGCCATAAAAATAGGAAGTAAATAATATTAAAGAAGTGAACTAACTAAATATATATACATTCGTCTTAATATACAGAATTTAATCAGACAGAAAACAAATAACGTACGGATCCATCTGTGAAATTATCCTATCTTATTATCTAATGCACTCCCAATAATGGAGAACGAGTACGTGAGAGTATATTTATAGCGTATTCCATCTCCGTCTTTGCGAATTTAAATAGCACAATGCACTTTCTCCCGTTTAATCTTCAAATGGTTTTGAAATTTGTTCAATATTTCAAGTGTCTAGTAGGTACAGAATTCTATTCTCATTGGAGTACCATCACGAGTAGCGAAACAATCCCGAATCGGATTCTAAAAGTAAAAAAAGAACTTGCGGACGTCCTTAAGGTCTCTTTAAGAGAATAGTTTGGTTGGTATTCGATTTTTATCACATACAGTAAGGAATTTGATTTTAGTCTTACTCGGTTGGTATGCATTGTTGACGGGGGCCCTTGTACCACATAACCAAACATCAAATCCAACCTCCATATTGAATACAGTATATTTTTATGTAAAAACCAAATTTCCGGAATTTTTTTTAAGTTACGGTAAGGGTGTTGACTTTGAGACACATACATAGATTTTACATAATATTCATAGTTATAAAGCTGAATAAAAATTTTAAACAACAAATCAGTATCAAATACATATAGTAATTTGGATAAAATATTTTTAATGCTATGCGAAGATTTATATTTCTGTTATTTAATTTTTTTCCAATAGGCTGCATTTCGGCAACTGAACTTTTGCATACACGACAAATGTGAAAGCCTTTTCATGGTGGTACCATCTAGTGGTGGCCTTTACAACCAAATTTCGAAGCTTGAATTAATTTAAATTCAAGCTCTCTCCGGATACTAAATATTGCCATGATTTTAGTTTTGCCGAGAGTACCATTGCCAAATTGATACTCAAACGATCTTTTGCATGCCGCATAATCATGCGTGCCTATTATTTTAGCATCCAGAAAATATATCCACTCCATCCGGGATCGAACTCGCAACCTTAGGTTTAAGGTGCGTGCGCGCTACCTTTTGGCCACCGAACCGACATATTATTTTAATACAAATAGTTAAAGAAAATAAAAAGGAAAAAATTTAGTGTGTGAATGCATTGCTTGCAAGAAAAGTTAACGCAAACTGTGCCCATACCAGGCTCAACCACAGACCTAGATTAATCCATCCGTAAATTCATAAAAATCAAGAAACCTCTATCGACTTCCAAAGCAAAAAGTAGTGTTTTGTAAAATTCAAATAAAAACTAAATGATAATTTCAGTTTCCCCATACAAATTTGAATTTATTCCGGATGGAATTCAAAACATATACCGCAAAAATTCACACTATCCTTAGACAGTTCAAACGAGCAGACAAACCGAAAATCCATATCAGTTTTTCGTTAAATTTAAGTTTAATTATACTTATCCACAGAAATTTTTGGATGTATTGTTACAGCAAGTATTGAAAAAATTTGAAAAGAATAAAAAATAAATAACTAAACTGATTTGACGAAAGATTTGCAAGTGTATTGCATGGTCCGATATCTGAATTTTTGCTTCTTTATTTGTGCATAACGTTCGAAAAAGTTGCCACACAAAACAGTCACCTTGCAGACTGTAGAGGCCAGACGCAAATATGTCTGAAAAACTACTACATCAAATCGAAAGGGAACAAATTTTTCATTTTCCCCCATTCCTCTTACCTCCGGGCTGCTGGAATGATACTCCTGAAATAGATAGGGAATATGTATTAACTGTTCTCCATTTTTATTGAATCTCCACTTCCGTTATTGTGTGTCCAGGAATTCAGAGAGGGGTAGAGAAATCCATTCTGTTCATTTTATTTATTTACTTATTTAGCTTTTCATGCGCTTTATCGGCATGCAAACGGAAGGATAGGGAAAAAAAGCAAAGAAAAAAGGGAAAAAAAGTCCTCACCCAAATAAAATGTAAAATCATCCCCTACTCCATTGCCTATACTTTCTATTCACAGAAGAGAGTCTTCTTTCTTTTCTTCTTTTTTTAAAAGAAAAAAAAGATAAAAAAATATATTCTTTCCTTTTTTGGTAGAGAAAACCCTTTTTAGCTTATTTTATTTATTTCGTAGTGGGGAGTTTTTCGAGGAAAATTATAAGTAAGTATAAAAAAAAGAGAAGTAACTGGGGAAATTGAAAAGTTCGGTTTCAATTTCTCTAAAGAAGATAAATTAATAATTTGGGGCCGCGGTGAGGTAGTGTTATGGATTTCAAATTGTTGGAGATGTATTATAGGGCTAAATTTTTCCGCTCTCCTAACTTCAATTTTCGTAATGATATTCGGAATAAAGTTTTGAGCGAAGAAGAAGTTTTCAAGTTCTTTCTGGAAGAGAGCAAATAAAATTCCCTTTTCCTCCCTCTTCCCTTTTATGTCTTAAGGTATTATCATATTCTTACATGTTGGCATTACGTTTGTAAGCCTGATACTTTGAGGATTTATTTTATTGAAGGGGGATATATTTACTTTTTTTTAAAATATATGCTTATGAAATATTTTATTTTTTAAGACTAAAGGATCAATAATTCCCATTATTTTGTTTATCATATTGTAATGTTTTATGATAATTCTTATTAACATAGAGAAACTTATCAACGTGTATTGAAATTTTGTTCTTTTATTAAAAACTGTATAAAAAAACACAATTATTCTTTCGTGTTAATCGTTGATATTTTACCATATTCAATTAAGATTTAATGTTAAATAAAATATGATTTTTCTAAATTTTTTAAGTGTAATTGCTTCAGATTTAAACACATTCAACTTCTTATTTTAATAATATCGTTGTTATAAATTTTTCTTATTTTCTATTACTTCTATAAAATAACAATTCAATTCAATGTTATACGAGTAGTATTCTATTGAACGACATTACTTTTAAACATATAATGTCTTACATAATGGTCAGTTCTCTTAAATGAACCTATTTCAATACAGAAATAATGCAGCAGTGTAGTAAACAAAAAAACCCGACTGGTCAAGATTTCAGAATTCGTGGCTGGCAATGTTCAATCGTATATTCGAGTTCTGATTCTATAGGGAGGATTAATGTAAGCTTCAATGCGTTCCATGGAAAGAGTGAGGGAACATTGATGTCACCCTATTCAACTATTTTAGGGCTTTTGGCGACGGACCTTTCAAGTTTGAACCATGGTCAAGTGACGAGGACGACACCTGAGCTCGCATACCACACCAACTGGAGGTATGAACCAACGACATATTTAACATGGATCAACCTCTTCAACACGGGGGCTCCTCGGCGGTACCAGGATCGAACTCATGACACGCCTTCCATGAGTCCGTTACCTTAAGCAATGGGCTACTACTGCCACATATGTTTGATGGAACTGAACCTCAAAAACATGTATAAATATCGGTTGATTGATTATTACCGTAAAATGTGCCTAATACTGATTTAATTAATGTCACCTTTTCCGACGACGGATCTCGTAATTTTTTACTACGGTCAAGTGACGAGGATGACATACACCTCAATCAGCACTTGCATGACATTACAAGGTTAGAATTTTGAGTTTTGATACATGTAATGCCCCTTTGAACGGCGGATAGTGTAATGTCGGAGAATGAAATACCAATATAGGTGTTACTTTTATCATTTCACCATGGCTCCAAATCACAAGATCCGTCTCCAGTAGTTCTCGAATATTTCTGTTCCAATATCAGAAATTCACACAGAGTAAAAAAATGTAACTTTTTTTACATACCCTCACACTTGTTCTAGGCTCTTCTATGCATTTACAACGTATAGTTTTGATGTGGGTGTAGAACATTTTTATGTGATTGCGGACAAAACAAAATTTCATGTACCAGGATTTAATCAGCATAGGTAAAAAAAATGGCTCAGTATAAATTAGAATGGACTAAAATCTTTACGTAAAAAAATTGGACTTCTTGCAAGGAACTTTGTAGATAACTAAAGCAATAACTTTAACATTTTATTACAATACCATACAGTTGAAAAAGTATTAAACGGACCGGACATTAGCACTAATATTGTATTTAACCACTGTTTTTTCTATTTAACCGTAGAGAGCTTAACATTCGTCAAATAGGCTACCCATTCATCCATGCTGACGTAAGATTCACATTTTATATCCATTTAAGAAATGTAGGATGTCAAAGTATGTATTCGGCTTCTACAACAAATATATTTGAGGAAAGCGTAATTTTAGCATCTGTGAACATTGCAAACACTTATTTTTAACACCCTTTTTATTTTTAATTGAAAGATTATAATGCTTATTTTTTACCGCCATTACTTAAAACAAGAAATGAAAAAAATATTTTTTTTAAATTGATTCCTACTTAGGTAAAAAAAAGTGTATTTTAGTTAATTAAATTTAATTAATGAATTAATATTAGAAAAAAACTGTATTAACATTGTATCATCCACTGTAAGTTTAATATATATATATATATATATATATATATATATATATATATATATATATATATATATATATATATTTGAACTTGAGGGGTACCATCTGTCGTAGTTGGTTGTAAACTTCGTCATAAATAAAGCAGAACAAATTTTAAATTTAAAAAATGAAATTTAATTAATGAATTAACATTGGATAAAAACTGTATTAACATTAAGTGTCATCCACTACAAGTTTAAAAATGCATTTGGACTTCAGTGGATGAATAAAAAGTATTTTATTAATAATTGGAAATTTGAGCAATATATATATATATATATATATATATATATATAGGGAGAGTGTGAACTAATAGTAGGAATTGAATGATATCGTTTGTATAAGAATCAAAATTCGAATCATTGATACATAATAAGTATGCTTACCGATACAAGTGAAAATATAAACTTTTCCTCACTATTTATAAAGGGTATTGCTCGAAATTTTACAAACATTTCTTTTAGATTTGTTGACGATCAACATATTCGGTTAAGGTAATCAGTAACGTACTGGTACACAAAAAATCCCTCAGTTACTTTCAAATAAAGCATGTGTGGATCCTTCTAGAAGCTGTTTTCTTTGGATATCTTCTCCAATAATTTTTATTCGCCTTAAGCAAAACCCCTTTACCCTAACCTCGTCAGCAGCGTCGTCGCCAAGCATCCAATCAGCTTTAAAGAGCGAGCAAAAGTCATCTCTAAATGGGAACTCGTTAAAAGGATTAAAGGGCTCGAGATTATATGATGAGGATTAAATTGTTCCCTGCCTTGCTCTCTAGATTGCTCCATTGCTGTAATCTGGGAACGGTGGTGGAGAGAGAATATGTAAACACTCGAATAAGGAGCTACTGGATTGTTGCATTTAAAGCTTATTTAAGAATAATTCCTTTTCTATTAAGCTTAATACGTTAATTTTTAATGTTTTCCGGCTGCAATGACAGAAAACTGAGTATTGCAGATTATTATGCAGATTTAAATATTGAAACGTATAGTTAACATAAAAAATTTGCTGACTGTTTTTTTTAAATATAATCTGTGCGTACATTTCCGTTTGTAAATTAAGAATTTTCGAACTTTTTTAAACAGGAAGTTAGAGGGTTTGGTTGTACAAATTGCCCTTAATATCGGGGGAGGGGGAATGTAGCTCAGGAAAAACGTACTTTTTAACATTTTCCGTCGACCATGCGCAAACTATTTCAATCATTTGATTATTTGGGTGTTTTGAATGATGAAACTTTTATGCAAAAAAATAATGAAAGAAAAGAAAAAAGTCACAAAAATCCATCAAAGTCAGTATCTGAATTCGAATTTCCGAATAGTTTGTAGAATTTACATTTACTTATATGATGCTTTAGTTTAAAGTTAGCAGTATGCAAATTTTTTCCCACTTATTTTCTGAAAGGAAAATTGTACAGGAAGTTAGACTAACACACATAATGCGCAGGATAACAGATAAATGGAAGAACATTTGCTAGTTGTGACCGAAATGGAAATATCGCTGTTTGTGTCTGGTGTTTCACTTTAAAGCATTTTGGTTGGCAAATATTCCTCCTGTTTCACACGCTTGATAACATTTTCGCCCTCATAGCAACATGTCAAAAATTAAAGAATTTCTTTTTTTTTTTTTTTTTTCAATTCGGTTTATATATAGGTTTAGAATTGTGCGTAAATTTTTAAAGAAATATAGTCCCGAATTATTTTCGGAAATATACGGTAGTTAGCGGGGATTACTCAATTCCCTGTAACACTGCATTAACTAGCAATATAAGACATTTTTTTAAAAAAAAAAAGTTCTAGAGGATCCTAGTAAGTGAACGAAAATTTCAGAAATAAAAAAAAAGGTTTTCGTATTATTTGGCATTTATAGATTTTGAAAGAACATAATTGTTAACGTAAACACAATTCCCAAGCCCTTTGTTGTAAAAATATTATTAGAGTTCCACTAATTAAATCATAAAACATTTTCTTTCCTATAAGAAGGGATTAATTAAAGGTTATAGTGGCCGTGAAACCAAATACGTAGAACACGCCCAATTCTGCTTGAAGCCGGTTGCTGATGTTATATAATAGGTGGCGCTATTTTAAGTATCGTCAAAATATTATTAGTGGTTAGTTAACATGTTCAAAGTAGTTTCATTTGTTTTTTCTTTTATATGTATTATGAAAGTAAAATATTGATCCAAATACCCTATTCCAAGCAATTACTTACAATTTTGTAGTGTCCTATTTTAAAATAAAGGGTGTTTTTTTAGAGGTATAGAACTTTAAATTGCAATAAAACAACGATGTATTATTCGATTGACATGATTTTTTTTATTCGAAAGATAATCTTGTGGCATTACATTTTAAATATGATATCTGGAATAGGACTACCACGGCTGGCTCGGATGTAGTCCAATCTGGACGTCCAATTTTCGATGGCTTTTTCCGACATTTGTGGCCGTATATCGGCAATAACACGGCGAATGTTGTCTCCCAAATGGTCAAGCGTTTGTAGTTTATCCGCATAGACCAATGACTTTACATAGCCCCACAGAAAATAGTCTAGCGGTGTTAAATCACAAGATCTTGGAGGCCAATTCACAGGTCCAAAACGTGAAATTAGGTCTTTCAATAAATCGATTGTGGCACGAGCTGTGTGACATGTTGCGCCTTCTTGTTGGAACCACAGCTCCTGGATATCATGATTGTTCAAATTCAGGAATGAAAAAGTTAGTAATCATGGCTCTATACTGATCACCATTGACTGTAACGTTGTGGCCTTCATCGCTTTTGAAGAAGTACGGACCAATGATTCCACCAGCCCATAAAGCGCACCAAACAGTCAGTTTTTCTGAATGTAACGGTGTTTCGACATACACTTGTGGATTAGCTTCACTCCAAATGCGGCAGTTTTGTTTGCTGACGTAGCCATTCAACCAGAAGTGCGCTTCATCGCTAAACAAAATTCTCTTATGAAAATCGGGAACAACGACAATCTCGTTTTGGGCCCATTCGACGAATCTCTATGAGGCGTGAGTCTATTCATGATGAATTGCCAAACCAAACTGAGAATAAATCACTTGACAGCTGTTAAATCGGTCGCCATCTTGGAAAGTAATGCCAACTTAAACTTCTATACCTGGAAAAAAACATTCTTTACATGATCTACCATGTACTTTGCCTCGTTTTATAATTTCTCTTAATCCGGAGGAGCTGCAGCCTCAAGTAGTCCAAATTAATGAAGTTATAATTTATTTATATAGCAATGCCCATTTTATTATGTATTTTAGAATGCATTAAAAGTTAAATCTTGTTTTCCCTTTACTCAGTGAAAAAGTTCTTTATTCTATTTGGTGTAAAACTATGAACTATAATTATTAAGAAATAGTGTATGCGCTTTTTGTGTGAGTGTGTGTTAGATACCTAAGTATATTTTTATGAGGTTTTTCTCGACAGTATATCCCTTTATTTTATTGCTTTCCATTAAAAAATCGTCGTATATCCTACATCAATTTAAAACGCGATATCTTATTTTTTTCCAAAAAAGGACTATTTTTCTGTATACTCAGAAACGATTTGGTACAAGGAAATATATAGCATACCTTTTAAACATAATAGACTTAAATCTCTATGAATTTAGATTTCGAAATTTTTCGCATAATATTCAAATATGAATCATAAAAGCGCAGAATGTGTATTGAAAAGAAAAATAAACGCATTAATAATTCTTCACCCCAAACAAATGGGATATATATCCCACATCGTCTTTCAGTATCATAATCAGTTCAAGGGAGCGCTCTATTTTTGTTTCTCAGGTCTCTCTGTAACATATCTAAACATTTTAAAAGACCAACAACAACAAAACTGAAAAATGCTAATGGTATTGGCGCTTAAGCCTAGCCTTTCAGCGGAAAAAATAAACAGAATGCAATATTAAAAAGAGCGCTGATAGGGCTTTAGAAGATGCAAGGTGTTTTCATCCCCTTCTCCAGTCAAAGAAAATAAAAAAAGAACATTTCATAGCTTTTGTACCGAGGCCACAATCCTGGGGCGCACACAGGAGACGCTTTAGCATGTCTGCCGCAATTTGCACAAATCAGTTGAAAGCCCCAAGGTAGATCCTAAACGTTAATGTGCTTATCCAACCATTCTCCGACGTATTCAAGCTCGAGGATTCCTGTACACGAAGAGCGTAAGTCGATTATTACGAAATCTGCTGAGAACATTTCTGAGTGATAGCCCCTGGGGGGTCTGTCGCCCGCACGGGATTGGCCCGGCGGGCGCTCCAGAACTGTTGCTCTGCAGAATCGATGGGATAACTGATAATTTGACTGCTCAACTGTGATTGGAAAAGAATTATTGAGTCGGAGCTGCGGAAATCTCTGTTCGTCCTGGAGACTTGTGGGTAATTCGCAGTCGATGGAAATGTCGAAAGGAGTTGAGCTGTTTTGCTACAACGGGGCTTTGTTGGCTTTCTTTGTTGATTGCATTGTTTGCTTGTGGGGAGTTGCAGATCCCAGATTAGACAATAAACATTTGGGTGCAGACAAATTGTTTATATTTGTATGAAATTATCATGATGGGGTTTAGATGTTTTATTCCTGCGAAACTTTTGTCCATTTCCTTTTTTCATTGTATCCTTTCACAGGTGAATTGTTGTGTACAATGATTGATCCTCATATACAGTATATGTTTCACATGGAAATTAATGAAATCTCTACATCTTAACATTAGGATTAGGATTTTAAACTAAAGAAAAATTTTAATTAGATGTTTAGATTGTTGGAAATAAAACATTTGTTTAAATTAATATTTATCTTAGAGTATAACTTCCACACTCAAAAACTACAACGGCGGCTAGCTCAAATCATTTTTAATAGTCCCATATTCAAATTGAGCGGCTATAATTACATAAAAGCAATTAATACTAAACAAATAACGAGAGGTTTTAGCGACTGGACATTGAAATTTGCTTTCTTCACCGAGATGGAAGGCCAACTGGTTAAGGGCTTACATGATCGGGAGAGGGCGCACTATTGTCAATCTTTTTGCCATTCGTTACAGGATTGAATAAAATATTTCATTATTAAAGAATTGTTATGCGGTATATGGAATTTATACACATACAAGTCTAGCGTTCTAAGTTTATCTGATACATTTTCCTTTTTGATTGTGTAGCTTGTTACGTTGTTCAGGTGTGACGTCAGTAAACGGAAAATGAATAAAGATTTTAAATTATCTAGAGAGCAAAAAGAAACTGTTAAATATTGAAAATATCGGCATTAATATACTGATGGAAAATAATGATAGCTAATGCATAAACGTGATACTCTTACCAACAGTAGTTTCATTTGTGAATTACCTAGTGAGTGAAAACAAAATATGAAACTAAATAATTTTTTAAGAATTTTTTTTAAAAAAAAATTTCCAGTAAATATTTTGGGTTTATTTAAATTTCCTTTTTCACAGTTTTACTCATGAACAGAATTATATGTAATCTGGATTGTATGAAATGTGAGATAAAAATAATATTATTCTTCGTGAGAAGGTAAACAAAGATAACCCTTACTTAAAATTTTAAAAGATAGTAAGCGATTTGTAAAAAAAATAAACTCCAATTTTTTCTCTGAATTATACTGTAGGAATAGGAATTTTTTTATAAAAAAATTGTATAACAGGAGTTTATGTTTTTCATTTATCGAACTACTAGAAAATATATATTAAGTAATTTCTTCCTGAGATTTTTAAAAAATTCAAACACTGAATAGTTAAAGCCATATTCAATAAACTATTAAATGACAGCTAAATGACTCTCCGTGTTCATATGGAGTAAAATCTTTTTCTTCCCTACTAGCACAGTTTGAGTAAGGGTTCCCGCCCACTTTATAGGGCCTTTTTCCTTTAATGTGTTTTGAAATGAGTATGTTATGGTGTTTTGTATCATCTGTTGTGTCGTTTAACGTAAAGATTATTATATATTATTTGTTCTAGTACATATCACAAGCAATATTCTTATTGTATCCAAAAATTATATATAACAACCATGGGGGACCTAAAATTAATTTTTCTCCTAAAAAAATTGGTTTCATGCTCGAAAACAAAAAGCTCTTTGTACAAAAAATACACTTTTCCTTTTTTTGAAACTTTACGATTTACTCCTTTGCCTCACACACAGTTTATATATACACATACCGTATTTACTCAAATCTAAAGCACACACTATTTTTCCAGTGTTTATGCTACTGAAATCTAGTGCGGCTTAGAATTGAAGACAAAAAATTGGTTTGTTGAGGAAAATTAAGTTTTCATTCCTTTCAAAAGGAAAAATGTAACCATTCCTTATGGCTACTGACATAGATGACTCATCCCACTTCGTAGTTTATCTCCAGTATTTGGTCTATCCTAAACATCGTTGTTTGCTCGTATTTAGAATTTTTTTTTGTATTCGCTATTTCTTTTAATCACCTAAACATCAGACACCGGTAATACTACCAAGACGAATTCACTGCTACGCAAGTATGAAAGGGGAAGCAGTTTTATGTGCAGAAAGAATCGGAAACGGAGCAACGGCCATTGAAAATTGGACACGGATGAAACAAATATACGTCGATGATGTAAAATGAATGATATACTTTTTGCTTGTAAATGTGTTCAACAGTCTTTAACAATTCTCTTACATTCTTCTTCTATACATTTTTTTTAAAAAAATGTTGTACAGCAAACGCATTAGATGGCATGGAAGACGACACCATAGGGGGAAATAGTGAAGCTGCAACCTATTACAAAGTCAGCTGTGACAATGAAAGGGACGAATCATTTTTGAAATATGATACTGACGGTTAGCGTGATTATAGGTTCATGTATGTAAGATCTCGTATTTGGAAATTTTTAATACTGATAAAATAGATAAACTAAGAATTTCTCATTATTTTTTTTTAATTCTTAAGAGAGTATCGGTTATTGATTCACCCTTTAGACAATTTTTTTATTTTTCTCAAAATTATATAGAGATTTAGGGGTACGGTTTAGAATCGCGATGGCAACACTTTTTCACAAAAAAAGTTTGAGAATTTTGGGGTCCGACTTAGATTTGATTAAATACGGTGTATAATTATTATATCAGCCCATTATAGAAGTATAGAAGTAGTTAAGACAGATAAACTCTTTCAAAAATACGCTGTCCACTTTGTTAGTAATTATTTGTGTACTGTACACTTTATTTGTGTACTGCTACTTAGAGCAGTGCTTCTCAAATTTTCAATATTTGCGACCCAATATTCAATCATAGTTTTCATCGCCCCCCCTCAATACAATAACAATGTATTTAATTCCATAATATTATTCTTTGAAACTAAAACTACAGTACGACTTCAACCTCTTACATGCCACAGCCGTATATAAACGTCTATAACGATTTCTTCTGTGCCCTGCCATCCATAAAATTATTCCGAAGACTTTGGAATGCAATAAAAGGATATTGACAGTGTTTGGGAGGATTTACTTTATTCAGAGGATTCGCTTATTTACTTCTTTTTTCTATCCCCCCACCCTTGTTACACCACATACCCTGTACTACGTGCTAAACGATGGCATTGCGGGGGGGCAAATCACGTAATTTTTAATCAGCATTTAAGGAATTAATAAAAAAAACCGTACAAATTATGAAGTGTTAAGTGTTAATTTTTTTTCTGTTTTTAATTTTATATATGACAAGTCTATGGGGTCACTGTGTGTGTGATAATTATTAAACTTAGCACTGTTAAACTAATTATAAAATACATCGCGCAGTACTGATATATTTACGAGCGTATTTTATCTGTGTAAATGTGTATTTTATTTTGTTATTATGTCAGATTGTATATTGTTTGTTTACTTTCAGTAAATTAATAATTAATCTTTCGTTTTCGACTTTTCAAAAGTCTCACCCCACCCCCTTGTAGGGTTTTCACGTGCCCTAGGGGCGGGGGCGCCCACGGTTTGAGAAACACTGACTTAGAAAAAATACTCTTAACGTCGTGAGTTGTATTTATACACAGTTATTCGCTTGAAGAGATTCCCATGAATAAATTCAATGAGTTTTAAAAAATAACTGAGGAATGAAATCCCTCTCGAAAAAACGTAAAGTTGCATCTAATGCAAATTCTTTAGGTGGAACAGACAGATGATAAAACTATCTAAATCCTTCACTATCCCATCGATAAGCCTTAAAAAATAGAGGTATTTAAACGAATTTATAAAACCAGGAAGGCATACCATTTAATTAAATTAGATTTTTTCCGTGCATTCTAAATTCGAGAGTAAAAAAAAATTTATTCCCGGAAACGTGTATTTTTTCCAGTTGGATTAAATGTAAATAAAAAGTAGAGGAATATGATACGCGCGTAAAAAGGTAGAATAATTCAGCATTTCCCCCTTTTTATCAAAATGGGGAGGGGAAAAAACCAAACCATATTACCATATTTATTAAAAATAAAATTTAAAACTCCCTTTTTTTCAACGTTATTATTATCAAATATATACTTAAACCTCTAATAATAAACAATAATAAAACCAAATCTACATCAGTTCAGTGAATTCAATTATATTATATCCGTTTCTCACAATTCAAATTGTTTTTTTCCATCAAAAAGTTGCAAAAAATTTAGTTCTTTCAGAAAATAGAGTTTTCCTGGATGTTTCTTAAAGAGTTATTTGGAAAATAAAATAATTTTTATTTATTTTAGATACTGCATTATTTGGAAGAATAAATTAATAAATTTATTTTACATTCATCTGAATTTTTTATACTTCCCAAAAAATAGCCTTTCCTTTCTAAACAATAAGTTTAATCAATTCCAGATAGAATTGAAGAACTCTTTCTAAAACCAATATACGCATTTTTCACAGGTGAAAAAAACAATTTCCCGTTTTTACGACGTTTTAATCCGCTTAAGATTAGAACCAAATCTATTTCTTGAAGAAGATGCCTAATTCCAATATCACGGTAAATTTAATTAAAAAGTGGATTAGCGCCCTTTTTGTGTGTTAGCCCTAACAGGAAAAATAAATTATAAGATATTTAAAACCAAGCAACTGATTTGAAAGACTAATTTTTTTTTTCCTACGGAAAAGAAAATTTAGATATCTTATGAATAGGATTTGATAACTTTCTTTTTTTCTGGGGAAAAAATCGTTACATTTCAACATATTTTTGATAATACTGATTTAAAATTTAAGAAACATAAAAGTGTTTGAAATTTGTCTAAACTGCTTGTATACGTTAAAAAATTTCAGAAAATTTAATCTCCATAGAATTAAAAAAAAATAGAGTCTCAAATTTATTAAAATTATCATGTAAAGTTTTACATTACTGATTTGCCTACATGTAAGAACAAAACGTTTTTTTAAAAATTATTCTGGATCTTGAGAATTCTCTTATTTTTTTTAACTTCCGAACAAAGTCTCATAGTAATTATACTATTCTATCTTGACCTGCCTTCGGCCCAAATACGTTTATCTTATAAGTAACAATGTGTTTTTACTTTACCAAAATACATTCCTTCAACTCATTACTCCGTAAATTATTTTATATTTAATTAGAAAAGGCAGGATAGATGCTGTATACAACCGGATGCCAAATATGGTTTTCCAGTGCCGTTTCTTTTCACAATTAATGTTTTACGCAATTTTAAAAAAACCGCTTACTAAAAGTCGCTAAAGTTGGTGAAATAAAAACAAACTTGGTGTCTTAGCCATTCAGACATATAATTCAAAGATTAAATGCCTTGTCAAATTTTAACTAATTGAAGATAGTTCAAAACATTGGGTACTTACATATTATACCGTCGATCAATTTCGCGAAAGAAAAGACATCGCCAATTCAAAAAATGTTACTAGATGCTGTCATTGTTATTACTATTGTGCTCGAATGAGCGCCTGGAAGGTTTATCACTATCGGTAATACATCGCAGCATTTGGCGAAGTCTTTTGATTTCACGAAATTGGTCGATGGTAAAATACATAAGTACCCATATTTAAATTGACAAAAAACACTATCATTTTAAACAAGTGCTCCAGATTGAAAATGTTAACAACAAATATTATCACTTACCCAAAGTGACCCAAAAAATTTTCAAATAACATAATCAAAGAAACTTACCTAAAAATAAAAAAGTCACTGTTAGTACAAGCAATACCTCAAATCTAAATAATAGCAATCATTAAACATATAAGCTTCAAAATATAATTATTATTGGTGATCTTTGAAAGCTTTAATCAAGCTTTAAAATTATAATATAATTAATATAAATAGTTGCAAAATACCTGTATTTAATACAGATTTAATTAGTTTAGAATCAAGTTAAAGGTGTTACCCTAATTTATAACTAAGAAATACTATGGGAAAATATTAGAAAAATAAAGATAAATTTCAGGTATCAGTACTATATTCCTATTTATTTTGATTCGCGTCTCATATTATCCAATATTATAACAATTTAATTCATTTAATTTAATTACACATATAATTTTCATTATTCAGTTCATCATCTTAATCGAATTCTGTAAGTATTGTTTTTGATGTCTCAAAAGCATACAAGTATCAGTTGCTTTTATAATAACCACAGAAAATATATATCTGTGTTAATTAATTTTATTTATATAAATTTAATAATAACCACCAATAAACAATTGAAAGGACTAGGTCCTTCTGGACTACCTCCTGTTTTATATTTTCTTGAATTTTTTGGATTTATGGAGAGTGTCTAGTATTGCTAAACAATCTGGGATTAGAAACAACAACAAAATAAGCAATTGTTTTAGATAACAATAAATTGCTCCTTACAACTTCTTTTTTCACCAATTATGAAATTAATTTTCGAATATGTATTATGACTGAGACAAATTTTTAGGTACTTACGTATTATCGCAACCATATTGGCGATATTTTATGAAACGAAGCACAAGGTTGCCGATTCAGTACGTGCAACACATGCGAAATCGGGGTTTCCAGCTTGGAGAGTTATCTTGAACGTTGGCATTGTTGAGATAGTACGTTAGTACCAATTTATTTTATAATTCTTATTGGTTTGATTTAAAACCCGAACAAAAACATTTTATTGAAAACTTTTTATCAGTTTCTTGTTTTTGTTTTAAATATATATATTATATTATAGTAACTTATAATAAATCCAGAATTTTTTAAAAAAGTAATGAAATAGAATCACATTATTAAGAATTTTAAGGCGTTTGAGAGGCAGTAATGTTTATCAAAATGACTGTTTTTTTCGCCATTTGGCTTTCTTTTTGGCATACTTTTGCAAAAGACAGAGGACTTGGCGAAAAACAGTAGTTGACGTCACAAATATAGCACCCTTTCAATGGAAATAAAATACAAGTTTGCTTGCTGCCAAGTGTAATAAGAGGAAGAAAAATAAATTTTATCATTCGGCATATATAACATATTGTCTTACATTTTATTACTATTTGAATTCCTTTTTCAAAAATTTTTTGTAAAATCATGTTTATATATATTATTGTATAGCAATTTTAAAACACACTGGCATAAATAATTTTACTAAATGTAGACATGTTAAGACATTTTCTAATTTGCAATTCATCATGTATAATAATCATGTAAAATATCAATCTCATTTATTCTATTAATACAATTGGAGTTCTGTTTTCGTCTTTTAAAGGTTAACTGTATGTTTATCTTTTTACTGCATTATGAATATATACACGTTTTGTGATGCATTATTTTCTCAACCTTCTTGGAAAAAAAGATTAAACCAAAGTTGTGTCTGCAAATCCCAGACAAATTGCATACAGAAATAGTAAACGTCATTCTAACAGCACTTAATTCCAATCGCAATGTAATAACGCCGGTTTATCTAACACCACTAATAAAAAAGTGGGAAAAGAAATATTTATAAATAAACACAAATAGAATCTAGTCCTTCTATCCCCACTGTCTTTTTCTTGCAAATTTCATTACATACGACTCGGAAAAAGCAAGCCAAAGAATGAGCTAGAGTTACGCCATCTTTAATCCTCAGCGGAGATCTCGGCAAATCTCGTAAGTGGCGTTATTTCGCGCGAGAGGGAAGACATTAGTCGTCAACTTCGAGTAGAATTTGCTGTCTAATTTTTTCTTCTTTTTCTCTTATTTTTTTATCCTTTCTCTCTCGTAGCCCCCTCTCTTTTTTATTGCATTTTTGTTTTGTATTATTTGATTTCGTCTTCTCATTCTATCAAAGTTTCGTTTATTTGTTTTCCTTACCATTTTATTTAGTCCTTTTTTTTTTGGCTTGTTCTTATTTTTTCCCTAACTTTTGCTTCTTTTTTCCCCTTCCTTTCTTCCTCATCTTCTTGTTCTTACTTCCTTACTCGCGTAGGGACAACAGCGTAAATAATTTTTATCCACCTTTATTTTCTTTCCCGTGAACCACTTTTTCTGCTCTTAACGTATATAGAAAGAGATATGTAATAAAATTTGATCCCGAACTTTGTTCAAACCAGCCGGTCCCTAGGAACCTTTGCTGGTACAAGAAATTTTATTCGTTCTTTTTTCCCCTTTAAAAAAAAGAAGAGTAACTTTATTTTGTATCAGGCTGGAAAAAAATAAGATGTAATATTTGGAAATGGGAAAGAAGGCATTTTCGTTCATGCCATTAAAAAAGTACAATGCAGAAACACAAATCGCTCTCACTCCTAACCTTCCAAATTACTTATTCAGAAGCATTAGGCTGTGAGAATGTTACGAATATATTTCACTCATGTTAAGGAAAAAAACATAATAAGTCATAGAATAAATGGCTTGTCTAAAGAATTGCTTAAGTTATTAAAAGACGCCATTTCAGACAAAGAAATTACGACTTTTAAGATGTGGGATTACTTTTGTTTCGAATCGAAATTTTTTCCTCCCTGTTCATTTTTGCTTATTTACGAAATCAAGATACGATAAAAGAACAAAGAGGTTTTTTTATCATTTTTTTATTTATAATTTTTTTAAAAAAATTACTTAATAGATGTTATGGATGTGTAACAAATGGCCCACTTAAAATTGTGCGAGAGAAAAATTTTGTATTAAATGAAATGATTACATTTGGATATTTTTTGTCGGCATATTTTTCTAAAAAAAGAAATGAAATGCATTAGGATATGAAAAAAAACATGGATTTTTTTATTCGAATTGTTATTAGTATGTGTTGAATTCTTTACGCTGAAAAGTTTTGGCATTGGTCAATAAAGAATTCTTAGAGCTCATTTCTTAATAATTCATCAAAGTACAACTGATAATAATTTCTAAACAAAAAATGTATAAGTAAAATTATTGCTATTTATCTAATTTAACATTAAAAATATTTCTAAAACATAAAAATTCCACCATTAAAGAGCGTATAATTCAGTTGTTTCGTAGTGTACCTACAGTTTTCATGAAATAACTAAGTTCATTAAAGTAAGAGATAAATAATTTCACACCACACTAGTTTCATTATGTTAAATAAAATGGGTATTCTATAAATTAACTAATGAAAGACCGTTAAAGTGAAAAATAAATAATTTTGTACTGAAGCTTCATCGTTTTGTAAATGAACTCATGATAAATAATAAAGAAGAGCAGAATATATTATTACTAGATTTAAACCAGACATAACTGGTTTCAATAAAGTTTTGTTAATTCTTTAACGTCTAATACGTTAAAGAATTAACAAAACTTAAGTAAATCGTACAAGGTATACAAAAATATTGTGTCCTACAATTTGACTGGTTATTTGGTAGAATAACGATTATCTAATATAATCGTTATTCTACCAAATAACCAGTCAAATTGTAGGATACAATATTTTTGTATACTTTCTACAATTTACTTAAACAAATCATAAAATACTTAGTGTTATGTTTTATGAAATAATATATTCCATGCTTTAACGGTAATAATAGAAAGAGGGAATAATAAAATCCATGGAATCTTTTTGAGGTATTATTTTAACAATGTTTAATTTTTTTTCTATTTAGTTAATCTAAGTTAATAAAAATCTAAAAATTCATTACATATTGCAAAAACGTTATAAATATTGCTCGAATAAATTTATTTATGTTTACTTACTAATTTGAAAAACATTATCAATATTTCAAAACTATATTACATTCCAATCAAAATTCAGCAAACAATTTTCAAAATTTTTTGGTATGAAATAAAATTTTTAAAGTAAGAAAACTATATCACAAAAAATTTAACATTTGCATATTAATTTACTCTAAGCGCTGTTATTATTTTAAAAAAATCATCGTTAAAATCAAATCAAATTAAAGAAACTAAACCGACCAGTAAGTCTTTTCCCCCGTTTTTCCCCGTGAGGCATTATCGTTCAATAGTCGACCAGATCTCGGTTACAAATTCGTATGGGTTTGTAATGTTGTTTTCTTTACAACAACAGTGTACTTGTTGCAGATAAGGTTTTACAGATTTCTCAATAATTTCGCTTCAAAACATTAATCGGAAGTTAATGGATGCTTTTTTCATCTACCATTTTTTACATTTAAAAATCTTTTCCCATGATCTAGCATATAAAATCTAGATTTCCCAAGGGGAATTATTTATGCATCTTAAAATATCGGAATTAATTAAATCTTCTGAATTTCTTTTCTGATTTCTTAATTTTAAGTTGATTCTTACCATTGTTATCTTATTTTCGTAGATTAATTAAAGTTTTTTTCAACCATTTCCTTTAAATTTGCCTCTCCGCCCACCCTCTTTTAAGCAAACAAATGTCTTCTACTAATTCACACTTGTATATTTCTAAAGAAACTATAAGTATGAATTTAAATATTTTTCGTTTTTTATATTGTGATAGAAGTTTGTAACAATGGTCCATCCTCTCAAACTCGGGTTTTTTTGCATAAAATCTAAATTAGCTCTTTGAGCTAGAATAACTCAACGCCGCCAATGAACGTCACTAATAAATAGCATATAAATAAGTCAGTGAGATAGAGAATAGTTATTAGGGGGACAATATCACCACTCTAATACTGCCTGAATTGTAGTCGCTTTTTCATGAAATATCTTCTGATATTATAGTCGTTCTACTATTAGAAGTTAAGAATTCACTTTTAAGTGATCAGAGGTTTCATCTCATTTAAAAGATAAGTGCACCTTTTTTCTTATTATTCAATTTGTCTCGTCAACGTATCGCGTAAACAGGTTCAACTTTAAATTAATAAAAGTAAATTATTGTAAATATTTATTATTTGGTCATTATTTCGTGACTGACTTAATAGCGGCGTCTCAATCACTTAATAAACGTGACTTCTACCTGAGTCAACATGAGAAGGAGGTATTGCAACTAATTAAATTAAGATCAACTTTGTTTATTTGATATTACAAGGTGCAAAATTTCTTCGACTTATTTCAGAGTTGATAACAAATCCCAAATTAGGTCATGATGCCCCTTCCCATTTTGAAAATCCCAGTGTAAGTGGCCAACAAAATTTATCACTATTTTGTAACTTATGTTTCTAATGCTATTTATCTCGAATTTATTTAAAATTGAAGCCCATTGGCTGAGTGGTTAGTGCATCACGCTTCCCCACCACATGTCCGAGGTTCGAACCCCGGAGTTGGCAAAGTTGAGTCGGTCTTCCCTCCCTTCAGTGAGTCGATAAATGAGTACCAAGCTTACTTGGGAACTTAAGACTGGAGTTTCGTGTCAAACTGACCACCTGACCGGAACATCTGTTCATGCACCTCATGGCTCAAGGTCGCGTATACGAGTTGAGCACATTAGGCTTTGGCCCTCATGGGCTGTCGCAGCACTGAGTTAAGTTGAGTTATTTTAAATTATCACAGCAAGTTAGCAAATTAACTTAAAGAGAGATGGACATTATTATTCTAAAACAGTAGCAGTCGTGGGACTGCCGATAGAAGTGAAAACGGAACTATTAAGTTGAGAGTAATTAAAACTATATGCAAAAATTATATGAAATTTTTTATGTTTTATTTATTAGTTACATATGATGGGTTAAACAAATCATGAACAAAATATAAATACAAAGTGGTTGAAAAAATATTTAATATACAATTATCTTAATTATACATAGTATTTATATTTACACGAATTTCAATGAATTCAAGTTTGAATATTATTTTCATTATTTACATCATTGTCATCATTAATTTCGACAATACTTAGATTATCTGTTCGTTCAATCATTTCATTGTATTCTAAAAAAGATACAATAGGTTTATGGTAACTGAAATAAGAAATAAAAATGTTTGATTGAAATTTATCTAAATATCGTATAAAAACAGCATCGATAGTCGTTTTATACTTTGTTGTACTGACTTTTCGATCATTAGACATAGTCAAACCTAATGTTTCATTCAAAAATTCAATTAATGATAAATTTTTGTCATCTGCGAAGTTAATATTAAAGTCTCCGCTTAATATCATAGGTATGTCGTCAAATTTTTCGCCAAATCTTTTTCGAGTAATTCAGAACCTTCTTTTGTGTAAATCATTAAATTTTCGAATAAAAATTGTTCTATCTGTTGCATAGATTTTTCAGGAGATATATAAACAGCAACCATTAAAATGTATTGTCCATTTTCAGAATTGCAACGAGCAACGCATATTTCGCCTATGTCTGAAACATTAACACCAATCCCTCTAGTGAATTTAGTGTGGATGTCCATGTATGAAGTGACAATGTGTGATGTATCTTGTGCATGTTGATAAATAGCTACTCCTGCTGCTGGAACTTCAGGCCTTTTATAACTTGCAACAAAATTGAAATCTGGAATATGAATTGGTTCTTCATTTTTCATACGAGTTTCTGACAAAAGTAAAACATTTGATTTTTTTACAATAGCATCGTTTTTTAGATCAGTTACATGTGCATGTAAACTTTGGCAATTGAATGAAAATATAGATAATCCTTTCTTGTTAGAAATGAATTCAAGGAAAGTTTGGGTGACTGTTTGTAGTGTATTGTTTTTCAATCTTTTTTAATTCTAATGTTAGATCTTCTCGATGACTTGTTGATCTCTTAAGATGTTTATCTGATTCTGAAGCATTTAAAGGTATTCCTTATCTACCAATCCAAAATTTCCAGCTGTCTTCAGTATTTTCTTTAGTAACCATAAATAAACCTTCAATCTTCGTCACTCTGGATAAAGCTACGTATACCAATTCTCTAGGATGTTTGCGATCATATTCGTAAACAATAGCATCATAAGTACCTCCCTGTGATTTGTGAATCGTTATTGCCAAAGCAGAAACAAGTGGAAAATGTTTTCGTTTCGCTATTATGGTTTTATTATTATTGAGTGCTACTGATGATGTTTGAGAAGTGATGGGCACATCATCATCATCAAGATTGAGGCGTGCACTGAGATTTCTTAATTTTGTAGCTTGTTTTCGTCCACATGATTTTGGAAATTTTAACCAAATTCTTATAATATCACCATTCTCATCTCTCTCTACATGATACAATTATCCAAAAAGCGTCCAACGCGCACATAATACAGTCAGAAATAGTCGATGTATTAGTGTATACGTGTACACAGGCTATTGCGCGTGCGCTAGTCTGGCTCTCCATAGCTATAGATATACTATTATCATTAGCATGTCGGTGACGCGAACCGAGGATTTTACCCTCTACCAAAACACTCAACGCGACTAAAGAAGTTTTCACTTCAACAAAGCACGTATTTTATATCTAACAAATTACACAAACAAACAATAACTTCGTAAAATTGAATTTTACAATAAATGAACATATTTCATAAAATCTAAAATTATTATAACATTTTTTTAATTTTCCAATTTTAAAATCCACGAAAAAATTTTATCAAATAACTAGAAATCTATTTTACCACGCTAGTAAGATAAATCTTATACCGTAATAATACTCATTTCATGATGAAGAGGTTAAATATTAAAAACATAATTAAAATGAATAATGCTAAATTTTAAATACAAATATTCGTACAAATATTAAAAATGTTTAAAAATATATTCGTTGTTTTCATTATTCATTTATCTGTATAAAAATATTAATATGTTTCATACTCACTTTTATACTGAAGTCAATGAATTTAAATTCAATAAATAAACAGTAATCCTTTTATTAAATAATTACAATAATAGTCAAATTAAAAATTCACTTAAATAAACAAAATCCAGTACACACAAGTTGAACTTCCCACGTGGTCAATTTAACTTTACTTATGTATATAACTACACTCTAATACTTAATGTACAACGCGTCACATTTACAATTACAGATGTACTGCTACTATAACGTATTGGTGACGTGACTCACAAAATTATACTTATCCAAAAAGCGTCCAACGCGCACATAATACAGTCAGAAATAGTCGATGTATTAGTGTATACGTGTACACAGGCTACTGCGCGTGCGCTAGTCTGGCTCTCCATAGCATGTCGGTGACGCGAAACGAGGATTTTACCCTCTACCAAAACGCTCAACGCGACTAAAGAAGTTTTCACTTCAAAAACCCATTAAAATTATTAAGGACCCGTCTAGAATACTGAAGACGATATTTGACACAATGTGACACGACAACCCAAATAATATTTGCGAAGAAAGCGAGCCTTAAAATAGTCACATGACAAACAAAGGTTTATTTAAATACATCCAGATAAACAATGAGAAACACTGCTATGGAAATGAAACATCGGAGAACTGCTTCAATCAAATGCGTACAATGAAATGAATGTTTCCATTCTTGCGAGGTGAAGCATCCTTACTGATACTTCAGACTTTTCAATTAAGGAAATCAATCACGGGGGGCTGTGTTCCACTTTGACCGAAGGAGTAAAATTCGAAAATTGAGGAAGAACCGTTTTACGCGTAATATATTATGGGTTGGCACGCTGCTACGCCAACTCTTGCGAGTTTAATACGCGAGAGTTTTTAAAAGCGGGCGTGATTCAACAATTTATCAAAGTCTACGAGGCAACCCGTAGTTTGTTTACCATTCTTAACATCTGCTTCGAGTCGAGATAAGAAAAGGGATGCCTCTTTTGGCTGAGTATCTCAATTTCGGAGTTTTTCCTCTTACTGACAAATTAAAAGTTTTTAGGAAAAGTAAAGGAGGCAAATAAAAATAAAAAATACACATCTAATAGTTTTAGTTTATTTAGAATTTATACGAAGTATTTATAAAATAATAGTTATGGCAGTCATTTTTGGAAATTTGATTTAAGATAGGAACGTTTCTATGAAGTGCGTTTCATCTATCGTTTAAAATAACGCGAAATTGGATTTGGGTACAGTGACGTTAAACAATATGAAGACGTGGATAAGTTATTTTCTTAACTTTTTTTTTTACAAATTATTCAATCTTTAATTCATTTTTACATAATAATAATTTTTTTTCAAAACGTAATGATAAATATTTCAAAATAAAATAATAATATTATATGCATGTCAATATATACGTATGCATGAAGAATTAGTTTTAAAAAACCCATCGAAATAGTTGAAAAAAATTGGAATAAAATATACAAAAAAAAAATAAGAATGAGACCAAGATAGTCAGAAAACAATTTTGGACTTAGGACCAAACAAATAGGGGTAAACTATGTTGATGGTACCAACTTCCTGCTTTACGATTCAGTAGGTTAATATGGTAATATCCAAAAGGAAAAATGCAATAAGAAAAACTTCAAAATAAATGATATGTTAACCAAATGATCATTTGAAAAATATGAGACTATTATAGAAATAATGCAAGAAAATTATACTAAAACAAGTTATGTATAAAAAATAAATTTAAGTCAATTCCTACTTAGATCAACAAAGAAAATTTTTATTTTAGCTACTTTTTATTAAAGAGTTACAATTAATATAAATATGTATATACATATGACTGAATCAGAATATTAAGTGGTAATTAATTTTATTCATTATCATTAAAGTATCGTATTGTCATCCAAAACAATCGTGTGTATAAAATTTCAGTTCAACTAAATGGTTTAAAACGTGAGAAAAAAACCTTTTCAAATTTTGACACAAGTCGCCAAAAGGGTCGCTAACTCGCCAAAAATGATGCCAACGCGGCTGTATTTGTAATTCTGTAAATAATTAGTTTTAATCAATTAATTTTTATTAATAACATTAAATTACTGTATTGTCATTCAAAATAATCATGCATATAAAATTTCGGATCAATTGAGCGCTTCAAAATGTATTTTATTTACGCGATTGAAAATTCCACCAAGATAAATAAATAAATATATAGAGAGTGTGAGTAGAGGAATTGAAAATACAGTTTGCAGAAATGAAAATCATGTAATGAGTGTAAATCTGTTACCAACTAACTAGTGTATACATCTTAAATAATGAAAAGGATATCACTTTTAACCATTTTCTGGATGTTATAAAAGGTGTGACAGATGGAGGATTACATATCGGTTGGTTCTACAAATTATTGAGATTTGTACAGAGATAACAGTTTTAAGAAGGTGTGTCAAAAAGTAATCCATCTTCTCAACTATAGCTCTAATAAGCAGAAAAGTCAATTGTCTTGTGGTGGATTTGAAATTAAAATCAAACAAGACGATCAATGCTTTTATGATGTATATATGTTCTTTGCGTATTGTATGGGATAATCAGTATCAAAAATTATAATAAAAAAATGTCTTAGTATTGTTGAATTTGTTCGTTTATCTATCCTGTGTGTAGTTACATTACTTTTCGAAAAAACTCTATAAATGGATGTATGTAAATGTATATAAATAAGTAAATGTATCTATAAATAGTAAAACATTATTTATGTGATAAGTATCCCCTTTTGAAAAACAGCGAGAAAGTTTTATTACTAATATGTTTTGTAACAATACTGGTAAATTTTTGTTAAAAATAATGTCCGTCGCTTGGAACCATTTTCGATGAAATAAATATATATCTAATTTAAAATCAAATTTTAAAATCGCTTGTGATTAATTCCGTGAAAAATATATTTATCAAAGATCATTATTTTTCAAAATACTGAAAACGAAATGAATTTTTGAAATCCCCAGTATTAATAGATTTAAAAACATTCCTAGAATAGAAAAATGCGTAGCCTACTTAAGAAACTGAATAAGAGCATATTAAAGGCTTACTAAAGCGAGAGAATATAATCCCAATCCAAAATGGATCAATTGACTGATCATTAATGTCGCTCAAAAATTCATATGGGCTATTGAAAACTCGCCTTGCAATTTTGAAATTAGGTCAGTGTTTCTCAAACTCTCAATACTTGCGACCCAATATTCAATCAGAATTTCATCGCACTCCACTCTCTTCCATGCGATAACAATGTTTTGAATTCAATAATACTATATTTTGACGCTAAAGCTACAATACGTTGTTAACATCTTAAGTGTCACTGGCGTATATATACGTCTCGCTCAGTCAAAACGTCTATTGTCCTGGACATACATATACGTCGTTCCGAATTACGATCTTTTCTGTGCACTGCTATCCAGAAAATTATTCCGAAGGCTTTGGAATGCAGTAAAAGGACTTTGACAGAGCTTGCGAAGGATTTACTTATTTCAGAGCATTTCCTTATTTCTTCTCCTCCCTTCCCCAATATATCACATGCGCAACTTTTAATCAGTATTTACAAACAGTACAAATTATTCTTATTTTTTGTATATAATTTTATGTATGACAAGTCCATGGAGTCACTGGTAATTATTTAACTTTTCTTAACCTAGTATTATTAAATTAATTATAAAATAAATCGTGCCGTATTCATACATTTATAAATGTATTATATCAGTGTAAATGTGTATTTTATTTTTTTATTATGTCAGAATAGAGTTTTTTTGTCTATTTTCAGTAAATTAATCATTTTTAAAGGAATCTTTTTTCGACTTTTTTATATGCTCGCCCCCCTTTATAGAGTTATCACGCCTTCCTAGGGGGCGCACCTCACAGTTAGAGAAACGCTGAGTTAAATCAGGTGAAGATGGTGATATCCAAGAGGGCATCCCCTCTCCAAACTTCCATACCACGCCAATGAACTACCCCTTTGAACCTAAACTGATTGAACTTGCAGTAACTTCGCTACACGGTGAATCAAGTAAAAGCGGAAAAGTAAGGTGAAAAGAACTTATCTGCACACAGAAAGTTTTATTAACTATTAAGTGTATGTAGGTTATTTTAAGACCTCCCCGTAGAAAGTTATAAAATTGTTTGGGAAAATAATACGCAAAAAATAATCATAATTTTCTATTTTCAAGTAAACATATTTTATGATTTTCAAACTTCTATCGTTTAATAAAAGTTTGTGCGTGCGTGTGTGTGTGTGTGTGTGTGTGTGTGTTAACCAGTTTATATTTACCAAATAATACACTTAGAGTTTTTCTGTTAAAGTCAAAATACATTGTATAAAATCACATAAAATAAGGTATGCGTGGGAAATATTTTTAAACTTAAATAAATGCTTACGCTATTTCTGTATAGAGTCTTGTATAGCACCGATAAATTTTTTGAACTTGTAAAATGATTTGTGCAGATACAAAATCTATCTCAATAAATTAATAAATTGAAAGGAGATAGTCTTACAAATCACATACTTCAAATTAAAATAATATTATATATTGTGTCGTAAAATTAAGCTAGACAAGTAATTATAGAAGCAAATTTTGTTCTGTTTCAAGTTAGCTTTTATTTTTGAATTCAACACTTCAACTAATTTAAATTTTTGAGAGAAAAATTAGCTTCGTAATACTCATGCATGATATGGTAATTCTTTAGTTTAGTTACTTGATTAAAAAATACGATATGTATATTCTTCTCTTGAGTTTATAGGGATCTTTTTTTATTAAACTTCAATTTTGAAGTAAAACTTATAACAACAGGGCCCTTATTTTTTTTACTTAAGAACAAAACTTAATTACTTAATTATCATTCGGCTATTTTCAAAAAAATGTCGTTAACCACTTATTAATTTCGAGGTGACAACGAACAATTTTATTTTTCCCGTGTTTTTTTATACATGTTCCGATTTTAATAGAGGCGCAGTAATATTGAGATTTTAATGCTGTTAAATAGTTTATTTATGTAACGCTTTATTATCCATAATTATCAGTGGTATAAACAAGTAAACAGCTGGCGAAAATGGCTTCCGTCTTTAAAAGAGGTTAGTAAATTTTCTGATTTTATCCTGTAATTTTATTCAAATATTTTTAGGCTATCCGACTGTTATCCTTGCTAAAATTATTTTTAATTTTCATACTGGACTCTAATTTCTGAAAATACCGTATGCACACAGCTAAAGCCTTATAACTATATAATTTTCAAGGCAGTGATTAACGCCTTTGGCACTATCTAATTTTTATCATCATATCTGCATGTGCACTTTGTCATACACAACAAAAATCATATATTAAACAAAAAATGCACAGTTGAATGATGCAAAAATGCATTATGTAAAATCTTCATGACATATGAAATTCCTGTTTCTCTGGAATATAAAATTTATCCAAATTTTAATCTCTATTGAAACAAAGGAATAGTATCTCACCCAGTGCAGTCTTTGATGTCTTCTCCGTCTTGGCATGCTTTGGCGCCTTCACATTCCGCCAATCGCGTGCCTAAATCTCTAGAAGCCTTTGGTATGGTTTAATTCTCAAATCGACTAGCGGACCCTCCACCGGGGAACTAAAAGCCCCTTACGTGTAGTTGTGAGAGACCACGAAAGAGGTAGATTAACTTTAAAATCTACCACCACACCTGATTTATGGAGGCAAATTCTGGCAAGATGGAGTTCTTTTTTGCTATTGTGGTTTATATCCGCCTTTGGCACAGGACTTTCCGTGTTTCTTAGGAGACGGGAATTTTATTTGTACTTACAGAATGACGTGACGAGGTTTTAGTAGTTGGAAAAGTGATGTTGGGATAGTTAGGAGTGTGTGTGTAGGTGTAGGGGGTGGAAGCCTAATTAAAGCGGAAAGGTACAGGGAAAGAAAGTGGTTATCACAGAGGATGTTATTTACCGGTGAGTGTAGGTGGATTAGTTGTGGACTTGCGTAGAAAGTTAGAGGGTTAGTTGAAGGAAAAAAGTTTAGATTTGTTTTGGAGTTTATGACAGATATCTCACAAAGTTTATGGTATAGTTAAAAGAAATTTGAAAAGAGTTATTTGAATTAATAATATAAATTTGTTATAATTTTTGAAAACTAAAAAATAGTAAACTTGTGGAAGAATGAAAGAATTATGCATGAATAAATTTACTTAAAACTAATTTTTTTTCAATATAATTTTTAATATCCTAATAGTAGTTATAACCTTTTTAGTAAAATTTATTGACGGTAAAATTGTTATTATTTTTATATTTTAATATTCTGGGATCTCCATAAGTTGAATGCATTACTTCTTATACAACAAATTATTATATGATAGCAATCTAAGCATAGTTTTAAGGATTTACAATCATTTTTTACAATCATACAGAGAAATACAAGATTGCTGTCTAATAATAAAGTAATTTATAATTAAATTTGATTTGATAAATAACAAAAGTTTCAAAAAGATTATTAAAAGGTATCATTTGTTTTTATAACCTCTCAATTAGACATAAACAATATATTTTATTCTTGTTTTTAAATACTAATTTTTACTTTCTCTAACTATAAAAATGTTTAACATTATTTCTCTAAATAGTTATAATCACAAAAAATATATATTTATAACTCAAAATTAATTATCTGCCAATACCATCTGGGCAAATTGAAAAAAGATGGTAAAAATGTTTCAATATATATATTTGACAAAACGTTTAAACATCCAATGTTTTCGCAATATTATTACTTTATGTTCTCCTTAAATAATCAAATTATTGTAGCATACAGAGAATGAAAAATACCGTATTTATTCTAATCTAAGCCGCAATAAATTCTAAGCTACACGCCAAATTCTTAAAATGCTTTTGTGAAAAAAATTTCAAAAAGTAGTAGTTTAAAAGGTTTATCAATAAATCCAACACGTTTAAGGAAAAAAGTTATATAAAGAAGTAATATAAAATGAATAATTAATTTAATTTACCAGCATTAAAACCATTTTAGTTTACACATGGACTTGTTTTTGCTCATACCATGAATATCATGAACAATGTTCCCATTCCAACGAATTTTTCATATTCGATTCTAATCTGTTTCTAATATTCACTAACATTAACTTAGGGAGAAAAGAGTGGCTTAGAATAAAAAAAAATATGATAGTGTAAATGTCTCAACATATTTAAAAATAATGCATAAAATTCTTCTCTAAAATTATAACTCAAAACTATCCCCTTAAATAATCAAATAATTGTAATAAACAAATAATAAAAAATAGTTTTTTTTAAAAAAAATTGCTCAATTATAGGCGATGTCTTAATGCCTCCCTACATAATCACATACTTCTGTGTTATTTCGTATCATGTACCATAATTATCCAAAATATTTTTAAAAAATATAGTGGTTTAAACGAACTTTTTGTACGCATATAGCAAAAGAGAATTTGTTCTGTAGAAATATTAAAAATTCAGAATGAATATTAAAAGCGCAATACGCTTGCTTATAAATTTTCAATTTATTAAAAGTACATAGTTACTTTAAATATATAATGTGTTCATTAACAGATTAAATCAATGCTGTAAGTTCAGGCCTATTAGAAATCATAGCATTAATCCCGAATATATCCCGAGATCATCCATTGGAATCGATTAATAATTTGTGTTCATTTGTATCCCTCCAAATATCTAGACACCTTCTAATTACGCGCCCTCTAGTTTGTGGAATTGTAAATTCTGCGGCAAGTGTACCTGGAATCGCGCTGGTGTTTGTAGGGAAAACGATAATTTTTGCAATATTAATGACGCCAAGCGCCACTGCGGTAACCATATTGACAATTAACGAAAGGCATCATGGGAAGGCTAATGACGTGGGCAAAGTGACTTAATAATTAACCCATTGTTGACTGGGTGCTTGCCTATCGTCCACAAGCCCTGGTTAAAATATGTGTATGGTAATAATGTAGGTTATTATAAATCTCCCTTACACATTCCAACTCCACGCGGGAATAATGCTATAGAATGTGTCTGAGAATAATTTCGTGGTTGGTGCGTTTAATTATTATTTTAAAAAATAGTCTTCGAGTTCGAATCTTTCCAGATTTGAATGTATATTACAGTCCCATAAATGAGTATAATGGTTTGCATTAATACATAAGAGAGTGTACTAATTATTTCCTTTTAGATATTTAGAACTAGGTAATTTGCTATAGTTCAAATATTCATCTATTTAAAATTCAGCATATTACATTCAGATCATATTTAAAATAACGTAAAACGTTTGTATTACCATTTTATTTGCCTAATAATCCTTATTTATTTGTGATTAATTTAGTTTAATTCGAGGCATACACATCAGAATTTCCTCCCACTGCCCGCCACTTTTCTTAAGGGTCATTTGTAATTAATTTGCATCTTTCGAGGAATAGCTTTCATTAATAAATGCTCTTCGTAAGTGAACTGGAATTATTAGAATAATTATTTCGATCGTAACGGTGGAATTAGATTCTTAATTTTCCTACACATTAATAGCAGAAAATATTCCAAACAAACTTTATGTTCATATCTTAACGACTCTACAACGTTATATTACCCGGATTATTTAGTGATAAAAGGTACAAGACAACTAAGAATAATTTTTACTGATAAAATACATTATCTGGACAAAATAATAGGGATAATCCTCTTAAAAAAATGGATGCCTGTCGGTTCCGGTGGCTTAGAGGTAGCGTGCCCTATTCGGAATTCTAAGGTTGCGGATTCGACCCCGGCTGGAGTCTATAGATTTTCTGGATGCGAAAGCCGTAGGCACGCACGTCATATGATTATGTGGCATGTAAAAGATCTCGTGAGTATCAATTTGGCTCAGGTACTCCCGGAAAAATTAAATCATGGAAATATTTAGCATCCGACGAGAGTTTGA
This sequence comes from Trichonephila clavipes, assembly GCA_019973935.1. Lineage (NCBI taxonomy): Eukaryota > Metazoa > Arthropoda > Arachnida > Araneae > Nephilidae > Trichonephila > Trichonephila clavipes. The sequence goes on along the minus strand of BMAU01015641.1, from coordinate 323,852 downwards.
AATAAATAAAATTCAAACATTTCAATTTGGTAGTGGAAGTTGAAACTAGATGGGGCCACCAATGAACCGGCTTCCACTCCTGCAGACTTGTAATGTCTGCAAAAGCTTAGTTACAAAAATGCAGCAAATTGGCAAAAAAGGAATCTGGCAGATGATCTAATATTTGCTCCGTAAACGAAAACTATGTTGTTACTTATGCCACCTAATCGACGGTAACATCAGATCAAGGTCCACGAAAATCAACGCAGCTTGAGGCTAGATTTCTACATCTGTCGTTTAGTCTTAGCTTTGAGCGCCAAGTAGGTGTGTGTCAATACGATTTTGCTCGTTTTGACCCCAATTTTGAGGAGAACACTCTGGAGGAGCAGGGCCTCCCCTTCTTTTCCGCTTCTACCAACCTCACGAGAGGACTTGCGACTCGATGGCTATTTAGAGTACTCCAATGCCGCGAAGGCACAATAAATTTACAAACATCCATGCCTTCTCCGGGATTCAAATCCAGACCCTACGGACCGCAGTCATCGTCACTAACTTCTATACCGGCTGGGTAACACCGAAAATTTTGAAAGTGTTGGTTGTGGTTTGGCAGGTCATATTTAAGCGTTTGTGAGACAATGAATAAATCAAAGGATCTCAGTGTCTTTGATCGTGTCCTTATAGTCGGGTGCCACCTTTATCAGAAATTAGTTTGTGAATTTCGGACCTCTACTGTAGTCACAATCTACTGTGAGTGATGTAGTTGTGAAGTGCAAGCTGCAGAAAAAAAAAAGAAGTGGCAAGTCGAAAAATTTGTGAACTCTGCCATAGAGCTCTGATAGATAATCTCAATTCCTCGTTGGTTGAAAACCCTCAGGAGTTCTTATGACGTTAGTGCTAACAGCTGGACAGCTGATCGAGAGTTAAAAAGCTTGAGATTCCATGGACGTGCAGCCACTCACAAGACGGCAATCGCTCCCCAAAATGCGAGGCATCGAGTTCAATGGTTCAATGCTCACTGTCATTGAACTATGGACTTGTGAAAGGTTTGAATGAATATCGCAATGCAATATGGTAGTCCGGGATGAACGCGTCCAGATTTGGTGGATTCCCGGCGAGTATGTGGGGATTGGTAGATTGTGTCGATGATGGGGATTTTTTTCACGGTTTGACCTGAATCCCAAAGCTCCTGTTGATGGAAACATGCATTCTGATATGTACTTGAATATTCTGGACAGTGCTGCTCTCCCAAATCTATGGCATTAATACCGAGAAAACCCATTTCTCTTCTAGTACGATGATTACTCCATTTACATATTTTAACTTGTGCAGCCATGGTTTGACGAAATGGGTGTGCTCAAAAATTGGACAGGCATTCTCAAAGCCTCAATCTTAATCCCATAGAACATCACTGGGACGAATTAAGATGCAGATTATGTTACGTAGCTAGACAAATCTATCATCATCATTGTCACACTCCCCTCAGTTGTTATGGACACTTGGAAATCAACTACTATGCCAACCTATCTACAAATGGTAAGAAGTTGTCATGATTCTTCGTTTGCGGGTGCGAGAGGGTTCGAGTAAGAATCAAATATTTCTCAAGTTAAAGAATTTGATTTCCTTTTCCACATACAAGACTTTATAAGGTTTACTGAGAATGCATTCTAATAACTATTAACCCGAGGTACAATCAAGCCTATTAATCTAACTATAATGTAAATATGAGCTCTTATCTATTCTCCTGAGAGCTCTTACTTCAACACTTGCTTAATCATTCCATCTTAGATTAATAATACTAAGTGCGACCACCCAACGCTCACACTAGGCTTTCTTCTTATACTCAACTTTAACCATCGTTGCCTACTCACGACTAGCACTTAAATAGAAGCTTTCATTTACATAAAATCAAGTCATTTCTACGGAAAGCAGTTTTCAAATAAAATCACAGTTAAAAAGATTATTTTATCCAAGAGGATTAGTGGAAGGCCGAATTGAACCCGTTACAAAGTCTTCCCAAATGTGTGCACATTGTCCTTTATGTTAATGGGGATCAGCTTCATATTGACATATACTTCAAGACTTTCCAAGTGAATATTTTTGGCCAGAAAATATATTGAAACGCTTCTATCCGCGAAGTTTCTCTACCAATTCTCTTGAATACTATTATTCTTTTAAACTGTAAGCTCTGTTGGAAACTTTCTTCGGTAAAGTAGACGACATTTAGTTAATGAGTGATTCTATTTAAACGTTGGCATTAGCGCACGAGAGGATGGTCTATGGTTGATAGTAGGCGATTAAAAGTTGATTAAATTGTGATCAAGCTTACGACCACAGGTCGTACAATTAAACAAGATATTTACAGAGAATTCAAGCGTGAAATTCAAGAGCGCTCTAGGCTTCAGTTAAGTCATTTCTATTATATATGACTAGCATTAAGCCTATGAGATTGTTCTTCCGTGTTATTTATTTAAGGTCTAAATTTAATTGTGTTGGTTGATTAAGTGAAATTAGTAATAAAATTGTGTTTAAAAGTTGCATTGCTGATCTTTGCTCGAACCCCCAAACACCAACATTCCAAGCGTTTTTAAAGTATTATATGGGTAATTTACATTTAACACTTTGCTTATGAATGTTCATTAAAATTATTTTATCGTTACTAATATAATAATTTCCTCGAGTAGTTCATATTAATATTTGTAGCATTCATGTTCCTGGCTTCAATATTGTATCGTGAACGACATTGTGTTCACCCACATCCCTTTACATATTATGCACCACAACACAAAGACATATTACACCTATCTCTCTCATAACTTAATAGGATCATTAACCAGAATTTCCTTCATAAACTAACAAAAATTAATTTGTAATTAAGTTGCATAAGTAGAGATAAGGCACTATTTAACACATTTTAATTAGTATTACAGAAATATATATGCAAGTATTTAAAATAGATAGTTTGAACACTTAAATATAAGTTAGAGTTATCTGTATGCAAAGAACATACTTCAAAGCCTTAGAATATCAAACTTGTCCCGTTTTCAAATATGTCAACATTGGTCAGAATTCATACATATTATTCAAATTATGACGTCGGTAACTGATTAAAATTCACTGGATTGTTTGAGAAGTAACATTTACTCGCGTTATTGTTAAGCGTACACACATGTTTGAAATTTGCAAAACACGCTCCTTACTTCCTATTTCATGACTACCTCTATTTGCATTCATAATTTGTAACGGTGCAATTATGATTTAGGCATTTCAATGTATTCTTTAGAAAATCGTAAATTACCATTAGAGAAACTCCGCCGTTTAATAAAAGAAACGTTTCCCCTCTTGAGATTTTCCCATTGAAACTTATCCCTATTTTTCTTATTGATTTATTCCTTAAGGCCCGGCCCAGGAATCTCAATTACGATATTAGGATATCTTTGAAATATGTAATGATATTTCTGAGATTGCTTTCGAAGCTAGAATTTAAGAGAAATTTAGAGAAGAAAAAAGAAATACCTCTGCCACGTCTAAAAGACAAAATCTGAAAAATTTTGCTATGTGTGGGTTTATGTTGCTGATTTTAAACTGCTCTAAGTTCTAGGTGTGTATTTAACACTTACATAAGGTATCGCATTTAATAAAAAAATTCCTTTTAGGAGAATATATTTATAATTCTGAAGACATTAACGTAGGAAAAGCATATTAATCCAAGGTGAACAATTAAGTTCATTTAAGTATTAAAAAGATTGTTTTTAGTTATATATGATCCCATAATATTTTTACCAAATTTGAACATCTAAGGTGAATTTGCATCACTGAATACATTGATATTTGAATGCGAGATAAGTTATTGGATTATAGCAATTACATAGAGTAATAAAAGTTAATTTTTAAAAAAAATGAATGAGACACAGATGTTTTTTACTCTACATGTACAATTACTTTTAAGTCTCATTTTAAGTCCATTCACATACATTGGTGCATGATTCATGTTCTTTCAAATATTTTAGGAGCACATATAAAAGCATTTAAAAAAGAAATGGTGACTTCCTTTTTTTTCAAATTTTCTGAATATTGGCAACTAAGATTTTGCAGACACGGCAAGTCCCCAAATGTGAAAGCCATTTCATGATGGCACCCACTGGTGGCGATCTTCGCTACCAAACTTCAACATTTAAATTAATTTTAATTCAAGTTCTCGTCAGATTCTATATATTACCATGATTTTATTTTTTCCGAAAGTACCAGAGCAAATTGATACTGAAAGGATCTTTTGTATGCCACATAATCATATGACATGCATGCCTACGATTTCCGCATCCAGAAATTCTATCTACTTCAGGTGGTATCGAACGGGTGACCTTGGTCTTACAAAGCCGCCACGCTACCTCTCAGCCACCAAACTGACAAAATAGTTACTTCAATTCTACCTATAATTAAACATTTTTTTTAAAAGTCTATGGTTTACCTGAAACAATCATAGTGGTAATTTTTTTTCCTAAAATCTTAGGATGAAGGTTGTAGTTCTTAGGAACGAGAAATCATCGTTGCGAACTCGAGTCTAGCATTGTATCTGTCAAGTATTGGGTTCGAGTCCTGGTACTACTGACTTCCCACCGTGTGGAGGGATGATGGGCGTTAATTTGATTTGATTTCAATTTGCACTGCTCTGTGAGGCAACACTAGAGCTATTAGCGACGAACCACGATCAAATACAAAGGCTTATGCTCCTTCTCCGAATTTCCACACCACGTCAGATGGAGGATTTTGAGCCTCGAGATGTTTAATGTGGCCCCATGTAGAGGGACGTTATATTTACCGTAGCTGTAAGTCCTCTAAATGGTGTAGTGTGTCAGTTTGGAGAAGAGATGCCAGCTCAGATATTATCCTCGCAACTTGACCAAAAGACCAGAATTACAAGGTCTATCCTCAATATTCCTCATATTACTTAATAGTGCGACATTAATAAACATACTCATTCAATTTAAAAAGTAAACCATGAATCCCTAACTAGGATTACTCGGTTATTACATTGTGTTACATAAAACAAACAAAACCTCTTAACAGTCAGTTAAAAGTTACGTGATTCACTCCTCAGAGCCACCATTCTTCACATAGGTGCGCGTATGCAGTACATGGGGGAGGAGGGAGAAATGAAAACCCACGTATAGGGTGTTTCGACATACACTTGTGGAGTGAAGCTAATCAACAAGTGTATGTAGAAACACCGTTACGTACAGGAAAACTGACTGTTTGGTGCGCTTTATGGGCTGGTGGAATCCTTCTTCAAAAACGATGATGGCCACAACGTTACAGTCAATGGTGATCGGTATAGAGCCATGATTACTAACCTTTTCATTCCTGAATTGAACAATCATGATGTCCAGGAGCTGTGGTTCCAACAAGACGGCGCAATATGTCACACAGCTCGTGCCACAATCGATTTATTGAAAGACACGTTTGGTGACCGCCTAATTTCCCGTTTTGGACCTGTGAATTGGCCTCCAAGATCTTGTGATTTAACACCGCTAGACTATTTTCTGTGGGACTATGTAAAGTCATTGGTCTATGCGGATAAGCCACAAACGCTTGACCATTTGGAAGACAACATTCGCCGTGTTATTGCCGATATACGGTAAAAAATGTTGGTAAAAGTCATCGAAAATGGGACGTCCAGATTGGACTACATCCGAGCCAGCCGTGGCAGTCATATGCCAGAAATCATATTAAAAATGTAATGCCACAAGATTATCTTTCGAATAAAAAAAATTCATGTCAATCGAATAATACATCGTTGTTTTATTGCAATTTAAAGTTCTATACCTCTAAAAAAACACCCTGTATAACCAATTTTTCTTTGAAATAAGTTAGCCTTCACAAACACTGCCAGGTTCATTTTTATGCAATTTAAAGACTTCAAAATAACTTACTGACAGCAGCGTAAAAAAACTAATCGTTTTTCGTAAAGACGTATGTATACGTCTGAGCACTTAATGGACCAGTTGAGCTTTCAGATGGATATATTCGATGATGGTAGTTAGGGAGTTAATTTATAAATAATTTACCAATGCTTTTAATAATTTGATATAGACACGTACCGAGGCCCAGCAAATACCAAACAAACGTTAAAATAAATTCCAATTCTTACTTAGTAGAGAATAATTTCTCATGACTTCAAACGAAATACTTAAACTTAAGATTAAATTTAGTAACTATTTTTATGAAGTGAAATATAAATTTTAAAATGCATCAAGCCTCGAGAGCTATAGTGTTTTAATTCGCTGTTATTTTTTTTAAAAAAAGAAACATGAATATAAATGATTAAAACCTCAGAAGTTAGACAAATCATAGCAAACCATTCTAAAATCAGAAAGCTACAACCATCACAACAGCCAAAACAGACAGTAACCAAACAATATTCATTAAGCAAAGGTAAGTAAGAAAGAGTGAGAGAGACAGTGAGATTTAACTACATTTTTAAAAATTTCGCTTAACACGTGTACACCTGAAGACATTCTTTCTTTTGTTTTTTTCAAAAATGAGTTCTCATACATAAGTTACATTTTCCGTGCATGACCTCCAGAATGTCGTTAGCATATTTTAAGAGAAAGTCGCTGGCTAATTAAGAACATTTGTAATTCCCCAGGAAAGAGTCGCGTTTCAGAACATCTAAAGAAAAGCCAAGACACAGCAGCACTTTAGAGAGAAAGTCGAGAGAGAACGAAGAAGAGAGAAAGAAAAAAAATCTGCTCATATATAAGGAGCCTTGATTTTAATTCCTCGCCACAACATCACGTGCTGGATTGGTTAAATTAAGATCAAGAGTTGTAAAAGAGAACCAGTGCGCGCTACGGAGAGAAAGGAAAAAAAGCTGTTCTAGTTAAAAGTCCGGTAAAAATATCCATTTCGTTTCAACCCCTATCTTGAACCAAAAAGAAGGAAGGGGAGGAGGTGACTTAAGGGTAGGGTGGAGGGTCGTTTAATAAGCCTTTAGATCTTTGTTAAGCGAAGCTGAAAAATGAAAAAGGGAAGAAGGAGAAAATTAGCGGCATCAACAATTTTTCCACCCCCTCTTTCACTCCCTTTATTTTCCACCGTCATCATACAGCACTCATCAAAAATATATAATGAAAGATACAAGAGGACGAAGAGGAAAAAGGGGAAAAAAGGTCGCAAGCGATGAAAAGTGTACGAGGGAAGACATGAAGTCTTTGGGAATGGGTCTGGGGGAAGTTGTATTAATAGCGGTATGAGACAGTTAGAGATATGGTTGAAAATGCAAAAGTAGGAGTGAGAGGGGGTTGAAATTGAATTTTAAATTTTTGGAGATATGGTTGTAAAAGAATGGTCTGGTGGTTCTAGAGTTCATTTGAGTAGGCCGATAGAAATGGCGCTCTTAATATAAAACAGAAATGGCTTTGGATGAAAATTCATTACGCCTTTTTTCTATAAAACAGGAATTGAAATTTCTTGATGATAGTGTATTTGGTCTTATAAGACAAAAATAAATTCAGATGATGTTTTGACGCTAACTCGTTTTTGAATTAACTGAATGGTGTGGAAATGGGAAAGAGTGTTTATTTATTTATTATTTTTTTACACACAAAATAATTTTAAAGTAACTTTAATTTCAATTATGCACTTATTTAAACAGTAATTGCTGTGTAAATTCTCCCAAGAAAGTTTTTTAAGTAGCATTTCTTATTATATAATTTATGAAACTCCTTTTATAAACACAATTTGAATGTTATCTCATTCTATTCATTTTTCTAAATCAAATATTATATATTTAATTCAACTGAAAGTAAAAGTTTATTTTTATTTAAATGTGTTTATTTACTTTCAGATAAAATATTTACTCTCATATGATAACGAGGCTTATATGATAACTAGAATGTTAAAAAAATACTCACAATTATTTTCATCATCTTCAGAAGATATTTTTAATCCCATATAAAGCGAATATATCTATATTCATTTGATAGAATAAATTTTACTACACAAAATAAATAAAGAGAAACTTTGGTCAAAATTAGCTCATGTTCAACGAGAAGAATATATTGAGAAACATTAAATAAATTATTTCTTAAAAAATTTATTTAAAGTATCCGTTTACGTTCGGAACCGAGATTTTAAAAAAGCGCATACATGGATAATTTTCATGATATTTAATATCACTTAGATTAGAATACATGAATAAAAATGTTTTAAGGACATTTTGACAAAAACAGTTTATTTAAATATAATATTTTGGTAAAAATTTAACTTAGAATAATCTTTTTTCCAAATGTTCTCCTTTTGTGAAAAATTGTTCTATTATAATAATATTTTGCCTGTGTATAGCTCAGACCTCTCTACAGAGGCTCAACTAGATTTTTTGAAAAATTCACAATATTTTCAGAGTTACCACCCATTGAAATAATTATCAGCGTTTTTTTTTCTAAGTTTTATATTTAAAAAATTCTAGTTGAGACTCTGTAGAGAGGTCTGACCTATATACAGGCAAAATATTATTATAGTAGAAGCATTTTTCTCAAAAGGAGAACATTTTGAAAATCGGTCCTTCTATGTTCATTTTTGTCAAAATAGTGTACTTAAAGAATTTTTTATTGTAATACTATTCTTAAAACAATTTTATATACATTTTCTAATCTAAGTGACACTAAATATCAGTAATATTACCCATTGATACGCTTTTGCAAAATCACGGTTCACCTTAATAAAATTTAAATAAATAACATAATTTACTAACGTACATTGAGATTAATTGTTAACGGTATCAGTATCTTAAAACTGTGTCATGAGGTGAGGATAATGCCTCAATTTGATCCTCTCTTTTATCCCTTCCATCTCTCGAAGATCAATAAAATTTATCCAAAAGAAAAAAACAATATATCCCCTTAATCCACTTTTACTGGCTTTATATCATGTTCAGTGAGAAGGAACACGGGTGAGTGAGTGAGAGAATATCAACGTCACACTATTCAGCTATACCAGGACTTTTGGAGACAGACCTCGCCATTTTGAGTCATGGTCAAGTGATGAGGAAGACACCTGAACTGTCACCCCATCTCCTAACTTTTACACCACACCAACTGGAGGACATTTGAGTTCTAGACATATTTAACACGCATCGTCCCCCTACCTCTGGGATCTTCATCGGTCCTAGGCTCATACTTCAGAGTCACACCAGCCAAGAGTCCGTAACCTTTACCACTTGGCTATCAGGGGCCTCTAGAAAAAACACGGGAATTACAGTCGTTATAATATGTAATTTTGAATATCCATCTAGCGATGAGTTTGAACCCTTAACTGGTTCCCCACCTTTAACTTTCAATTGCCCGTGAGGTTATCTCAAGCAAATATGGGAGCTGAACCCCCGAAGAATATACATAAATTTACTTTTTGTTATCAAACAATCCATTATAGGTAGAAGGGGTTAATTTTAAGTTTTACAAGTGAGTGGGTGAGTGAAGGACTGCTTATTACCGTCGCTCTATAAAGCAATACGAGGGATATTGGTAATGGACCTCATAATTTTGAACCGCGATCATGTGAAGAAAAAGAAACCTAAGCTGGCAACCCCCTCCCGGAACTTCCACACCATGCCTTCGGTAGGATTTAGCCTCTACAGATTTTACATCAGCACCTCTGCATGGCGAATCTTCAGCGGTAGTAAGCTCGAACTCATGGCACGCCAACCAAGAGTTCGTTACCTTGACCAATAGGCTATCGTGGCCCTCTGGATCTTCAGTGGCACTAGGAATTGGACCCTTGAAACACCGGCCATGAGCTGGTGACCAGGACCATTAGGCTTACCGCGGCAAAAGCTCTACATATCAAAAATGTTCCCAATTGTACTTAGTTAAAGTGCTACTATAAACTACCATAGTAAGTTATTAATATGATAAACCATTATACTGAATATTGTATTTTTAAGTTCTGAGTAAGGGAAACACTCTCCAGACTACCACACTAAACTATTTAGGGAATTTGAGAAATTTTAAATCAGCAACCGAAACTTGCTAATTCAAGTCCAATATAGAATTCATGTTTCAATTATAACCTTCTTAAGTTATCAATAAAATCAAGTTTCGAGTTCAGAACTTCTGTCTAAAAAACTCTTGATACCAACCCTTTGAGATGAAAAAAACAAAAAACATTTCCACAGGCTGGAAAATAAAAGCACTAACTTTAAAAAAACGTGTTTCTCTAAAAATTAAGAGCTTGAGTGAGCTTACAGCAAAGAGTAATGCGAAAACATGCGCATACATCTTCATTCTCAGTTCTTATTTTATTAAATTAAAAAGAATGGCATCAGCACCCAATCTAGCATGCAAAAGGGTAGAGAGAATTACTCCTCCTAACAAAAGACGATCTACGCAGACTCGTGAAAGTACTTAACCCGGAAACATTGTTTATTAAACGAGGAAACATCCCAATGAGGACTGCTCATAAACAGATGATGCTTTTAATACTTTACACGCCACTCCGCCCCTCCCCTTTCGTCTGATGCTACCCATCTCCATCCCTACACGGATATCACCATTTTAAAACACCCCTAGAGAAACGCACACCCCTCCTCCCACCAACGCATTAGTTGGAAAACACGGAAGGCAGCAAAAATCCTTTTAAATGATGCAGGGGCTGAGCGAGAGATTAGCGAGCCCCAAAGTTTTCGTGAGAGATTATCGCCTCGGCAAATGCGTCAGTCTACCCATGGGAGTCGCCTTATTTATGCGCGCCCCAGCATAGAAAGGGGGAAAAAGCAAAGCGCCCCACTAGATTAAGTAGGGCGGAATTCACGGGCAGGGGCTGTTTAGGAAATGAGAGAAACCGAGGTGGTTCTAATGGGGCGCAGAAAACCGAACTGTACCCTGGATTACAACGGTGTGATCTCAGGAAGCAACACGGGGGTCGGAGGGGTCGACGGACTGTAAATTGTACGGTTCGTGTAGTGGCTTTTACGGTATCGGAATTTTGATACATTCGAGTGTCGGAGTATTTCCATCCTGTTTCGGTTTGTCGTGGAATGAAAGGTCATTAAGAATTTAGTTTAATTTAGATGCTCCATTTTATGTTATAATCCAATGACTTTACGTTGATCCTAAAAACGTGGAAATTATTATATTTTATTCCAAATTTAGATAGAGTATCATGTATTTTCATAGAAGTATAATTACTTTTGATTACGGATATTTAGTATACGTATATTGCATTTTTTGGGGAGGGAGAGTCTCATAGCTTCTGAAACTCAACTCTCAGGGAATTGTTCTGTCACGGCACTTCTTCCTCGAGTTGGTTGAGGTGGAAGTCACTCATTTACTAGATACTTGCGAGGATCCTAACGTAGCAGCTATTGAGACGCCATTAAGTAGGACATGAAATGTTGAGCAATAGAATAATAACAGTAATTCATTTTTATAAATTTTACGTTAAACGTCATTACGTGATACGCAGACACAATATAAACTATTAATAAATAATGTGTACTTATTTTTAGCGAGATACAGCAACTAAACTCTCCAAAGAAGTCTAGTAATAACTTCTAAAAGCCACTGAAATTCAAGCAGGGCTATCGTGAACGTATTGTCCACCTAATATCTAATCTCTGTCTCACTGACTGCTTATATTCTATTTAGTAGTGAGGTTCGTTTGCGGAGTGGAGTTGCTCTATCTCAAAGTGCCTAAGTACCAGTTTGACTGAATGGAAAAAGCCCGAGTTAGAGAAGATAGACATTGCAGATAACGCACTGTTGCAGTATAAAATAGCATCAATGTTGCACTGGCAAAATATACGCTAAGAATTTAAAAAAGCCCTTTCTCTCAACATTGAAGCTGTTATTAAAATGTTTATACAATGAAAAAAGAAATATGAATAAAAAACATTCAACTTACAATTTTTAAAAGTCATCAATTTTTTTTACATTAAATTTCTTTGAGTAAAGATACCACAAGAATCCATGCCTCATTTTACTGTTCTCAAATGTTTCGGAGAGGTTACATGATTATCTTCATTTAACTCTTTAAAAGTCATTGGCGTATACATCTGTATCGATCAACCTGTGAGTCTTGTGTCATGGACGGACATATCCATCTTTCCAATATACAAATCCTTTCTTTGTGCTCTTATCATTAAAACTATTCCGAAGGCTTTGGAATGCATTAAAATTACCTTGAGAATGTTTGAGAAGGATTTACTTATTTCAGAGAAAAATTTGCTTATTTGTGCCTTTCTTTTCTCCCCAATACGCCGCTTACGCACCTGTGTGTGAAAATGTGGCACTGGGAGCGAATCGTGTAATTTTTAATTGGCAGAGTTAAGGGGTTTAACTTTCATTTTATACGTTTATACATGTTTCAGAAGTTGATAAATGTTGTTATTTTTGGTTTTGGAAATATCCTGTTGTATTTGGATGAGCCTGTTTGGAATATCCAAATGTATTTCGTACGTAACAATGATGCACACCACACAATGGTATTTTCTTCCGAGATTTTTTGTTTGAGTCAAATATCTTCCCCAACTTCTTAATTATCAATCGCAATTATCAATTACAAATTTAATTTATCTGACATGGGCATTAGTAATTAAAAAAATTTTTAAATAAACATTTTTTTTTCATATTAATTTTATTTTTAGCTAAGAAAGGCGTTGTCAAAGTAATTTATTTGTAAATCCAGACACAAAAGTCCCACAAGAAGTTATTTCCTACATCCTCCGATGCGTAAGAAGATGCGTTTCTGGAAGACTCTTAAGACACAATTACCCTCTCCTCTTTCTCATCCCTTTGCATGCCATCATTTGGCGCTCGCCAAAAACCAGGCAACCTGCCCATAAAAGATGGAGTGAAACGTACCCCATCTCTTGTGACGTGCTTTCCGCTTAATGTTCCATCGCGGGGGGTGGAGGGATCATCACGTACCAAGCATCCCTCCCCCCTTCACTGATGGAAGACTAACGCTCTCTTCCGCATCCCGAAGCATCCCTTTGTGTGGCATCCTAGGAGGATGCGGAGTCGCAAACAGGAAAAGAGATGCTGCCGTGTCCATTCAAGGGATCCTCAGAGGAGAGTGAAAGAGAGGATGGGATGCGGTTTTGAGCAGATCAACCCTGAGGGGAGGAAAGAGTTGTTGTTGCTTTGGATATCATCATTACAGGATACTGATTGAAAAGTACCGCGGTGTATATTGAAAAGGGGATGCAGGAAGAGAAGGGAAAGATTTCACCTCTTGTGTCCAGGAAAGAGCCACCCCGCAGTCATCCTTTCCAGGGGCAGAGAATAAAAATTAGCATTTGCGCTGTCGAGAGACGTCTACAAACTCATCTCCAATTGAATTCCAGTCCTCTTTCGAACAAATGTAAGTTAAAGTGGGAGGGGGAAGACCGTTGCTTTTAGCGTAATTAAGAGACATGCTTGCCCATAAGGCCGGGGGTGTTTGAGAACTAAATATTTGGACGGTTGCAAGCGTCGGCTTGCAAACACGTTTTTGAATAATTCTGAATTCGAGATTTCTCTTTATACTGTCGGGTGGTCCCCTCCAGCCTCAAATGAATCAGTAGTGAAGTATATTTCTGTTGTGTCTCTGTTAGAATTAATGAAGGATTCAGCAACGCCAAACAGTTCTTTTTATATGCTAAAAAGAATTTTCCTGAATAATGTTTTTAAATTTTCTGTCTAGGAAAATTGCGAACCTGAATATAGAGGGAAGTTTATTTCAGCAATTTCTAGGAGCTTAAACTCTTGCAATGCAATTTTTCATCGCTGGATTAAGAGAAGGCTTATCACCGCCACATTGTAAGGCAACACGAAAGCTCTATTGGAAACCGACCTTGTAATTTTTGAAACTGGAAAGGCATCAAGAGGAATTTCAGTCACAATAGATCTAAAGTGTTTTAATTCCTCTACACTGCGAATATTCAGTGGCACGATATAACGCTCGAACTCAAGACACGCAGGGCCACGAGGTGGTGATCACAAGCACTAGGGTACTGTTGTCACTCAATTTTGTATAATTAAGCTGAACTCAGTTGCGCAACAGCCCCCGAGTTGCAAGGCCTACTATTCCTATCTCAGTTTACTTGATTTATTGATTGATTCCTCGCACTGTTCAACTACACGAGGGCTTTTGGCAACGAACCACGTAATTTTGAACCATGGTCAAGTGACGTGGATGACACCTTAGCTGGCAACCCCCTCTCCAAACTACCACGGGAGGACGTTTCAGCTCTCGACAGATTTAACGTGCATCGCTGCGCTACATGGCGGGCTTTTGTTTATGGGCGTAAACAGAAATTGAGCACCATCCTGTTTAAAATATTATACGCCGTTAAAATATTATAAGACATATCTGATGTGTTAGACGAAACCAAAGCTGCCACCTTGTTTATGACGTGGGATGCCGAAGAACCTCATTGGCTGGAATTTCAAGCAACTTTTATTTGGAACAATTTTTTGAGCTCATTAGCAAAAAGTTGTTCGAAAGCCGTTGCTATAGCAATTGAGTAAAAATTACCCGAATTTTACGAAAAATTGCTTGAAACGTGTACGTGGGATACGGTCGTTAGTGACCTACATCATAATTTTTAGTTCAGTACTCCAGCCCATCACTCAACAAAAACTTTGCAGGCCTCGATTTCATGGCCATAACAACTCGGATATCACGGGTGTTTGAAGAGGGATGTGCTAGCTTAGGTGTCACCCTCATCACCTGATCGAGGTTTAGAATTAGGAGGTACATTGCTAGTATCCTTAGTACGACGTTGCTAAGTAATCAATCGCAAGCCTTTTTTAAGCTCTAAACTATTAAATTTCAAATCATCTCTTGAAAATGCATTAGAATAAATTGCAACTGCTTATTTACATATCACTGACATCCCCCATTGACAGATCCTTGAATCTCCCTCACTTAACACGTGAAAAGCAAGAACCTATCACAATGGGCATCGTAGCAACAATGTTCCAAGTGACTCTTTTCTTCATGGATACCCCCTACCTTTTGACAAGTCCGTCCGAGAATACTCATCTGAATGATGGCACCGACCCAACCCCTGACCTCCCCACCTCCCCATCTGACAAAAGGAAACCTCAATTACTACATTGCCAACAAACACGTCACTTTGTAATTTGGCGCATTTGAATAAAACTCTCGTCAAGGAACCATTAACATAATGGGAAAAGAAAACTCCGACGGCCAGGCCTCTAGGGAGGGGAGGGCCATGACATGGTGGCGAACGATAAAGGGGGCGATCGGAATGACGTTTCTCTCTCCCTCTCTCTTTCTTTCGGAATACGTATCCTATCTGTATCGAGCCCTGATGGTTTTTACGATTTTAAAACTTTTGTTCGTTTGACTCTTTGAAATCGTCTTCAATTGTGAATCTTGTCGGAAAAGGTTAGATTTTTTCCCCTTTTGTAACACGAGGGGGAGGGGGTGTTAACTTGGGGCGTTGATTTGATTTTTGGGTGTTTAATGGAGCTCGAAGGAAAAGGAGAGAGTTACTAAAGAGGGGGAATCTTATGTAAAAGAATAGAATGAATCTTAAAACTGGTTTATATAGATTTGCCCTCCTTACTAGAGAGACTTAAGGGTAGGATCACCTGGAGGGGATGAATGGGAAGCATCTTGTTGAGCTCTCAGGTTAGGATCTCAACTCAACAAATCATTTTGAGTAGGGAGTGAGTGAGAGCTATTTAACGTTGCACTATAAAGCAACATGAGAGTTATTGGTAACGGACCTCGTAACTTTGAACCTCGGTCAAGTGACGAGGATGACACCTGAACCAGTAGCACCCCTTCTCTCAAAAATCCACGCCACGCCAATGGGAGGACTTTGAGTCTTGATAAATTTAACCTGCCTCGACCTCTCTACAGGAAGGGTCTTCAAAGGCAACAGGACGTGAATCCGCGACACGTCAGCTACGAGTTTGGGACCATAATCACTAGGCTACCACGGGTGCACCATTTTGTGGTAAAACGAACAATACCGGGGAAACATTTTTTAAACACCAAAATATTTTATTGAACTTTCCTATAAGTTTGGAGGAGATATCAACCTAGGTATTCTAATAATTAATTAAAATCATGTAATCCATTTTGCAACCCCATGAGATCTATTTTGTAACAATGTTACTTATTTTGTAATTAGAATATTCAACAAACTTAACTAAGGGGAGTTGGAAACCTCTCTCTCTATATATATACTGACAATGTTAAATTGGTTGTTTTCGATGTACCTTTTCTCAAAATCTGTTTTATGTACATGCTTGAAATTTTTCATTCTATTAAAGTACACCTCTCTCATTATACTAAAATGAGCTTTTAGCTAATTTTGAATTTTTTAATAAATTATGAAATATTTTATCAAACATTGCGAAATTTGACACATTTTTTACTTAAAAAATTTGTAAAAATTAAATTTTTGAGTTTTTTACAAAAAGCTCATTTTAGTATATATTAGACATTATTATAAATAATTCATAAAAAATTTACATACCTGTGAACAGTAGTTTCTCAGAAAAGGTACATCGCACATTAAAATTTACATTTTGAAATAAATTGATTTTAATGTATACAGTGAGACTTCTAATTGGCTAGGAAATAAAAAAATAAAAGGCTCAATTTAAAATAAAAGATACATGTTTTGATTTATATCGGTCGTTACACTTTTAAGCAAAAACAAAGTAATTTGTTTACGATTTTCGCCATTAAAATGGGCGTGGCCCAAATTCAACGATTATTTAAAAATACGTTTTAAGGGCTTCTAAATACCCTAGAGGTTAAAAAGTAAGGTATTTTTAAAAAGGTTAAAATCTATACAGTTTGAAAATGTAAAAATCTCAAATTGTCAAAAAAATAAGATTTTAGCTTTCCAACACCCCTATTAATCAAATTAAATCAATTTAAATCATTAATTCGTAAATTCTTTTAATGAATTTTATAACGTGCGGCATAAAAATAGAACTAGTGTAGAGCAAAATAAATAGATGCATAAAGTAGTAAGTAGAAGAAAAAGAAATGAGATAATGTATTACATTGCAAAATTGGGTGAATTATCCCGTGGTATTTTTCAACTCAAAAGATACCGAATTAAAAATATATTTCAAAAGAAATTTCGTATCAAGGAACACAAAACAAATACACATAAAACCAAAGTAACAAGAAACGATGAATTGTAGTAAAGTCTAATTTTGGGCACACACAATACTTATTCCATTTTTAATAACAAAACAGATAATGACTATTGTCTTTAAAACTTTTATTATTAATTATATGGATAATTATATTTTTAATGTCCAGAATATTTCCTTTTCTTGTAATAAACAAATGATTTATTATTTACCCGTGCATTAAAACAATTTAAAAGGTTTTTTTTTATACTTTTAATAATGAAAGTAAGAAATTACTGTCATTAAAATTCCGCAGTTTTGACAATTTTTTCTGACATTTAAGTTATTCTTATTATACCGTGCAAATGACTTCGAAATCATTTTCTTCCCTTGAGTCTCATAATGCTTTTATTTTTTTAGAAGTGCTTTAAAGTAGCTTGAATAGACGAAAATCAAAGAGAGGTCATTATAAACAGGAAGCAATAATATTAATACGATACAAATCCCCCAGATATTGAGGGACTTTGTTGTTGAGACACTGCAATTCAAACTCTTAGAAATCCCATGAAAACAAGAATTTTCCTTTTAGGAATGCCTATCGCTACAAAGCATAAACCCTTTTATAGACTATTACACATGATTTTTTTCTTTCCTTTTAAACTTTAATGGGGTTCCGAAATGTTCATTTTCCATATTCTAATCAGGACCCCAATACAAGTTATAATCTCTCTCTACAACTCCATTTTTGATCTTTTCAGCGCCAATCCATTATCAAAATCCTTTGAAGTGAATGCGCTGAAACAACCCTTTTCACAAAAGGCTCAGAACTTTCATTGATGCATTAAATTAACATTTGACAAAACAGGACAACATTCCCTTTTTTAATAATGTCCTTATTCCTGGCACATAGCAGTGACTAACCATTGTGTCCCATATACATAACAACGCTGACTAACCACCTGTTCTGTCTGGATCGATTTTTTTGTGGTCATTAATCATGTCGCACGAACCTTTTTCCTCCCCCTGGATTTCTAATGACTGAGGAATACCTGGAAATACGCAGATCATTTCAGAAAACTCTGGGATGAAAAGAAAACAAGGGGGGGATATGTTTGTGGCCATTAAAAAACTCGATATGAAAATTAATGCATCGTGGCTGTGTGATAAGCCCTTTGTTTATGTCTGCTTTCGATAGCACTTGTTTGTGTAAAATGCAGGGTGTTTTCTCTCCCCATCTGGACCTTAACGACGCCTTAAATATTCATCTTCACGTATCTAATCGGATGTAATTATGAAATTTGTTCTTCAGTTTGGTTTCAGTGGTCAATACTATGAGCATTATTGTGACATTTTAAAGGGAATAAATTATAGTACGATGTTTTTGATACGCTGACACCAACATAATTGGAATTCGAACGATAACTACTCCAGAGAGAGAGAATAAAATTATTCCTTCTTAAGTGCCCTTCCAAACGTAAAAGCAATTAGTCATTGTGCCTGTTATTGCACAATAGCTAGACATATTTTACCGAACCCATATTCGCATCAATTTTGTCCAACTTATATGAATGGCATCCTGAAATATTAATCTTTTCGTGTTGTCAGAGAAATCTAAGGTTGTGTTTTATGATTCATATTTACTTGATTAATGAATACACCATTAGATCTCTCATAGAATCAACATAGATCATCACATAAGGACGTAAGAGTCTTAAAGAAATATCCAGTTAAATTCAAAGGTGTATTTTTTCATAATTTCAGCTGCTTAGTTCTACTTTATTTTTATTTGCAACACCTGCAATTCTTAACACAACTCCCTAAGACAATAAATCAACCCTCTGTACATATAAAATTAATCATTAAACTGCATTCCGATTAAGGTATCCGACTACGTTCGGAACCATGATTTTAAAAAAGTGCATAAATGGATAATTTTCATGATATTTAATGTCACTTAGATTGGAATACATGTATAAAATTGTTTTAAGGACACATTTTGACAAAAAAGTTATTTAAATATATTATTTCGGCTAAAAATTAACTTAGAATAACCTTTTTTCAAAATGTTCTCCTTTCGTGAAAAATGCTTATATTATAATAATATTTTTCCTGTATATAGCTCAGACCTCTGTACAATGGCTCAATAATGATTTTTGAAAAATTCACATAATTTCGGAGTTACAACCATTTGAAATAATTATCGGCGGTTTTTTTTTCTTAAAATTTCTCCCCTCTGTTGTCGTAAAAAACGGATAAACCCACTTCTAAGTTATATATTTCAAAAATTCTAGTTGAGCCTCTGTACAGAGGTCTGAGCTATATACAGGCAAAATATTATTATAATAGAAGCACTTTTCACAAAAGGAGACTATTTTGAAAATGGGTCATTCTCAGTTCATTTTTTGTCAAAATATTGTATTTAAATAATTTGTTATTGTAATACTATTCTTAAAATAGTTTTATATACATTTTCTAATCTATGTGACACTACATATCATAAATGGTATACATTTATACCCTTTTGCAAAATCACTTTTCCGAACGTAGACGGATACCTTAAATTAACATTTTGTTGGGGTGGGTCAGAACTATATTTCTTTTTCTTTGAGTGGTTGAATGTGTTTATTAACTTTGCATTCTAAAGTGACATGAAGGCTATTAGTGATAGACCTATCAATTGAAGACCTTAGTCAAGAGACGAGGGCAGAAAAACTGAACTGGAAACTCCCTCTCCAAACTACCGCATTATGCCAATTGAAGAACTTTGAGTCTCCACAGATTTAACGTGCTTCAGCCCTTCTACATAGTACGTTTTCCCTGGTACTAAAGCTCAAATTCATTATTCACCAAACACGGGCTCGTCGTCTTAACCACTTGGCTACCGCATATCCTCTGCATGATTAAATCCAAATGTTCTAACCTGCAAAAAGAGAGCTCTTCAGGAAACAAATGGATATACTTTGTAAATACGTCGTAAAGAATTTTTGGTTCCTTGCTTAAAGTAGTTAAGAAGACCTGTTTTAGACTTGCTACTGGTAATGATATTTTATAGGACTACCTGTACATCATGGTAATGGCAGGTTTAAATTCCTGTCCACTTTGTGACTATGGCATCTCCATTGACTGGGAATCACATCAATATATGCCCTGTTGTATTAGGCTATATTTTACGGAATGTTGTTGACTGTACCTTTCATGACTGTTTTTATCGTTCTACATTGCATTGGACAGTTCATTGACTTATGACCGAAAGATCAAAGACGACCACAGGATTAAAAAAAAATCACTTTCTTAACTTTTTCGTGCCTTCAAGTTCAACATGCTGCAGTTCGAGTCATTCAAATAGAGGGACCTTTGAAAAATCAGGATTCTAATTCTTAACCTTAATAACCTATCCATTTAAGGGTAATGTAAACTAAATAGTAAACTTGCGAAGTTACAAAAAAAGAAATTTTACTTCGATTAATTAGATATTCCGTAATCTTGTTAAAAAACATTAATGAACCTTCAATCAAAATTTTTCCGCATTACAGTTTCCTCTATTAATAGCACCCTGCCAGCTCTACTGTAACGTTAATCCATTCGAACGAAACTTGGAACACTGACCAGTCATTTGTCCCCCAACTTTCCCACAGCGGTGACTAACCACCTGTTCTATTTCGATCGATTTTTCCCCTAATCGTTGTCACGAAACAATTTTTTAATGATTACCATACCTAGAACCGTTTCTACCTGGGACAAAAATGGAAGCTACCTAACCATTAAAAAAACCGAGGGGACCTTCGTGAAAATAAATCCGGCCCAAAACGAGGGGTGATTCTGTTGTGCATGTCCGGCCTGACGTGTCCGTGCGTGACTTATGAATTCCACTCGATCCCGGTAACCTTTCGACCAATCGAAGCGCGACACATCGCCCGCCTCTCACCCCCGCGGCCTCCTAAAAGTGATGAGCCCGTCACGGTGTCGGATTTTCACAAACTCGACCATGCGTTGAGATGGGGGCCCTAAATTTCGAAACCGTCTGTTTTCTCATTTTATGTTCCAGGATTTCTTGCTGAAGACCGCAGATTCTTAAAAGGGCAGTTGCGGTGTAGAGGGTGGAAATCCTCGAGTAAATCTGGGATGTAAAGTTCTTTTTTAAAAAAAGTGTAGCAACGGCAACCTACTTGTAAGTAAAAGTTTCTGAAAGCAAACACAACCATAAACTATTATTGCTTTCTTCTAACCATGACATGCCAAGTTGAGATGCAGCCAGATGTGAAATAGCGATTTATTTGAAGATTCCAGTCCTATTTTCGCCATATATTAACTAAACTATTTTAAAAGAAGGGTGACATATTCTTCAGTAATCATTTTACATATGGCTAAGCTTTAAATTAAAATCTTGAGAATCCCTGAAAGGTTTTCACTTTTCCTGTTCTGTATTTTCTAAGCGGTAAGTATGCATAACATTTGAGTCCCTGTTTGCAAGTCTTAAATTAAGTATTTATCAAGTCTCCTCATATTTTATCCTGGATTGTATGGTTTTCTTCTATCAAAATCGTATTTTTAATCCATCAAGGATTGAGGAGTTTTTTTCGGGTGTACACTATCTTGGACTTAATCTAGGCCGGTTGAACTAGGGGACTTACACTACCCTATCAGTTTCAATTTGATTCATTTTACACTAGAAAGCATACAGATTTTGCTTATGAATCAGGAAACCAGATTATCAGTGCAAACTTGAAAGGATATAATAATTTATCAATATTACGCAGTTAAACAGTTTTAATGTGGTATAAAATCAAATTTTAATTAGCTCTATATACATAAGTACTTCTTTCCCTTATTTTATCAAACTGGTGTAACCAGTATTATGTTATCTTAAATTTAAACCGTAAAATTAAGGACCATTTACAGTTATTTTTGTAGCATTTGCAACTTTTTTAAAATAACTTTCGGTTTAGTTTCTGTTGAATTGTTGCTATATTGTGATAGCTTGAAATTTCATGATAATGAATCTTATAATTAATAAAATATTTTTTAGGAAAAAAAAGATTTTGAAGTTGGAAAAAAGAAAAGAAAATTATTTTAGAAATATATTCCTTTCTGGTTATTCATATTTATAAAGCCTTTGCACCACAAAAGGGATTTTTTAGTTGGTTCATTTAGTTCGTTCTAGCTGACACAATATATGTTGGCAACGAACTCGTTCACTGTGAACAGCGATCAAGATATATGATGATTACTTGGAGCCTATAAAAACTGGGAGCTTTATTTAAAAAAAAATATTCGCTTTTATTTTCGTACAGAATGTCAGTTCGATCGTTAGTTTAATAGCACAACATGCTATTCCACCCCCACATTCTTATCTATATAATTAATTATTCCTATCTAATTAACTGACGTACCTCTACCTGCTTGTTGGAAAATCACCTGCATCCTCCTCCAAATCAGAAAATTCTTCCATTACCGAAAATATTAATCCAACAAAAATTAGCAATTAAGATCGAATTTTTGTTTCGATTACGCCAAATTACCCCGCCAAACCACAGTGACAGCATTACCAAAAAATACGACCGGAATGTCATCTTGGGAAAATAAATAAGAAATATATTTTTTCCCCTCACACCCCGAAGAAGACCGCGCTAAAAATCCTTTTTGATGCTTTTAATCTGTTTATTTTACTCTCCTGTTCCTTGAAAAAAAATACTGGTATGAATTCCTTTCTTTTGAAGCAAAGGCATGGAGGTGAGGGGGTGGCAGACGATTATGAAAACGTTTAATTTGGAACGGATGATTGAGATTCCTAACTGAACTTTCTAAATAGCGTTCTTTCTGTTGCCGGAATATTCCATTAACATTCTTTTGGCACACATTCTTTCACCGTCCCTCCTTCTCTGCTCCTTGCAGCGCGGAAATATATGTGGAAGAGGAGGGGGGGCAAACGATTATTATTTTTCTGTCAAACGATAAGCTTCGTGTTTTAAAAAGTCTAAGATTCAACGAAGTCGAAATGACACGCTAAATATTTTTGTCAGGTTAAAGGCGTGTAATTCTGTTTGTTCTTTCTAATATAAAAACACAAACCCGCATCTGTTTCCTTGGAACCAAATTTTACAGGCATTAAAACATTATACCAAACGCTCTACAGCTTAAATATTCGTTTGTTGTTTTTACTAGTTGATTAAACGATGAATCGAATGTGTTTTCTTGTCTCCCGAATTGAAAAATCAAGCTTAGAAATAATAAAAAATTTCATGTAAAAACAAAACTAAACATATTGGATTCACTGCACGAAAATCAGGGAAAAATTGATTTTTTAGTTTTTACTGAAAAATAAAATAAGCCATTTCTGTTTCCAATACAGTTTTAGTTTTTGCTGAAGCTAAACTAGAATTATCTTTGTAATTTAAGCTATGTTGCCTGTAAGCATTTGTTAAGGGTAAAAGTTTTTATTTTAAATCGAATTTCTCAAATGTGAATTCAACACAAGTACAATTTTGAAAATTTTACTTATTGCACAAGTTTGAGCCTTTATCCACATAATAGTACTATTATTATTAAAAATAAATATTCTAAGGAGAAAAATAGTAAAAATCTTATTCAAAAGAATTTTACTCGTAAAAAAATGTACACTAACTTTTATTGTTTTGAAAATTTTCCCATGTTACTCTTCAAAAACTAATTTCATAAGCAAAATTCTCCCTCTACTCAAAAATTTTAAAAATAATCTCATTTTTTCAGGAGCGATGGTTTTATACTGAAGCCACTTTATACATTTCCTTCATGCACAAAAATAAATTCAATAAAAAGGGTGATTTTTAAAATTTTTTATATGTGATTAACAACATTTGGAAAAGAGTCATCTTTGGACCAATTTTTACAAAATTGCTTATTTTTATGCATGGCAGAAATGCATAAATAGGTGGTTTCACTATGAAATCGCTACCCCTGAAAAGGTTAAAATAATAACAATGCAACAAATGAACACAAAAAATTTGTGGCTTTACGATCGGTAATTTTTTTTTTAAAAAAAGTTCCTGAAACCTTATCATTTTTTACATTACAGAAAATGCTACATGAACAAGGCTCTTCTAAGAAAAGATGTCAACTATATTGCATTGGAGCATAAAAAGGCATACTTTGCATGCAATTCAAACAACCACTGGTGTAACGTTCCCACCACGCAGCTGTGAATCGGCTTCTCTGTGAAAATACTCACCTAACGTGCAAAGACACCTGCAACTTTAAATTATTGCGCGGTGCCCCGCAACCTTTGATACCCCCACAAGGAACCCCCCTGATTCCGCCTACAAACCGGATGCAATTCGAGGATAGAGGGGGTCGTCCATGGTCATCCCCGAGACCCTAGCAAGGGCAGAGAGAGAACAGGAGATGGTCTGAAAACTTCGTTGAGAGCAAACCCAAAAAAATTCCTCCCTCACAAACCATAGAACGTGGACTAACAATCTAATAAGTTTAATAACTTCAATGTATAATCTGTAAATAATAGCTCTGATGTAAATAAACTAAATATTTAAATTAATCAATATCACGCTACCTTTATTTATCTCAGACGTTACACCGGATACATCCAGAAAATACCTTGCAAATATAATAGGGTAGATCAAAGACACAAAATCCCCATAATTTTTAACCTCAAACTCTTAAACCAAAGTTAGGACTATGGAATTTATTTTGAAAGTTCAAATGTGATTTTTTATTACATTATAGGGTGAACTTTGAGATCTTGTCCCACTCATAATAATGTATGAAGACTTAAAAAAAAAAAGTTACCTTCAAGTTGAACGAACTATACCACAGAAATTAGTTTGGAAAGTTTTGTCTTATCCTAAGCCTCTGAATTAGTGTTCAATATGACTAATACAGTCTTAAATTAACTATAACTGTTTCAAGGTCATCCGAAGAAGAGCTTTACGATTGAAAAACCACCCATCACGGAGTCCAATCAGGAAACGGAAAACGATAGGAAAGGGAGTAAGGGGAAGAAAGATCACGGGAATAGAAAGGGAGGAAGAAAGGGGCTGCGAGAAAAAACAATGCCGATATCAACAAAAACTTTCTGAAACGAGTTTACCCCATCAAGTAGAAGTTGAAGACTAGTCCGACCGCGAGCAATCAATACAAGAGAATCTATACCTGTGATGTTTGAGAAGGATAGGGGATGTAAAAGGGGGAGGGGAGAAGCAGGTGGGGCTCGGGGAAAAAAGGAATTGAGGATGTGTTTTTCACCGAACAATGATTGTGGTGGATGGTGAGATGATACAAAAATAGACATTGAATTCACAGAATATGAAGTTGCAAGGAATAAATATCAATTTTTTTCTTCGTTTTGAAGTACTATCCATTCGAGTGCTCATTTTCGATAATAATGTTTCCGATTATATCAAAGAACCTTAAGGTCAGATTACATTAATGCAGTGCTTCTCAAGCTTTCAATGTTTGCGACCTTATATTAAAATCATAATTTGTATCGCTCCCCCCTCCATACAATAACGTTGTATTAAACTCAAAAATTCTATATTTTGATCCTAAGCCCATAATACGACTTCTTAAGCCCCTCAGACGTATATACACGTCTTGCTCAGCCAGGGTGTTAATTGCCTCCGGACGTATATATACGTCTTTCCGAAGTACTATCTTTTCTGTGAACTGCAATCCATGAAATTATCTCAAAGGCTTTGAAAAGCAATGAAATGACCTTGACAGTGTTTGCGAACGACTTGATTATTTATTAATTTTCTACACAACACGCGCTTACCAACGATGGCATTGGGGAACAAATCGCGTAATTTTTAATTAACATTTAAGGGACTAATTATATAAACCGTACAAATTATCCAGATATGTGATACTGTTGGCATATAATTTTATATATGACAAATCCATGGGGGGGGCACTGGTAATTATTAAACTTGTCCTTAACTTAGTATTGTTAAATTAGTTATAAAATAGTTAGTGCAGTGCTGATACATTTATAAGTATTACATCAGTGCAAATGTACATTTTATTTTTTATTATGTCAGAATGTATTTGTTTATTTTCAGTAAGTTAATAATTTGTTTAAACAATCTTTTGTTTTCGACCTTTCAATACGCTCGCGCCCCCCTTGTAGGGTTATCACGCGCCCCATAGTTTGAGAAATGCTGCATTAATGTATTTTAGCATAGAATCAGAAGTAACTGATACTCAAATAATTTCCCTTTATTTGTAGAAAAAGTCACTAAAATATTTGTTTGTAAATGTAGGGAGAGATTTATAGATAAATGTATTTATATTAGACTATTCAGATACGGAAATTTTGAAAACAGAGTTAAGAAAATGACGAGCTTGATTGATTGATTGAATACTAACGTCGCACTGTTCAGCTACACGAGGGCTTTTGGCGACGGACCACGTAATTTTGAACCATGGTCAAGTGACGTGGACGACACCTGAGCTGGCACCCCCTCTCCTAACTACCACACCACACCAACGGGAGGACGTTTCAGCTCTCGACAGATTTAACGTGCATCGCTGCCCTACACGGCGGGTCTTTAGTGGTACAGGGTTCGAACCAAAATGACGAGCTATTAGCCAATGTTTAATAATACAGTATATTATTATAGTGTTATGTGCTCCGCTTAAGGTGTATTTTGTAATAGTTCGAAACTTTTCTTTTTTAAATTTAACAAATTTACGCATCTTAAAGTAGATTTCAAGTCAGAACACAGTTTGGTAAACATTTACGTATATGATAACTTATCTTCCTCAAAATAAAACTTAACTTTAGCATGAAAAAAAAGAATATCATCGCTTAAGTTTATTATTTCTACAAACTAGAAATTTTGATTGAGTTGATTAAGCAGTTATCCTAGACTACGACAATTATAAAAAATACTTCATTCATAAATATACATCTATACTCATTCCTTCATTCACATACATCTTTTCTGCAGCAGTTAATTAATAAACAATCCATTATATACTATCTAAGTACATAAAATAATTTGAGAGTTCGTGTACTCTACAGGATAAAAAAAATAATGGTTTACCATAACATTAAGTTTTCAAAAGTTCATAGAGGCTATTTGGACAGTATAATAAGCTGACTGATGTAACCAAAAATGAATAGTTTTAATGATGGAACTGAACTTTATTATATAATTTAGACATTTAAAATTCATTTCTGATCTAAACTTCTTCATATACGAGATGCTTTTATATGTTAAATAATGTAGTGGAATGGTAGTTCAAAAGTGCCAAACATGTAGGATTAGAATCTGTTTAAAACCATAAGTTGAGAGTACTTACAAATATGCATCTAAATTCCCACAGTCGTATGTTATTTATCAAAACAAGTTTCATTTCGAAACAAGTTAGGGAAACAGGTTAAAATCTACTTGATTTATTCTCTTTAGAAAAGTAAAAAAATTCTGGACCAGTAATTCATACACTTTATCAAGAATTAGCGCCAAAAATAAGCACATGCCAGCACATGTTCATATTTTAATCTTATACGACCCATCATAAACAGTGACGGTTTATCCATTGAGGGCCCGTGGCCCTGAATGGCCCAGATAATCTGAACTTAACCGGGTTCAAGAGCTTCGCCTTGGATCCGACAGTGCTGAGGGGGTTGGTTGATCTTCTGCGCCCAGGGCACTGGACGAAGCCTAATCAGCAATATCGAATAACTGGTCGAAAGGAGCTTAAACTGGCCCTTAACATTGAAAAGCTAAACGGCCAAGCGAAAATAAGCTGTATCTGATATCTGAAATCTAAAACAAACATAATGGAGCGCTTAACAAAAAAACCTAAAATTTTTTAATCAGTTTTCGATTGAACACACTTTTTAATAAAATAAATGTATACAAGATTATAAGGTATTCCTGCTATAAGCAAATCTCTTAAGGCTGTTTTCGGCAAAAGTACGAGAGCATGAACTAAACGCGAAGCATATTTTTTCAGACAGAAAAATACCTCACATTTCATGGAAATTAGGAACATTATAGCTTATACATCTGTTAACAATATAGTGTTTTAAAAAATTTCAAAATATTCAATGAATACTCTATTTGTCTTTTGAAAACGTGCAGGGATAGCACATTTAACATTACGGTAAAGGAAAAAACACGAAACACGTTTTCATACCAGAAGAAATGAGTCAACTCGATTAAAAATGATATGTATTATAAAAAATGCTACTCTGTAAAGGAAAATGAAGCCAGAATATCATATTAATTTTTCATTTCTTTTATATCTGAAAAAATGTTCCAAATTCGGGTCCTATTCCTTAACATTGACCGAAGACAGCCTTAAATGACCCGCATTAACTAATTATCAGCTCGAGCATGTGAATCTATACAGAAAATTCAAAAGTCGACATCATTTTCGGACAGAAAAACACTGATAAAATATAACAGTTCGAAATAAGAACTTTGTATTTGGTAAATAATTCAACAATCGCTGTAACTGAAATATTTACAGGGCGTGATAGTAATTTGCTAAATGCAAAAGTCAATTCTGAGTCGAGCAGGAGAACCTGGTAAAAATGTGTCTTATTCGAATGCAGCTTTTCGAGTGCATCTGTTAGAGGCCCAGTCGCGAAGCAGCATTTCCCAAAATAAGATTGCATGCATGCATACGAAAGAGAAGGGGTGAGAGAGAGAGAAAGAGAGATGGACTAGATTTATTATCCCCCTCGCAAACTTGAAAGTTCTGGACGAGCGGGTCAATTAGTCGTTGCAGGCCACTCCACCCCCGACTGGACCTCGGAATCCATCCACTTAATCTGTTTCTGCGCCGAGTTTCATTCTCGGCTCGGGTGCAACGGTAATTGGCGGAACAGTGTCCCTGGCATACCGAAACCATCCATCGATTGGTGCACTTAAGCTTATGGATCCGGTGGATAGAGACAGGACTGATTCCTCCTTCTCATTGGATATAGAAACATCGCCGTCTAATGCAATGAAGCGGCTGGGAATCTTTGAGTGGATGGCAGAAGTTTGGGGTTTCGGCGAGTATCGTTAAATACCTTGTGTTGTTTCCTTTTTATTTCCGACACGCACACTTCTTGGAGGAGCTCCCCAAGGGAAGGGAGCTAAAAAGCGTCGGGGATTCTTTTTTGCTGTTACACCGCCGCTTAGGAAATACCTTTCTTTTCCTCTCCCTCTTTTTCTAATGGTAGGAATCACATGCAATATCTATTGTTTGCTTTTCGAGACATGCAGTTCGTTTTTACTTTGTGCCATGATGTTATTAGTGGATCTGGGAATTTCTTAGAAAATGGACTCGGTTTGTAATTAAAAGTCGATATCAGGCTTCACGAGGATTAATGTGCGGCGAATTTTGACGAAGACTGTACCAGAATTCCATTTCATTCTCGTAACTTCCACACTGGACCAACATAAAGGACTTTTAGAAACAATTTGATTTAGCATTCAACGATGCCTATTATTCCGTGTGATGGAGCTCAATATTATACCGGGACTCTATCTCACACCGACTTAAATATTGCCAGCCATAAAAAAAAAAGCTATCGTGGCTCCAGTGGCGTACACAAGGGTGGGGTTCGGCGCTTTCGATCTTCTGTGTATTTTATTAAATGCTCTGAGTACTAAGCCTGTTTAATGAAAGTACTCTATGTACGCCACTGCGTGGCTGCCCGAAAAAAAAAGTCAAATATGTTCATTAGGAGAACTTATCTACTCTATCGATAATATATATATAAATTAATATCATTCTTATTTTAGCATTCATCATAAAAAAAACTTTTACTATTTCTGCTTAGTACAAACTCAAACTCAGTGATGCAACAGCTCATGAGGGCCAGGACCTACTGTGTCCATCCCAGTATACGTAACCATTGGGCGCTGAGGTGCTATAGCAGATGCCCGATCAGGTGGTCAGTCTGAAGCAAGACTCCCAGTGTTTAAGTCCCCAAGCATTCTTAGTACTTATTCCCCACCCCACTGCAGTAAGGATGAAAGGCTGAGTCAACCTTGCCCAGAAAGGGAATAGAACTTGAACCTGTGGTGTGTGGTAGCGCTATACTCGGCCCTGTTTCTGCTTAGTTATCTCCATTAAAAAAATTGTTCTTACACCAATGACGTAGCTAGTTCTGATTGGGCTCTATATCAAAATTACTTGAGAACCTTTTTTGGGGCCCCTTAGTATCTTGTGATTTTTTTTTGCTTAGACAAGTAGGAATCCCTTTATCTTGGGGGATCCGTATAATTGAGACGGTTGATACGGTGGTAGCTACACCCCTGTGTTTCACACATTACTTCTCAATTTTAAATACTGTTGCTTTCTTTGATTTTTTTAAATAAAGCTGCATTCTGAAGGAACGTGAAAAATATAGTAAACGGACTTCGTAATTTTGAACCTCGACCAAGTGACGAGGACAACACCTAAGCTGGCAACCCAATCTTCCCAGCCATCTCAACATGAGAACCTTTAGTCTCGACAGATGTCATCACTCTCTGTACAAGGTGGGCTTCAGTAGTACTAGGATTCGGAAACACGACCACGGCCAATAGAAATTGTTGCATCACGTGTTAATCACGTGATACAACAATTAACGTCATTAAACGTGTTTCATAACGCTTTGAAAGAGTCACTTCAGAGATTTATTTATATAAACTAGTTTAAAACTTAAATTCATATTGTAATTTGTATTATTTCTAATCAATTTAATAATATATACTAAGTGTTTTTACTTCTTCGATCTAACTTGATTTTAGTTTGATTAAAAGCCTGAATTTTCAAAATTAAGAAAGGGTATCAAAATAAATGTCACACATTTTTGCAAAAGCTGCTTTTTAAAAGTTTTAATTTTAGTACTTTTCAAACAAATAATCAGCGTTCGTATTTTTCCAAAACTATAAGAACTAATAAGAAAATGAGACAAAAACCGAAGTTATACTAAAAAAATATTAAAATGTTTCTTTTTTTAAAAGCAAACGGTATTTGCAAGTACTTGGCTAGCAGTTTGGTTTGAATATATACACATTATCAAGACTAATTACGACATCTGGTAACAATTTTTGTTATAATAAATGCTTTTTATTTGTTAAAGAAAGACATATTAGATGATATTTAATAAAATTAGATATACATTTTCATGTTTATGAAAAGGGCAGTTTGACTTTGAACATCATAGGTAATTCACTGCTCTTTTAACCATGCTTAAAACTTTCTCAAAACAGAATGAATTGATTAAAAAATATTTCAAAATGACAACACTCTCTCTCTCTCTCTCTCTCTCTCTCTCTCTCTATATATATATATATATATATATAGTATAATATATATATATATATATATATATAGTATAATATATATATATATAGTATAATATATATATATAGTGTAATATATATATATATATATATATATATATATATATATATATATATATATATATATATATCTTTTATACTGAAAATTGAAAACAAGCGAAATTTCCTCCACTGTTCAATCTAAGCAAATATCATAGAACACTTTTTTTTCCAAAATGAAAATTTAACTTCCAAGCAGTAAAAACAGAAAAAAAGTATTAAGCCATTCTAATAAATGGCTTAACCCCCGATTGAAAGAAAAAAGAAGAAAAACTCGAATAGTTATTTCTTGCACATTTAATTAAAGCTCCAAAAAAAAAATCTCGAATGCATTTCGAATGATGGATTCTGAAATATAATAAGATCTAACCCTAATAGGAAAAAAATGGCGCAGTGAAAATCATGTTCGGCTAAGAAGCCATAAAGACAGAAACTAGCTGTAAAGAAACATGAAGGTCATAAAAAGAAATCGAAAATCCAGAGAGATAAAAGAAGCAAGATATTAACCCATTTCACTCGTAGCTTTTGCATAAGCAAATATCCACCCGAAATAATGTTGCATGAATCCCTCTTTTTTTTTTTTTTTTTTTTTTTTGGATTTACTTATTTGTCCGCTACTTTATTCCATGCAGAACAGCTGGATTTTTTTTTCGAAAACAAATGTGTTTTCTTTGGCCCCATTTGCATGTGTTTACGGAGGATGAGAGACAGAAAAAAGAATGTTTAAAAGCAAAGAATAAAACATTTATAGCAATGTCCTGCCATTTTCTTTTCTGTTAGTCTGACGCTGAAACTTCATCAAATAAATGGCATTTTGTTCCACCGGACGGGGGATTCTAAAAGAATTTCCAATATATACATATACTATTGAATACATTGGAAGTATATCGCAGGTGTATATTATACTTAAACATATATAAGTAATATATTTCCAAATGCTCTATATAATATTGTACATATTATAAAGACTGTATCATTATATTGTACATATTATGTTACTGTACCTGCGTGTGTTTAGTTTAAAAAAAGTTTTTCTGTTTCCTGTTTAGTTAGAAAAAGTTATCTTCCACATTTTTGCTTTTTAAAAATAATAACTAATTTTTATTTACTTTTATATCAAGACTAATGGAATTGATACATTGTATAACAAAATTC
This sequence comes from Trichonephila clavipes, assembly GCA_019973935.1. NCBI lineage: Eukaryota > Metazoa > Arthropoda > Arachnida > Araneae > Nephilidae > Trichonephila > Trichonephila clavipes. Next base: position 291,286 of record BMAU01015641.1, on the reverse strand, counting down.
TCAAAAAGATTCGGTTTTATGTATCATCTATAATGCATGATTCACTCAATCTTTGACATTTAGATGAAACGGTAATGTATCACTGAATCTATTTTCGAAAAAAATATGTATTAGAAATATCAATAACAATGGTAAAGTCAATTTAATACATAAATATATGTAATATCAACAATATGGGTTATATAAATATAATTTATTAGTATCATTTTATCAATAATATGCTTTTTGAATATACATATATCTATACCCGAATAAAATGAGATTATACACTCTGTCGCAAAAAATATATGCACCCAGAAGAAATTGAGCTACATTCACGAAATTTGGTATGCATGTAGTGTATATGAAAATAAACAAATGATTAAAAATTCAGAACAAAATATCATTTTATTAAGCGGTTACAGCTTGCAAAAGGTTAAAAATCAGTAAGTAGTAAAGCCACCTCTGGCAGCTATACAAGCCGAAATTCGGCGTGGCATCGATTCAATTAGATCACTTATGACCCCCTGTGGAAGATCCTGCCATAGTCTTTGCATCTGCGCAGTTAATTCTCCTGTATCTCGGGACGGCTGCAGTTGCCTTCCCAGCGCGTCCCAGACATGATCTATTGGCGATAGATCTGGTGACCTGGCAGGCCATGGTAGGACGTCATATCCTTGAAGACATTGTTGGGAGAGTCGCGCAGTATGTGGATGCGCATTATCCTGTTGATAAATGGCACCTGGGCGACTTGATATCATGGGTAGCACAATCGGCGTTAAAATATCGTCCACGTATCTGCGAGCTGTCAAAGTGCCTTGAAGGACCACTAAAGATGATCGTGTGTCCCAAGAAATTGCTCCCCACACTGTCACACCTTGTGAAATTGCTGTATGCCGCTCGACAATAAATGCCGGATCGGACCGCTGGCCGGTGCGCCTCCAGACACGTGTGTGGTGGTCATCAGCACTGAGACTGAATCGGGATTCATCACTGAAGATGACACGTCTCCAGTCTGTCACACTCCAAGTTGCCCGAGGTCGGCAAAAATCCAGTCGACACTGCCTATGATGTGGGGTCAGTGGTAAGCGTCTTAGCGGACGTCGGCTCCTCAAGCCAACTTCGGTCAGTCGTCTCCTTATGGTTTCTCTTGATGGCACTGGATGTCTGGAAGGAGGTAAGTGGCGTTGAATCGATGCTAGCGACGTTGTTGGTGCCGAAGTGGCCACTCTTCTGATTGCACGATCCTCGCGATCATTTGTGTTCCTGGGACGTCCTGACCCTCCGCGACGGTACACTCTACCTTCTGTGATCCACTGTTGCCAACACCGAGCAACTACCATATCGCTCCGACCGAGGTGGCGGCCGATACGTCTATTCGACCAACCTGCTTCTCTGAGGCCTATTATACGGCCCCTATCAAAGTCCGTCAGCTGCTCGTACTGCCGCCGGTTACGTCTTAGAGGCATCCTAAGTCTCAATATCGTCTATCAAAGTCATCAGATTCGTTTGGATAGCCGTACGGCGCTCGTACTCATGCTTTTAAACTCTCCCAGTTGCGCAACTAATATGCGCATAGCACACTTAGCCTTGTCTCATTGGCTTCGAAATTTTAATCATTTGCATATGTCTTACCAGACAACATTCTTGCCGAGTTTCGTGATTGTAGCTTGATTTCTTCTGGGTGCATATATTTTTTTGCGACAGAGTGTATTTTTGTAGACTATTTTTATATAAAAATTACACTTTTAACAATACATAAAATGCCATTAACCAGAAAGTATTTTCTTTTTTCTCACAAACAGATCATCTGGAAAATAGAAAGTATCGGAATTTGATGAAAAAACTTGTAGAAATCTTTTTTCTCAAGGCTGATGAAACTGAATTTAAGGATGGGTTTGTAAAAGAAAGTTATATTTAAAAAAAGAGGACACATTTACATTTTAAGACTTAGTTTCGTAAAATAATCGACTACACAAATTTAAATTCGTGTAGGAAAATTAAAATTCTGCTGAAGAAAAACTATCCAATAATAAGGACATGAGAATAATACAAAATAAACAATCAGAGTATATATAAAAGTAATCTTTAAAAATTCACGCAGAAAGAAAAAGGTGCATTATCAGGAATTAATAGAAAAATAAAATTAGAATATATTAAAATGGGGCTTATTTCCAAAAGAAGTATGTTGTGTTTATTTGATGGTAAACTACGTTTTATCTACATTATTTTCAAATCATTGAATAAAAGTTGTCATTCGAATTGTTACAAGGTCTGTAGGCCCCATCCTGTAAATAACCTTGAACACGCAATTACAAAAATTAAGAAGTGTAACATATCCAACAACGCCCTCTAGTGGACTCAGGGAGAATTTTGAGTCCAATGCAAATCCTTACGCTATCAACAGCAAAGCTGTTTAGAGTATTCATGTAACGCTATAGTTGTTCCCTTACCTATTTTTTCTGTGTTTTGATGTCTGTAAACCAGTGTTTCTCAAACTGTGGGGCGCGTCCCCCTTGAGAGGCGTGATAACTCTACAAGGGGGGCGCGAGCATATTTAAAAGTTGAAAACTAAAGATTTTTCAAAACATTATTAATTTACTAAAAGTAAGCAAACAAAATATTTTCTGACATAATAAATTATGAAATACACGTTTACACTGATATAAAAAACTTATAAAAGTGCCTGAACTGCACAAAGTATTTTATTATTAATTTAACATTATTAAGAACAAGTTTGATAATTACCAGTGACCCCATGGACTTGTATTAACACTAATCTTGATGATTTGTACGGATTATAATTAATTCCTTAACTGCCGATTAAAAGTTACGTGGTTTGGTCCTCAATACCACGGTTTTCCATGTAGACGCGTGTATTTTGATGGATTTTTTTGGGGGGAGAGAAAAGGAATAAATAAGCAAAATCCTCCGAAATAAGTAAACGGCCGTGGTAGCCGAGTGGTATAGGTATCGGACTGTGGCTTGCTTTGTCACGGGTTCGAGCCCAGTACCGCAAAGACCCGCCGTCTAGGCAGCGATGCACGTTAAATCTGTCGAGAGCTGAGTGAGTGAGTGAGTGAAGATTAACGTCGCACTGTTCAGCTGCACGAGGGCTTTTGGCGACGGACCACGTAATTTTGAACCATGGTCAAGTGACGTGGACGACACCCTGTCGAGAGCTGAAACGTCCTCCCGTTGGTGTGGTGTGGTAGTTAGGAGAGGGGGGTGCCAGCTCAGGTGTCGTCCACGTCACTTGACCATGGTTCAAAATTACGTGGTCCGTCGCCAAAAGCCCTCGTGTAGCTGAACAGTGCGACGTTAATATTCAATCAATCAATCAACCGAAATAAGTAAATTCTTTGCAAAGACTGTGAAGGTTTTTTTATAGTATTCGAAAGCCTTAGGAATAATTTTATGGATAGAAGTGCACAAAAAAGATCGTACTTCGGAAAGACGCATATATACGTCCAGAATAACACTTTGGCTGAGCAAGACGTTTATATACGTCGGTGGCACATAAGAGGTTAAAGTTGTACACACACATATATATATATACACACACACACACTGTAGCTTTAGTGTAAAATTATAATATTATTGAATTCAATACAATGTTATTGTATGGAGGGGGCGCGATGAAAATGATGATTGAATATTGGGTCGCGAGTATTGAAAGTTTGAGAAGCACTGCTGTAAATAAATCCATTGCTAGCTGCGTTATCCCTGTTACAGAGAAAGAATGTAGATCCTGGAGATATTTAAGATGTCTATTTAAAAAGGCATTCATATTATTTTAGTGTGTGTCACATTTCACTTTAAATGCTTCTCTTTTTAAAGGAATTTCTGGAATTTTTGAAGTAGTTACTTTACAAGAATTTTAAAGTAAAAGTATTTTGTGTACTAAAAAAATCTGCATGAGAGGGTGTTTTGAAGTTAAATATTCCACATGATATCCACGTACAAAAAAATATATTTCCGATCATAAAATAAAAATAAGAATTCAGGTATTCTTTTCAGGATTTTCTTTCCCCTATTAATTTTTTTTTTGAAATTTTAATCACACTGCCTGTGCGATAATTAAAAAACAACATTTTTTTAAAAAAATTTAATAAATAATTAATTATCTAATAATTAATAAGCTAATTAGCCTATATCTAATTAATTATACATTTGATATTTTTCAGTTCATTCGATTTTTAATTTTTATATATTGAAACTTCATTCTATTTTTATGTAGTAAAAGTTCTCATTCTATTCTCATTATGCTACAGAATAAATAAACAAATTCTGATTAATTCAAAATCTAATTAAGAATCACTCCATGAAAAATAGTCAAAATAAACTTCAGAAATATAAATACGGATCTTAAAGCAAACTACATTTCAATAATTTATCTTTCAAAAGCGATTGAAAAGCCTGTATTTTCCAGATTGAAATTTGAATTGAAAAAAAAATGTTAATTAAGAGAACGAAAAAAATAAGAACTTCAAAATTCATTAATTTTCAGAGAGCGTGCACTAAATATGTCTGCATAATACATTAATAGAAAAGCAACTCGAACGATATATCTATAGGAGAAACATCAGTGGCGCAGGTGTACGTTTCACATGAGGTCAATTTAGGAAGAAATAGAATTCCAACTGTAGAATTCTGTTGTGAAATATTATTTTTTTGAACATTATATATGCTAATTTCGAGGCATAACTAAAATAATTTATTGCCATTAGATGTGAAAAGAAGATCATTCGTTATTGTTTGAGATTTAGTACAGAACTAAATTGCATTTTCTCTAAGGAAACATACAAAAATATTCATGTTTTGTTTGTCTTGAATTATGTTCGTTGTCATACCATAAAGAATTTTGTTCAGCTTTACTGGTCTTCATTGATAATGAAGACCATGATTCATACATATCGAAATTAATTTCCACAACGCCTATTATATAGCCTCTAACAATGCTTTCAAAATATTATTTATATATGTTTATTAGATTTTTGTCATAGTTTCTAATGTGGTGTATAAATAAGTATTATTGCAATGTTTTTTTAATCAATGAGTGAGAATTATTTTAACGTAGCATTATAAGGCAACACTAGGGCAATTGGCGACGGACCTTGCCATTTTGAACCTTGGTTAAGTAGCGAGGACGATATCTGAGTTGGACTCTCCCTCTCCCAACTACAAACCCCACACACAAACAGGATGTATTTTTTCTATGATTCATAATTGAGTAACATTAAAAAAACACAAATAAGAAGTGAAACAAAATCTCATATATCATTAGACATACACAAAAACACAAAGAAATTTTGATACACATCGATACTTGATTTTCGGTTTTAATGGAGATTTTATATTAATGCAATACAGTGAAGAACGTAGAATACGTTTATGGGGATCGGGTATAGATTCAAAAAACACATAGACTTAACAGAGTGACAAAAAGCGTCAAGATGCAATTTGTATGATGAAAATTTCAAATGCTTTGGTGTTATAGGAGGGTTTGAGCCTTCGAACTCCACCCTTGCATATATCACTGATCAGTGGCGCACACAAGGGGGGGGGTCCTTAATTTTTTCCGATTGATTATAATTCTAAGTATATAGTACGTAAAATTTAATTAATTACTTGTTATTAATGATTAATTTTATTAATTAATGCTATTTATTTATTCAAAAATTAGTTTTTACTGTGTTTTGTTCCCGAAAATAGACAAAATCAAAAGGAGCATGATACAAGAATGGTGAACTTTCAACCCCGGAACCCCCCTTGAAAAATTCCAGTGTGCACTACTGTCACTGATACATAATTTGTTTTTGCATAAATTTCAGTTTAAAATTTAAAAAAAAAAATATTTTTATAAAATAAATTTTCAAAAGCTTAAATATACAGTTAAATTTTTCAAAAAAAAATTTTTTTGATTAATATAGATGGATATAAATTTTAATGTGAAAAATCATGAGAATATAAGTGACTGAAAATAAACATAATATTTTTGAAGTATAGCTGGAAGAAATCAGCTTACATTACTTTATCGTGTGTCTGTTGTATTACCACAACATCAAAAAAATCAGAAACATTAGATCTCATATTAAAGTATTTTGCAAATATATATATTTATATTTTACAAAAATAAATTTTACAATAAACTAGTTTTTATAAAAGGTTTTCTCTAAGTACTTTTTTTTATTTTCCCACCATTATTTATACAATTAATACTGATTTTATCCATCAAAATACCCAGACTCCATCAATTATATTACTATTCGAATATCATTGATCTTTACTCGTTGGGCCCTTATGTGACATTAATTGAACTAATAATATAATGACCAGCTGTTAATAGGGCTAATACACCATCTTGTGGTACTTTTCAGATGATATAGTTACCGTAAGTAACATCCCATCACACACACATCTACACATCGTTAGCTTCCCCAAGCGACAAACAGTTCTTTCGTCTATGGAAATATTTAGAGTTACGTAATTCAATTTTTAAAGATATAAATGTAGTGTAAAAACAATGGCGTGAAAAAGAACATTGTTACAACACACTTGGAAACATAATTAAGTATTTTTATTTTAATGTACATGTATGTAATTTAAATAATTTTATTTTTAGCCAAAATTAATCTTTCGCGTGGCTACAGGAAGAAATTCAATTTAAAACAAATAATGATTATCTACCATAATCTCATTAATATAATTTTTTTTTCATTTTCTAAAGATTCAAGCAACTATTTAATTTAGTAAATATAATTTTTTGTAATTAAATTGTTTAATACAAATTGAATTAATGATTTATAATCAAATCATCGAAATTTCATTTTTTTATAAGTTTATTTTTGAAGATAATTTTCTTATAACATGCCATTCCGCAAAACATGTTGAACTAAAATAAACGTTAATTTTAAAATCAGGAATTCTGAAAATAATTGAACAGAGCCATTAAGAAACAATAGACTCAAAAACTCATTTATTCTCAGGCAAATCACGAAAGCCTTAATTACAAAAACAAAACCGATTATTTTTCAAATCACTTCACACATGAACAACTCGAATTTTAACGAAAATTGGCAAACTGTTCCCTCCAATTGTGGGGATGGAAACGAAAAAAAACACCTCTGAACTCGAATTCATACGCTTCATCGCCAAATTTAATCTAATATTCTCGCACAGCTATAGAACCTCAACATAAGAGAGGAAAAGCTTTCGTTTGTTTTGGCGTACGATTTGTTGCCATGGTAACAACCGTAATGGTGTATGACGTCACCAGTCAAACAGAACTCCGCGTTCCCTTGACTAATGTCACTCAATAATTTAACTGCGAAAGAGTCCGTATCAACTCTCTGCTCTAATATTTTCCATGTTCTGCCCTCTCCCCCCCCCCACCCTCCCTTTTCCCCTAGAACATTTTGCGTTTTCCCTCTTGCAAAAAGTTTTTTTTTTCTTTTTTTTCCTCTTTATAAACGCTGATAGAATGGATTTTTTTTAACTTTATAAATTCTATTTTTTTTTAATATTTTTTTTTCGTTTGAACGCAAAGAATTTTTTTTAAAAAAAACTCGTTTGCATTTCTGCGAAAGAATTTTATTATTTTTTTATACAAAAAATGATGATGTCATTAGTTAGCTGCAATAGTTATCGGTGCATTTTTTTCAGTAGATAAAAATAACATTATTATGTGTTTTCTATCACACAATCCGATTGATATAATATTTGATTAAATTTGCTTATTCTATTGGCCAATTATTACGTTTTGATGTTTTTCTAAGACGAATATTTACTGAATGTTTTGAAAGAATCTGTAAATTTACATAAATTCAAAATAATTAATGATAAACGAAAATTGCAAGTTGTGAAACGACTATCATTATTTGATTTTGAGGTTATCTTTGGGGTCATATATACTTGCGAGTCAAACCATTTGTTGAAATTGTTTACAGTACAATTTTCCAACAATTCATTGAAAACTTTCCAGCCAACCGTGTACTACCAGAGCAGCTCGGGGTTTACGAGAGTAAAAATTAAGCCAACAAACTACACCCAACAATGTCCCATCTTACCCACTAAGAGTTATGTTCGGGAAAAAAACTGTGAAGTTAAAAGTTTGCCACGAGCATATCTCAAGCAGCTCTCACAACGCTTACTTTTCGATATATTTGCGGGCTGAACCGTTTGTGAACAGTTTGATTCGCAGGTATTAAAATATTTTTAGAATTGATTTTCATTTCATTTCAAGAAAAATTAAGGCTTGTTTATAGATAAATTCATTTATTAATATATCATTATACAAGTATACATTTTTATCTGATAAGATTATTCTACATACAAAATATCACGATGCCAAAGAGTCACAATGTTGTTAAAAACGCTACATAATAAAATAACCACGAAAATCATTTATAATCACCATCTGAAAATTAAATGTGATTTATCACTTATTTACTGTGCAATGAAACAATTTGAACTACATCATGTTTAATGGAACCAGAATTAACGGAAATTGTTATTTGTATAATTATTTCCACGCTTACTGAAATTAGGATGTACATCGTGAAAAAGAAAACGTGCGCTGTCGTTAAAAGAAAATGTGAATAAGGCTATGAGAGAAAGAAACGAACAAATATGAATAAAGTGAAACTGTGAATATGAAAAATTTTCGAATCAGTACCTGAATAAGTAATGTGAGTGAAAAGATCAAATTATAATTTACATAATAGTGTTATTGAAAGCTTTTTAATTACCATTGTCTTTCAGAGGAAATGTGATTTAAAGAAGCGCAGTCTTGAATAAAATTATCTAAAATGAAACTAGATAATTATAGTTTTTCTTTTGTGAGACCATCTTCCTTAACGCTTGTTTTGTTCATTCTATATTGTTACATAGTTCTCAAGAAATATCATCTAAATTTGCTCCGAGACTCTTCGGATATTTAGAAAGAATGTAGCAGTGGCCTGTATCCATTTCTAGATGTATCAAATAAGTTTAAATAATTATAATATTAAATAATAGTTAATTTCTCACTTATAAAACCTAATCTATTGATCATTAAATATTCTTTGCGATATGTTTGTATATATTATTAGTTAAATCGCTTTTACACCTACTTTCAAGATGGTTTCAAGTGCGAAATCCTCCAAGTTACTTATGCAGGTACTTTGAGGGTCACAACAAATTAACTGCTCAACATTTCCAAACATTTGGCTTATCTCGTTATTCATATTGGTAATTTAATAAAAATTATCCAGAATATACAATTTCAGAAGATCACACCAGCAATGCATTTATTGAGGTGAAAAACTATGGTTCTCCTAAACGAAAACCAAAAATCACAAGTTTTGGAAAATAATTACTCTCCAATCTCGAAGTCCCCCAGAAAAGAAACAAAAGAAACCGCACACTCAGAGTATTAAGAAGAAAAAAAGAGAACGGAAAAGAGAAAAAGGAAAAGCACTTTTATCTGTGTTTCTTCATTACGCTTCCTTTGACACACTGGTAGGGGAAAAATCCCTACACTGGAAAGGGAAAAAATGGGCTTGCGTGCCGCAAATTTCCTGATCAACCTTTTATATAATGCATAACGTGATATCCATTTATACGACGCCAGGTGAGATCTGTACACAATGACGGCACGCGAGAGGAGCTTTTATTGTTACTCATTGTTATGAGAGCTATTATTTGGAGAGGCTCGCTCTGCCAACCTCCCCCCTTCCTCTAAAGATAACGCGCCTGTAATAATTCTGGATTAAAGGTTTACCATTGCAGCGCTGACCACATGTCGCAACGGTTACAGTTGAATCTTGCAAACAGACGATTGAAATTGTTGCAAACGTATACTCGATGAAATTTTCAAACCTCGAATGAATAAAAAAAATTCAAATTCTCAAGGTTCTTTTTTTTATGATGATTTTCCTTAAGAATAGTATAAATATCATATTTATTTATTCGAATCTAAGCCGCACCCCTAATCCTCAACAAGTTTTTGTAAAAAATGAAAAATGGTGTAAAATGGTTTATCGAGATACTAAATTTTACGAAAATAAAACGTACCTTAAAATCCGGCGTATAACGTGCACCTATACTTTCGAGCTGTATTTTTTGGTTTTTAGGTATATTCGTCGTATTACGCGTACCCCCTTTTTTATGAAGAAACTTGAAATATATGTAGACAATGCTGTTACATTTTTAAGTCTTTTATTAAAAGTATTGTCTCAGACATTTGAAAAAATAGTGTACTTCTAGAACTAAGACCAGGTTTATAAGATATGTCATTTCTATTCAATAAACAGTATTTCGATATAAGTAGAAGCCTAATTTTTTTATCCTCATCTCTTTTTATTATTTTTAAGGTTGTCATTTGTATACCCGGCGTATAACGCGCACCCGTAAATTTCGATCTTATTTTTTGTGTTATTAGCACTCTTAAAATCAAATTTAGTTCCTTTGTGGAGTTACACATTCTGATAATTAGGCCGACGATATGTTTTAAAATTAAATACTTTTTTATTTAAAATGACCCATACTTGAGTGCGTGAGTGAGAGCTTATTAGTGGCGTATTATAAAGCAACACGATGGCTATTGTAGACGGACCTTGTAAGTTTGAACCATGATCAAGTGATGAGGACGACACTTGAGCTAAAACCCCCTCTCCAAACTACCTCATCACGTCAATCGAAAATACTTTAAGCCTCGATAAATTTAACACGCATCAAACCATCTAAATTGCTTTTTTTAGTGACACAAAGGTTCATGAACTTGAATGAAACTTATTTGGTACACAATCAATTACTTATAGCATCTAAAAAAGGGGTGTCCAACACGTGGCCCGCAGACTCTTTTAAAAAAAATTTAAATATCAGGTTCTTGAAGTTTTTTCATTTTGAAATTTATTTGAAGGGAAATTATATATATATATAATGTATTTGTTTGTTACCTGTTCTTGTTTTAAAATAAATCCTTTTTGATAATGAAATGTCCTTTACATTAAAATAGATACATATTTTATCAAACAGTTACATTTGATTTTACTATAATAAATTACTTTTTTAATAAATTCCAAATTGCATTGTGCATATATTTTACTATGGATGGTGCATGATTCTCTGTGCGTGCGACTTTCATTTCTCCTCCTCCTTTTCTGTTTGGAGTGCCCAAAAAGCAAGAGGCAATCAGAGAAGTTTTTCAAAGTTTGAAAAAAGGAGGACGGTTAAGATAAAGGGCAATGTATACTTAATCGTTTGTGAAAGGCAGTACAATCAAATTTCAACAATGAGTAACGAAAGATCAATTCAAAGGGAACACCGTAATTTTCAAGAACATGGCAACACTGTAATATGTTAAACATTATTTGATCATTGCATTATTATATTATCTATGTCTGTATACGTAAAAATAATAAAAACAATAATAATATTTCATTCTGTTTTAAATTTTCACTCTAATAAATGTTTTTTTTTTTTTTTGCTTCCAAATCTGATATAGAGGTACATGTGCGGTCCGCGCGATTATAATGTTTTTCCAAAGTGGCTCGCAAGGTCATTTGGGTTGGACACCCCTGATCTAGAATATTACTGTTAAATGGAAGGTTCAGTGAATATCGATGAAATTAGCCTCAAAACAATTTAATTGTTGTTTCAATACATAAATTAATTTTTTATTCATTATTTAAATGACTTAGATCCCAAAACAACACGCGTGGTACAAGAGATGTCAAAAATCTAGATTTTACTCACCGAAGACAGTAATACAATGCAGTTGAATTTTTAAGAGGAACATCATATTTCGATGTACAATATTTGAAGTCAAACAAGGAAAAGAACAAGATCAAAAAATGTTTCTAACTTTTATCTTATTTAAACAGAAATGAATAAATGTTTTCTGAGTAATGCCTTTTTGATAAAAATGAACTCAAAAAATGACGTAATGTACATTTTGATTGTGCAAGTATAGAAGTATCTATAATTTGTTTTTAAGAAAAAATATTCGTCGGCTGGTCGAAGAGTTTGTGTTTAGGACTGCGAAAAAGAGCAAGAGAAAATTTAGCTAAGATCTGAACACCATATTCAATACCATTAAACATTTAAGGTTTATAGTTTTTAATCCCACATATTTCTCAGTATTTAAAACTAAATAAGAAATGAATGTTAAAAATCAAAATTTATATTAGGTGTACAACTTTGCTTCTGCCGTTTTGCAATAGATGGCTGTAGTGGTAAGTGATAGTCGAAATAAATAGATCGTAGATGCCATACAATAATCTTAGGTATTTGTAAACATAACGCCATCGAAATATTACTCGATTTGTGTCTGCATCATAAATATATTCTCGATTAAACATGTCAGCTTACGAGCCAAATTCTCGTCATTTGCGGGAGGTTTTAATTTTCTGCTTTAATATGAAGAAATCTGTGACTGAGAGGATCATCGAATGCTCTCAAATACCTATGGTGATGCCACTATTAGTGAATGAGCGTGCCGAGAGTGGTTTCAACGCTTCAAGAACGGTGATTTTGATGTCGAAGACCAGCATGGTATTTGGTGGGACCAGCTCGGAGTAGTGTATTATGAGTTGTTAAAACCGACAGAAACAATCACATGCGATCGTTATCGAACGCAATTATTGAATCATAAATGTATAATCAGTTTTTTACAATAAAGCCTCGAATTTCGGAAAAAAACGGCGGAAGCAAAGTTGTACACCTAATATAATTATCTTAAAGATGAAATTAATATACGAGTATAAATAAAAACTAGGCATTCCCCTTATCTTTTTAAAGCAAGGAAAAAAGATTTGAGGATAAGGATATAGGATTTACAGGAATTGTAAAAATATGGAATAAAAATTTAAAATAAGAGTAATTTTTTGAATTTAAGATTTATTTTCAATCAGAAAAATATTAAACAAAAGAACGCTGCTTGTGTTATTTCAACATAAGCTCATTACTTAAAGTAACACCAAATACTTTAGTTGCGAGAAAGCATTACAATTTAATAAATTTATTTCAAAAGTTAATGTGTAATAAAAGTGACCAGTGAATTACATATTTTTTATTCTTCATTTTAAAGTATATCAAGGAAAAAATAGCAAAGGTTTCAGTCATCTTTTTGTTTTATCACTTATTGTTAATTCAGTCTACTCAGAATACCCTTCGATTAAATTTAAAAAATGCGTTTTTATCTTCTAAATCATCTGTAAAATATCTATAGCATGCTAAAAATTTAAATTTTGGTGGGAAAAAAATCCCATACGCTTTAATGCTCATATTTTCTAAAAGAAAATATATGCCATTACCAAAACAACGAAATTTCAAACGAACCATTACGTTTTTGAATAGCTACATGCCGCACTCTCCCCAAAATAATAAAAATAGAAGAAAAAAACTGCAACTACACATTTCTCCAATCTTCTATGCTTAAAGTTTCGAATGGGAAATAAATCGCTTTGGCTATGAGGGGGAAAAAATAAAACATGAAGAATATAAAAAAGTAAAAGATAAAAACTGTGTCCATCGAAAGAACATGTGCAGGACCAAATTCATTTTTTATTGATTGCAGTTTCTTGTTGTTTGATTGGACGACCATTGATTGGCCTAAGTGTCGCAAGTAACCATGACAACGATTTGAAAGTGTACATAAACTCATATGATATGTTCTATCAGGAAGATTGTTGCCTGACTCATTCGACCATTTTAAAGTACCCACCATGGTTCTTTAATCCTACTGCCACTGAAAAGAAATTTTTATTTTTTTAGTTTTAGTTCAGTTTTTCCCGGTATTGCTTTTTTTTTTCTTTTTTAACTTCGGTAAAATGACTTTTATGTCGATTAGAAAATGTGGTGGTGTGTTGAAATATTGATGAGTTACTGATAAATGTGAAGAATACATAAAAATTATATAAATATGTATGCGTATTGATAAAAAGGTTTTCGTTTGTAACTTATTTTGCCTTATGAATTCGATATTTGTATCGAAATATTATTAACTTCTTTTTTATATGAAATAATCAACTATAGACTTCCATTTTGGAACTCTTCAACTACAAAAGTATTTTGAATTTCTCATATATATTCTTGGAACATATATATATAACACGCATTTCACTACTCAAATAAAATTCCCTTTTTACAGAAAATTTCGAAACGGCAATATATATAAATTCCTTCTTTGCTTTATAAGTTCTTAATGTTTTTGTATGGTTATTCTATTTAATTGAATCGAAAAAAATATTATCTGGTATATAGATTAAGTTTGAAAAATAAAATAAAACGATAATTTTTCTGTTAAGTACTGTCTCAAAGCGAGTAAAATTTAAGTATTCAAACTATATTTTGTTTAAAAACAGTAATTTTAGTACTTTTAACATTTATTTTGTTGAGAGGGCACATATTAATTAGTTAGAACAAAAAATACATCAGGAACATTTAACAAATTCTTTAGCATCATTTTTTAAAAAAAATAACCTACTTTTGATATTTCTGTGCATGATAAAGCGGATGAAAAGAGATTGAATCGGACTGATTTGATGATGCGGGAAAAGAGATCTGGGATTCTGAAAGGTTTTAATTTGTACATTGTACTACTCCCTACTTAATGCTCACTAATCAATAATTATTGCTTTTGGTTATTTATATTGTAGAAAAATTATTTCATTTTGAATCTAAAATCATCCAACTAAAAATCAAAAATTCAAACTTTCTGTGGCAATACGAGATGGGACACAAAAAAATACGAAACTAGTTCAATCAATAATTGTACGTACAGAATCAGTTACCCGTGGCATTATCACCTTCAAAGTTCACACTTCAGTATTCACACACTTCTACATTCGGTGCTGCCAAAGCTGGTAAGAGTTCTGGAACAAGGGTTTTGGAAGACCCTTCAGCAGATTCTCAGTTTTAGCCTGAACCTCTTCAACTAAGTTAAAATGGATTCCCTTTAAGCAATATTTAACTGCAGGAAAAAAAATCGCATGAGGCCAAATCAGGTGAACAAGTCCATCACAGTAATGTTTTTGCTGATGAGAAACGAAACTGCTCAACAACTAGGGCTGTGTGAATGGGTGTATTGTCTTGGTGCAATAACCACCCATCACTTTCTAATTCTAACCTTTTTATTACAAATTTTTTCACGAAGTCTTTTTAGTATTTCAGTTTAATAGTTTTTACTAACAGTCTGGTCACTGATGTGAGTGGTAACCCACTCATATTACGAATTTTGGTTATGTTTTTGTCTGTAATCGCTTACCTTGGGTGCCCAGCAGGTTCGGCTCATCATCTTCCACACTAACATTCCCCCTGAAAACCGTTTATTCCATTCAAACACATGTACACGAGACAAAGTTTCATCTCCATAAGCTTCGGTTGATATTTGAAATATTTTCATGGCTGATTTCTTAAGTTTCATAAGACACTTATTATTTATTCGACATTTTTCCGGAAGAATGCAGTTGCACATCTTCACTCGTTGGCACAGTACTCCCAAATGGCGCGATCGAGTAAAGCGAAACTGGTCACATGGGCAGAGGAAGGGTGTGGAATGACGTCATCACAACAGTTGTAGCCAACTTCACTCTTTTTTCATACTATACACTTAGTATCTTTTTTTTTCTCACACCTTGTATAAAATGTTGAAATTGTTTTTTAATATTTTTTTTCCTAATATCCATAGCACAAAACATCTTTTCCATATGGGTAGGTTCCAATAAATAATATTTCTTTTTCAATATATAATCACGATCCCCCCTATTACATAACAATTCCCTTTCATAAGATTTCATGAACAATATATTTATTTTTCTATATTTGATCATCACATTTAAGAAAATGAAATTCCAAATTAAAAGTAAAAAAAAATTCTTTTATTTTATAATATAATTATTTCATTACATCTAGACAATTTAATTTAATACATCTTTAAAATTTAATTTAATTAACATCCAAAAAGCCATTTGAAAAAATAAACCTACAGACATTATTAATTTCTATGCAAAAACACACAATCCTGCTTTATAATTTAAAAATAATTCCAACACATGTGCAATACTAAGAATATATTTATATTTTGTTTGTAGAGTCTTCAAAATGATTAGGTAAGCTCCCATTTTTTATAGTACATGGTAATATGTCATGTGAACTGAATGCTAGACGCAAATAAAGGATTCAATATTAAACTCCCTTTTGATGTCAACCGAACCATTCAAATGCGCTTAATTAAAGTAATATTGCTTTTTAAAATAGACTTTAATGCACAATAACAAGAATTTTTACAAATGGTTGACATCTTTTTGTGAATTTTTATTTTAACATCCTCTTAAAACTTTTAGCAGACAAAAAATTGTGTCTGCTGAAAACTTCACTTTTTTCCTCTTGTCTGCATATAAATTTTTGAGGAACAGCGTATGACTTCTTTAAATTTTAAAAAGTATGAAAAATTAATTCCATTATTAAGTACTTTAGAAATTTTAATTCTTTATTTGTAAAAAAATGAATTATAAAGATATATTTGACTTTCATTAGATAATAATACACACACACAGTAAACATCTAGTCAATTTTTTGTTCTGCAAATAACTAACTAGATGTTTACTGTTTTGCCGTGACAGCTTGTATGAGTACATATCAGCATTTAAAGAAAAATTAAATCTTTTTTAGGTGTCTGATGCCCATAAGTTCCAGAAAAAATAATGAAAAAGTTGTTCTGACTCACATACTGTAGATGTGTCTTCTTGGTTACTAGTATACTAATGCAGGAAAGCAAATAACATGAAATTTGAAATACAAGCGCTTTTGAACAAATAAAAACATTCTAGAAGTTATATATATATATTTCTTTCTTCTTCCCTTTCGATCATCATAATTCCTATATTTTAATTTTAAAAAAGATTTAGACATTTTTTTTCAACATAGGAATATTTCACATTGAAAATTAATTTCGCGTTGAAATCCCTTTCCAAAGAATTGCTCAATGAATATATGCTTAATGCTTATCGCCAAATACTGATGTCTAAACAATAATGTTTAGATTGATTTAAAGGTTAAGAAAAATATGTGGGAATTAATACTTCATTTTAAAATTCTGTTGTCCGATAAAATAAACCTAGAGATGACTATATGAAGAATTTACATACAAACTACACAACAAATTTATTATATGGTGCAAATATTTTAAAAAAAAAACTTTTCACACAGTAAAATTCCGTACATTTAAGATCAAATATTGTGAATTTGCTAATTTTTTAGTTGGTATTCTTATTCGAACAATTCTTAAATAATAGAATTTAGATTCAAAGATTTGGACAACTATGAACTAGATGATAAAAAAATTAGATATATTTATATTGTTTTATGGATTAATACGTAATTTTGGTTAGTTTGTTTTGAATTTGTATTTGCCAAAACAACACGAGGTCTATTTAGGAGGTATTTTTAATTTTCAACTATAGTTGACTGACGAATAAATATAAGCAGTTTCTTTAAAATAATTCGATTTTACATAACTATTATTAAGAAAAATTAGTTTCCCATATCGTTTAAGTACATTAACCATCACAAAACTGTACACACATTGTGACCTTCAAACTCATTGTAAGCAGCACCTCTAAATGGGTTATAAATGGTTTAATAAATGGGGGCATCTCTAAATGGGTCTCTCCATATCACTTACTTTCTATCTGTTTCTCAGTGTACTAGTTTCTCTCCACAATAATACGACTAAACATTTAATTGACAAACAATTATTTTGAATATTTATTATATTTAAGTATAGAAAAGGTATTTTTAAAATGTAAAACAGTGTGTGGTAACCATAAATTCAAAATGGATGGCCTCTACAAGCGAATATTATTCATTCCATTCCCACATATTAAGTAAAATGTGCAAGAATGCGACTAGTTTGATCTGATTTGAATTTACGTCGTCCTGTGGAGCATCATGACTACTATTGGCAACAGACTTTATAATTTTACGGTAAAGTGACGAGGACGACACCTCAGTTGAAACCCCTCTCCAAACTTTCGCACCAACGAAATGGGAAGACTTTGAGCCTCGAAAGATTCAACTTGCCTCACCCCTTCTACAGGTATATATATGGTGGGTCCTTAGTGGCACTAGGCCTTTAACTTCCGACTCTATTACGCCGACCACGAGTTCGTGACCTTGACCATTTGACCACTGGGGCCATCAAGAATGATATTAAGTAATGCTTAGCTGAGCCTCTCTCTCTAATACAGCGCTTCTCAAGCTTTCAATATTTGCGACCCAATATTCAATCATAATTTTCATCACGCCCCCGCCACACAATAACAATGTATTAAATGCAAAAATACTATATTTTGAAGCTATGCCTACTATGCTGCTGGCGTACATAAACGTCTCGCTCAGCCAGTGTTTTAATTGCCCCGGACGTATATATACGTCTTTCTGAAGTACGATCTTTTCTGTGCACTGCTAGCCATAAAATTACACCGCAGGCTTTGGACTGCAATAAAATGACCTTAACAGTGTTTGGGAGGATTTACTTATTTCAGATAAATTTGCGTATTGAGTCCTTTTCTATCCCCCCTCCCGATACATACGCTCATCTACGTGTTAAATGGTGTCATTGAGGAGCGAATCGCGTAATCTTTAATCCACATTTAAGGGGTTAATTATAAACAATATAATGTTAATTTTTGTTTTGAATTTTATATGTGACAAGCCTATAAAGGTCCCTGGTAATTATTAAATTTGCTCTTAACTTTGTATCGTTAAATCTATAGATATAAAAATGAATGTGTGTCTATCTGTACTCAATAGATTCAAAAACCATACATCCAATCGCTGTGAAAATTTGGGAAATTATTAGGTATATCCCCGGGAAGGTTTTTGAAAAAAAAATTTAAAATCAGAGTTGGGGTTCTAGGTGCTCCCGAACAAATATCCCAAAAATATCCAGATACTAAGCACTACCTAAGATAAAGTTCACCATCAATCATCAAATATCATTTATTTCATGATGATATTTAATTCTCTCGATATAATTCTTGATCAGATCGTCATGATATTTCTGCACTAAAATTAAAATCTTTAATAGATTCAAAATATTTTAAATACATAAATTGTGTTTCCTTTAAGGTATGTGACTAGCTTCGGAGCACTTTTTTTAAATATGTAAATTTTCAACTAAAAAACAATTTTTTTATTTGAAGGAATTCAAGTACAATTTCCGCATAAATAAAAATATTTTTGGATATATTGAAAATTTTGAGTGAAAATTTAGTGAAAAATTGCAGTTACGGTAAGGCTTGTTAATTATAAAATACATTGTGCAGCACTGATACAATAGTAAGTGTATTATAGCAGTGTAAAAAATGTTTATTTCTTTTTTAATTACGCAAGAATGTATTTTATTTGCTTACTTTCAGTAAATTAAAAGTATTTTTTTAAGAATCTTTTGCTTTTGTTTATTCACTAGGCTCGCGACCCCCTTGTAAGGTTATCACGCTCCCCTAAAAGGCACGCCCCACAGTTTCAGAAACACTGCTCTAATACTTTTTTGGTCTCAGCTTTAAGCCCTTTTGTGTATATTTTGGATGAATATTATTTCTTATGGAGATTATGTATAAAAATGTCCCTAACTGTGTATTGTTGTAAATGTTATTTTTCCTCCCCAAGGATTATTGCCCATTTCTTTGCTATCAAAAGATTCCTGTAGCTATATCGAACATTAAATGTCAGTTGTCTAGGACGAATAGAGTAATTGTAAGATACACTCTAGAGCAGTGTTTTCTGCCATTATGCCTCCTTCTCCCAAATCCTGAGGGACACCCAAAGTGCTCTTTCGCGTCTGGGACAATTGCTTGCTTTGCACCACTTCGACTTTCTTATTAAAGAAGGTGTTTTCACCAGATTAGGTCTTAGATTCTGTTGATTTTAAGTTTCTTGGTATTAGTTTCTTGTAATGAAAACTCTTGCACAGTGATTAGTATTCACAAAAGCAATCAATTATTCAGTATTCCTCAAAAATATTATTTTAACCCTTTATCTCTACCGACGGTACTTATAAGTACCACTCACTTTAAAATTACTTAGAATAACCATTTTTACGAATACTCTGACGATACTTTGCAGGAATATTCTTTTAAATCTACTCTTCCACTATATATGGCAACACGGGTTCTATGATGAGTATTTTAGCGCGGAAGGCGAATAGTTTTATAGCAAAAATTGCGTTTTCAGCTGATGGCGTTTTCAGCGCTTTGCAAAAATTGTCATTTTTGTTCCGAAAAAATACTTAATGTCAAAATGTAAGTGTTTCATTTTTTTATTTGTTAATGACGACCTTAGAAAACTATTTGGCTATTTATTTTAAGTGAACAGTGTATATAATTAATTTTCCAGTTCAATGTCTTTAATTAATTAATTAATTAGCTCTAACAGATTACATTTCCCAAAGTTGAGTATTTCGTTTATGTATATCCCTTATTTTTCAATGTAGTGATTAAAAAAATATTGCATGAAAAAAAAATCCAGTAAATCATAATGCGGTTGATAAAGGGTTAATATTTAATTAAAGTTGTACCTATTTTTTACAGTATTCTCGCAATGCATATTCATAGTTTAATGAATTTATATTACACATTTCGATTGTTTATTTTATTTTTCAATATACTTATCTAACTGCTTAGTTCTCTCTGTTTTTATGAAGAAAAAGTTGTCCGCGTCAGGGATCTAAGAAAATGAGCTTGTAGTTTATTTTACAGAGAACGTTGCTTACTGTAATCAGAGGAAAATCTAACAAATTTACTAAAAAAATCATGAGATTAATTGATTACTCCGTTTCTTTAACAAAGTTCTAAATTCACGATTCATGTTCAAGGCACTCGTTATCTCGAAAAGCAAAATACATTAATATCCAATTTTGGGAGAAACCGAATCAGACTATTTCATTTACACTACTGATTGTTTACAACACAAACAGTTTGATTCAAGAAAGAAGCTACCCCTTGAATATTTTAAATTTACGTTAACTGTGTGTTACAAATGACAGAACTTTGAAAGATATGTGTTACGTTTAAAGTGAACAGAATGAAATAATTCAAGTATTCAAACTCGGTTAACTCAAATATCACTAAATAAATAAATACGAGAATAAAATGGTCTATCTTTTTTAAAGTTTCATCTTATCAATTTTAAAGCAATAATTTAAGACCATTTGTCTCACATATAACGTAAGAATATAACTATTAAATCTTAACAAATATATAGAAGTGTAAGAAATGTTTTTTCATTCCCTTTATTTTCACTGAATTTACATTAAATAACGTAGGTTTAGCAAGATAGAGCTTTCAGCTTCTGCAGAAAAAGAGAAAAAGGAGAAGCATTTCTTCCCTGTCTTTTATCACAAGTAAATCTTAGGATGTGGGTGACAGCATCGAAAATTAATTTCTGAAGAAAAGTAATTACCAGATTCAAAGTCATGATATAATACCATGGTTTTAGACACTCAAAAGTCATATTGGAGAGAATTTTAGTCTTTAGTCTCAAGAGTCATTGTGATTATTATAAATGCGGTAGTCAGAATAAATATTGGGGACTACAACCAGTTACAATGTCGAGGCTCAAAAGGGTCATATATTATAATTAGATTATCGGGACTCTTTGTTAAAATAGAAAGACAAATAGCACCAAAGTTTTACATTGATTATGGAATTATAATTACACATTCGCAATCGTAGAACTGATTCATACTGATCATGGAATGTCATAGTTTGAAAATTCATAGTGGTCATAGAATCATTAGATCATCCTTATAGTGATCATCGAGTAAGTATGACAGTTATAGCCGAGAAGGCGCAGCTAGAGGAAGATTCAAATTGATCATGGCGTATTGATAGTCGTAATGTTGTAACTCATAGAGATTACTAAATGGTATAGTTGTGCTTTCCAAACTCAAAGTAACTTAGTTATTAATACGTAAAATGGTTGTAAAAA
Source organism: Trichonephila clavipes (assembly GCA_019973935.1). Taxonomy (NCBI): domain Eukaryota; kingdom Metazoa; phylum Arthropoda; class Arachnida; order Araneae; family Nephilidae; genus Trichonephila; species Trichonephila clavipes. The sequence continues at coordinate 269,332 of BMAU01015641.1, read as the reverse complement.
ATGATGTATTGTCGAAAAATATCACGATTAAAGAGTTATATACGGGGAAGTCTTAACTGCTCAATGAAAATCAGTGGAGACAAAGAAAGCTATACTGTTGAGATTTATAATGATTATAGTGTATCGACTCAACTGAATCGAGAGTCAGAATATTAATTCCAAAAAGATTTAAGGATATAGAATAAACAGTTCGACAACATATCGAGTCGAACTGGAATCTAAAAGATTAAGCGAGCTGGGGGAAAAACTCAGGCATTGTAATACTGATACTACGTTGACAACCAATGTGGAGACTCAAAATTAATTACTTTAACTCGAAAGCTATATCAATAATTACTAATAATTTTGCTTACAGCCTTGAACAACTTAAATTAACACAAATTAAACTAAATTCACAGAAACAATTTTCTGGTTATTAGAAAATCGATTTTCAAAAGTATAATATTTATCACACTCAACAAGAAAAAGGAAATAATGCATAATATACGTCCAAAGTAACAAATACTTGTAATTTTTTCCTTCAATTTCTAAGCCACACCATCTAGTTAGCAATTTTTTCAATCCATTAAAGTAACTTCCCAACCAATTTTTTTGGTTGGTTATTAAAAGCGCACAAATCTAGGCTGTGTAAAGATGGAGCCAACTCCACCAAATCTGACCATCTATCATTGGGAAAGCGAGAAACACTGCGCTCTGACCTAATCTTTGAAAAGTGCTATTACTAAAAAAGGGGGTGATTGAAGATAAATGGATTTTTTCTCACCCCTCACCTGGTCTGTATTTGAAACCGGCTCTCTCCAGATTTCGATAGGTTTTCAGATCGAATGATTTATTGTTCTTTTTCCGGTGCATTCGCTTAGAACCGAAGGAAATGATACTTGTCCCAACATTCGAGGGGAAAAGTTGCTGGCTTTTAATTCTTTTTTGGTTTCCCTGATATTTCTCTGATTTATCATCTCTAAGTGGGACTCGCAATTTGACACGTTTCGACACCTTTGGTTTTGGGCCGACCACATGTCAAATAAGCTCACATGTATTACCTTTCTGCACTTTCTTCACTTTATTAATGTACGTAGAATTTTGTGGAGGGATTTTATGTGGGATTTGTTAAGGGAATTTAAGCGAATCCAGTGGGTTTTAACATTTAACCCAATAAAGAGTGATTTGATTCTCATGCAATTTAATTTCCTGTGAATTAGAGAATTTATTTTTGCTTATATTTCTATATTTTAGAATCTTATTAAATAGCTAAGAAAGACAATTGAAAGTTTTGAAACTTTTCTGTAATACATACTTTTTTTTATTAACTTACCGTTTAATTTCTTAGATCATTATTTTGAAAAATACAATAGAAATATTGCCATTACCTTTGAGCAAAAAATTTTATTGTAGAAGAAAAAGTTTTTTTAGCAATTGATGCAATTTGATTTAACTTTCATCTGGTTCTACAACGAAGGGAAGTGGCTTGATTTAATTTCATTTTAACTTAAAAACCTCATAATTTTAAACCCAGGTAAGGTGACTAGGTTGACATCTGAGCTGTCATCTGAGCTCTCTAAAATTCCACACCACTCCAACGGGAGGACTCTTATCCTCAAAAAATTTCGCTTGCCGCAACCTATACGCAGGTCTTCAGTAGTTCCAGATTTCTAACCCACGTTTTGACCACTTGGCTACGGCCGACATCGCTGACAAAAGCTTTCGTAAATTTGAAATGACGAGTTTGACATATGAACTTGTATTTCATTCTTATAATATAATGGAAGAAAGAATTTGAAAGTTCAGCTCTAATTTTTAGTAAAATCACACAAATACATACGATCTTCTTTTTAAAACTCCCCCCCCCCGACTAGTTTATTTATTAGAACAGAAAAAAATGATAAAAATTTTCAAATATTGAATCAAAAATGGTAAACGCCTTCCTATTCACTTTAAAAAACTGTCATTTCTTAGCCGTTAATATTATTTTTATTAGTAATTGAATGTTAGTGCCATATTTCAATATAAACAGATATAACTTACCAAATTCATTCTCAAAATTGAATAAGCAATATAACACTCACCTGAAAAAGAGAAAGGATAATTAAATTTGAGAATAAAATATATCTTACAAAAATATCGTTAAAGCAATTGATGAAAAATATTTAAAAAACACTCTGTTAAGATATCTTTATGAATCAATTTCTGAAGAGAGTCCTTTATTAAACGATATGATTTAAGAAATATTGTAAAATATATATCAAAGGGTTTTTCGGCTGCAAATTAATGCAACATTGTATCGTTGAGAATATTACAGTTACTATTTAATTTTTTCAGCATTCTCATGAGTTTAGGATTTCATTTAAAAATGTTACATTATTTTTATAAAAACCAAATTGCACAGTTATTCTAAGTTATTTCAAAATCAGACTTACAGTAAGAAAAAAAAGCTTTTCACCTTTATTTTGAAGATCTTAAGATTATTTTCACACATTTTGATTGGGTAAAATCAGAAATATTTTTAAGATACCAAATTTAACAAATGGTTAAATAGCAGTTTTAAGAAAGCTCAGTTTTTAATAAACTACAGATTAAAATATAGAGTGGAAAATGGATACAATGTTCTGAAATTTATTGATATCCATAAAAAAAATAAATCTTGCTTGATTGCTCGAAACTTCAAACCCTGACGAGTCACACGCCGTTTTCTTAAGAAAAAAAGTATACCTAAATAAGATATCTTCAAATGAAAAAAAAATATTGAAAATTTCCAAATCCTTGAGAACAGAGAGAAGCGAGCATCCGCAAAACGTCTTCTTCCCCAATCGGGGACTCTTCCTCCCTTTTTAACAGACGATTCCAAGTGTTTGCCCATCCAACAGGTGGTCGCAGGGCAGACCATTTTGTGGAGATTCTTCTCCCCCCTCCCCCTCTTCCTCTTTCGCATCCGGAGTCCTACTTTTTCAAGCAGCTGTCGTTTGATCACGTATTGAGAAATACAGGAAATGATTGGTCTCTTAAAAGATAAAGAGGAGGGGTGCTTCGGAGTTTCTATTCCTCCAATTCCTCCTTTTTTCGCCGCTTAAAAACCTCGGATTTGAATTCTCGACTGAATTTTGAAAAAAAGAATTTCGATTAATCCCTCTGTTGTGAAGAAATAGGAGGAATATGGGGTATTTTGGAATTATTTTTTGATCGTAGAGATTTAGTGGTTTCGATTCTTATTCTGAATTTATGTTATCCTCCCCGGGAACAGAAAAAACGGGAAGTCGTGTATGAAAAAAAAATTTCCTTGGGGGAAAAAACGAACATGGATCTGAAAAAGTAACTAATAACACATATTTTTGTTCCATTTCATTAATGAATCGAATCGTTTTTTTATTTCAACTTATTCTTTTAATGGCAACTTATATAATTGCTCTATGATTCCCACTTTTTGAAATCTCAAAATAAAAGGACACCCCAACCACTAGTTGTCTTATAAAAGTATTATTACTTTTATGTGTTAACAAATTTTCCATTGAAAACCATTAATATCATACATAAAATGCTAGAAAATGCTTAGCATCTTAAATATCATTTGTAAATTTTGAATTTTAATTGTGCTTTTAGCCAGTAAATTCTTATACAACCTTAAAAATATGATTTAACTAACCATTTGTAGTATAAAACATTTTTATCTTATTGAATTCCCTTCTTCATAAATACTTTCTCTAGTCCATTGCACTAAATTTTCTATTCTTTTACATATCTCATTTTCATTCTTAAATAATTATTCTTCGTTTTTGCACATACACTATTTTTTGCTCTTTTAAAAACTGTTTTTAGGATTCCACATGTAAACAATCGATTTTTATTGAAAAATCCTCTCCTTTTTAGTAGATGTGATTATTAAGGTAATATCTACTCATTAGTGTAATATATGATCAGATTATATTTGCTAAAGTAATATCTTCGTAGAAAAGAGGCTTGTTACATTAAGCAAGATGCAGTTCGTTTCACTTTCAGGACATTTGTATAAACTTTAAAAAAATCTGTGCGTAAGTGTGTTATTTCTCTGTTTAATGATTCCAATTTTTACCTGTACCTTTTCAAAATTTTAGATATGCTCTTTAAATTTAATACTGCTACTTTTAATTGATTTCTATACGCTACTGTTTCATTTTATATAGCATACTTTCAAACGTAGCATAGGTATCTATTATCATACTGTTTGAACATACGTGTAAATCTAAGGTTTAACTGAAATTTAATTTTGGATTTTCTTCTTTATAACTGTTCTTGTGCTACTGTGCATCAATTTCTTGCTAAAGGGGAAGATATGAATTGTATAAAACAGACTTAACCCTACATTACTGCCCTAAGTCAGTGACAGGCTTAGAAATTAAAATATTTTTACATTTTTGTCCATTGAATTATTTTCTTCCTATAATCGGTTCCACGCTCTTAAGTTTTAATATTCAGAATTTCATCTCCTGATTTGTGGTATATATGTTCCATTAAACCTTGCATCACTGTATGAAGTATGAAGAGATCTCTTTATAAAAACACATTTATTCAGACTTTTCACAAAAGCAGACATTTTATACCACCAATCAACAGCATCATACTCACACACACATATTATTTACATTTCATTATGTCGAATTCCTTAACGTCACTTGGCAACATCCGCAAAAGACAAAATAAGCGTTGAATCTCTATTGTTCTGGGGTACCTATTTTAAGATTGATTTTCTTCAGAACAAACGTTTTGTTTGTTTGATTTTTCTTTTTTCAATTCCTACTATTTGTTTATTTGTTCACTCTTTTCCTATATATATATATACATATCTTGTTCAAATTTCTAATCGTTAATAAAATACTTTCTATTCATCCATTCAAGTTCAAATACATTTTTTTAAATTTGTAGGGGGTGACTCTTGATGTTAATACAGTTTTTTTTCCAATATTAATTCATTGATTCAATTAAAAAATTAATAAATAATAACAAACAAAAATAACAATCCAACAGCATATATAGAAAGGAAAATAGTTCGTTGTGTCCCTGTAGTGCAATGGATAGCGCGCGTGTTGGACTTCTAATCCAAAGGTCGTGGATTCGAATCCTACCTGGGTTGGCCTAATTTCTGAGAAAGTGATTTCTTTTTTACTATAAATTTTATTGGAATAATTATATAAATTTGATTAATGAATAAACAGTAACAAACAAAAAAATTGTCCAACAATATATATAGAAAGGAAGATGGAAAATTGCACGGATAATCGCTTTCTATTTTGTCACTTAATGTTGTGATTGTGTCCTATGTAGATATATATTTATATTAATTGTAACTATTTAATAAAAAGTAACTAAAATAAAAAAAAATTAGTTGACCTAAGTAGGAATTGACTTTAAAAAAAAGTTTTTTATATTACGTATTTTTAAGCAAATTTAAATTGTAGTCTTGGAATATAGATAACTTGACAAATATATTTTTATTACTTTCAAGTACATATATGTTATTGCATATAGATCAGAAGAATTATTACAATAATGTGCAACGGATGACACTCACTGACTAAGAAGCACATGCATTCTATTCGATCCATTCTATTTTCGGAAACGCTCATTACGACCTTAAAAATGCCGAAAAACCTTGTAAAAACTTAATTTTTCTTTGAAAAATGGGACCTTAATTTTTGAGAGTCATTACAATATCTCATTTTTGACGACAGTGCGCAGTTTGCGCCGGATAATCACTAGAGGGGGGAGAGAAAAAAAACCATATTCGAAATTTATTTTAAAGACGTGTTTTATTTTTTCTTCCCCATCCACACATAATTTAAGCACGTCATTTTCTTAAGAATTTATTATTGAGAAAATTTTTATTTTAGAAGAAAGACGGTGTTGCGATATATTAGCGTCGTTTTCATTCGACTCTGTAAATATGACCATCTTTTTTAATAACAGGAATAAATTCCATTACGCCTTTTGAATAAATGATAGCACAGTAACAAGACAGGATCTTTTTAAAAATGATTTTGTTTCATTCTGCGTAATAGAAGGATCTATAACGCCGCTGATGTGATCGAATAAGACAATAAAAGCAGTTAAGTTTAATTTATAAAAGATGAAAAATTTTCATAAATAAACACACATGTGAATAGCAGGTTTCAATTTATTGCTTAAAAATATCGCGAATAAATATTGATAATAATGTATGTAGATTATTGTGCTTGCACAAAAGAAACAAATTTCAATCTGTTACTTAAAAGAGTTTAAAATAATTTAATGTTGATTATTCAGCAGTTTAAAAAAAGTTTTAGAGAAGACTTTTTTTAAAAAAATATAAAAATTTCGATTATTTTCACTTTAGTATTTCAATTAGTTCCTTTGTTTAAATAAAAAGCTTTTCCTCATCTCTTCTGTGTTTATAATTATTTTATTTGTTAAGTCATAACTGATATGATTTTTAGATTTTGAATTAGTTTCTTGATTTTTTTTTCTTATAATTAAACACTGTTTACTTAAGCGTACACATGTTTGAATATACAAAACAAAATCATAATATTCGAACACCTTTCTAATTAAAATTGTAAATTAAACAATTATAACTATTTTCCCCTTTATGATTAAAAAAACTATTTTAAATCATTGTATTAAGAATATTTTAAAGAATAAGGTAAATCTTCACATGGAACTTAATTAAAATTTGAAATCAATCTGCCTCAAAACTCAAATAAAATACTATTGTTTAAACATATTTCTCCAAATTTTTCAATTATAAATGCAATAGCTGTGTATAATAGACAAATTTGAAAAGATATTAAACTTTCATAATAGTTAAGGTTATATTTAAAATCTTTTAAGAAAATATTTTCCAAAATATTTTTGAAGCTTCTAAAAAAGTACTATTTGTGATATGAAATATGCATGAAATTCATGCTTATTGAAAATGTTTGAATCATTTCATTTCTTTATAATGCATTCAAACCATCCACAGAGAAAATTCTTGTATAAAACCGGCTAAATTAAAAAGGAGTAGCGAATTTAATAAAAATTTTGCTAATCTCTTTATTTCGTACTTTGTGTACAATTAAACACTGCATTTGAAACGTTGGATTTAATTTCGATTCATTAAATTATGTTACAATTTCTTTTTAAAAAATTACAGCGTTGAAAAAAATATCATTTTACATTTGTTATGTGGTACAAGTTGCCAAACATTAATTATTTAAATTCAAACCAACCAAAATATTTCATATAAACATTAGTTTTTTAAAAATAAAACGAAAAAATCTTATTCTGAAGTCATATAAAACATGTATCTAATATACTTCAATTGTTTGACATCAGAAATAAATATTTAAAAAAAATACAGGATGATCCCTGTATTTCTGATGTGGTATCTGTTTCTGATGATGTATGACATGGTATTAAAAAATACACAAAAATAAATTTTCTTTTCATAATTTACAAAAATATTAGAATTTTCGAACATGCTAGAATTACCTGAGTTTGTAAATAAAATATACATGTTGGTGAAGGAAATTTTGCATGATATATTATTTGATACTTTATATGTTAATTTTCTCTCATTTTAAACTTTTGACTTTCAAACTATGTATGAAATATTTGATACTTTCTTGAAAAAAAATTGCTGTATTAAAATATATTTATACAATATATTTATGTTTATTAAAATTACTTTCATTTCTTAAATTCTCGCAGATATATATTCCTCACAGAGAAAATTGTATATATATACTTTCTAATTTGAAAGGGTTCGTTTTAATCATTGTTGAAAAGATTTCAGAATAAGGAAGTTTAGAACATCGTCATTTTGTTATTCTCAAATAATATTTTGTAATGCATACATGAAAAATGTTTACTGCCTGGGTTTTTTTTCCAAGTCATATTCGGCAGTCTTCGATAGATATGAATCACAGTACATAAATTCTAGCAAAGTAATAACAAGAAAAGACTCCATCGACTTCGCTATATTTAATCACAAACCTCAAGTGACTCAGCAAAAACGAAATGAACAATATTTCACGATTTATGAAAACGTTTAACCAAGCGAAAAATTTCGTTTGCTTGTTAGAAAGTATGAATTTGCATTTATTACATTACAAACATCGTTCAAAAACAATCTTAAAATTCTACACCGTCACAAAACATTCCACTTAAAAACAATTTCTTTTAATATTGCGACAATAGAAGCGATGAGTCGTCATTCTAAAACTCCTGCTGATTGGCCCAAATACGAACTCATGCAAAAGAAGACACCTTAACACAAGCGGAAGTTCTTTCGTCGAAAAAAAACATTAAAAAAAATTCCCCCATACACAATTGTTAATAAAAAAACCACCTGCCTCTTGTCATCATTGGGAAGATCTTTTCACTGAGCTGTTTTTGTTTACCATTTGTTTCCAACATATGTTGAAATTATTTGTGCATTTTTTAAACCTCTCAACTCACAACAGTTACTACTTTTCTTTCTTTATTTTTATTTAAGGTTTGTGATGCAGTTTGAATTGAGCAATATCGTGGATAGGGTCCAATAATTTCCAAAAGAAGACTACAACATGACTTAATTTAGTAGGATGAACTGAAATTTTTTTCAATGTTTCATTTCAATTTGAACTGTCACACACAAGGTTTTGTTGAATCCCTTGGTTCAAAAACCGAGGTAAAAAAAGGACCTGTATAGTTGTTAACTTTTTGCTTCGCAGAGAGTATTGTTGACTAATAAAAGAGGGATTCTTTCCCATGCATCGCATGATGAAGAGTGACATGTAATTTCACTTTTTTTACTGTTTTTCCTTTGAATTCGCCTGGGAAAGAAAACGAATAAAAAAAGGCCTTAAAAATCCCATGAAAGTGTTATCATGTTACCATAGAAACCTCCATTTTATAATGACTATGTAACAATTTTTTGAGAAAACAGATCACGTTATTTTATTAAAATCTATATTATAGTAGTTATTTTTACAATGTATTTCTAATTTAAGATTGAATAAAATATCGAAAAGAATTTGAAATATGTACAAGCCTACTTTCACGAATATGTCTTCACTTATTTTCAAAATGTTAATCTCAAGTTTTATTCGCATATTTTACTAGTGATTTTATATGGGAACCCTTGGCCACGCGACAAACATCAATGCGATATTCCAGTTCCTACCACACTCTACTTAACATGAGATTATCAACATTATTGACAGCACGTGTTAACTTTTCGTGCAGTTCTGCTGAAACACGCGGCAAAGGATATACGAAAACTTGGTCTGATGTAAAATACCAAGTTTTTGCATAACACGAACAGGATAACACATGTAACGGGTTCTACTAAACCTCTTGAGGAAAATATTTTTTAGCAGTGACTTTATTTTAAAAACCGCTTTCCGTAGAGATGACTTAATTTTATGCAAATGTATCTACTATTTAAGTGCTTGCCGTTGAGGGTGTGGATTAATGGTTAAGCGTTGATCGTTAAGCATGAAATCCAAGTATTAGGATAGGTGAACAGCGACTGGTGGTCGCGCTTCTTAAGATTAAAAGTCGACGTAGAATCCACATGGAACAGTGATAGTAATCAACCTTGGAACTGACACAGCTATCAGGTTTCGAGACAGATCATAACAAGGAGCTTCAAGTCCAGATAAATATTTTCAATAATGTAGTATATTCAGTTAGGGGTTAGGATTTCATATTGCTCTCAGATTTAAGTTACGAAATAGCCTGTTTCGTAAATGGCTGAAGATTGAATAAAAGTAGCTATTTTTATGATCATGTCTGCATTTTCTTCAAGCCCTCTCACACCCACGACCTTCCAGCCGCGACACAAATACAGTTGAAAATAACGCTGATAGTACTTATGTTGAGTAAAGGCAGAAACTGGACTATCCCATGGATATATGCCGTGTGGTCAAGGGCTCAAATATAGGACAACAGTAAAATAATAAAATTAAATTTGAATTCTTTCCGTAATCTTTCACAAGTTCTTTTTGGTTTTAATCGCCTTAATTTTTTTACCACGGCTCTCCGAAACTTTAGAAGGAATTCTGAGTAACCATACATACATATATATATATATATATATATATATATATATATGCGTGCGTGTGTGAAACGTTTATTACTATAAATTTATCATTTTTCCTAGTTATAATTACCTCCATATTCTAAAATATTAGATTAAATTACTTATTATTATTTAATTCGTGTATAACTTTAGTGTCACTAAAGTTATGGTAGTCTGTAAGCTCTCTTTTTAACTCTTATTTCCATTCATTTCATGCTTTTGTTAAGTGCTACAATCCAGCCATTTCCATGCTTTTAATTTGCATTTTTGTCTAGAATCTGGCAATAACTTATTTATTGTACTCAGGTTTAGCGCGAGCTCTGCATTTTTGAGTGCAACTTTTAGGTAAGTTAACTTTATCTTGTAATGGATTTAGACATTATATCCAATATTTTCAATAAGTATTTGTTCAGTATTATTAACATAAAGGGGGAAGGTTGGCTAGCACAAAACAAGTTCAACCCCACTTTTATATAAATTATTTTATATATAAGCTGTCCTAAGTCAGCAATGTTTTTAATACTACAGCATCCATTTTTCTAAAAATTTTAATTTCTGATATATCCTTCAATGTATGGTTTTCTACAAACTCAGTATGTTCCAGTTTTATTTGATAAATGTTCATCAGTAGACGAAAAATACACTGTTCACAACATTACCATTCGAAGTCATTTCAACCCCCAAATTCGCTCGTATTTTCTTTTTTTTAGGCCTCTCCCTCTCCTTTTTTAAATGAACTCACTGTCATTATTTACTCCTTTACACCACCTTGTTTACACATACACCTTCAGCGAGAATTAAAACCGTAAGATCAGCAGCGTGACAACAAGTTTACGACGCGATTGCCAACACGCCAAGTGTTCCCCTGTCGCCAGTAAAAAATCGCCAATCTCCGCCATGCCGGGGAGTAATGTCTTAGAATTAACGACAAAGGGTTCATTCTAACGTTAAAAAAATAAAGATTATTAGGAGCAATAAAAGTGGAGCGAGCAAGGGCGTAAAAAAGGGGAAATAACTCTAGAGAAGTACATGCGTAAAATGGAACTGGAGCAGTTAATTTTTAGTGCGCGTTCGCCCTTATCCATAAATAAGCTACACTGCTCATAGGTCAGGTAAATGATACTGGGGAACTCATTAAAAGAAAATGATACAATTATAATACTTGATATATCTTTTTATTATTATCATCATTTCCGACCTTGCCATTTGTTCAATGTGGTACGGACTACTCGTCAGGAATCAAATTTTGTGGTGAAAAAACCAGCAAAATGTACACAACCTCCCCTCTCCCCTGTTTAACTTTTATTGTCATTGTTTATATGAAGTATTTGGAAGGAGATGATCGAATCTCAGTGATATATGAAGGATTTCAACACAGTATAAAATAAAGTTAAGTAGATGCTTTTAAAATTTCGTATTTTTGAATATTCCACGAAGTTATTGCTATGTAGGATGATCTAAAAGTCTCGTCCTGATTGCAAATATTTATTGTTCTCAAACTATTATAATTAGATAAATGTTTTTTTTCGATGTATTGCAAGTACTGTTTTGTGTGAATTGTTTTTATAATACCATTTAACTCAGAAAAGAGCAACGGCGTTCCCTGGTAGCTCGAAGAATGTCTAAGTGGTATTCCAGTTCCCGCCAAGTGTTCTTTAACGTATCTTCTGTTACGCTGCTCATTTCTTTAAACATTTAAAACCATAGCTTTATTCATATTGCATTAGAAGGAATTTTCCGTAACGATATCGAAGTTAACTGAACATAAATGAATGATTTCATTTCGCGAAAGTAAAGCACACATTGAGCTTTCTCTTGAATGGACGCCATTTCGATTGAAAATGGTATCTTCTTCATAAATGTTACCCTGAGTTCCTTTTGAAGTAGCACTCACGTCATCTACTGTACAAAAAAACTACTAAAACTGAGCCATACGATGATAAAAAAATTAAATTGTTATATTAATCGATTATTTTTGTAATGAATTTTTATAACCAGGGCAAAACTTTGAGTTTACCTAATATTTTGGTTAAATTGACCTTTAAAAACATTTTGTCAGTTTATATTCGTCTACAGCAGTGATTCCCAAAGTCTACATCGACTCCCAGGGTCTACGACGAGCTACAAGGAGTCCATATCATCAAAAAAAGAAATTAGGATGCCATGAAGTGTTGATGGGGGTCTACGATAGTGGCTCTCATTTAATCTGGTCGTGACTTTGTTTTAGCTTTCATTGAATGGAATAGTCCACCTGCACAGCTATTACCTATTTACTTGCATAATATATACATATATATATTTTATTATACTTGTAACATAAACACTTATATCTATCTACGAATTAAAATTAGGGAATAAGCAAACACGTGTATTTATAAGCCCAAATTTGTGATTGAAGCAAGGACCATCATTTCTGTGTTCCTTGACAGAATTAAGCTAAAGATGTGTAATATTGGACTTGGCGAATTTTTTCAGTATCTCTTTGTGTCTCATACGGTATGCCAGAAACACGATGTCTTAACCAACGTTCCAGTGGCGTAAAGTAAACTTTCGCAATCCCCACACTGCGGGGGGGGGCAAAGCTCTAAGTGGCCCAAAGCCTGACCGACACTAAGTATGTAGCCTTTGTAAGATCCAGCTTGGGCCACAAAACCTGACTTTGCAGGGGGCCCTAATATTCTCCGTTCCGCCACTGTAACGTTCAACATTTAAATGTCCTCTCTTCATATTTTGAAACTACGTTTGAGATCACTTTGACTATGGTAATACCATAGTAGCCAGTCCATGTGATCATATTGAAAATAAATAGATGTCATATTACATGAAGAACTTATCGGAATAAACACAACACGCGATCTTAAAATTACAGTTTAGTAACGAATATCAACAATTTTGGCTTTAAAAAAATGTTCCTTTTATTTATCCCGAATCATGGAGTATCATGAGAAAGTTCTTAATTGCTTTTCTTAGAGAAAAAAATATATAGTAAAGTGCCAATCTCAAAACGATTGAACACTAACCGATGAGATTTAGGGCTAAACCTAACAAAACAGATGCAAAATGTTCAAAGTTTGTTATTAAAATATCAGATTAAAAGCGTTGTTTGTTACTCAGTTATTTTATGTGCTTATTGAATTTTAATTTAATTAATAAATATTTTTTTTAATTTTTCACTCTACACTTAGCTACAGTTAGAAATTTAAATCTTTTAAAGTAAATAACTCTATACCAGCTGTCAAAAGCACATTTAAGTACCTGAATTTTCAAAAATTCAATATTAGGTAAGCAGGGGTCTAAAGAAAGCAAGAAAACATGATAAGGCGTTTATGAGAGAAAAAATTTGGGGTCTACAGTCTTTCAAGCAGGTAATAGTACTTGGTTTAAGAAAAAAAACTACAACACAAAAAGATATTGATTCTTGAATTATTTTGCTGGAGGACATTTTCTCTCCGGAAATAATTCTATTCAGCCCATCAATATATTTTTACGCCTGACTAATTTGTAATCTATTTCAACTTATATCATCTAAAATGTTTCTATTACAGATTAAATGAATCTTATATTTACACACACACACACAAAAGGTTTAAAAATAACTGTATATCATTACGAAGGAGGAGGGAGGCACAACTGAAAATACGCAGCAAAATAAATGCATTTTTAAGTTCCTTTTTTTGTAATTCGAATTATTGTGGTTCATCTTCCTTCAAGTACTTCTTTTTAATCGAATTAAGAATTCAAATAATCAACAATAACATAAAAAAATACCCATTTCGAAGTAAGAAAAAAAATTATGTATCCACGCAGAATGTACTTGAACCATTCACATTTCGAACCGAATTGAATAAACAAGAGGTAGGGGAAAAAATCGTAATGTTCTATTTATAAAAAGAAAAATTCTTCATTTTCGAGTGATACCTGCAATAACCTCCTATTTTATTCATCTGTCGCTCTCCTATTGGCTATCGCCCGTTTCGTTGCCTAGCAACCATGGCCTACTGAAGTAGGTTGTTAGGATTTTGAAACCGTGCTTGAAAATCATGTTGGAGTACTCGTTCAATTAACATGGGGGAAAAGACCACTTTAGAGAGATGTGCTGCTTTGTGCATGCATCATTAAAACTTCTATTCCCTCTTCTGATTTAATAAGCTTCCAATGCTAACTTGTTGAAGTGTGTCTCGTACCAGGCACACGACGTTCGAAAACCTATTTTCAATTCGTCCAGAAATAAGTGGAAGGGAGTCGGGAGGAAAGGAATTCGGATATATGTAGACCGTATTTAGAAAGAAACTATGTAAACATGTGTGTATGCATACCGGTGCGTTTTATTTCCCCACTTCTATGTAATTTGAGAAATAAATTTAATACTGTGGGTTTTTTTATTCCTTTTCTCATACAGAGAAAAATTAAGTTTTTTTAGCATTTGCAATTTTTAAAAAGTAAGTGAGCCCCTAATTGATCTTTTTTGGAACCATTGAAATAATTTTTATCTAGTGCCTTCTTAAGATATTGCTCTTGCGTGTGTTATTTGAAAGGACAAATTACTTAAAAAAGCTAATTTATAAGTAACTATTGCTCAACATACGGTATATAAATTGTTTATTTTTGTTTATCAATTAAAGCATTTGGTTACTGATAACCATAAGTACTTTCGTGAATTAATATAAAATTATTTTAAGACAAACATTTTACTTCATTAAAATTCAGAACTTTGTAAGACTTTTCTCGGATATCTTACCTGCGTATCAGTTAAATAAATCTTTTTTATCTATTTCATACTAAAAAATGGAGTCAAATAATTTTTTTTGATTGCAAGTTTTGTTAAAAATTAAATTCGAGCGTAAATCTTTGCTAAATGTAAAAAATTACATTAAACTACGATGTGCTACTCTTTAAAGAATTGCATACAAAAAATTTCTTTACTGATAATATCTTAAGTTTTTAAAGCGCTGTTGATATAATATTCTAAGCAAAAATGATATATAAAGTGTTTTGCTGATGTAACACAATTTAAACATTTCTGAAAATTCTCATCTTCAATAATTTCAGTCACAAAATAAACTAAAGATAATAGTTAAATTGTTTAGTTAAATTATCCAATGACATAAAAAATATCAAATAAGCAAAAAATTTTTTGACTAAATTTTATCGAAATCTATTACATGTGAGATGAAATGTTTGTCGAAATGACTAAATAATAAAAAGGCCATTGTCAGCCAGAATTTTGATAAGTTATATTATGTACATCAATCACAGCTAATCACAGAAAAAAGATTATACATTTTGATCAAGCACTGTTTAATTATTTATTTATTTATTGAGAAAAAAATCAGTAAACATTATGTGATATTAGCCGTTTAAAATTTTTTCAATTGGAATCAAAATAAGTTGACTATTTAAAATACTTAATTCAATATAAAAGAAACTTTTTCGAATTTAAAACTAATCAAATATTTTTAAAAAATTATTCAGAAGAATTTTTTTTTAAAAAAAAGGACATCATTATGTACTTGTCAACCCTCTATTAAAAAAGTCTGATATTTTAAATAACTTTAAACTCTTTATTCACGCCTCTAACTTCTTAACTACTTCAGAATAAACAATTTTAGACATGAAAGGTTTTAAAATATTCTAAGATTAACCTTTACAAAGAAGCCATCGAAAAAGAAAATTTATGAGTAAGGATCTATTAACTCTGAAATATTTTGTAAACATCTCTTCCCTTCTTATATTACATTTTTTCCCTTCACTTCTCTCCCTGACACTAGCTTAAAAAAGACGCTTCAATTCTTCCTCAAAACTAATCTGTCGGTGAAAGATTCGAACATGTCACTGAGGAACATCCCAAAGAACAAAACTCCCTCCAAGCGTTGTTTGTTTATATTTTATTTATTTTATTATTTTTTCTTCGTTCTCCTTTTTTTTTTTCTCTCTCTTACCTTCCTTTTCACAAGTTTCTACCTTTTCCTCCCTGACCCCCACCCTAACTTAATATGCTAGCGGGCATTTCATCTCTAATACGCAGTGCAATTTCTTTGCTCTTTTTCACCCTCTCAAAAGAAACCCATCGTATGGGTGTTGGGGAACAAAAACAAAAAAAAAGTTCTGTCAAAAGAGAACGTCTGGTGGATAAAATATACGTGTGACGAGAAAATAAAAGAATTAAAAGAAAGTGGCTTTTTTTATACCTTTCTCTCTCTCTTTGGAAAGTTCCCCCCTTTTTTCCTTCTTTCTCCTGATTTTTTAAGGAAAGAGAACTGAAATGAAATAAATAGTCCGGGATTGTCTTCTACTGACCGCTCCTGGGGCGGCGGAAGACGACGACAAATATAAAAGTTAAATGTTGCCGTTACGGTTAAGGTTTTTTTCTATCCCCCTCCCTTTGGAGTTTTGTTTACTCTTTGGTCGGCACCTCCTAATTTGTTCTTCCCGGACCTGTGTGCTTCGTAAGTGGTCATTGCTTTCGGGAAAAGGTTCGAGAAAAGAAAATGGCTCTGTTTTAAAGAGTCTCAGTTGTATTGTTTCGACTGAAATTGAGAAGGAAAAGATATGATAGAGCAGATTTTTGCATGGTACTGTTTTAAATACATGTAATTACATTTGCTCAAAACATAGTAATTATACATTTACTATGTTAAGATTATTTCTTTTTCACTGGTATTACTACTTTGTAACAGCCATAATCAATTATAATTAAGGTATTCGATTCCCCTAAAATGGTGATTTTTTTAAAAATTGACAACTGTTTTTAAATATTTTATTTTATATACCCTCTTATTAGCTTTATAAAAATACCAAGTTTTTTATTTTCCATTCGTGAGAACAAAAACTACAAGTGTTTTAATAAAAGAAAAGATGCCATAACTTTACATAACATGTCAAACTTTAAAATGCGTTTTACTCGAAATGTACTTTTTTCGAAAAGTTCAAATTGGGACAGCGATCGTTCAAAAAGTTTTGAAAATAGTTAACTGACATTTTGTGTGTATGTTTTGTATAACAGTAGAAATATTTTAATCTTCAGATTTATCAATCACTGTTTTATTACATAATTTATAGTTCTTTATGTGAATATAATCACTGTTTTTTTAAGCAGTTTCATATAATAGCTAATATAAAGGGCTCTAGTTTTTGTAAAAAGGAAAATACCTCTTAACCTGAAGGTCATTTCAAAAAGAAATATCAAAGTAGTTCATCAAAATTAAAAATTGAGAATTTGTTTAGTTACTATTTGTACAGAGCGGGCCCCATTTTTGTAATTTTTTATCAATTTTTACCTATTTTTTACCCATTTTAGTAGTAATAATTTATTTTTCTCTTCTTAATTTTAGCCTTTTTTTCCTTAAAATATACTAAATAAATCTAAAACCCACAAAAATCTCTATACCTCCATTTTTTTTTAAAAAAAAAAGTTGTCGCAAGTAGTCGGATACATTAATGGATCTCAAAAATCGGTTGAAAGAATACTTACTTGAATAAAATTTATGAATTTTCAATGGTTATTATAACATTTTCCACAGAAAATTTAAATATTATTACTTGTAAAAACTCAGGAATAAAAAAAACAATATTTTTCAATCATTTAAAAGTATATGTGTGTGTCTCATGTTAATTAACTTTAAGAATACCAAATTGTTTAAAAATTTAAACAATTAAGAATTTAAGAATTAACCCATTGTCAATGATAATGGGTTAAATGTTCGAAGAGAAGGGATCAACCATCATCTTATGTAAAGGTAGTTTTTGTAAGTGCATATAGTCCATACACACACACACAAATACTGTGAAAATTAAATAAAATAAATAACTCTTAGTAGATGAAATTTTTTTACAGCCTTTTCAGTAATGACAATTTATTTCAAAGTAGGTAGCACATATTTATATTTTAAGAATACATTTAAAAAAAATTCGCTTAGAAAAAAAAGATGGATAAATTGGGTGTATATAGCCATATTGTACACTTTAAAATTATCTTGCAATACATATTTAGTCAATTTCTACTATTAGCTCACAATCTGTATATATTTATTAATATGTCTTGGTGGAATTTTCAATCATTGATAAAAATACATTTTAAAACGATCAGTTGAACTGAAATTTTATATACATGATTATTTTGAATGACAATAGAATAATTTTTTTAGTTATAATTAATAGAAATTAATTGATTAAGACTAATTATTTAAAGAATTACAAATACAGCCACGCTGGCATCATTTTTGGCTACTTAGCGACCTTTTTGGCGACTTGCGTCAAAACTTGAGAAAGGTTTTTTTTCTCACGTTTTAAAGCATTCAGTTGAACTGAAATTTTATATACACGATTGCTTTGGATGCCAATACGATATTTTAATGATAATTAATAAAAATTAATTCCCCTTTAATGTTGTGATTATGTCATATGTATATACATATTTATATTAATTGTAACTATTTAATAAAAAGTAGCTAAAATACAATTTTTCTTTCTTGATCTAAGTAGGATTTGACTTATTTTTTTTATATTACTTGTTTTTTTAAAAACGTTTAAGGCTCTGCCTTTAATCCTATAATTCATGCGCGTGCGATGTGAATTTAAAATAATAATTCCTTTTCTACAGTACTATTGTAAGAAATAAACATACATAAATCTAAAGTAGATATTTTAAAAAACTTAACTGCATTAAAGCTTTATTTGCATTTCCAAAAGTTTAACATGTATAAGGGTTGCCCAAATGAAAAGTGGGCACACGCGATTGCGTCAGAATGAGTGCAGATATAGCAGAGTCACCAAACTTGAACACGAAGGACGATAAAAAGTGTGCACCGCATTCGATATTTAACAGTGAAACCTGTTAGTGGTAGAGGAAATTAAGAAAGTAAAGTCGCGCATATATATATATATATATATATATATATATATATATATATATATATATATATATATATATATATATATATATATATATAACGATGCGTGCAGATCGGAATAACGTGCGGTAATGTGGTTTGTGAGAGACTGCAGGGTGGAACTTTAATGATGACACCTATCGACGAACAGTGAGAGTCTATGGTGAGCACTGCTTCGGTTGAACGCTTGGGAATAGCTGGTGTAAAAGTTTTCGAGATGAGCACCAGCTGAATCCGAAATCCCTGACAATGCCCATCCCCACATTTGCAGGGAAACGACGGAAACTTTAAAAAAACCCATTAAGAAGTGTTAGAACACCCACCGTACGGTCCAAATTTGTCACTCTGTGACTTTTAGTCCTTAAGACCACTTGAGAGAATATTACGTTTCTATTTGGATGGAGAAGTGAAGGAAGCTGGGTAGAACTTTCTCAAGAACCAGCCGCTTTCTTTCGAGAGTGAAGATATGAGACCTGCTTCTAAAACAATGGCAAACCAGTGCTACATCCACCATAGCGATTTATTTTGGTTTCCAACAAGATTTTTTTTTACTGAACTTTTCCACTTTGCATTTGGGCAACCCTTATACATTGCACACAAGCAAAATTCTCTCTCTCATCACATACGTATACTCAGTAAAAAGCAACAACATTATCCAAATGGGTGAAGTTACGTATACACATATTTTATGCTAGAATATACAAATTACAAACATCTGGTTGCCGATAACTGATTAGTTAAAGCTCCGACATGTCGCAACGAAGCATCTGGAAGAAGTATAAAACAAAGCACGTGCCAAAGTTAAGGAATAACATCCAGACGAATGTGGTTCCCGCGGCCTCCTTGAACTGTACCAATGCCTCACCAACCACTTCTCAAACAGTATGAACAAATTTCACCAGGCCCCTTGATTCCCCATGCCATAACAGAAGGTACAGGGTATGCATAAAGCTATCAAATGCAAGCAAACCACATCCATTCTCTTTGTGCTCTAGACATGGATGTGACCGTCATGATGCTGCCCACAAAATACGGGAATCGTCTCAAACATGACGTGGTTCCCCTCTTGTATCCAGTTTTATCGTTGGTCGAGCCGCTAAAGCCAAGCTATTCATCTATATGTTGCAAAGCCAA
Source organism: Trichonephila clavipes (assembly GCA_019973935.1). NCBI lineage: Eukaryota > Metazoa > Arthropoda > Arachnida > Araneae > Nephilidae > Trichonephila > Trichonephila clavipes. The sequence goes on along the minus strand of BMAU01015641.1, from coordinate 249,262 downwards.
ATAGCAATTACTGTCAACATGTAAACGCTCCATGTTGCTCCAGACATTATTGCATTGTTTGTGTGGATACTTCCACATACTGCTTAAAAGCACATGATGAAGCTGTGCGATCCGTGATACTGAATCTGGCAACATGTCTGTCCTCTTGGGATTCTGTTGAGATCCAGCATGGAGTTCAGTATGGCCCTCCTGAACTCAACAATTCTATATTTGCATGACAGTCCTTGGATTCCGTCAAATCCATTAAGTAATACGTGGAATGATAAATCATACTCTCAACAGGCCATGAGTCTGCTTGTTCTTCCAACTTGCAGATGTGCGCTTCTTATTCTTTCACGAGATATTTCTCTCGCACAACCAACATTCAAATGTGATTTCTGAATGAGAAACCCACTACGTAAGTTCCCTTTTATAAAGAGTTTGAGATGCCGTTTCTCCCTCTGCGCGATTCAATTGAGCTTAAAAATGTTAATCATTTGCATTTTCTTCCGTATGGCGTTTCATTTGGCGTTTATATCATCCTTTTTTCATGGTATTAGAATTTTCTTGGTCTACAGTTTATATGTATGCTTATTAAAATATAAAACATACAATTTGTATTTTGAATGAAGGTTTCATTTCATATTATCAGAACTACAAAAAATCTTATTTTACTTAATTAAATCATTATTTACTGTAGAACAAATTAATTTATAAACTAATATTTAACTATGTTTCAGAATTAGCGATAGCAATCCAAATAACAAAAAACAGTCCTCTTACCAATTGAAAACGGACAATAGAAAGAATTAATCTTGATATTTAATTAAAACAAATTATACATCCAAGAAAACTAACTATATATATATTATCTCTAATTTGCTGTTTTTGACGCCTACGTTTTCAAAAAATATGAAACATTTTTCACGTGTTTTTGCTTTCCTTCTTAGAAGCCTTTAAAGCAATTAACCACGTTCCAAGTATTCTTTTTTTTATTTTTACTCCTCTTTCTTCTTTTGTTTCTTAACTACATCAAAGAACACTTATTAAAAATTATCTAGGAAAAATAACACTACCGTAAATTTTGTTACCGTGGCATTTTCTTGGGAAAACCAATATAAACTTAATAAAAACAAGATGGAAATACTGCACTATTTTTCCCCTAAGAGAGAGGGAACTAGTAATAAAAAGAACAACTAACATTTCTGCACCTTAAGCCTAACGCTTCCGCAAAAATCCAATAGCACCCCTTAATGTATGATTACAATTATCTCTCTCTCACATCTAATAAACTTGCAGCAATTATTTCTACTCAAACAGACGAAAAACGTAAAGAAGTTTTTAGTCTTTTCTTTTTTTCCATCCTTCATTCTTTCTTTCTGCCCATCTTTCTTTTCGTTCCATTACTAATAATATTGTTCTAAATATTTTTTTTGTTCCAAAATTTGTTCTTTTTTTTTACCTCAGTATCGTTTTCTCGGATTGCTTCGAACGCGAGAGGGGAGGGAGAAGAGTGAGAAAAAGAAGGTTTATGTGCACAAAGTGGAACCTTATAATTTAATTGCTCGTTTAAAAACAAAGAATGATTCGAAGCGAAGAAGAACGAAATCGTCTGAAAAGTGTTCTTCGGAGGGGATTTGGGGATGCATAATGCGTCTAGATCTCTTTTCGAACATATGCTTCCTTCCCACGGGTGTGGGAGCTTGATTATGATGAATTATCCTCTGGAAAGGATGTTTTCTTTCGAATGTTTGAAAATAAATACCTGTTTTATTTGGAAAATGGAGTGCTTACCCCTACATCTACAGAATCTATTTGTTCTAGGAAAGTATCCACAAAAACAATTTTGCTTCTGTTTACAGATGGGTAGATACATTTATGTCCTCTCTTTCCACTCTCAGCGCTATTTTAATCTCTATTTTTCAATTTTTGTCAAAGAACAATTGAAGCGTCATTTACTTGTGGAGAAAAGAAATAAAAATATAACAAATTTCATAATCTGATTTTGTCTTCCGACAACTAAGCGTGAATGTATGTGGCAATATAAAGGTTTGAAAATTTATAATGTATTTGTATCGTTGCAACAAAATTGCATTTTATCTGTTATTTGAATATACATTCTAATTCAACATTAAACATTTATTTAATCAATGTGTTTTAAGTAAATGCATAATATTTGGAATGTTTCAGTAAAATCTAAATGTAGCAAATATTTTTCTCTAAAATAGAAATTATAATGAGTCACGCAATATTTTTTATTCTCTTTCAAAATTTGTAATAACTATATAGTTTCACATAGGTCTGTAAAATAAGACTGCATTATTTTAACATGTAATAATTGCATTTAATTTATGTTTGAATAAAACACATTTTAACTGTAAGGGCATTTTTTAGTGTAATACAAATCTCGTATGTGAATCAGTAGAGAAAACTGAAATACTACACACATATTTAAGTTATTTTTAAAATTTCCCTCGCTCTTTACTTTTACAACTTTTTTTCATTAATGATACGTGAGTTGTTCATGTCACACTAATTCCAAGATTAGTTCTCCGTAACTTTATAATTATTCGCTAATAAATTCTAAAATTTAGCGAACACTGTAGGATTAATGACTGAAACATTCTGTACAATAACCCACAATTTAAACATTTTAAATTAGTATACTACATTTTACATGTAGAATTAAAAACAAAAAAACTAGTAAAATATTAATACAAACAATTGTAAAAGTAAAACTAAACACTTTACTTTTTCATTGATATCAGTTGGAACGTTTAAAAGTCTGACTATTGTCTTATTTAAAAAACCTTAATTTTAACCTCTAGCAATTACTTACAGAAGTTATAGCCCGATTTCTTTTCGAAACGTCAAGGCTCAACTTTGTAACTTAATTCACTTTATTTAAGGTATCCGACTATGTTCGGAACAGTGATTTTAAAAAGCGCATAAATGGATAATTTTCATATTTATTGTCACTCAGATTAGAGAATACATGCATAAAATTGTTTTAAGGAGATTTTGACAAAAAATGTATTTAAATATAATATTTTAACAAAAAATTAACTTAGAATAATCTTTTTCCAAATGTTCTCCTTTTGTGAAAAATGCTTCTATTATAATAATATTTTGCCTGTATATAGCTCAGACCTCTCTACAGAGGCTCAGGTAGAATTTTAGAAAAATTCACATTATTTTCAGAGTTACCACCCATTGAAATAATTATTAGTGTTTTTTTTCTTAAAATTGCTCCCCTCTGTTGTCGTAAAATATGAATAAACCTACTTCTAAGCTATATATTTCAAAAATTAGTTGAACCTCTGTAGAGAGGTCTGAGCTATATACAGGCAAAATATTATTATAATGGAACCATTTTTCACGAAAGGAGAACAAATTATTCTAAGTTAATTTTTAGCCAAAATATTATATTTAAATACATTTTTTTGTCAAAATGTCCTTAAAACAATTTTATGCATATATTCTAATCTAAGTGACACTAAGTATCATGGAAATTATCCATTTATGCGCTTTGCAAAATCATGGTTCCGAACGTAGTCGGATATCTTAAATGCAAATAAAATGTTATACTGCAATAATACTGTATTTCTATGCTAACTGCTATTTTAGAGCGAATACCTGAATCAATACTTTACTTTGCAATAATTGTTTTACAAAATTTTCCATCTCCTCAATAAGCTTTAGTGCCAAATTCGCAACATAAACCACTTAATACTTGGACTTTATGTTAATATAAGTGTTTTAGTTGAATCTATACTTTCTTCTAAAAACTTAACGTTCATATTCATGCCTTTTTTAAATTATGCAGAGCTTATTATAAAAATGCATATATAATCCAATATTTGTATTTTTCTTTTTGGGGTATCTTCATTCGCAAGATTTAAATGAACAATGATCCTTCCCAAAAAGTTCCAAAAGAGACTAGATTGAGCGTGGGAAAATAGTAGTCCGTGAGCCACATATGACCTGCAAAGATGTTTTCTCTGACTCTCCAAGACAATCAAAAGCACCCAAATAGACAGAAAATGTTCTCTATATTTGATCATAATTTTTGAGAGAGAGAGAGCAAAGTGTTCTTGTATGAAAATCAACAAAAGTAAATGTACATACAAGTTTGCTAACGCTACATTGCAGGCTGTGTTGCGAATTTCAAAGAGCAATTCAAGAGCCTGCTTTTTAAGGCTGTTTTTGCCAATGTTCTAGAGCGAGAACTTGACGCGGAGCACATTTTCGGACAGAAAAAATGCCTCAATTTTTATAAAATTTTGTGAAATTGTAACTCATGCATTTATTTATAACATAGTTTTTTTTAAATTTCAAATTATTTCATAAATAATTAGTTTTTCCTTTTAACATGTGAAGAGTAGCTCATTTAGCAATACGGTACAGGAGAAAAGATGCGAAACACATTTTTTTAAAAAAAATGTATCAACTCGAACAAAAATAAATACTATGATAAAATAAGTGATTCTCTACAGGATAGTGAAGCCAGAATATAATATTAATGTTGGAGTACTTCAATATCTTAAAAAAATATTCCGAATTTAGTAGCTATTCTTTAACATTAGCCGAAAACAGCCCTAAAAAAAGTGTAGGAATCTGCGTTAGGGTACATTTATCTCATTAGACTGATTCTAAAATTATATGTGCTTGCAATTATGGGTAAGAAATTAGCACAGTAAATAAATTGAATAAATCTACCATTATTTTATTTAGCACATGTGTTTATTGATTCTTTATGGTACAATTTATACCTTTTCTGAGATGCAAAGTTAACAAACGAATGCAATCATTTTAAGAAGCTACGACCCTCCGGAATCCTCCTTTTCCACAATATGGCCCTCGAGCACAAAATAATAGTGTCCATCCCTGGGGTAGATTACGTAATCCCTGTCTTTTCAGTCAAATAACTTCAAAATTAGAGGAACTTCTACACAAACATCAGGTACGCATGAACGTCATTAGGCATGGGCCAACTGGACCGCGTCTCGTTCTCGACCCAGCCTTAATAAGATCATAATTCGAATAATTTCAACGGTCAAATGTCATTTCCGGTTGTATTCTCCAAAAAACTGGAAATTTCGGACGATATTTCAACTGGCTACATGTGATGATCGTCATCCATTTGCAAGGCCAGGCCTACCACCATACACTATCATAACTATTTCAGTCAAAAGTCGGCAGTTGCTTGAGGAGGTTTGTGCAATTATAAGTTATAAACGTTTTTTTGTTGTTTGTTTCGGGTTATTGTTTGTGCACGTATTTGACAACGTATGCTATGTACTGTGTACTTTTAAGGGTCATAGTGTGACGAATCTGTACGGCACTTTATCACTAATACTCTTGGGCGTCTTTGGCGATTGTAAATTCGCGTATATTTCCAACCAGCTCTAAAAGGAGAAAACGGGTTACGCAAATGAATCAAAGTATTTAAGTAGAGTGTTATAAGTTAGCAGATAGAAGGCTATTGAGCCCATAGATACATTGACGGAGTTCTAAGAAGATTCAAGTGATTGTGTGATTAGTTTCGGGCTGATTATCAGGCAGCGATCTACATTTGGAAAGTTTGAGCCGACTGGAAAGGAGTGAAGTAGTAAAAGTCAGGTGATATTTAAATTTCAATTATCGGATCCTAAAAGTAAATATATAATAGAGTTAGTGGATAGTTAATGATTGCTAGTAATTCAAATTACGTATATCTCTTGGTCCTCTTATTCCGGTAAACCCGTTAGATATTGAGTTTAATAGTTGATTAGTATCATATTTCGTGATTTAATTTAATAGTAAAGTTCAATCCCATTGACGTAGACATATTGATTCATCTTTGTATTTAGAAGGTTGATAATTGATTCAAGTGAATAAATATAAATTGTTATTGTAAAAATGTCGTCTGGTAATTCTTAGCCTCAACTCAATCTTGGTGTCCAGGGTGGAACTTAGGGGGGTTCCCACAATAGGATGGCCTTCATTTGTGATGGGGCTGAAGGCCTGCTTTTGAGTAGAGTTTTAAGGCCTCAAGAAGTTTTAAAATGTCCCTGCATGCATGAAAATTATAGTTCAAAATACTGAACTGAACTTAAATCTTTGGTGAATATACGCGGGAGCAATTAAAACAAAACCGGTAATGACATCAACAAACTTAATCCCTCAACCCGATACTCTCTGGAACGACATCCCCCTCATCCCGGTCCACACCATTTCCACAAGGGAGGTAGAACCCTCTGTAAACCTGTTGGGAACCTTATACCAATACATCTCAGGCATATAGACGCTGTGGAGAGAACAGCGCCTTAATCAACTCAGTCTTAACCACCCTCCCTCCTCCTGTCAAACTGAAACAAGCCCTCAATCCCAATTATTTGAATAAATCGGGGGAAAGCCTGATTACCTGGGACCAGAATTATTACCGGAGATTCCAAAATAATCGGCTTTTCCTATCATTATCGGAATTAGCCACGAGGTTTCAGCAGAAGGATTCCTCTCCTCCAAAATTGACCGTGACAGATTTTCTTCATTATTAATTTCCATCCAGCCATATTAAGGAGATCTCTGGAAGGTGGCGGAAAGGAAACTAAGGGGCAGGGGGGGCTGATTAAAGAGACCCTGCCTTCTAACGTTTTGGTGTTCCTTTTTAGAAAGATGGGGGTGGCTGTGTGTAAGCCGGCTTTCTCGGATCGGTTCTTCGAAGAAAAGTTTCGTAATGAGTCAAAACCCTTTCCCCCCAGAGACGTTCTGCGTGACCATAGCGTGAGAAACTGGAAAGGTGCAAGTGGTTGTTCTTAATATTCAAGTGCATCCCTTTTCTCCTCCGACCCCCTTGAGTGTTTTCTTTCTAGATCGATACTTATTCGAGGATAAGTTGGCGTTTGGTAATATGACGATCGATTGGCAACAACAAAGGTGTTAATTCTTCAAGATAGATAGGGAGGGGGGATGTTTGGAAACAAGATTGGGGTGTTAAAGATCCAGACGAAACTTCGATTCCGTAGCCATTAATTGATCCAGATATTACTCATGCCTCCCTATGGGATTTTTTATGATCCTGGAACTACTTCCTGAAAGTAAGTCTAAGATAATATTGTTTTCTGGGGGGTTACTCAGTTTGGAATGTTACTTTGGAAGTATTTCATACCACCCAATAAAACAATTTTCGTCCGATTTTTCCGATAATAAAGATACAGTTTCTGAGTGCTAGGGAATGATATTTAATCCATAAGTTTATCGAATGATAATTTATGGCCAATTAGATAGCTCACCGAAAACATGGAATCAATTCAAATCGTGCCATAGGGCTATTCTTGGTGTAATGATTTCTTTGAAGATTATTCTTATATCCATTTGTAAGAACATTTTCATAGTTCACATGCCATAATTAACTGCTGCACTTTACCGGTTATTTGTCTTTAAATTCACTGATTGCTTAACAATAACAATTATAACTTGAAATTATGGCTTTGTTTTGTAAAAAGAGACTTATAGAATTAAAATTTGATTGTATTGTGTCACTTATTAATGTGAATAGGTTTGAGTGAGGCAGAATTATATTAACGTCGTACAACAAGAAAAACGAGGTATATTGGTGACGGATCTCGTAATTTTGAGCTTCAGTCAAGTGACTAGGACAACACCTGAGCTGTCAATCCTCGTTCCAAACAGCCACATCCCTCCAGTGGTAGGACTAAACTTGACAGATTTAACGTGCATCAGCTCACTGTACGCAGCAGGTGTCTTCAGTGGCACCAGGACACGAACCTGCGACATTTCGCCCATAAATTCGTGATTATAACCACTAGACTACAGCGGCCAGGTGAATAGGTTTGAAGGACAAAACGTTTTGTAAATTTTCAGTAAGCGAGTGAATATTAGTATCCCACTATTCAGCTACTCAAGGAATTTTTGGCGACGGACTTCGTAATTTTGAACCCTGGTCATGAGGACGACACCTCTGAGTTGGCATTCCTTTCTTCAAACTTCCACACCACACCAAAGGGAGGACGTTTAAGCTTCTATATATTTAACCCCTCTGCACGACGGGTCTTCAGCGATACTAGGTTCGAATTCCTGGCCCTCCTGCCACGAGTCCGTTGGGATACCGCGACTACTCTGTGAATCTCGAAGCAACTTTGTTACATGCAAGAAAGTCCGCATTTACACTGATCAATCTGCTGCCTTGAGGTTGAAGGAAATCGCTTATACCCAACTCAACAAATAAACATTGGAAAAGGGGAGAGAGAGTTCTTGTTTTTTTAACGCACTTTTATTAGCTTCACCTGTATGTAACAGAATCTTTGAATTCGATTTTTACCTACTTGAAAAATTCAGATTAATTCAAAACTTTGTACACTTGTCAAAAACCGATGACAATACAATAAAAACTAACTTTTTCCATTGTCCTGATCAGGATCATCATGATTAATGATTTCCCATTTCCAGATTTAGCGTCTAATTCTAAATCCCATTTAAAGAGTTGGTGACTAACAGATTAATTTACAACCTTAAAGAGCCTTAAAATTTTTAAGCCTTAAAAACCTTAAAAAAGAGAGCCTTAAAAACCTTAATATTTTTGATTGAATATAAAATGTACGGGGTGAATCATAAAAGTATTTCCTGGATTACGAAAACTCTTTAAAAAGTAACTATTTAATTTATCTTCCATATCATTAAATTTGTCAATTTTAGTGGTGCTTTGCATGTATGTGTGTGTGTCCGTCCGTGCAGCAGATGACACAAAGGCATTTTTGAGAAAGTCTCAGGTTACGCAAATGGTTAATAGAAATACAACAAACAAACAAAAATTATGTTTTTTATATGAAAAAGGGGAGGATGCGTCAGCAGTTCCTTAGTTCGATTAGCTATAAAAGCATTGTTTTCTAGTTTTTTTAAACTATCATTTAGTTAACATAAACGTTGTCCTCAGGATACAAAAATTCTTGGTTTGAGGTACATGTGCATTTTCCTGTTATATTCTTAGATAACGGATCTAAGGAGGCTATTATCGAAATTTTCGAAAAACCAGTAGCATCGCACTATTCAATTTATAAGCTTAATTTGAATTTTATTTTTTTATCAAAATGAACTAATTAATGGCAAAGTATGCGGTATTCAAAAGAGATAGTGAAATTGTGGATGTGAGATAGTCAACGAAAATAAATGTCACAATTTTACTGTTAAAAGAAAGCAAATGTATTTTATATGAAATAGACAGCGATTATAATCCTGTATCAGAGGAAGGTGACAATGTTGTATGGGAATCAAAAACTGATGGTTGTGTTACGAATTTTGTGTAAAGAATACTTAAAATAGTGTAAATACTTTATATTTGGTTGCGTAATACGTTGTATTTATTTTATGTTAAAAATTGTAATATTCGCAAACAACGCCGTTCCTTACATTATAGTGGCGATTCAATTAGAATTTGGCAAAATCTTGGTGAAAGAGCCAAGTTGGCATCATTTTGTGGCTTGGTGACCATTTTGGTGACTATGCAACCATGTTGTTGACTTCTGGACTCTATGGATATTTCTAGAAATTAATGGAGAAAACCACTAATTTCATGATCTATGACGCAATCGGATCTTTCTCGAAGGATCCACGCGACCTATAAATAAAGAGACGCTCGTCGAAACTGAGTCAGTATTGTTTTGACTAGCAATCAGTAGAGATTAGCTCGTTTGTTCAGTAGGACGAATGGTGCTTGTGAATAATCTTTTCACATGCTTGTGTTTTAGACGCTGATAGTTGTGTCTGGGCACTGTTGAAGGTGTGAAGATCTTCTCAAATTTATTCTGTGAGTATTGCTCTTGAGTCCTGTATTTCAAGCATTGGTTTTCATCAATAAATTTCAATCGCGCCTGAAGAACTGTCTTGTTCTTTGCGACAGATTTTCATAAAATCATCAAACCCCGATCAACGTAACAATTGTATTGGTGGAACGATATTGATAGTTACCACGATTACAATCCTTTAAATGAAACCCACTCAATACACGCATGTTAAAATATCTTTAGATCCCGAAAACACCCCCACCCCCTTCATATGAAAAGTTAGTGGAAAAATATCCTGATACAAATATTTCCAGAATATTCTAGAAACATTTAAATTATATAAGTTTACATAATACAGAATTTTCTCGAAATTCTGAAAGCAAAAAAACATAAATAGAAATGCTTATTCCTGTCTGGAACAGAACCGACAACCTGCTGTGTCGTCGTATTGCACATAAAATATTCTTCTGCAAAGAGCACATAAATTAAAAACCTGTGAATGATTTTCAGTTTTTATTGTTCAAGAGAGCTTGTGCTTGACTAATCCCTCATGAATTGTCTAGCGTGTTGTTGTGGTTGCCTTGCTCTAAAAAATCAGAATTCTTGTAGATTCTGAATGCTAGTTACGTCATTTTTCTTCTCTCTCTCTCTCTCATTGAAATTATAATTTTTACAACTCGCTACTTTATAAGTGTGAACATGTAGTCTTGTTCCATAAATTTGAGTAAAAACCAACTTCATCTGTTGTTCGATCATTTTGTTTTCTTTTCACCTTATATCTTTTATTACAAGTCCTTAAATACATTTTGAATTTTTTTCTATATTCAAATGTTGTTCGTCATTTTACTCCTACGAAATAATAGGACACATTATCAGTACACACTTTTTATATCTTTTTTTTCTATGTTATACTGCTTCGCAACTTTTCTTCTTAGACATACTCGATTTGATTTCTATTGCCCTTACATTCCTAATTTATCTTTAATTTGTGTTATTCCGAAATTTTCTTTCTCAATCATTTCATTTTTTTTTCATAAATTGGCTGCAACGTTTTTTTTTTCTACAATTATTAACAGGAATTAGAAAAAAATTGCTATTATTAACTTTTTTTGTTATTATCAACTGTTTTTTATTCGCCTTAAGTGTTTGCAATTACGTATTCTTGAGTACCTCAATGCCTTTCGTAAGATCAGTTGAATGAATGGAATGAAGATGCTTGTTGTAAAATGAATTGCGCTTAAAAATTTTTTAAAAAAAAAAATAACTTTTGTGTGATTAATTATATAAATACTGAGTGAGAATCAGACTAATTAATACATTGTTAAATCTCATTTTTAAATAATACCTGGTGATCATTAAAGAATGAATTGGTGGAAACATTTTGTATGTAATTGATACTTCCCTTCAACAAGAGATTAATTAGTTTTACTCTTTTACGAAAAATGCATTTGGAGGAGGAAAGGACGATTTTTATCCCTGCATTCAGTTTTTACATTCTCGGTTAAATCAAGATAAATAAGAAATTCTAATTGGAAAATAAGGCTTTTAATTTTCTAAATATTTTAAAATTTCAATGATTCTTCTGTCGTGATTTTATTTAATTAAATGAGAAAAATAAGGAATTCGGTAAAATGAAAACAAAAGGTTTTAATGAAATATAAATACATTAGATAGGAGGAATCAGGTTTAAATAATTGAATATTTTTTTAAGCTGAAATTCTTCTGGAAAAAAAAGTAATTTAAAAGTTTGCAAAGATTTTGAATATAAAATTTCACAAAGCCGGAGGAAGTTAATCAGAATAAAGGAATGTAACGAAAGATTGATTGTTTCTTTTTACACTTTTTTATTTACTTTTTTCATGTTCTTTTAATATTGTTTTTTAATTTCCGATGTCGTTCGCTTATCGTTTTTACGAATAAGTAAGCAAGAAATGCCTAAATGCCATAAAACGTATCTTGCGTTCGAAGTAAGAAATTTAAATATTAAGGTGTGTGATTAAGTTTGAAACCATAATTTTGAAAAAGAGTGCAATTTTTTTTTTAAAAAATGATATTTAATGTTATTTGAAGTAGAATATACATATAAGATTGTTTTGAGAAAATTATTACTTGAAAAAAATTATTTAAAGGCAATTTTTTGGCAAAAAAAAGTGATAGATTTTAAAAAATTCTCTTTTTATGAGAAATGATTCTATGATGAATTTTGTCTATATAGCTAAAACCCGAGCCTGAATTGGAATTTTTGAAATATATAATTAAGGAATAGATTTATTCCTATTTTAATACATCAGAGTAGAGAAATTTTAACAAAAAACTAATAGTTATTAAATTTAATTATTAGTGTTACGTTGATCGGGGTTCGAGTATTTTATGTAAATCAGTCGCAAACAAGACAGTTCTTCAGAAGTGATGGAAGTTACTGTAGAACAACAATTCTTGAAATACAGGATTTAACAGAGCACAGACACAGCTATTAGTGTCTAAAGTACAAGTGTGTGAAATATTATTCACACGCAACGCTCGTCCTACTCAACAACCGAGCTAATCGCTAGTCGACTCTTCACGGTCAAGGAAAAACTACTAATTGCATGTCAAAACAATACTGACAAATTTTCAGCGAGCTTCTTCCTACTTGTAGTTTTCTCGGATCCTTCGAGAAGGATCCGCTTGCGTCATAGATCGTAAAATCGTGAAGAATCCATGGGGTCCCGGACTCGCCAAAAAAAGTTACCAACATGGTCACTAAATTGCCAACTTGGTCACCAAAAATGATGCCAACTTGCTTCTATCGCCAAGATTTTGTCAAACTCCCGTTCAATCGTTGTTATAATGTAAGGGAAGGCGTTGCTGGCGAATATTACAATTTTAACATTAAACAAATGTAGTATAGAGTAATATAAATGCATTATACATCCAGATATAAATTTACACTATTTTAAGTATTCTTGAGACAAAATTCGAAACAATACTAACTCTAAAAATAATGTGAATTTGTCAAAAATCGTAGTTCAGGATCTGTGAAGAAATTTTTGCTGTATACAACAGTGCTTCTCAAACTTTCAATGTTTGCAAACCCCTTTTGCAGTCATCATTTTCATGGAGGTCGACCTTACAATAATAATGTATTGAATTCAATAACATTTTGAAGTTAAGGTACAATACGGCTTTAATTATAAACTGAACAAATTATTAAGATAAGTACTAAATTTTGCATATAATTTTATACATGACAAGCCCATGTGGTCATTACTAATTATTAAAATTGTTCTTAACTTATTAGTGACGAATTAATGATTAAATACATGGTGCAGTAATGATACATTATATCATTCTAAATGTGTGTATATATCATATTGGAATGTATTTTAATTCCTTTCAGTAAAATTAATAATATTTTTTAATCTTTTATTTTTGACTTTTCGATAAGCTCGCTTCCCCGATAGGATTATTCCGTTCTCTTAGGGGGCTCGCCCCACAGTTTGAGAACTGCTTGTATTCAAGCAAAATATTATTATAAAAGCATTTTCCATGTTTTAAGAATGTTTTGAAAATATGTCCTTTTTTACCCCCAAAAAATTGCATTATTTCTTTATTGTAGTAATATTTTTAAAACAATTTTATGTGTATATTTTAATCCAAATGACATAAAATATTTAAAAAAATATTCATTTATACGCTTTTGCTAAATCACGGTTTCGAACGTATATAGCCTGCTACCTTAATTTCATCATTAGAACACATCATATTTCTTTTCACTTCCGAACTAAAGAATGATTCAAACAGGAATAAAAAAATTCAAGTCAATTGAGAAAACTAATAATCTCTCATAAGTTCTTAAAAATTTAAAAAATTGCTTTTTTTTAGCAAAGAAGAATATTGCTGTCACTTTTCAAAAAATTTCATAGATAAAAAAAAATAGAAATAAAAGCATATCATTTTGTAACAAAAGTTTTAAACTTTGTTTTCTAAAATCTTGAGTATGCTACATATAAAACCACCAGAAGTTGGTTCATCTCTCAAAATTAGGACAAAAATGAGATATTACAGCACAGATTGAATTCCACAAAATCCAAAATCTCAATTCTAACCACTTCTCTACAAACTTTGAGCATACAACATGCTTCTGGACCAGAAGGCACTTTAAGAAAACAATGTCTTGAAGCGTGTGGGGAGGTGAAAGTATGAATCGAGACCCTAATTTATGTGGATTGCTCGGCTCAATGTTCCATCCTAACTCACTCAGCGATTACGTCACAGTGTTATTTATCGCAGCATTTGGTCTTCCGCTCTTCTGTGTCACGTTCTACGACGTCATAGCTTCTCGATGGACCCCATTTCCAATAGCGAAGAGGTGATAGATTCCAATAGACCGCGAAACGGGAAGGGATAGATCTGGGCACGGAAACCATACGTGTTAAAATAAATTATATCATTTTCTTCCCTCCCCTGCCTCTTGTTGCCAGGTGGCAGGGTTTCTTTTCTTTGTCTTACCAGATTCCAGTGGTATTGTCGAGCTTTCGCTCAGTGCGGTGGCATCTGGGAAGCGTATTCGATTTTGAAAGCTATTTGGAATGTTATTGGCATAATTTATTATACTTCTTTTTTTGTTTTTGTTGGTTATCTGGTTACGTCTGGAATGCATTTCTAAAACAGCTGAAAATTACGAAGAGTATCGTCTTCAATTAATTAACGTCAATCTGGAGTTTTTAATGGCAGTAGGTAGAATTTATATTATTATTCAAAATGGCAAAGCTTCTATTCATAATATTCTCTTTTTTTATGTCTGTGTCTTCTTAATTAGTGCTACATTTTTTACAGCATGGTGAATTGTGCCATATATTGAGTTATGATCAAATAATGTCAATGCCTAAGAATTCCAATATTCATGTTCTAAACTTGAAGAACTAAAGTTTTATTACGTGGACTGGATACAGTAAAGATTTAGAAATCTTAACTGGATTTGAAACAAAAAAGATTAAGAAATCCTTAGAATCATAAATTATTATCATTTTAGTAATTTGACAGTCACCATGAAATAATTTGGTGAAAAATGTAACGGGTCTGTAGCCATTAAATGAAAAGTTTTCATTCTTTTTTGTTATTGCTGAGCATATTTCACGCGCAATAGAAATGTGTAAATTTCTTTTCAGATTATTATTATACCTTAAGTTGAGGAGGTCGGGTTATAGTAGCCTTCAAGACCCCCTGGATAAGACTTTCTAAAAAAATTATGTTTTTCGTTGAAAATAATTGGATTCTTATTTATTTGTTTTCGCCTCGGTTAATAAATAATTTTACCTCATTGCTAAGTTTATTCATGGATTCATGCCATTATAAATATTTTGTCCATAGTCCTGGGATTTAAAATCTGAATACAGAGAGTATAACTAACTATGGAGAATGTAACTCAAATTAAATAAAAGCATCTAAAACGATGTCTTTTAAAGTGACATTATTATACTATGATAAAAAATTAGTGTGAAAATGGCATTAGATTATTTATTAGATCGCAAATAATTTAACTTGAAACTAACTCTCTCACTGGTCTGCTACACTAATGTGCAACTTATTTATTCGAAGTTGATGTCAAATGACAGTTATCTCATATTTCCCACCAATCAATTCATAATCATGCGATAATTGCAATCACGTGTTTTCAGCCAATCAGTTCATGCGCTTTAGTGTTGCCAACTTTTGTTTTTCTCACAGAAATTTTCTTTCAACAATAATAACGCCCGTAGGTAAACTAAATGTACTTGATTTAATAGTACTCGTATAAAATAAGTACTTCTTTTTTTAATTTTTTACAAAAATTTTGACGAATTATAATATTTGAACATATTTACCCACTTATCAAAAAAAAATTTGGAAGCTTATCCAAATTTTTTATCAGTAGAACAACAAGTAAAAGTCTAATGTCAGTTTTTTGAAATTAATCGAGATTACGTTATTCTATTTATCACGTGACCGTACGAATTTAGCCCATTGCTTATATACAATTTTTACTTAGTGTGTTAGCATTTATTTTCAGCTAACATATCTATATAACTAAGATAAAAAAATAATAAAACTAATGCATAACAATCCTGAATCAATGATTCTTAAGGAAAATACTTCCAATTCTATAAAATTTTCTGAAAGAGAAAAATTATCCAAAACAGAATTTTCGAACAAATGACGGGGGCACCGACATCTTTCGAGAGCAGACCCATCCATTATGACATAAAATGTTTATACATCCATCTGGGAGGGGTGGAGGAAAACGAGCAGATGACCAAAGAGGACGCATCGCAGGTGTTAGGAGGGCAGAGTGAAATAATTCTAAAGCCCACTTTATCGAACAAAACAAAAAGAAAGAAAAAAAAACGTCTGCGACAGATGGTGGCGCGTGCGCGAATCCGACCGCGCGTGACGGGCCTGGTGTTCGAACGAGAGGGGCAGGTGGTCCTCTCCCCCTTCCTACGTGGCACGCGCCACCATGCCCCGGGCAGTTCTTGTTTCGTGATGTCTTGGGGAGAGGTGCCTCTCTTTTTTTTTCTCTTCTCTCCATCTTATCACATCAACAAGGGGTCGGTATAATAGTGTTCTGCGGTTACGAGTAGGTTGCTTCCTACAGGCTAATTTTACCCCGAACGGTGAGAGCTACATTTTTATCGTCTGAAGAAATTTAAGAAGAGAAAGGATGTTGTAATTTCGTCGGAAGTCTATAAAATACATACACTTTGCCCAATAATCAAATGTTAATAAACCTATTGAGTAGATAAATGTTCTATAATCTCTTTTGTACAATATTATTAAAATAAAAAAATCTGAAATTAAAAATAGGAATGATTGTACTAATGAAATCCAAAAGAGAATTACTATGGCTAATAGATGTCTTAATGAAATACGAAAATATATGAAATCGAATCTAATAAAAATTCAAAAAAAAAAGGTTCTAATGTATAAAAGTCTTTTAAGATCTGTATTAACTTATGCATGTGAAACTTGGTCCGTGTTTCGAACAGATGAGAACATGATAAGTATCTACACGAAAGGAAGATTTTAAAATTTATTTTTGGAGGAATTCAGGAAAATGGCACTTGGCGAAAAGGATCAAATTTCGAGCTCTATCATTCATATAAAGAATCTGACATCGTTAATTTCATCAAAATACAACGAATTTAATGGGTTGGCCACGTTGTCAGAATAGACAAAGACCGCACCACTAAAAAAAAGTCTTCAATGTCCAACCAATTGGAGAAAAGGCAGACCAAGTCTATGATGGACTAATGACCCAGAAAAATTTCTTCTAGCTTTGAGAACTAAAAATTGGAAAACACTAGCAAGAAGAAAGCTGGCCTTGAAAATGCTTCTCGAGAAGTCCAAGTTCCATCCTGAGCTGTCAAGCCGCTGAGGAAGGAAGGGAAATAAAAAAAAATTCTGGATGAATGCATACTATTTACTTCGTAAAACGTTTAATTGAAGCTTTCAAACAGAAAGTAACTAACATTCGTTAATACATTAATATAGAATATGTATTGCTCGACAACCTTTTATTCAAACGCTTCGACTACAAAGAAATAAAATGTCGTTAATTATATTATTTGATTACTAAGAACAAGTGTGGTTATGGATGCTTAAGATCATATGTCTTACTCTTTAACTTCCACATCACTCCACGTGAGCTTAGGTTCAAGTGTCGCTTTCATTATTTGATTGAGGTTCAAAGTTATGAGTTTCATCGCTAATAGTCCTACTGTAGCTTCTAATTTAAATTATGATTGAGGTTTTTGTGGAATTATTAGTATTGGGAATATTACTATGTATTATCGAGAAAAATAATGCTATATATTATAGGGGGGGATTAGAAAAATTATTCTTTTAAAAGGGAAAATTGATGCTGGAAAAGCAATTTTGAGCCCCTGTTCTAGAGTAAGATGTATTTATTTTTCTATATAATCTTTTATCTAATGTTCCACGTTTTTCCATTTTGTCAGTCAACGTTTTAGGGGGAAAAGTAGTGTAGTTATTTCCATAAAAACTTTTAAAAGAAAAAAAAATACAAAAACCAACTGAATTTTTTTTTAAATTTTCTTTTAAATAACATTGTTAAATTACATATTTTGGAACAAACATACAATTTTTTTCACAGCAAAAAACATACGTATGCGTACATTTCATTTTAAGATTAAGAAAAGATTTTAATTTTTAAACTAAAAGAAAACATTTGGCCTCTTTTTCTTCAAAAAAATAAGAAGAATAAAATCGCTGCTACCCTCTGCGATTTTGATGGGTTTTTTTTTTATTTATTTTTTTTTGATAAAAATACTAACCTCTACTTCTTTTAGAAAAGTTAATAATCCTCACCGAATACAAAAGAGGGTTTCTTTTGAATGTGTTACATTCAATGCATGAAAAAAAATGGAGGAAAATGAAAAGGATAAAAAGTCCATGGGTCGATGGTACGACACGAAATAATGTCTTAGATTATCTGAAACATGGGCGTTTCCATTTTCGGACCATTCTTTTTTTGACAAGTGCATTACGAAGGACGCGGGAATAATAAATGAAAGTCTTTATTTTCATCTTTCGCATGCTCTATCTTTCCATTCCCCCCCTTTGTTTGTTTTTAGAACTCTTTCCTTATTAATGTATTTAAGAAATTACATATGGATCCAAAATATTATTTGATTGGCTATAACTGCGATATTTTAAACATCTTTATTTTGTCAGTGTGTGTGTATGGTGACTATATACATAAAAAAAATTTTATTTACATATTCTCTTTGGAAAAAAAGTAATTGAGAACATGAGTTGTGTTTTATATTAGCATAAAACATTCTGAAGAGAACTGGTAATTTAAAAAAATAACTAACCAACTTTGTTTCAAGGCAATCAATAACACTTAGTACCCAAATCAGAAACTTGTATCTTTCCTCAAACACATGTACTTCTCCCTGCCCCTTCTAACACCTCCACATCTTGGTGGCTACAGACAGGACAGAGCAGTTCCATTACTCCAATCCGAGTTAACCCTCCTATTATGTGCCATCAGTATTCCATCTCAGTCGCCTATGCATAAGCATATCGTGCGGCATCTAAGGCTCATCCGTCAGGGACACGTATCCTGTGTTTAACTACAATCAAACACAGACTCGGATTTAATGGGCGTGTGAGAACTGAGTATGGGAAACCATCCGCTGTTGTCGGATGCGCTATTTCCTAGCCTCCAAGATGATTTCGCTGGGTAAATAGTAGAGATTTCACTGTAAATCAAACTGAGAAGTGTGCCTTGTGCTGCGGTTTGTAATAATACTTGAAAATATTATCAGTTACTCAAAGATTTGAAATAGAGACACTAATGTTTAGATCACGAGTGTTGAATTTGTTGACATTGAATGGAAATATTCTAAATCTTTTGAAGAATTTTCCATGGAGTTGTCCTAAAAGGTTTTTAATCCATATTGCACTTGAATTTTCAAGATTTCTTTTTCCACGCAGCAGCGTTTCACAAACTGTGGGGTGCGTCCCCCTTAGGGGGTGTGACAACACTACGAGGGGGGGCGAACAGATTGAAAAACCGAAAACAAAAGAATATTTTTTAAAAAATTATTAATTTACTGAAAGCAAACAAACAAAATACATCCGGACATAATAAGAAATGAAATACACATTTGCACTGATATATTACACTTATAAATTAATTAGTGCTACACAATGTACTTTATAATTAATTTAACAATATTAAGTTAAGAACAAGTTTAATAATTACCATATTAAAATTACCATGTATGAAATTATATACAAAAATGAACACTTATCTTGGTTTATAATTAATCCCTTAAATGCCGATTAAAAGTTACGCGATTCGCTTCCCGATGCCAATCTTTTTCCACGTAGGCGCGTGTAAGTGATGTATTGCGGGGTGGTAAGGAATAAAGAAGCAAATAATCTGAAATAAGTAAATCCTTCGCAAACATTGCCAAGGCCCTTTTAGTGAATTCCAAAGCCTTTGGAATAAGTTTATGGATAGCAGTGCAGAAAAGATCGTACTTCATAAAGACGTATACATACGTTCAGGGCAACTAACGCTTTGGCTGAGCGAGACGTTTATATATGCCGGTGGCACTTAAGAGGTTAAAGCCGTATCGTAATTTTTGCGTCAAAGTATAGAATTATTGAATTCATCACATTGTTAACATATGAGGAGGGGGGGGGGTGCGATGAAAATTATGATTGAATACTGGGTCGTGAATATTGAAACTTTGAGAAGCACTGCCTTACAGGGCTTTTAGAGTCAAAACGCACTAATCTATCACTAATCTTTATCTATCACTAATAATGCTCTGATAGAGCTTTAAATTGCTCAAGTTCAGTAAATGACGCTTAAAATTATAATTAAAGTCAATACAAGATAAAAAAAATGCTTGGCTGATTTCAAATCCTTTTTATTATTCAAGAATTACGTGAGTGTTATTGCCGATGGACCTGATACTTTTGAACTAGGGTCAAGTGACGAGAACGACACTTGACTCTATACGCCACTCTTTAAACAGTCTTGGTTGTATGATTGATTACTTATTAACAACGCACTTTTGAAGCAACAAAGAGCTATTGGCGACAAACCTTGACATTCTGAGCCATTGCCAAGGGATATGAGATTCTATTCATTTGACACTCAACTCTTCAAACTTGCCCATGTGAGGAACTGTGACCGACAGATTCATCGTGCATCAGTACCTTCTGCACTGCGAGATTTTAGTGGCTTCAAGACTTAAACCAATTGGTTAACGAAGCACTAAATAGTTTATGTAAATAATTATTAGCTATATTATTCAAAACTCTATATACCGTGCGGTCATTATTATGCATATTCTTTTTTCAAATACTTTTTTTAAAGGTACATATTATGCTTTTGGATTACGATAAAATCTTGTGTATAAGGCCTCACGTTTAACACAAAAAATGAGATCAAAATTTACGAGTGTGCGTTAGACACCAAGTATAAAAACGAGAAATTTAAAAATAATTAAAAAAGATGAATAGAAAAAAATTAGACTTCTACAAATATCGAAATACTGTTGATTTAAATGAAATGACATTCCTTATGAAATATGTAGTTCTAGAATTATACTATTTTTTTTAAAGCTTAGAATTATACCTGCAACAAATGGCTTCAAAACAATAGACACGTATATATTTCACGTTTCTTCATTAAATAAAAAAAGGGGAGTGCACGTTATACGGCGAATATACCTAAAAACTAAAAATTGTAGTTTTGAAAGAAAAGGTGCGAGTATACGCCGGATTTCAGGATAAAAAAATTCATTTCAATCAAATTGCACGAATACCTATTTCCGCAACAAATTTATATTCTAGGAATCAAAATGTTTATCATCTATTTCTTTTCTTTCTCAGTTACACTCGAGGAGGTTGAATGAATCAGTTTTCACTAATGTATGGTATTGAAAATGGTGCAAAATAATCTTTTCTTCTTTCGGAGTTTGTCCTTTAAAATGTAAAAATCAGTATCATTATTTCCATTTAATCAGTTACAGGAACCCACTGCTACCCAGCCAGTATGATGGATATGACCCTGGGCGTGTAACCGAGTGAGTTCGGCATCGAATCCCGAGTATGGCATGGTTGCACCTTCTTCGGGAAAAGAAGTCGGATTTTCGCCTGTAATGCAGCGTTTCTCAGACTGTGGGCCCCGCCCCCCTCTTGGGGGCGTGATAACTCTAGAACAGGAGCCCGAGCATATTGAAAAGTCAAAAACAAAAGATTATTTAAAAAATTAATTTTCTGAAAGTAAACGAATAAAATACTTTCTGAAAAAGTAAGATATAAAATACACATTTATACTGATATAATGCACTTATAAATGTATCAGTACTGTACAATGTATTTTATTATTAATTTAACAATATTAAGTAAAGAACAAATTTGATAATTATCAATGACCCCATGGGTTTGTAGTAAAACATCTTAATAATTTGGACGGTTTATAATTAATTCCTTAACTGTTGATTAAAAGTTACGCGATTCGCTCCCCAATGGTCGCCGTTTTCCATGTAGACGAGCGTATTTTGATGGGGGTGTTTTTTGAGGGGGTGGGAGTGGAGAAAAGGAATAAATAAACAAATCCTTCGCCAACATTGTCAAAGTCCTTTTATTGCATTCCAAAACCTTCGGAATAATTTTCTGGATAGCACTGCACAGAAAAGATGGTACTTCGGAAGGACGTATATATACGTCCAGAAAATTAATACTTTAACTGAGCGAGACATTTACATACATCGGTGGCACATAAGAGGTTAAAGTCGTTTTGTAGCTTTAGTGTCAAAGTATAGTATTATTGAATTCAATACATTGCTATTGTATGAAGGGGGCGCGATGAAAATGATGATTGAATAGTGGGTCACGTATATTGAAAGTTTGAGAAGAACTGCTGTAATGGATTCCCGTCTCGAATGGAAAGCAATGCACCTCTTCTGTTATATGCTGAGATCATCATGTGTGTAATAAATCTCTATATTCTTCTGTTTATATAGTATTTTTCTGTTCTTCCTCTCGTATTTCATATGTATCTCAGGGAAAAAAAACATACAACAACACAACAACTGGAACTCACTTAATATACTTTTTATATCGTAACCGTGCATGTGGTTTTTGTTTGAACAAAAATTTGAATATACTCTCATAAATTACATCGATTAATTAGATAAAAATAGTTTTCGAATGCCTAAGTTTTGATGTAAATGTACATGGTAATTGCACAAATAGACAAATGTTTCAATTGAGTTTGAAGCATCCTAATTTATTTACTTACATTAAAAATAAAAGTTAATAATAATGCAGCAATTAAATCGTTCGGCATTGTCATTTTATCCATCAAATATAAAGTTTACAGATTGAACTGTTTTTTAAAAGTTAAACTTCTAGTTACTCTCTCCCAGATTTGAAAAAAAAATTGAAAAACATATCTGTAAATTTTCATGCCAGTATTAACTCATACTGAACTTATTCTGCATCAGCTGCTTTTGATTTCCACAACACAAATCATAATAAAATTCAAAATAATGTTTTAATCAATCACATGGTTTGTTGTTCTATATGTTTTGATAACCTGAGATTTTAAAGCAGAAAAAAAATCGAGGTTTTATTTTCCTCTGTAAAAGTTTCTGTGAGCTAAAGTATTTTGCAATATTTATTATTATTCCTTTTTAAATTTCAAGTTAATATATGGGTATGACAAGAAGTGAGTCTCTCGAGATTTTAATTCATTTATTTAAGCAAATAACATTAAAAAAATTATACTAATTTGCTTCAAAAAGAATCTGCACTCCATGTTCAAAATCTGCATTTTTGAGAAAAAAAAATCTGAGAAAATATGTAAAAAATTATATAAAGAAGAATGATAAATGATTTAACAGACAGCTTCATTTCCCTGATTCAATAAAATAATCCTTCATAAAAATAAAAAAAAACTGTAAATCTAGTTATATTATTAATCATACATTACGTAAAATTACTAGTTGGAATAACAAAAAAAAGGAGAAAAATCTACATCTTTCCTTTTTTAAGAAAAACTGCCATCTTAGCAAAATAAAATTGAAGAAATTATGATTAAAGATAGTTTATAAAATTACTGAAAAACGTCATGGAAACCTTTTTTTTTTGTTTCAATAACAAACTCCATTATAGCTGCTCAATGACGAATGAATATTCTTTGATGGAATATTGTTTTCCAGAAATGACATTTTTTGTAAAGTAATAAATATAAAAATTATACTTATTAAGTATGCATTTTTAAACAGTTTAATAGCATATATTTAAACATTAATTGGTAAATTTATACCTATATGATTTAATTATCTGTATTTTGAATGTTTTCTTTAAAATTATACTAATTTACTTCAAAATGTATTGTTAATTGAAAACCACATGATATGACACCTACAGATTTTAGAAATGATAGTAATGCATTTTAAAATCTGAATAAGTATATCATGAGCACTTCTATTAGTCATATAATTTTAAAACTTTTTTTTGTTTACAAAATAATTTTTGGTGGGCTGTTTTCCTGTGAAACTTTTCCATAAAATTCGGTCTGAATTTGAACAATCCAACGCGACTTTTAAAATTGCCACGTAAAAGTTCACAAAAATTAGAACAGGCTGAAGTTGATCCTTGTAAAATATTAAAAAAAATTCGGGAAAAAATCATTGTATAGTTACAAAGAATTAAAGGAATCGAAATCCACACTTGACCGGAGCTCAAAATTACGAGATTCACCCACAAGACTTTTGTTGTTTCTTAGAGCAACGTAAATAATCAGTAAATGATGAATAAGTACGCGTACTAGAAGCAAAGACGTTTTAAGGTATGGGACCACTGGGCCCAAGGCCTCAGCCACAATGGGGGCCTCGTTTCGTTCTCGACTAAGCCTTAATAATTTCATGATTCGAAAATTTCAACGGTCCAATGTTTTTTCCGGTTGTATTCTCTAAAAAACTGGGAATTTTCGGTCGATATGTCAACTGAATAAATGCGATGATCTTCGTCCATGTAGTGGTCCTATGCCTACCACTATACATTAATATTTCTCATTGAATCGAAAGGTGGTAATCAGTCGAGTTGTTTATGAGATTGTAAGTCATACACACATTTATTTATTTTGGGTTTTTGTTTGTACGAGTATTTGATGTGTGATATGTACTGTCTAGTTTAAAGGGTCATAGGGGGGCCTACATTTGGGTAGGGGCCCAGGGCCTTAAAGAGTCTTAAGACGTCCCTGACTAGAAGCTACTAAATTTGTTCTAAACTATTCAAACAATTTTTGTGTTGACATCCGTTTAAGATATAAACACAACTTAAATTTCAATAAAGCACCCACCACATTTCGTAATTATTAACACAATAGAAAAAATACCTAATAATACTATTATGAAGGCAATGCAATATTATTAAGACTATGTGAAGAAACTAATTTATCTTTATGCGAAATTAAGACGCGTGAATTTAATTTAGTTCAGTAAATTCATTATTAAAAATGTTAACTTCGAAAGTTTTGTTTTACTATATTTGCACTTTTAGATTAACTGTAGCTGTAATTAAAATACATATATAATTCAATTTCAATAATATGATATAAATCTGTTACCGATATCTGTTATATACAGATCCGTTACATACAGAATACTTATTAGTTGAACAAAAGATGTTATATATATATTTTATCAATCGGAAAGTACCAAGTGAAAATAATGCACTAAAATACGTGGAATTACTCAAAAAAATGTATGTTCTAATATTTGTGATTTTTATCGGAAATTTTCTTACATAGCATTATTAATTGTTCTAAAAAGGAGCTTTAATTTTACAGTTGATGAAAAAAACATTATAAAGAATGAAACCACAACCCTTTTTTTTAAGTTTAAAACACTAAACCTTTTTGAAAATCTTGTTGGGCTTTTAAAATTTTCCCGGACTTTTCATCCCCTTCTTATCCCTTAACTACATACACGTTATTCTTTTGCCGCTCCTTGGAATTAAATGTTCCTAAGCACTTACAGCTGCACATAACACCAATATAATATGCAGCCGGTCCCTTTGACAATTACATATATATGAGACGCGTGTTAGCGAGGCAACGTGATTTTGAGGTCAGTGGCTACCGGTCTACCAGCTGCTGGACCAGGCTGGATGCGGGGCTTCCACGGCAACATCTGCCGCCCGCTCGCAGACCAGCATGTTCCTTTGTTTAATTCTATGTATGAATTTGGGTGTTAGCTCTTTAGAAGTGGAATAAAAACAATTTAATAAATTGTGCCACCCAATTACTGCATACACATCGGTCTTTCGATAAGTAATGTTGACGCTAGCTAAAGTGAAGTTTATGGACACACATCGGTATTTAGATAACTGGCGTTAATGTTAGCACAAATCAGAGTGTTCTCTATTTCATTTAAAATGATACAATACAAAGCTATAGCAGTACAGCAAATAGAAATATATTAATACTAATATCATATCTCTCAATTTCACTATCACATTGTGAAAACGCTTGTTGACGTGTTTGAATCATCAACTGATATTTGAATCAATCAATATTTTATTGCGTAAAATTTCTTTCGTATTTAGTCTTTTGTACTGAAAATGACTCATTGGATTTTTAACTTTATAAATTACATGTTTAGTGAATGTTTTGAAAATTTTAAAGATATTATCAAATAAATGTATGTATATATAATATTCTTTCTATATGTAAAAAGTATTCCAAGGATGGGTTTTGGTCTTTGACATTGGATGAAAACAAACTTTAAAGAAATAGAGGTTAAAAAGTGACGGTGAAATACAGTTGTTTGCTTGCTCGACTGATCTTTTAGTAATCTTACACTTAGAAGCACCATGACGGCTGTTGACGTTATATCTCGAACTTCAGTTGCAGTTCATCATTCTAAATACATGTAAAGATCAATCAAAATTCGATTGCATAAAACAAAATGATTATTTTCGCCATACTTATAATCAAATGAAGATTTATTTTAGTGTAATACGGATGGACAATATTTAAAGTATTATACAGTAAATTTTTGAAGCACGTGTCCTTTATTGATTGATTGATTGAATATTAACGTCGCACTGTTCAGTTACACGAGGGCTTTGAAGTACATGTTACATGCTATTTGAATATTTGAAACAGGACTTTATCCAGTATCTTACGAGACAATTACAGTCTATGTTCTTGAAGCCAAAAATGATTTGCAATGAGGCAAGGAAACTTTTCGGACAAGATAATTTGACGTAAATGTTTGCTAAAAAAGGGTAAAAATTCATCTTGTTTTCAAGTATTAAAAAAATATTTCATGCAGCGAACTATAAAGAACTGTAACATTGGAGCCCTTTCCCTCCGAAGCAGCAAACAGCTTACCGAATGACTATTATTATTAGAACGAGGGGTGTTAAAATGTTTTTGTCTTAATATAAATGGGTGGAAGTCGCAAAAAATTTCAAAATCTATGATCTAAGTAAAAAGGGGCTTTTGTAAACTAACGAATTTTTATTAATAGTAGTTTGTAATGAAGCAACTTATTTAAAAAAAACACCCATGCTAAGCATAATAACATTCCTCTTCATTTTTTGTGTAAGAAAGTTTTGGAATTCTCATCCTCCTTTGGTGTCAGTTTGCTTTTTTTCCCCCTAATGCTCTCCTGTTCCTTCTATATTTGGCTTCCTAACCGCCTTAATCTACCTTTTGAATTTAAATATTCTGTAAACATTTTTTTTGCAATGTTATTATACTTAATCTTTTTCTGTTTTATAAATAGATTTACCTTTACCATGAATTTGAGTATTTATTAATCAAAGCTATTAATAATACTTTATTTTTTGGGTTTTTCCCCCTATGTCTTAAAGTTATTTCTGTATTATGAGCTAGTTTTTACGCAAGAGATATTTAATAGATTTTTACTACAAAAAAAAACAGATTTAATCTTAGTTTGACGAGAATTACTCAAAACTGCTTAGTTGAATTTTTAAAGAAAATCTTCCTTGTAAAATTTTGAAGGGAGTTTTACAGAAAATTTTTTATTATTACTTTAATAGCTTCTTTTGAATTTTTTTGCCATATGTATTAGAAGCATGTACAAAATTTATTCATGTTTGAAGAAATTGATAATATTACTTTGAAGGGAAAATATTCATAACTTGTTGAGAATCAAATACACGAAAGCATTTTACAAAAACATACAATTGCTTATTTACCATTACTACTTCTATTAGTTTCTTTTACTTCATTACAACAGTATCTTACAAAACACTTAATTATCAGACTGAATTTCGACAAACTCTTTTAGTACTTCTAAACTCTTTTAGTGAAACATGTAAATACTTAAATTTTAAGACCAATTTTATCTGCCTTTTTTAAAGAAGAAAAAAAACTTAAATACTCAATCTTATACTTATGTTAGAAACATACAGCATAAACGTAAAAGTACGTTCTCGTATTCACATTTTATGACTCGAACACTTTCAAACGTTCACATGCAACTTTTCATTGCTGAAAAAAAAACATTTTTAAACATTGAATTTTCCCTCATAACTCGGGAAATTTTACTCACAGCACCCTTTTAAAAACCCAACAACCGCCGTTCATGCTTCAGCAATCTAAAAACAAATATCAACAGACCCTCCCCTCCTTGTCACACAACACGACAACCCCTCCATCCTCCAATGAAAAACTAGACTTTAAGTAAGGAGAAAAAAACCTACACAATAAAATTTGACTCTTCGGTCCCTGCAAACTCCCTGAGCATTTAACGGTTAATAGCCAATTAGCAATTCGCAGGGTAATTCTCTAGACAATTTGGAAGTTCTAATTATTTACTACCCAAAAGCCATCTTCCCGTTATGACTTCCAACTCCTCTTACAGCCCCCTTTTTAAATATATATTTTCAAAACACCCCTCGCACCATTCTATATAGCCCGAGACAGTCATTAACGGGTTGCCTTCATTTCCTAAAAATGATTATGTTGGGGCCATAACTTAAAACGGCCACAAACTCTCTCTCTCTCTCTCTCTCTCCTCGGCAGTCTTTTCCGCTTTTATTTTTAACGCCGTTTTCTTCGGTAACCGTTAAAAAGCTCCTAAAACACCTGTTTTGTGAAAGGGATGCCTCCTTATGTCCTCCCCTCTCGCCGCCCCTAAACCCGCATCCATCCCCCTTGAGGAAAATTTACGAACACGTTATCATCAGTTTTAATATTTCAAGTTTTCGTCTTGAATTATAGCGGAGATTTGCTGTCTTGTTTTTTTTTAAAGTAAAAAAGAAAGAAAATTTACCTCACTGCTGCATGACACGCGCTGAGTTATTTTAAAAGGAGTTTTACGAGGGGCGAGGAACATGTTGTGCGCGAGAGGGAAGATGCGCAATTTTAATTCGTTTTTGTTTATGTTTTTCGGTTTCTGTAATATTGCCCCAGCGAGAAGTGTGAGTTTTGAGGGAAGAGAAGTGCAGTACGCGTCGATAATTTATTGGTTGCGAGATGCTTGAAATTGGATAATGTATAGAGCTGCATTTCACCAGCAACCGCTGATGAGTTATTAATACTCATGAAAAAATGAAACTTTCAAATATAGATGCATCCCAAGGCGAAAATATGAGATGGGGTTTAATTACAAACGGCTGGAGTAAATGACAGTCGTTTTTCATCCAAACACGTCTTGGCTAATAATTTTATTAATTCGGATTCTAGTAAAATTGGATTTTGGATGAGTGTGTCGAAGGTCAAAACTGAGAAGGCCAATAAAGTATTTTTGCAATCTATATGAGGATGCTATGAATAATAAATATATATTTATTAGTATTCCACTTTTATGTTTTAATGATTAAGTTTTTAATTCTTTATTTTATAAATTAATCTCATTTGGTGAGAAATTAACAGGTTAAATATTAAATAGTTTTCTGCAAAAAATTCTAAACTCACTCAAAAATCATACGACCATTCTTGTTTGGTGAGAAATTAATGTTAAATATAAAATAGTTTTCTCCAAAAATTCTAAACTCGTTCAAAAATCATACGACCCTCATTCGTGTATAGTCATAACATAATGAATCACGCAAAATAAATTACACCTAGTTTTATGTATTTATTCTGCTCACATCATTTGTTTTACATACGCTTTTTAGCGTTCACCATTGTAAATGGCTTCTTACTGGTAAGTTAGTCGTTATGTTAGGTTTTCAACAATTATGTTTTTTAAATAAATTTTATCTTTTTAATTTTTTTTTTACACTTATATTTGTAGATTCTGTTTCTTTAACTGTGATATCATGCAGTTCAATAATTTTAGAAACTATTTTTCGCTCTTAAAAGACTAACTACTTTCTCATCTCATTAAAAGATCATTAATATAAGCAAATAAAAAAATTTGGCACTTTAAAACTAAATTTAACCCTAATTGTCTCATAGACCCTAATAGATTTTGCTAAAAATTACAGGGACTATTTTACCATGACCTCTGCTTTTTCTACGTATAGTTAGCTAATGTATAGTTAGTACGTATAGTTAGCTAATTTTCAATGTGTTAGTATAGTATATGTGGGAACAGTGGCGCATACAAGGGAAGGGGTCCAGACCCCTCCCCCCAAAGCCCTTGATTTTTTTTCCAATTGATTATAATTCTAAGTATATAGTACGTAAAATTTAATTAAGTATTTGTTATTAGTGATTAATTTTATTAATTAATGCTAATTATTTATTCAAAAATTAGTTTTTTACTGTGTCTTGTTCCCGAAAATCGAAAAAATCAAAAGGAATGGTGAACTTTCGATCCCGGACCCCCCTTGAAAAATTCTTGTGTGCACTACTGTGTGGGAGCATACATATGTGTATGTCTGTATGCATGCATGTGTGTATGTAAATATGCCAGTGTGTGAATGTAAATATGCCAGTGTGTGAATGTAAATTTGCCAGTGTGTGAATGTAAATATGCCAGTGTGTGAATGTAAATATGCCAGTGTGTGAATGTAAATATGCCAGTGTGTGAATGTAAATATGCCAGTGTGTGAATGTTTATGACAGTGTGTGAATGTATATATGCCAGTGTGTGAATGCATATATGCCAGTGTGTGAATGCATATATGCCAGTGTGTGAATGCATATATGCCAGTGTGTGAATGCATATATGCCAGAGTGTGAATGTATATATGCCAGCGTGTGTATGTATAAATGTATATGTGTGTATGTATAAATGTATGTGTATACATATGATTGTGAGCGTTTATACAGCGTGCGTATGTGTGTGTATGTATAGATGTATGTGTATACATGTGATTGTGAGCGTGTATACAGCGTGCGTATGTGTAATGCATGTACTAAATTTCCGTTGCTTAAAGTACATCTTAATTGTATTTCATCAGCGTATAATAATAGTTAAAGCAAATAAATCTCACGTTAAGAAAAAAAGAGCATTAATAAAATTGATGTACCATCGATTTATGGCTCCACATATGACTCTATTCATCAAATAAATTATCTCTCATATCGGCCATTTGGCAGCTGAATTTTCTAAGAATAAACTTAGACCATTTAGAGAAGTATACCAAAAAGTAACATCATTTTCGAAATGATTTCTTAATGATTTGTGTCATGCACAAGTTAGAAGGAAAGTTATAGAACAGAAATTTCACATCAGAAGCAAATGGAAAATCTTTAAATCGCAGGAAATGGAAAATTTTATATGAATTCTAAATAACTGTTTTCGTTCCTTTACACCTGCTGATTCCGGAAGACACCACAACAGTCTTCCTATTTTGATCATGAATCTAGGTACATTTCGCTCTCATGAGTTATAAAATATTTAAGACGTTTATTGCCAGTCGTGTAGTCTTATATAGAAGGTTCTTAAGCAACAAATCAAAATTCGAAAGAATAATTTTGTTTCCCTAGAAAAAGTTTTTAAATCGTTGACAGAATCCAGCTAAGCCTTACTCATATTCTCTCTAACAATTGGAAGAACTTATTAAGATATATTTTTTCATCCCCACATGACAGATAAATAAAATGCACAAATTCCTGAATGTATATATGAAAAAAATTTTTTTTTCAATTCCTACTATTAGTTCATACTCTCCCTATACACATTTATATATCTTGTTCAAATTTTCAATTGTTAATAAAAGTACTTGTTATTTATCCCCTCAAGTTCAAATACATTTTTTAAAACTTGCAGTGGATGACATTTGATGTTAATACATTTTCTTTCAAATATTAATTCATTAATTAAATTTTCTTAATTAATTATATTTTAAGAGGTATGTTTCAGTCGATATTGTTCCTCTACATGGCCGATCTATTGGATAAAATAGATTTTGTTAAATTTGTGATGAAGATTTATCTTAACCTGAAAAATCATATGCTAATTAGACATCAGCATTCTTTTACACTGGTTTTAAGATAAATTCTTCACTATTATATTCAAGTTCTGTTAAAAAATGTACTTACAAATTTAATCTGGTTAGAAAGTTTTTAATGTTAATTTAAAAGGTTTTTGCCATTTAATATTGGTATTCTGTCATATGTATATGCATATTTATATTAATTGTTATTATTTAATAAGAAGTAACAAAAATAAATGTTTTTCTTTGTTGACCTAAGTAGGAATTGACTTGAAAAAAAAATTATATTACTTGTTTTGTAACTTATCAGCTTCATTTAACATCAGATGCATCTTTTTGCTTCAAAATAATTTTAAACATGTATTCAAGACATTATTATCGTGATCAAGATCATAGATAAGGGCAAACCTCGATCGTGAAAAAATTGTATCTATTTGTTTACAATGAAAAAAATCGGAAGGAATTCCAAATTTAGAATTCTTTACTAGGTACCAAAATTCTTCCTCTACGCTTCTATGAAGCCCATAATTTCAGTGGAAAGACACAACTTAAAATGTTATTGGTTAAAGCAATTAAAATAGACATATTATGGTTGACCTTGAACTTTTTTACTAGACGAATGCAATACAGACATCTCCCACATATTCAAAAGAAATAAATTTAGGCTTAATCAAATGACTGAATCGGAAGGAAAACATAGAGAACAATTAACACCGACGTGATAACTCTGGCGACAGATACAAGCAAAATCCACTAACAATGATAGTTGAAAGTGCTGTTTCCAATCATCTCTAATTTGATTATTTTAAATAAATATAAAAAGGCGATGGCTTGTCAAGTAAAAAATATTTAAATCATGGTCTTAGAAAATATAATTAAGGAAAAGAATATTTAAAAATGGAACATATATAATTCCTTTCCCGGCTAAACGTTTCTTCTTCAGATTTATTTTTAATTATTGTGTATTATTAAAATCATTTGATCTAGAGTTTTGCTTCCAGTAAAACAAAAATATATACTGTTTTGAATCGTGAAAATACGAAATGCGTTTCTTAAAATTAAAAAAAAATATATCTTTAAAAGACTAAACTCACGTGACGTCATGGTCACATAACTGCAATCTCGTTTTTCCAGCCAACCAGTTTATAAATTCAGGTGACGTCGTTGTCACATGATAAATGTTATCACATTTTGCCAGCCAATCAGCTCATGCACTTCACTGATGCCAACTTGTTTTTCGCAGTAACTTTCTTTTAAAATGTTCATATCTGTCAACAATAATAACAAAATGCGCTTGGTTTAAAAATCAAATCAAATTTGAAGTTTTATTTAAATTTTACAAGTAGAACATGAAGTCTAATGTCGATTTTGAATTCAATGGAGGACATGTGATCGCATTTATTGTGCAACAGTCGTGAATTTAGTCCATTAACTTCTTAAGTGCCACCGGCGTATATACACGTTCCTCTCAACCAGTACGTTAAATGCCACGGACGTATAAATGCGTTTTTTCGAAATCTTCACGCTGCTATCAGTAAAACTATTCCAAAGAATTTGAAATGTAATAAAAGGACTTTGACAGTGTTCCCGGAAGATTTACTTATTTCAATGAAAAAATTTGCTTATTTATTCCTTTCCTCACCGCAAGCGCGCGCCTATGAGAAAAACGGTGGCACTGGAGAGCGAATCACGTAAATTTTAATAGGTAATTAAGGGGTTAAAAAAATTGCTTTTAAACCTAATCAAATATATCTCTCCTTTCGATTATTTCTAAAAACAGTTTTATAAATTAAAGTAATAATTTATAAAACTACTTGTAGAAACTATCGAAAAGAGAAGTATCAGACTAGGTTTAAAAACTGCTATTGCTCATTTTTTTTACTCAATCTATTTTTAAACCAATTATGGAGAAATGAATGGGAGTTCACTACTGGAAGCATAATAAATATAAGAGTGAGACTGTCTCACAATTACAATGGCTCACTGCACAAGTATATTGTCGCATGTATAACACTTACTAACACTACATTACATTATATATACACATATAAACACTAGCTCTTCACAATTTTGTAACAGCTTATCTTGTTGAACGGCTCACTTCTACGTTTTCTAACATTTTATCCGGCAAAATCTTTTCTTGTCATTTTTTTCTCATTTCTTTGCCCAGCATAATATCTGGTTCTTTGGTATCTTCTATTCTTTTATTATTCTGAATTGCCAAATGACTAATCAAATTTTTCATCGACTGTGTGTTCTACAGTTACTCTCAAAGAAACCAGTCTTAAGAACACGATCCCTTTGTCACTAAACCCTTCAGAAAACTAATTCAATATCAAGAGTCCACAACCCTATGGGGAGATGACCGACATTTAATTAGTCGAATTAGGGTTACTTTCGAGCAGGACACAACTCAGTGGTCATTCACTAGGCTATCCGCAAGCGATGCTTAGTGGACAGAATTTCTCTGTCACGGCATTTCAGGGCTGACAACGACATCCTGCCTCCAAGGTCAGCAAATGAGTGACGGAGACTGACCACACCTTCTGTCCATAGAGAATCAACGGACCGCTGTGTCGCCCAGGGTGATTAGGGCCCTCTGGACAGCATTCCCTTTCCGATTTCACTTAATAACAGAGAACTCAAATGACCCTTTGTCTCTGGGAAGGAGGGAGAGGGTTAATTGGGTCTCTGGGGGCAGCAAAGGGATTTCTCTATATTATTAATAAGGAAGTAGGATTCATATGTGGGTGTTAAGCGCTTCGGTGCATTCGATGGTTTGTGTGTCTGTGGAAGTTACGTTTTGTTCAATGGGGAATACTGATGAATATTCACCAGTTATTTCATCGAGAAAAATGATATTGAAACGCATAATACAAATCATAATGTAGTGAATGCAGGATCTAACAATCAGATATGAGTGTTTTGCGCTATTCAGTCTTAATAATTTAAAGGGCAAAAGAAAACAAAGATATGCGAGAGGGATTTTTGTACCGTGAAACAGACTAAAGGGAAAAATTTTACTCAAGTAAACAGAATATCGTTGGAATTAATTCATGTAAAAAAACCAATGCAATAATCATTGTGACTTAAAATGTTAAGTAAATGCTATGCAAAATAAACGAAATGGTGTTTTAAGAGCCATTTTTTGAAGCAAAATAAACTCACCCCATTATATACTTTATGTTATCATGAATACAACCAAAAGAAGCTTGGAATCAAAAGAATTCATATTTCTCTTCACACTTACCTGAAAAGAAAAAAAAAGGAATTAGCAACACAGAAATTTTATTTTTAAATACAACATATTCATGAAACTAATAAAGTATCAGTGTTCTAAAATAAAAATTGTGGAAAACAATAATCAGGAAGATAAGTTATGTAGTCTTATGAGGTAGAAATTGCTTTTGTATACATATGTAACTATTATGTTTCAATAAAACTTTTTACCGAGTTCGAGTACAAACGAAAATTCTCTTGCTTCATGAAACTATATAGAATGATAAATATTGCTTTGGATAGTAATTTAATTTGTCAGTTCATAAAAATATTACCGAATCTTTATTGTTGCTAATAAAACCACATCATGATCTTTACTCGTGAACATAACTAGCCAAAGCAGTATTATAATTCACCTTTAAAGATTTTACTGTGAATTTTATGGTCTATAAACGTACCCTTAACGCCCAATCTGAGTTTGACTCAACCATTTCTAAAGATCTCCGATGGCAATTCAAATCCTTTAGCAGACTACACTTGAAGACCTCTATCCGACAATTCCATCCACAAAGGAACCCTAAAAAATACGACAGCACCCAACCTTCCTAATTGACATCACTTTCCTACCAAACGCGATTTTATTTAGCGCTTTAAAACATGCAAGACGCCGAGACCGATTCAACTCTAACAGCACTTCCTCCGGCACTAAAGAAGAATTTCACACCTCACCAAATCACCACACAAATAAAATACATAAAGAAATCTCCAGCAAAAGAAGCGAGGGAAAAAAAGAAGCTGAGTGAGACATCTCGCCTTAGTTACTGGAAGCAAAACATACCAAAGAACTGCATTAAGACCCTTTTTGGAGGGTGGTTTCTCCAGTAAATATCAGTACTCAAGAGCAAGATAAAGTACACGACCCTGCGCAGGGCGTAATCGTAAATAAGGCCCGAACGACCCTGGTCGAGAGTAGGAGAAAGCGCGGACCCTTTTTATACGTGCCATATTGCATGTGTAACGGTTGTGGAAAGTGTCTTGGAAGCGACAGAATCGCCCTCGTGTTAGGAGATTAATATAAATAAGAGGCCATCTTTGATGGCTGGGGAGGGTGCTTAACAGCGGGCACTGGCGTGGGATGGGAGATGCTATCTTGCTTGACCATCCTGAATTGGTGGATCTTCAGTGTAACGTCGGAGATATCTTGGTGATATGTAAGATGGGAAATTTTAGTTATGGTGAACGCCGACTAAGAACTGGAAGATAAATAAAGGGTAGGGGGTTGTTGGGGTTGGCAAGAACGTTATTCTTGAAACTTTAATATTTAGCAAACGATTTTTATTGTTCATATCGGTACAAACAATGATTAACTCAATTGTTCGATCAAAGTATGAAACAACTGTACCGAATATAGAAATGCTTATGCATAGGGATTGTTTTCAATGCTTTGTTATATCGATAAACGAAGCAAATAGTTTTCTGAATAAGAAACGTGTCGTGAACGTCTGTTCTGAATCAGAGAAAAGTAAAGTGCTTGCATTGCCTCTTTACATTTTCGTTATGCTTTATATACATTTACTTTACACATTAAGCTTAAAATAAATAAATGTGCTTGAGTGAAGGAGTATTTACAGTGACGCCACAGGAATTTTTCAGGGGAATGGAGGGGATCAGAGTCAAAAGTCTATCTTTCGCGTATCATTCCCTAATACGCCATGAAACATTTTCATTTCATTTTGTCGATTGTTGGGAGCAAAAAACAGTAAAAAAATAAGTAATTGAGTAAATAATTATCATTAATTAATAAAATTAACAAATACTTAGTTGAATTTTGCGTACTGTATACATAGAATTATAATCAATCGAAAAAAAGCAAAATGATGGTGGGTTCAGACCCCCTCCCCCTCTATTTTTGTGTGTGCCACTGAATATCTGTTCATTAACTTCGTTCTAGAAAACAACACGAGGGCTATTGGTTCCGTACCTCATAGTTTTGATCTATGGTCAAGTGAAGAGGACGCCGGCCACAAGATCGTAATAGCGAACATTAGGACACCGCGACCATTTAATTGTGGTTGAAAAACACTAAGAGACCAATTGAAAAAAGAAGACCTACTATAGGGTTCTGTGTTGTAAACAAGTGTAAGTGAATAAATACAAAAAAAACTAGCAATTCTAAATATTCAATACTGAATTCAATAACATAGATTTGTAAATCTTTTACTCATTCATCCATGTACACTAATTGAAAATGAAGTTTTCTGAAACTATTTTATAATGTTGATTATTTCATTTTTATTTCAGAAAATTTCATTATCCGCAGGGTAAGTTAACTTCCGTGTTTATTCGAATCTAAGCCACCATCGATTCTAAGCAGCCCCCTTAAATTCTCAACATGTTTTTGAGGAAAAATAAACCTGAACATGTTTTATAGATTTTCTAAATTTACGGAATTAAAAAGTATCCAAACACGAAACAAAAAGAAGTGAATAATTAATTTATTTTATCACACACACACAGTCTTAAAAACTTTTAAATTCATCCAAGAACCTTTAAGTCTCTTAACCATTAGTATCATGGTCAATTTCCCCCATCCAACGAATTTTTCCACTTACGATTCCAAGCCACACTCGAATTTCAGATATCTTGGTGATATGTAAGATGGAAAATTTTAGTTATGGTGAACGCCGACTAAGAATCCATTTTCCATTGACATCGGAAAAAAAGTGTAGCCTAGATTCAAATAAAAATACGGTATTTAATGTAAAATTATTTCACATGATACCACATTATTCTGACGCATTTCTTAGATAAATATCTTGCTTCTAAATCTAAGTCAATCTTATCTTTTATTTTCAAGTAAATCTTATAGCTTCAGGTCATATTACATGTTATTTGATGTACAACATGTCACGAACACATCCAAACCAATCATCAATTACATACGGACTAGCTGCTACACTTCGTTTCAGAAATGACTTCCTGACTAATGGCATCTCGTTTTTCTCATTCCTGGTTTGTTTTCTAAATAATTAGATTCGCTTCTGTTGGATATGGAATCTGAATACCATAAGGTCATATGATGAAATAAATCTTTAGATTAAAAATATGAACCATGTGAGCAATCCACCACATGTTTTGGATTACTATCACAGTGTTGTGCGTCTGACCTGTCACTCAACTAGTCAGTTAAACATATCGTTTACCGTAAATTAAGAAGGGAGGAAAAAGAATGGAAACATCATAATGTAATTCAAATTTCATTTTAATGCTTTAGCTGTTCTAATAATCATTTCGTTTGTTCAAAATTTCATTAATATCCTGTTGATTACATTGGTATGCTGAACAATGCGACAATTGTTTTGTTCATATAAATCTACATTAGCATCTACCTTATAATACAATATGTATAATGAGCATCTTTAAAGCAGAAAACAAAATAAAAATTTACAGGTGCGCGTCCGACGTAGATGACGGATGTAGAAATGATAGCATTAAAAATATAGAAAAGGTGAATAAAAAGCCAGATATTTACATATAGATATAATATAAATGTTTATTTAAAAGGAATTATATATCTTATGAACTTTTAATATAGGATAACATGTGTGGGAAAAGTTTGTCGTATATGTATTCGTTTTCCGTTAAACCTTCAGGAACATCATCGAGTTCTGTTTCATCAGCACCATTACTTACTCTGATCCATAAAAAAATAATCTTCCTTCCATCTAGATTGTTCGATGTACTACCTTTTTTGGTGCTTACGTATTATCGCAACAATGCCAACGTTCAAGATAACTTGCCAAGTTAGCAACTCCGATTTCGCATATGTCGTACGTGCTGAATTGTGGCAATCGTGTGCTTTGTTTCACATAATGTCACCAATTGATTGCGATAACACTTAAGTACCCGCAACTGAATTGGCGATATGATATGAAACGAAGCACATGGTTGCCACAATTGAGCCCGAACGACACATAAGAAATCGGAGTAGCCAACTTGGCAAGTTATTAATAGAATTGGCAATTATTACTATAATATGTAAGTACCCGGTTGCGATAATACATATAAGTACCCATTTTTTCATGAATAACTTTTGAATTATCTTGTGAATGTAACATATGAATCGGGGTTGTCAACTTAGAGAGTTACCTCGAACGTTGGCAGTGTTGCGATAGTATGTAAGAACAGAATAAAAGTGCAAAATGGAAACATTAATAAAGTAATCTCTTCGTGTTGTTATTATTGTAATTAAATAAGGATCTCTGAAAAATTTTGTTACTACAGCGTAATTATTTGTTTTAATTTGTCGTATAATTATCTGAAGTTTATCCAATTCCTCTACTATTAGCTCACACTTTCTATATATATTTATTTATTTATATATTTATCTGGTTCAAATTTTCAATCTTTAATCAAATACATTTTAGAGTGCTTAAATGATCTGAAATTTTATATACACGATTATTTTGGATGACAAAAGGGTAATTTAATTATAATTAATAAAAAATTAATTGATTAAAACTAATTATTCAAAGAATTATAAATACAGCCACGTTGGCATCACTTTTGGCGACTTGTGTCAAAACTTGAACACTTTTCTTACATTTTAAAGCGCTCATTTGAGCTGAAATTTTCAATACACTATTGTTTAGGGTGACAATACGATTATTTAATGATAATTAATTAAAATTAATTGACTGAAACTAATAATTTAAAGAATTATAGATACAGCCACGTTGGTTTCATTTTTAGTGACTTGGGTCAAAACTTTAAAATATGTTTTTTCTCACGTTTTAAAGCATTCAGTTGAACTGAAAAATTTTAAAATTGTATTTTAATTTTATATTAATTGTAACTATTTAATAAAAAGTAACTAAAATAAAATTGTTGATCTAAGTAGGAATTGACTTAATTTTTTTATATTACTTGTTTTTAAAATCTTCTTGGTTTTTTTTAAAGTAATCTGTTATTGACTACCGGTTATTGAGATATATTTATAATTTATATATATATATATATATATATATATATATATATATATATATATATATATATATTAAAAATCAGCTTTTCCTGTAGCATTTAGCATGAAAATTTTGAACTTAATTATAACCGTATAATCAAAAAGAATTATAACGGAATTTATTTCCATATTCAAAATTTCTTATCACATAGGGGAACAAAATGTCTTGTATAGTGAAAATAGTTTAATATAAATTATTCACCGTTAATTTTTGAAATTGTACCTAGTTGCACGAAGACAGTCGGCATGCTTACGTGCATATCACACACATATGGTGAACAACACCATTCCACATTCTACGCTCGAAATGTTTGGTTAAGGTGTACACAGAGCTGTGTGACAGATGGTTGACAGATGTCACTTGCATCGGTGAAGTTACTTTAGGGGAGTGAAAACCTATTAATAGGTTTGTGCGTATCATTGATCAAACAAGTGCCCAGAACACTCAACACCAATTGCACAGATGCTCTTCTGGTTGCTCACATTGAACCCAGTCAAACGGAAAGTAATAAGAGATTTCTTTCAATGGATAGTTCACAATGTGTTTTTCATACTGCATATTTTAGTTTAGTGAGAGATGATCAATTATAGCTTTGAGAAATGAAATCCTGTGTTTATATCAACAGTAGGGTTTAAATAGGATTTAAAATAATATTGTAACAATGTTTAGATGACATCGCAAGAGCATTGTTATTGTTATTTCATACATAAAAGTTTGGTCTTATTTATGGAAATTCATAGTTCTGCTGGTGTATTGGTAATAATCTTTTTTGGTCCATATATAGAGATAGTTGAAAACGAGTACTAATTTGTTGTTTGTTTGAAATTGTAAGCCCCGATTGCTCTCGAGATATTGAGTCAAACACAAGGTGTGAAAAAGATTTCTTTTTAATTATGAAAACAGTTTTGAAGTATAACCAGGAATGATATAGATTAAGAAAAATCTATTTTCTTTAAAATTAAACGTATGATGAAAGACCAAATATATGCGAAAATTGCATCCATATTTGGGGATTCTTTTCAATGTCCGAGTTGAAATACAAAGCAGTCCATCATCAAGGTGAAGCAGATGCTAGATTATGACAACAAGATATATTATATGCTGCTAATAAGTTTCTAAGTAGTTGTGTAAATTCTTCCTTGCAAAATCAAAGTCAAAGTATACGAATTAAAAAGTTTAAAACGCTAGAATTCAAAGCAGAATATTCAATTAAGTTCTGGATAGCAACTTTTTGAGTAGAAGTTGCTGTTAATGAAATGTTTTAGATGAGTTTTTTTCTTTTAAAGAACAAAAAAGTTATTTTTACAAATCGGATTATCAAATGTTATGTTTTAACACTTTGGAGAAGCATCTAAATCTTAAGAAAACACGAATTTTAGAAATTTTTTAATCTTTCTTAGGAAACTAAATGTAAAAGATA
The DNA here is from genome assembly GCA_019973935.1 of Trichonephila clavipes. Classification (NCBI taxonomy): domain Eukaryota; kingdom Metazoa; phylum Arthropoda; class Arachnida; order Araneae; family Nephilidae; genus Trichonephila; species Trichonephila clavipes. The sequence continues at coordinate 207,950 of BMAU01015641.1, read as the reverse complement.
TTTAAATGTGAATTACATAATTCATACGGTTTCGTAAAAGAACTCAAAAAGAGAATCATCCATGAAGAAAATTCTGATGAAAAATTTATTACTATAGTAATAAGAGTTCTTTGACTTTTCTTACTTATCATGAAACTTTTTTTTTCAAAAAATAGAGAATGTTTCTATAAAGGTTACTCAATAAAATATACTCAGAGGTAAGGATTGCATAAAATATTTTCCTAAGATCACCAACTAATTATGATATTTCATCTTAATATTTACAAATATTCAATCACACGTACTTAGAATGCGTTGTTTAGAAAAAATCAGAAGATCAATAATAAAATAACAAAGTGAAAAATAAACATTCAACAAAAGCATTATGTCCTGTATTCAATTTAAATATGCATTTTTATATACTGTTGATATCGAGGAACAGATGTAAAACTAGCAACTATATTATAATAAAAGCATTTTAAATACGATATATTGAAATTCAATTTTATTTTTACCTCTCAAAGCTCTTTCGGAACCGAATTATGCCTTAAAAATAATGGTTAAATTTATATATAGAAACTCAGAAATGAGTGTTACAACAAAATAGATTTTAACTATTATTTTCGCCGCACATTTATGTATCACGGCTTTCATTACGTCACGCAGAAAGCTCAACCACCATGTCCTTCATTAAAATTCATTCAGGCCGAAGAATTTACCTCCCAAAGCCTAAGCTCCTCAACCTTCCTGACCTCTTCCTAATGCTCGTCTTTTATCAACTCCTCAAATTCCTCAGCCAATCCGGGAAGAAAGAGGGAAAGACAAACAAGCCTATAAACACCGAAGGAGAGGACCTAATATTTCTCTCCAACCTCTTAATGCCATAAAGACCGGACATAATAGCCCCAGTCTCCAATGTCCAGTAGTTGTGTCCACATCCAGAGATGTTTGTTGAATTGTTTGCACAGTCGTAACTTACTGGATAAAGGGGAAGAGAATATGACTACCGCCCTGGAATTTGAGACCCTTTTGGAGAATTGGATATTTCTAAATGTCCTCTCTGTCTGGTCTGCTGTTTCTCCAGTTTTGAGTATTTATGATGAAACATAAGAAAAGATTCCTTTTTCTGTTTTAAATTATATTTCTTTAGATATTTAAAGAGAGTACGGCAAGTTATGATCCCTAAAGTATGATTTAGCAAAAACACATTGAAATTTTTCACAGAATTTTTGATTTTAGCCATCTTAGACAGAAAATAGTAATCAATAAATCGATGAATGTTACCTTTAAAATCAATCTACTCGAAGGAAAATCATCTAACAGAAAAATTAGAAATGGGTTAGAGCAATGTTTTTCAGACTTTCAATATTTGCTACCCAATTTTCAATTATAATTTTCATCGCACTCACTTCTACAATGACAATGTATTGAATACAATTATAATGCACTTAGACCCTAAAGCTACAATACACCATTCATTACAAACTGTAAAAATTATACAGATATGTATTAAATTTGGTATATAATTTTGTATATGACAAGCCCATGGGAGAGTCACTAATGGTTATTGAATTTGTTCTTAATTTAGTACCCATAAATTTATCATGAAATATATCACAGCACTGATATATTTATAAGTACATTACAAAAGTGTGTTTTATTTCTTGTTATGTCGGAATGTATTTTAATTTGCTTCCTTTCAGTAAATTAATAAGGTTTTTAGTGGTATTTTATTTTCGACTTTTCAATATGCTCTATTAAAATAATCTAGTTATGAAATTTCTCAAAGAACACTAAACACAAAATTCAGCTTTTAAATTGAATAGAAAGAAAGACAATTCTTTTTAATAAATCCATGTTCCTGAGACACGCCAATTTCAAAATAATTTAATTAAAAAATTAAATATCTTGTCTAACTTTTATGTATCCAAATCCTATTTTACTACGATTCTTAAAATAAGAAATATAATTCGTTTTAATCTCATTTTTCTTTCGAAATCCCTTTAAATAAAAGAAAAAATTCTTTAACAAGAAATTATTTTGAAGTAAAGAAAAATAACAATTCTTCACAAAAAAAGTAACAACCACTGATAAAATTGTATTTCAATTACAAAAATATAGTCAAGTCTCCTTTCCTACATAATCTTGCTATTCTTCTGCGATTTAGCATCCAGTCATGGATAAAATTTCAAAAGCAAGCATTCATTTCATTTTTTATTGAAATTGATTCTTTTTACAACCCATTCTATTGAATAAAATCTAAAATCAAATCTAGAATTATCCTATAATAAATACAAAAAGGAACGAATAGAAATGAAATAGAGTTTTATTTTAAATCGAATGATTTTCCTTCTCGTCTATTTGATTACATTCTTCATCTAACGATTTTCCCTATTCGAGCCTCTGCTGTTACAAAAATGCTTACAAGTAACGCGCGCATTCTAATTAACATTCGACAAAGCTACAGAGACCCGATCCAGACTTCTCATTCATCTACTTGCATCCATCTCCATAATAAGCCATTTCCCATAACAGAGTCCGCGTTTTGTCGAAATCCGAAGCACTTCAAAAAATTTTCTAGGAACAAAACTCTCGTATTTCCCAACATAAGTAGCTCGTTAGAAAATTTAAATAGCGTAAAAATACAAGAGAAAATCGCACTGTAATGAGCTATTGGTACCCACTCAGGGTTGGAAAACCCACGAATAATTAGGTAAATTTTAACGGTAATATATCGGCGGGGGGTTTTAAATAGAGAGCACACACCCCTTCAAAACTTTGCTCCAGACGCCTCATATTTATCAAGAAAGTTTGAAGAAAATAATGAGTAATTCTCTCCCTTCCAGTCCTAAAAGGGTATAGGGGTTGTGTTCGTAGAGGAAAAGGGGATAATTAAAAAATGGGATAGAACAGAATGATAGTTCTAGTATTTAAGGTAGCTTGAATACATGTAGGTTGGATTTTCGGTAGTGTGACGATCTATGTGTGAACCCAATTTAGAAAGTAAATATTTCAAAGTACATTTTTTCATTTTAGATACACAAAAAATAAATAATAACAAGTAATATAAAAAAAAATTTTAAGTCAGTTCATACTTAGATCAACAAAGAAAATTTTTATTTTAGCTGTTATTTATTAAATAGTTACAATTAATATAAATACGTATATACATAGGACAGAATCACAACATTAAGTGGTAATTAGTTTTTATTAATTATCATTAAAGTATCGCGTATTATTATCCAAAACAATCGTGTATATAAAATTTTAGTTCAACTGAATGCTTTAAAACGTGAGTAAAAAAAACTTTTAAAGTTTTGTCCCAAGTCGCTAAAAATGAAACCAGCGTGGCTGTATTTGTAATTCTTTAAATAATTAGTTTCAGTCAATTAATTTTAATTAATTTGTCGTATTTTTCCCAAAACAATAGTGTTCAGAAAATTGCAGCTCAAACGAGCGCTTTAAGGCTGTTTTCGCCGTATACACAAGAGCGTGAACTTAACGTGGAGCGCATTTTCGGACAGATTGATTGATTGAATATTAACGTCGCATTGTTCAGCTACACGAGGGCTTTTGGCGAAGGACCACGTAATTTTGAACCACGGTCAAGTGACGTGGATGACACCTGAGCTGTAAAAAAGGAAACGAAACCTTATAAGAAGTGAACAGTTAATTTACTTTACAATATTGAAAACTTTTAAATACACACATGAACCTGTAATTCCCCCAATCGTCAATATTCTGCACCATTTCTACCATCCAACGAATTTTTGCGGCCTTTGATTCTAAGCTGCATCCTATTTTCAATAGCATTATCATTGGAAAAAGAAGCGACGCTTAGATTCGAATAAATTGGTATATAAAAAACGCAAACCGCTTAAGGTACTGTGAAAATTACTAACTAACGGAATTTTAGATTTTTAAACCACATTTTTTTGCTCGCTTTTTCACACCAAATCTCTAAATCACGATATTTTGCCTTTTCCGCAGCCGATGATTTCTCACACAACCTACACCCCCCTAAAAAAACCAGGCACCCTTTGGGGGAACATCCGACATCAAGTGGTTGACAACCTTGCCTGGTTTCATATCATACCTCCAAACTCTCCCAGCTGGAATAGATTGAATAAAAATGCAACAAAAATACGACGCCGGACTTCTGCGCACCAGTTACACTACAGACAAAGAAATCAGCGCCGGAAGTGAAGTCACAGGTAGCGGCGAGAGGGGAAGGGAGGTTTGCTTCCTGTGGGTCCTGCCCTGGTCTTGCACGGTCCGATTCATATTCATAATGGACCGACAAGCCACTTTTTTTTATTTTCACCTTCCCATTCATCTCTACGAACTTTCCCTACAGTTTTTCCATTCATAAAAATCCACCGCCGTTGCGCGTTTCACTGCACATGCGCAGTTTGCTTTTATACGCGACAGTGCAGTGTTGAGGGTGAATATTTTATTTGTTTTCTTCCCCATCTCACTCGGGTGTATATTCCGCAGCTTCCGGGAATATTTTGAAACACTAACAGAAGATCGTATTTTTAATTGGTCGTGAGAATAGGTTATTCAACTTTTGGCGAAATGTACAAGGTCTTCGGATTTTTATCGTCGTTGCATAATTCTTTTTTTTACGGATTTCCGATTTTATGACAGGCAGTGATCACATAAATAAGGATGTTAGTTATTAAAGTTTTGAAACGCTAAATCTTTTTCGGTTTCAAGGACCACGCCTTTTGCAAGTATGAGGCTTTTATGACGACCTTTAGAATTTTAGAACGATTTTTTTTCTTACAGAATAAAACATATGTTCCACTGCGCTGGTTACATTAAAGATAGCTTTCGTGTGTTGCATGAAGTTAATTGCCATCGTACAAATTGGATGTTAGTTAAAGGTTGATGACACCCACGCTTCGTCACAAAACTTGGTCATTTTGAGTGTATGCAATGTAACAAAGGTTTCGCTAATGCATTAGAATCCCAAAAATTTGGCCTAAGGGGTACCGAAGTGTAGCAGAGCCAGGTTTTTCCAGAATTGGGATTAAAAAAAAATAAGTACACACCACACCAATGCTTTTGCAGAAAATATTGTACTGCACTTGTATGTATTGTTTGCTTGAGAATACAACGGAAAATAAACTGTCCCAAAACCCTTAAACTAAGGAAAAGTGTGTGCATAATAGTATACAGTACTTAACTTGCGTACATAACAGTACAACAGTTTCTCAAACTGTGGGACGCACCCACTGAGGGGGGGCGTGATAACTCTACGAGAGGGAGCATATTGAAAAGTCAAAAACAAAATATTATTTAAAAAATTATTAATTTACTGAAAGTAAACAAACAAAATGCATTCTGGCATAATAAAAAATAAATACACAATTACACTGATATAATACACTTATAAATGTATCAGTACTTGGCACTAGATTTTACAATTAATTTAGGAATACAAAGTTAAGAATGAGTTTAATAATTACCATTGACCTCATGGGCTTGTCATAAGTGAAATTATATACAAAAATTAACACTTCTCTTGATAATTCGAACGGTTTATAATTAATTTCTTTACTGCTGATTAAAAGATACGCGTTTCACTCCTCAACGCTACCGTTTTCCACGCAGGCGTGTGTATGTGATGCATTGGAGGGGAAAGGGGGAAAAGGAATAAATAAGCAAATCATCTGAAATAAGAGTAAATCCTTTGCAAACACTGTCAATGCATTTTCGTTGCATTCTAAAGACTTTGGAATAATTTTATGAATGGCAGTGCACAGAAAAGATCGTACTTCGGAAAGACGTATATATACGTCCGAGAAAACTATCGCTTTGGCTGAGTGAGACGTTTATATACGCCGGAGGCACTTAAGAAGTCAAAGTCGTATTGTCAAAGTATAGTATTACTGAATTTAATACATTGTAATTGTATGGAAGGGGGGCGTGATGAAAATTATGGTTGAATATTGGGTCGCAAATACTGAAAGTTTGAGAAGCACTGGTATATAGTAAATTACCTGATGAGACACACCTCAGAAAAAGATTTTGTGATGGCATAAAGCTACCTATAATAAAAACTAAATAGCCGACTTTGCAAAAACTGACTGCATTTTTTTTCTTTTGAGAAATGTGCAATGTCTTGTTGAATACTGTCTTGAACGGGTCTGCATGTCGTTTTTTCGACTTACATGGATGTGGCTCAGCTGTCGGGACTTTCGGATTCGAGTGCCAAGTTTTTGGAACTCTACTACATAAGCATGCACCTGAAAATATTTCAATAGTTAAAACTGAAAGATTTTCATCTTTCTAATCTCTGAGTGGGTTATATAGTTTTTAATTTATTTTAAATTTCTTTTTTTATTATTGAAAAAAGCTAGGTGTTTAAGTATTGGTGTTATCAATTTATGATAAAAAATAATGTAAAATGCTACAAATGTATCAACTCAGGAATACAGATTATCTCAATTGATATAACTTTGTAACTTCCCGTTCTTATCTATTGTATGGATTACCTTATCAGCTAACATAGGAGTTAGGAAAAGCTTAAAAATTTTTTTACCCAAGTATTGCCTCCTTTATGGTCTAGTGAATTTGGCTCTTGGTCTGTTTCCAAGGTTTAAACTTCTGTAGAAGCTTGGACGTCGAAATAGTTCAAATTTAAATGCATCGTTTCGAATAACCTAAAATCGTACAACACGATTTTTTCCATTTCTAAAATTATGTTTTAACCTACGGTTTTTTCAAAGTTATCAAAGGTTTAGGCTGTTTGTTGATGTTATGTTATGAAGTTTCTGTAAAAATAACCAAATGATGAAGACTCTCCCTTAAAACCAACAGTGAAGTGGAAATCTAGCTATGCATTTGGTATAATTCATATATTTTTTATTCTTAACCACACACACAGTTAACTGTAATTGACGAGTATACTCGCCATGCGTAAAAAGGAGTCACCGTCGGCTATTTAAATTGTAATTTGTGAGAAAAGCAAAACATTCTCAAATTTCAAGATGTTTAGAATGTTTTGAAGCCAGGTCGGAGTAAGACAAATAAATGAAAAAATTTAGATGACCTCATGCGTCTCAGTAATGCGCCTGCTGGAAGAGTATATATGTTCTCTTAACGAATTTATTTATGTACTTTGATAATGTTCTTCAGATGTTAGCCTAAAAGATCGAAAGCAAAAGTTAGAAAGTTGATCTATATTAGGATTGCTTCAGGTATCATCAGCCATGGAACAAATGTGTGGCGCCAACCAGGTGCTGATCCCATTGACAGCTGATGTCTCGAAGTTACCAAGCTATCGAGTGGTGTAAATGCCAATTTTTTTTTGTAGATTGTCTGATGTTTGTACTGGTTATGGCCAATACCGTGCTGTCTAAAGAATAGTCATTTAATTGGGGGTGGGAAAAGCAAGGATGCCTTATGGTAAGACGAATGTGATCAACCTTACAGCAGCTCTCCATAGCTTCCTCAGTGTCAAGACAGGTAGAAAATACTTTGTCAGTAAAGAAGGAAGTAAAATCAGTGTTTGTTTAGGTCTCTCAGTCCGGAAATTTCGATGGTCACTAAAATTCATAGATCGCGGTGTGATATCTATATAAAATAGTACCAAACATCACGCGATGACGATCGTTTTGGCGTGGTCGATAAAGTACTTGCATACGGAACTCAGAGTAGCCAGATCAAATCTTATTAATTTGGTGACCCTGGCCGTGCAAAGTGAACCACAGCCTTCACGCGTCGCAGTCGTGGTGCCATCTATCCACCGCAAAATCAACCAAGCCATCAAACATTGACACAAATAAGCCGTAACTTCTTAAAGCCATCTCACACAAATGACGCAATCCTCAAGCCGTCACACACGATGACGCAATCCACAAAGTGACGCAACTGCTTACATGGTCGCCACGAATATGGTCACTTCATTCGCCTATTCACCGAATCACTGGCATGGGGGTATGTCGTGGTGTGATATCTATATAAACTAGTAGTACCAAACATCACACCATGACGATCGTTTTGGCGTGGTCGATAAAGTACTTGCGTACGGAACGGAAGGTACCCAGATCGAATCTTCCTTCCTTCAGATATATCCACGAAAAGGTCGGAACGATCATCGACCTCAGGAAGCCAGACCAAGCTAAGTTACTTTATAGCCCCGTACACATACCCGTTTAATAAGTATTAGTAATAAAATTGGCAATTTTATAAAATAATCCCACCTTTTTATTAAATAATTTTAACAGTGACACTCTGTAATTGACGAGTCTACTCGTCATCACTCGATTTTCGTGACACACATTTGCTCGTTCTCAAACAGGAGCGCTAAATTTAACTGGTGAATTAGAAATGACGAATTCCATTATTGATAAATTCAGTAAGAAGGCAGTTCTTGTGTGTTGTAATAAATCCTTTCTCTAACTTTTACACATTACTCACAAAGCCCATTCCCAAATTCCTTTCATTTTTTTCCCACCAAAAACAAAAGAATAAAAACTCTTAAACTAGAGTGGAACAATTAACATCTAACAACCAATTATCAATCACTCGCATTAAATTCTTTATTCTCTGTTCTTAGAACTCAATTTCAAATACAAACTTCCTCCCAAATTTTCTTTTACGTAGCTCTAAAATTCAAGAAAAAAAAAGTAGAGCAACCTTTTTATCACTCCCTTTTTTTGAAGGTGAAAAGTTCATGCAGGGTGGAGTAAGCACCCTGTTCACACGGGAGAGAAGATCCCTTAACCCCCCTGAGTATAAGAGGGAACAGCAGAAAAAAAAAAGATGGGATATTCTCACGACTTCGGAACCGGCCATGTTCCGGCGGAAGTTACTTCCGCCAAACGATACATCCCTCCCTCCCCCAAAATCGAACAGGTAAACCCCTTAGTAAATAGGGAGAAGGTAAAGGGAGGAGGGTTATTCACCTAGGGGGAAAAAAAGAACGATGCCACAGTTCCTTGGAGTGGTGTAGATAGATCGCTTGTTGGTTCCGTTTACGTCCAGATTCTGTATGATTGCAGGAAATAGGTATATCTGGAAAAAAGTTCGAGAAAAAAGAAAAGCGTTATCTGCGCTTCAAGAAGTGGAAAGGTATTGTATTTGTGCCCCAGTTGGGAAAAAATCAATAACTTATTTCCAAAGTGGATTTGATATTTGCAGTATATATTTACAACGTTCTCATGGAGCTGGAATCGAAGCAATTTTACCACAAAGATAGCCTTTAGAGCAGTGCTTCTCAAACTTTCATTATTCGCGACCCAATATTCAATCATAATTTTTATCGTGCCCCTCCCCCTCCATATAGTAACGATGAATTGAATTCAATAATAGTATAATTTGACGCTAAAACTACAATACGACTTTAACCTCTTAAGTGTCACCGGCGTATATAAACGTCTCAGTCAGCCGAAGCATTATTTTCTGGACGTATATATAGGTCTATCCAAAGTACGATTTTTTATGTGCACTAGGATCCATAAAACAATTCCGAAGGCTTTGGATTGCAATAAAAAGATCTTGACAGTGTTTGCGAAGGATTCGCTTATTTATTCCTCCCCCTCCGGAAAAAACATCACATGTGAGCATCTACGTGGAAAATGGGGGTTTTGGGGAGCGAATCACGTAACTTTTAATCGGCAATTAAGAGATTAATTATAAACCCTACATTTATGAAGATAAGTTTTAATACAAACCCATGAAGTCGCTGGTAATTATCTCTCAAACTTGTTCTTAATTTAGTATTGTTAAATTAATTATGAAATACATTGTACGGACTGATATATTTATAAGTATATTATATCAGTGTAAATGTGTATTTTATTTTTTATTATGGCAGAATGTATTTTGTTTAATTACTTACAGTAAATTAATAATTTTTTTTAAAAAAATAATATTTTGCTTTTGATTTTTCAATATGCTCGCGCCCTCTACCTGGCGTTATTATGTGCCCCCATAGGAAGTTTGAGAAACGTTGTTTTATTTAATTACTTCTATTAAGTTGAATAACTTTTGAATATTTTCTTGAAATAAACTTCTCTATCATACATATTAAATTAAATCAAATAGATTCATATCTTGTAAAAGCCCATTATAATATTTTATTTAAATACCTTTACCTCAAGTAAAGTTTTATACCATTTTAGGGTTTACCCGATTGGTCATGATCGTGAAATCAGGTGGCAGTAGCAGGCACAAACACTTTTCAAAGGAAGGGGGAGGTCCAGGGTCAAAAGTCTACCATTTTGGTATACTCCAATACACCGCCCAACATATACTTTTAATTTTGTCGATTTTCGGGAGCAAAAACAATACAAAATTAATTATTGAATAAATAATTAGCATTAATTAATACAATTAATTATTAATAACAAATACATAAGTAAATTTTACGAAACATATACATAGGATTATAACCAATCGAAAAAAAACAAGGGAAATGGGGGAGGGTGTCCGGAGCCCTTGGACACGCCCCTTGTGTGCGCCACAGGTAGGCGGAGTTGTCGAGACTTGGACTTGGGTTCGAGTCCAGGTACTGTCGAAAGCCACGCAGAGGCACTGAAGCACGTTAAATTTGTCACGTCTTTAAGTCCTCACGTTAGGTGAGTAAATGAGTGAATATGAACGTCACACTATTCAGCTACATGAGAGCTTTTGGCGACGGACCTCGTCATTTTGAACTATGGTCAAGTGACGAAGACGACACTTGAGCTGGCACTCCCTCTCCTAACTCCCACACCACACCAAAGGAAGAACGTTCGAGCCTCGACAGATGTAACGTTCATCACTCCCCGCTTCATGGAGAGTCTTCAGTGGTATAAGGCTCGAACTCGTGACACACCAGCCACGAGATCGTTACCTTGACAAATAGGCTACCGTTGCCCAGTCCTCCAATTGGAGGGGCGTGGAAGCATGGAGACTGGGATGCCAGATCAAGTATCAACTTCATGTCATGAGGTTACGCTCTTAAAAGATCGTGAATAATTTTTTCTTGCCAACTGAATTTTTAATTTGAAAGAGAAAAAAATGTTATTTTGAATTTGCATTATCCCAAACAATTTTTAATAATTAACATCCCGATGGTTCTTTTGATGCAAATGATAATATTGTAAAAAAAGCAAGAGATTTATAACAAAACCAAAAATAATGGAAACATTTATACTTTTCAAGCTAATTAAATTTTTTTAAAGAATTTATTTTTCAAGGGAATTTCATTTTCTTGAAAAAAAAGATAGAGGTATGAATAACATTTTTACTATATTGTTCAGAGGTAACTAAAATCTGTTCATCTAAATACACGTAAAAATATCGTAATTATTTCACGTGAAAGAAGAAAACTTGTAAATATTTCCAGTTACAAAATCTCCTCCCTATTTTTTTGTATTTTAATTCTTCGACAAGAATATTTTAATTTGATTTTTCCAACCAATTAATTTTAATTAAATGTTAAAAATTCTAAAGCAATAACAACTATTTTTACGATAAAACAATTTTATAACTCAAAATTTAATTTCAAAATTATTCTTCACAAAAAAAAACCATTCATGTGTCTAATGTATCACTTTTACTTCAAGATTTGCTTTTTAAATACTTTTGGTCGAATCATTTTATTCTTTTTTTCTTAAAAGCTCTATAGGAATTTACGAGCGAAAAGGATATTCCAAACGCATTAAAAAGTTGTTGTTGCCATAGTTATAATTAATGTTTAAAGAATTTATCGGAATTCGATGAAACGAAGCGTGCTTTTCCAATATCGTTCCAAGAAAATATTTTAAAGGTTTTATAATCCTTAGAATTTGCGTTCAGAGTAAAGGAATTTCTGCGAAGCTTTTAAACATAATTTTAAAAGATTGGTTATCTTGCAATTTTTAATAAATTGGGATATCAAAACAAGTAAAAGATTTGATCTTATTCAAACATAACATATTTGATAATTTTGTATCACGGCAAATTGCTTGAAGTGGGAAAAATAATATTTCTGTTTTTAAAAAGGTGTTGCCAAACAATTCAGATAATACATCGTGTGATGTATTGAGTAAAATATAATAGATATACATGAATTAGTTAATAAGTAATAAGGGGAATATTTTCGATTTGAGCAATAGACCGCATTTGTAGAAAAATATGAATAAATTGGTAAACAAAATGACGAATGTTGCATTGATTTTACTAATTTCATCACAGACTTTTAGAGTGCATATATAAATAAAATATGATATTCATTTTCATTTTTTTTATCATTACCACCTTCCCCACACATATTTTGATTCCCATTTTAACTAAAGAAATTAATTTTAATTAATAAATAATTGATAGTGAACTGCAGCATTTAAATTCATAATAATTCTCTTCGTTGTTCTGCTATATTTCACAAGATTTCAGAGTACGGGAAATACTATCTGTCATGTTTTAATTAGCTTCATTAATGAAATTGAAAGCATTTTGAGATTCCTATAAGTTTATTACAATTACCTGCTTCATCGATTAACGTGGCCGCTGAACCGAGTGGTCATGGTTACAAATTCGTTACCGGTTACTTCAAATCTTGGTCTCATTGAAAAAACACCTCGTACAGTGGTTGATGCATCTCTGTCGAATTACAAATTCATCACACTGGTGGGATGTAGATGTTCAGTAAACAGAGTGCCTACTAAGGTCACCCTTTTCATTGGACGCGGTTCAACTTTAAATAGTGGCTAGTAACGCCGCGCCTGGATTCGAATCCCGGAGAAGGCATGGAGCAGTGATTCCCAAAGTGGTCTATATAGACCCCGAGGAGTCTATGACGATCTGCAAGGGGTTCTCGTCAGCAAATAAATAATTTGAGGGTCAATGAGGTGTAAGTGATATTGGCTCTCATTAAACTATATCGGGACTTTAAAAGAAAATTTAATCAAGTGGAAACCAAATTTTACTTATTTAGCAGATTTATTTACTAAATTTAATGAGGTTAATTTGCCCTTACAAGGTGACAGCATAAAAATTTTTAAAACAAGATCCATATCAGCGTTTCTTTCCAGAGTTAAACTAAAGAAGAATTCTGGAGAGGTCAGGAATTTTCTCAAATTAACCCAGACAATCTGTCAGCACGTTTTAACCTTCGTTCAACATTTAACTACCTTTTATTCAGATTTTGAAACCAGGTTTTAGAATGATTTGACTATGGTAATACCACAGTAGGCAATGAATTTATATTGTCATATTGAAAAAAGTCACATGACAACAGGAACTCATCGTAACATGCACCAATAAAGATTTTAAAGTTTAGAAATTGATGCCAGAAATTTTGGCTTTAAAAAGGCAAATCTGTTATTTGTCCCGAGTTATGGAATATCGTGAGGAAGTTTTTAATTATTTTTTCTTAGTTAGAAGGAGTTTCAGCGCAGTTGTCAATCTCCAAAACAAAAAAAAAGAAACTGGACACTACTAACAGAGGAGATTCAAGGTTAAACCTGACAAGATTGATACTAAATGTTGAAAATATGTTATTGTAGTGCCAGATTCATCCCTCCCATTAAAATCAATTGCGCGTTGTTTAGTTATTTTATTTAACAGTTATTTTATACATTAATAAACTTTTAATTTAATTAATTAACATATGTTTTTTTTAAACTTTTAGCTCTATACTTCATTAGGTGCAAATCTAATTCTTTTAAAGTAGTAGTAGTAGTAGTAGCTGTCAAAAAGACATTCAAGATGATAAATTTACAAAAAATCAATATTAATTAAGCAGGGGTCCACCCCATACCGAAAAACATGGCAAGGGGTCTATGAGACAAAAAAAAGTTTGGGAATTTCTGGCTTAGAGGTTTGTTCATGTGTAGTACCTCTGTGGCATGGGGCCAAATCCTCTTATGAGGTTGGTGGAAGGAGAAGAAAGGGGGAAGCTCCTAATCACATCCAGAGTGTTTTCTCCCTCAAAATTAGGGAGGAACCGAGCCAAATCGTACTGTCACCTAAATGGTGCTCAAAGCTACGGATAACGATAGGCGTGTAGCTAACCCTTTGCCAAGATGAATTTCGTGGGCCTCGAACTGACACCCTAAGACATGGTATTAACAACAACAATACTTTTGTTTTAAATTTATAATTCTATATTTTAACAACAGTTGAAATGTAATTCAAAAAGCTGATCATTTAAATCCATACTTTTTTTACCTAATATTATACTGTCAATAATGTACAAAACAATTCCAAAAACATCAACAAATCGAAACAATCTAGGTATCTGATCAAAAATCAACTACACACACAAGTACTTTTTCCGAAACACATTTTTTTCTATTTGATTATGTATAGTTACAACTATTTTTTTAAAAAAAATTCAAATACACAAATCAAAAACATTTTTATTAGAAAATCTAGCGCATTATTCTCCTTTTTATAAAATAAATAGCTCGAGTTTTTTTTTTTTTTTTTTTTTTTTAAAAATGGAGGTTGGTTTTGTATATGGGGATTGAATAAGAGATATATACAACTTATAATAAACACAGGGTTAATTTGACAACGATAAACCCCTCGTCTAATCAAGCATGATTCAAAATATTGAGTTCAATCACTATTAGGAAAAAATATATATACGAAATACTAGCTTACATATAAGGATATAGTAACAATAAAAAAAACATTTCGACATTTATATTCAATTATTTTCAAACATTTTCTATAAATATTTACCCATTTTTGTAATTTTGTAAAACGAGATGAAAGAAATATTAAATACTCACAGGCAAACATTGAAGACATTTTGGAAGACAATGTTTTGTGTAATATTTTACAAATATAAAACTAATCCCAAATTGGTCTTCGAAGATAAGCTAAATATTTTTTACTCGAAACTTAACAAACAAAAGGACGTAAAATTCATTAAATTTTGAAACATAAAACATCAAAAGCAATCTAATAATTTTTCCAAATTGAAACCCAAGTCATTTTTGAGAGTTTTATAAACAAAGATTTCTTTGAATATTAATAATTATTATAAAATAAAAATTTCCGATCCTGAATCAAAGCCAAGATAATACTGGAAGTAACCCAATACTGTCGCCCAAATCCTTTCACATGCTGAAGAAATAACAATCCATAAGGCAAACAATGATAAAACTATAAGACATCATTTTCTCACCAACGTCTTTTTTTTTTTTTTCGTGTTGCCATCTCAATTATTCAAAAACTTTAATCTGCGTTAGTTAATTGATCGGATTATTGAGTATAACTCGAGATTTAATTTGTCTTTTTCGCCATCACTCCCCTCCTTTCTCCGTCGCTCCTGCATCTTTTCCGTTTAGTTTTTTTTTTTTTTTCGCACTTAGTTTCCGACCAAGCTCCATCCGACTAACGCTATTTATCTTTCAGTTCCCATCTGATGTAGGAGAAAAAATTAACTGGGTAAAAGAAGAAGAAAAAACATATTCGAATAAATACCAGATTTATTTTCTTTTCGTTGTTAAAAACTGTCGGGAAAAAAATTATTTTTCAGCATCGCAAGATTTTTTTTTAAAATTAAAAGATGGAAGAGAAAAAAAAAAAGAAAATAGAATTCGATGTTTTTTTAATGATTTCTTCTTTTTTCATGCTATTTAGGGAGGTTTTTTTAAAAAAAGAATTAATAGAGGGTTTTTAAAATATGAGTTGGAAGATATTTTTCGTCTTATATTTCCGTAAGTTGCTTTTATTCAATTCTTTTATTAATTCGCTCAAACATATTTTGCAAGAATGCGTTCGTGTAAGAAAAAAAAATTGTCGTGCACATTTTTTCCGTCATTTATTAAAAGAGGGGAAAAGAGAATTTAGAACATTTTTCTCTTGTACCAGAATGTATTATAATTAAAAATATTTTTAAAATGAGTATGATGTGGTAACATTTAAAAGGTGATGAAGAATATTTTTTATAGAAATGAGCATAAACATTTTTAATAACATTTTATGAACTATTAAAAACAACTGTACAAAAATTTACAAAACATTTAGATTTTAAAAAATGTGTCTGTAAGACTACAACACGGAACATGCAAATGTGTTTCAATTCTTTCCTTAATTTTTATGAAAAATTTAGCAAGAATGTAACATTTACTGCTAATTTATTACAACAGAAGAATTATGAAAGTTTGCTTAATATTTAATTAATATATGCTTTTATATCAGCGTTTCTCAAACTGAGGGGCACCTCCCCTTTGGGGGGAGATAACTCCACAAGGGGGGTGCGAGCATAGTGAAAAGTCGAAAACAAAAGGTAATTTAAAAAAATAATTAATTTACTGAGAGTACACAAGCAAAATACTTTCTGATGTAATAAAATATAAAATGCATATTTACACTGATATAATACAGTCTTTAAATGTATAAGCACTGTGCAATGTATATTTTATTATTAATTTAACAATACTAAATTAAGAACAAGTTTGATAATTATCAGTGACCCCATGGGCTTGCATTAACACTTATCTTGATACTTTGTCCGGTTTAAAATTAATTCCTTAACTGCCGATTAAAAATTACGTGATTTGCTCCTCAACGCCACCGTTTTCCACGTAGACGAGCGTTTTTTGATGTTTCTTTGAGAGGGGGAAGAAAAGAAATAAATAAGCAAAAAAAAAATCCTCTGAAATAAGTAAATCCTTCGTAAACACTGTCAATGTTCTTTTATTGCATTCCTAAGCCTTCGAAATAATTTATAGATGGCACTGCACAGAAAAGATCTTATTTCGGAAAGACGTATATATACGTCCAGAAAATTCATGTTTTGGCTGAGTGAGACGTTTATATACGTCGGTGGCACATAAGACGTTAAAATCGTATTGTAGCTTTAGTGTCAAAGTATAGTATTATTGAATTCAATACATTGTTATCGGATGGAGGGGGACGCGAGGAAAATGATGGAATAGTAGGTCGCGTATATTGAAAGTTTGAGAAGCACTGCTTTTACATTGTTAATTTTTCTTGATATTAATAGAAGAGAGAAAAAAAGCTTTACAAGGTAACAATGAGGATTCCTTGCTTTATTTTTACTTACAAGTTTTTTTCGGTCTAGTGAACAGTCTTTATAATCTAAATAAAGAGAATACCATATATTTCCGTTCCGAGTATAAGCCAATCCTTGTATAATCCAGGAGGGCATTTTTTGATCCAAAATTTAACCAAAATTCGTAGACCGTATATAAGCTTCATTGAAAAAAGTTTCTGAAATTTTCTAATACGTCACCGTGAGTACGAAAAAGTTGACAAGTGAGTAAAAAACGTGGAATATTTTCCAATCAAGTTGCTGTTAAATAGAACGACCATGACGATAAACTTCTGATAAACCTTATCTGCAGTTTAAGTCTTTTTTTTAAAGCAAACTTATATCTTGTACAATTCTTGTGCTCATAATAATTTCTGCGCCACTTTTTTAAAATTATCGATAAGAGAAATGTGTGTATGATACGGGATCGTCAACCTAATGTTTCGTATCTGGAAGGGGAACATCGCTACATGATTATATGCATTCAAACACGCTCGATGAGAAAAAATATTTTTATGAACTATTTGGAAACTCCGATTCTGGCACTGACTTTCGAGTGTTTATGTGATTTCTCTACCCCTTTAAAATACAATTCCATTCAATACACCCAAACGGAAAATGCGTGGAAGAACCTGTTATAACGCAAATATTGATTCTATTTCTTTATCTTTAAAAATGTCACAGCGGTTATTTTTAATTAAAATAATAAAACTTCGAGTAAAAAATTTTTTAAAACAAATAAACAGAAAAACATACTATAAAATCATTCAATATTGAGTCAATATACAAGAAAATACTGAGTCCCGAAAATCCTTTCTTATGACATTCCTTTTATACTACGAATTTTTCTTTCACTCCTAAAAAGCTTCGTAATATATTTTGTATTCATTATTACTTGTTTCATACAATTGCTATTGGATATTTTTCGTTCGTATGCATTGCATTTCAATAGTAGTTTTTATTTCATGACAGCTTCTTGTTTTATAAAAAAATTTTTAAGTAGGTTTGCTTTTAATTTAGATTTATGAGCTTCTTGCAATGCAATTTAGGTTTTTTAGTGGTTGAAAAAGAAATATTTTCAGTAATTTACAGGTTAGAGGTGAAAAAAAGATGTGAAAGAAAGGTTTGTAAATACAATATCGTTAAAAAGATTTGTGTTAAAATTTATGCAAACGCTTGCATAACATTTTTAAATAAAACAAATGTGCGTTTTACACAATGAATTTGAAAAATATTTTCCTTTTTAGTAGAAATACTCAGGAAGAAAATAACAATGCGTTTTAACAATGAAAGGAATTGGTAAAGTGTAGCTTCTAAAACATAGAAGATTGTTATTTTTAATGTTTTGAGAAAAATTTATCGTGTTTGATGTGTGCGATGATTTAATTCTACGAATGTATTTTATTCTAAGAGCTTCACATTTTTTTTTCGTACTTCTATTTACATTACTTACAATTAGATTCAGTAGTTCCAAAAATAAATAATTGAAAAGATAGTTACCTCATTCAAATATTTTCTAAAATTTAATTTTGGTAATCGTTTGCTGTAAATATTTACATTTTTCACTATGGACAAATCTTTTTTTAACAGTTGTAAATACTTATAAATCTCATATAACTACTTTTTAAAAAAATCTCATTAAGTGAAAAAAAAATTCGAAAATGAACATTATAAGTTAATTTTTTCATTAAACGCTTGTTTTTTCAATTCAAAATTTGGTTTTTGTAAATTTAATCATTTATGACCCAGATTGATAGTCAATTTTAATACTGTATATAACCGCTCTTGATATAATAACTATAAGCCCTCTTCTCATACTAACTGCTACAGACCTTGTTATAATAACAATAACTGACTGTACACCCCACCAGAAGCACCCTCTAGTGACCACCCATCTGCAGTAGAGGTTAGGTAAGGAGAGAATGTGGTCGCCGTGAAAAAACATACACGTTCTTTGCACATTATTATTTTTTGTGAAAGTTATATGTGCATTGTTTTTATGCAACCCAAATTAATAAGTAATTGTTGCACTTGAGGAGGTTTCATAGAATCCAGACCCTAAATTTACCATTTTTAATTTAATCTTTAACATCTACCGCTCTACAGCACTACTCCTCAACCTTTCTATCACCGCGGACGGGTCAACGTTTGATAATTTTACCGAAGCCTACTGAAGGGGGGGGACGTTGATTGTTTATATTTTAAATTGTTTTTATTTAATAATTTTAGTTTAATTGTATTCAAATGGGCCTTCAGAACCAAATACAGTTACACCAAGAAATTAATATTAAGTTACTTAACATGGTGAATTAAATGATTACCATAAAACCCTAGAGAAATACACCGCAGTATATAAAATGAAAATAATTTAATATTCCGTATGCGGACCAGCACTATTTGATCCACGGAACAGTACCGGTCCGCAGACCGGGGGTTGCGGATCACTATACTACAGTACTGATAATAAATATAATTTATCGATTAGTTATGCATTAAATAATTATATTAAAGTCTATAGTATGTGCATCTAGCTATAATGCGTAAAAATATTCATTATTACTCGTATAATAAAATTTTACTAAAAGAAATATCAGTCGTCTGCATCTCAACTCCTGTTATTTTGGTCACTAACTCTCATAGAATTACTCTTAAATAATTCAGAAAACCATTTAGATGCATTAAGGGGTGGAGGGACATCATCATTCAAAAGATAACCCACCTCCCAATCTATCCCTTAACCTAAAGAATAACAGTCCATCATCAAAAAACTCGCCAGTTTTTCCCTAAACATACACAGAAGGAAAAAAAAACTATACATTATCCCTTTCCGAAAAATACGACCACAATAAGCAAACGCTTTTTATTCGTTCACCGATGATAATTATCCCCCCACTAAATTACACATTCCATCGTCCTACTGCGCCTATTACACTTTTACGTGACCGAATTAACGAAACACCATGAGTGCACTTATAGGCAAAAATTATTTCCTTGGAACCAAGATACAGGGCATTAAATGTCTCCTCGGAAGTGGAGGCCGGGGCTATACACAATCCTGGGGTTATTTGAATGTTTTCTGGGAGATCTTCAGCAGCAAGGGTTACTGTGTGTACACACACGCTTTTTTTATTTCAGTAAAGGTTTTAATAGCCTTCTTGTTATTAATAATTCCTAGCTTTTGCGTTAGGTTGGTTTTAAGGTTATGACGTAATGGCGCGGAAAGTTGGTGTCATTTAAGCATCGGAAGCGGCGCCTGGCGACTTTTTACGGTTCCTGGTGGCGAGGTTTTTTGAAGGTACTTAAACGTAACGCAGGCTTATCTCTGGATAATTTGTGCGAGTTTTTTTTTCAGTTGTGCATTCTCTCTCTCTTTCTTTCTTTGATACTGAAGGAAAGAAGGAGAGAGTAAAAAGCATTTGAGATTAATTGATTATAAAATTGCATCCACCTTTTTTTTAATTGAGAAATTTATTTACAATCAGATATTGAGATCTTGGTTGCATTTAGACATTTTTTCTATTAAGTGAGAAAAAAAATTCTCCCTTACAAGTACATTATAAAAATTTCTAACAATAGATGTCTTAAAAATGAGTTAAAATTCGAGGAACTTAAACTATTAAATGGTTACTACGGTGTTCTTTTGTAATATTAAGAACAAGCAGTACATTTTAAATACTAATTATACAAATAAATATGATTTCTTTCTTGTAGTAGCATTTCGCACGGTCATTTGGGATAACATACTGACGTTGCACAGAAATGTTTGTATAGATTTACTAAGTATCAAAGCCATAGCCCCAGACAATTTAATATACATGGTATGACACAAAAATCGAGACTGAGTATGTAGCTTGGAAGAAGAGTGGAGTAGGCAACAACTGTTTTGTTGACGTCACCCCACAACTCCTCTTTTATCCATGTGGCCAGTTTTGCATAAATCGATCGTGCCAGTTGGGAGAACAGTGTCATTGAGTGAACATGTGCAACTGCATTCTGTTCAAATCAAAATCAGGTTTCTAGCGAAATTTAAGACAGCCACGAACACATTTCAAATACTAACCGACGCTTATGGAGATGAAACTTTGTCTCGTATGCATGTGTTTGAATGGCATAAACGGTTTTCAGGGGAAGGAACAGTGTGGAGGATCGTGAACATGCTGGGATACCAAGATAAGCGATTACAGACCAAAACATAACTAAAATTCGTGAAATGAGTGGTATCCAACTCACATCAATGGTCAGACTGTTAACCAACACTACTGCATTGAAGTACTAAAGAAACTTTGTCAAACAATTAGTAAAAAGGAATTGGGAAGTAATCGATGGCTGTGGCACCAAGACAATACACCCGCTCATGCAGTCCTATTTGTTAAGCAGTTTCTGACCAACAAAAATATTACTGTGATGGATAATCCTCACTATTCACCTGATTTGTCATTATACAACTTTTTTTTTATTTTCTATCTCGCTGAAAGAAAACCCATTTTACCTCAGTTGAGGAGGTTCAGGCTAAAACAGGAGAATTTTCCGAAGGCCCTTCCAAAAACCTCGTTACCGAATGCAGAAGTGTGTGAATGCTGAAGGGAACTACTTTGACGGTGATACTGTCACGGAGAACTTATTCTGTACGTACAATGATTTATTAAACCAGTCTCCTTTTTTTTCGCACTTCTTACTATTTAACAGAATTACGTGAAATATAATGCGATAAGTAAAATTATAGAAATTCAAGAAAAAACCCAAATATTTATGATCTACAAGTGCAAAAAAGCATTCTTAAATATTTATTTTTCAGTTCTTAGTTATTATAATTATTTCGTTAGTAAAATTTTCTTATTTACAATAAATTACAGTTAGAAAATAAGCAAAACTGACAAAAAATTGTAAACGTTATGGCAACCACTCAAATATATGCCAAATGCTTTGTTTCTAAGTAGAGAGAATATACTATCTAGCATACAGATACAAAACAGATCTATATATGATACAAAACAGATGAAAGGTCGGATAAAGCCGACGGCCGGTTGAATCAAAGACGATTAAGAGAACATACATTAAAGGATATTTTTATTGAATATTCTAGTGACAAAATTTGATACAAATATCTTTAATTAGAAGATATTTGTATTATCAGTGAATTTCTGTGCTCTATCACACATATTTTTAATTGAAAATTCGCCTTATTAGAAACAGAAAAGATGTTCTACCTATGTATCAATTCACGCTTCCTCACCACAGGTCCGAGATTCAAATCCCGGGATGGGCAAGGTTGACTCAGCCTTCCATCCTTTCAGTGGGTGGGTTGATAAATGAGGACCAAGCTTGCTTGGGAACTTAACACTGGGGGTTTCGCGTCAGACTGACCACCTGTCCGGAACATTTGCTCATGCACCTCAGGGGCAAAGGTCGCGTATACTGAGTTGGGCACAGTAGGCCTTGGCCCTCATGGGCTGTCGTGCCACTGAGTTAAGGTTATATATCAATTATTCAGCATATAAATGCATAACTCTATTTGTGTGTGATTCTTTTTATTTATAAAAGTCCAATTTTTTATGCTTTATTCATTCGATACTTACAAAGAAAAATTAAATACAAGCAGAAAGCTCAGTGTGTGTGGAGACTACCTTCTAAAACATCAAATTAGATTTTTTTGAATGAGTTAGATGAAACCCTTTTAAAGCCAATTATGGACTTTGTATAGAGTCAAATATCTTCTGAGAAATTATAATCTGTTTTACAAGTGTATACATAAAGGGTTTACTTGCTATTATATTTTTAATCCACTATTATCTGTTCAGGCTTCGTAACGTAAAAATCAAAGATTAATTTTAAACTATTTCAATTTCCAACAGCAATGCGATGATAATTATAAATTCTTATAATTTAAAATTGACTTAAATATGAAAAAAGGTCCATAATCGTATCTATAGTAGGTCTTCTGTATAAAATTTTCTCACTTTTTTTTAAAGAACTGTGTCACGTGGTGTGTGTGTGTGTGTGTGAGAGAGAGAGAGAGAGAGAGAGAGTTCTCTCATCAACATTACGATATAATCATATAATTTCTCGCCTTTGAAATAGTTTTCACTGAAATATCTCTGCATTTTGGAAACATGTCTGATTGATTTTTAATATTTATCAGTTTAAAATCTTAAAAAGTCCTTTTCTTTATGACATTTACAAAAAAAAACTGATTGTTTTAAATATTGATTGAATTTCATCAGAAAAACTCCCGATACGCCTTAGTGATTTAGTGAAAATAGTTGTTTTTTCCTTTATAAAGCAACATTTCGTAATGACAATTGTCAACACATTTGCTTAATTGAAAACAACTAACTTCAATCACTACTTTACTCATTTTTTTACAAGAAGAATGAATTAAATTCAATAATTATCAGTGCTTAATGTATCATATTGATGAATCGAATAATTACAGAAATTAATTTTCAGAAAAAATCTATGCACTTTTAATTAATACTTCCGCTTATGCTTGTTTGAAATTCTTTGAAAACAATTACAAAATAATTGAAGGACAATGACTCGAGACTAAACAATAAAAAAAATATTTTTAAAAAGAATTTTTTTTTTTGTGATGCTGCCTTGCTTATGCTTCTTGTAGCACTTCAGTAATTAGGTCAATTTTTTTTGTAAATTAATCAGAATTCAACACGAAGTTCATACAATGACCTCAATTTATTTTTATGTATATAATTATTGATTAAGTTTCAAAATTATACTTACATTGCTAATGTAAATTCGTTTGTTGTAAAAAAAATTCCTTTTGAAAATAAAACAAAATGAGGTAATAGAAATTAACTTTTAAAACAAAAAAAAGTATTCTTTTATTGTAAACGCTATAATACTATCAACACATTTTATTTGAATTTTCTTAATTTATATTTGATCATTTTAGAATGTAAACTTAATCAATCATTCGTACTTTACTAAGTCAATCTGTTAACTTCTGATTAAATTTCGATATAAAGGGTGTTTTTTTAGAGGTATAGAACTTTAAATTGCAATAAAACAACGATGTATTATTCGATTGACATGAATTGTTTTTTATTCGAAAGATAATCTTGTGGCATTACATTTTAAATACGATTTCTGGCATAGGACTGTCACGGCTGGCTCGGATGTAGTCCAATCTGGACGTGCAATTTTCGATGACTTTTTCCAACATTTGTGGCCGTATATCGGCAATAACACGGCGAATGTTGTCTTCCAAATGGTCAAGCGTTTGTGGCTTATCCGCATAGACCAATGACTTTACATAGCCCACAGAAAATAGTCTAGCGGTTTTAAATCACAAGATCTTGGAGGCCAATTCACAGGTTCAAAACGTGAAATTAGGCGGTCACCAAACGTGTCTTTCAATAAATCGATTGTGGCACGAGCTGTATGACATGTTGCGCCGTCTTGTTGGACCCACAGCTCCTGGACATCATGATTGTTCAATTCAGGAATGAAAAAGTTAGCAATCATGGCTCTATACCGATCACCATTGACTGTAACGTTGTGGCCTTCATCGTTTTTGAAGAAGGATTCCACCAGCCCATAAAGCGCACCAAACAGTCAGTTTTTCTGGATGTAACGGTGTTTCGACATACACTTATGGATTAGCTTCACTCCAAATGCGGCAGTTTTGTTTGCTGACGTAGCCATTCAACCAGAAGTGCGCTTCATCGCTAAACAAAATTCGCTTATTAAAATCGGGAACAACGGCAGTCTCGTTCTGGGCCCATTCGACGAATTTACGCCTTGCTTGATCATATTTAAAATGTAATGCCACAAGATTATCTTTCGAATAAAAGAAAATTCATGTCAATCGAATAATACATCGTTGTTTTATTGCAATTTAAATTTCTATACCTCTAAAAAAAACACCCTATATTTTTAAAGTTATTGCAAAGAACATAATGTCAAAAAAGAAATTTTTTTAGTAAAAAAAGCTATATATATATATATATATATATATATATATATATATATAAAGCAATAATTTTAAAAAGATAATTTTTCTAAAAATAAATAATTAATTGCATAAATAAATCATATTTTTGGTGAAAACTAATACCAGTTTCTTGTTCAAATCTTCTATTAAAATCAATATACACACTTCTCGATATCTAAATAAAAATAATAATATACTTTTTAGTTGGAAGTAATCTAAACAATGATTATCTTCTGCCAAGAATTGAATTATTTTTTTCAGAAACTGATTGAAACAGATAGAAAGAAAAAAAGAATTTGTAATGATTACTGCTAATAGGAATAAGAATACTTTAATAAAAAAAATTAAATTTCGTAACTTACTATGCCATAAATGTATTTTGCAAAATGTTTTGCAGAAATCTCTTCGATTTTAAATATGATTCCTTTCGTGGGTAAAAATATATCGCTTTTTAATTCAGTTAAAACTTAAAATAAAATTTTTCACTTTGATTTCTCTGAATCGTTATTAAATTTTAAACCTAACATAACGTTATATTTATTATGTTTGAGATGATTTTCCACTTTATAATTAAAATGAATTATTAATGAATTAATCTTTTCATTCCTGGAAAATATGTCTACAAACGGTTCTTATATTGCAAATACTCTGCAGACAAGTCTTCTGACACACTAGGGTTCGAAATCGTTACGGTATCCGACTACTTGCGACAACTTTTTTTAAAAAAAAAATAGAGATATGGATATTATTTTTTGTGATTTTTAGATTTATTTAGTACATTTTGAGAAAAGCTAAAATTAAGAAGAGAAAAATAAATTATTACTACTAAAACGGGACAAAATGGGTAAAAATTGACAAAAAATTATATAAACAGGGCCCGCTGTGTACAAATAGTAAAATAAACAAATTCTCAATTTTTCAATTTTGATGAATTACTTTGCCATTCCTTTTTGAAATGACCTTCAGGATAAGAGATACTTTAATTTTTACAAAAACTAGAGCACTTTATCTCAGTTATTATATGAAATTGCTTTAAAAAACCGTGATTATATTCACATGAAAAACTGTAAATTTTGTAATAAAAAAGTGATTGATACATCTGAAGGTTTTAAACACTATTGCTGTTATACAGAACATACACACAAAATTTTCGCAAGTTATTTTTGAAACTTTTTGAGCAAGTTTGACATCTTATGTAAAATTATGGCATCCGCTTTTACTAAAACACTTGTAGTTTTTGTTCTAGTGAATGGAAAATAAAAACTATGGTACTTTTATAAAGCTAATAAGAACTATAAAACAAAATCATTCAATTTTTTTGTCAGTTTTTAAAAAAATCATGATTTTAGGATAGTTGTATACCTTAAAAACCGACAACAACTCCATGACCATGACCCTTAGGCTTCCTAAGCCACCAGTGTGTCTTTGAAACCACAGATCTAAGCCAGTGCTTCTCAAACTTTCAATATTTGTGACCCAATATTCAATCATAATTTTCATCGCGCCCCCTCCATACAATAACAATGCATTAAATTCGATAATACTATACTTTGACACTAATTCTACAATACGACTTTAACCTCTAAAGTGCCATCGGCGTATATAAACGTCTCATTCAGCCAGTGCATTAATTGCCCCGAACGTATATATACGTCTTTCCGAAGTACGATCTTTTTTGTTAACTGTTATCCATAAAATTATTCCAAATGTTTTGGAATGCAAGAAAATGGCCTCGACAGTGTTTGCTTGTTTCAGAGAATTTGCTTATTCGTTCCTTTTCTACCTCTCCACCCTCTTCAATACACCACATACGCTCGCTTACCTTTTAAACGGTGGCATTGGGGAGAAAATCAAGTAATTTTTAATCGGCATTTAAGGGACTTATTATAAATCGTACAAATTATCATGACAAGTGTTAATTTTTGCACGCAATTTGATATATGACAAGCCCATGGGGGTCATATAATTATTAAACTTTTCTTAATTTAGTATTGTTAAATTAATTATAAAATACTTTGTGCAGTACTGGTATATTTATAAATGTATTATGTGAGTGTAAATGTGTATTTTATTATTCATTATGTCGGAATGTATTTTATTTGTTTACTTTCATTAAATTAATAATTTTTTTAAATAATCTTTTGTTTTCGACTTTTCTATATGTTCGCGCCCCCCTTTTAAAGTTATCACGTCCCCTTAGAGGGGCACGCCCCACAGTTTGAGAAACGCTGATCTAAGCAATGAAAGCCTTACCGTATAAAAACTTAAACATATACGTTTTAATCGTATATCATACTTATCTTACATTTACGCACGTATACTAGAGGGGAAAAGAGTAAAACTACGAGGTGAGAGGTTGAGATCGGATACGAATAAACCTTACATTAACAATTGTTGGAAATTTTGCAATACCGATACTAAAACTTAGTGACAGCTAAGGATGTTTAGCGTAGACGTATCGTTCACCAACAGGAAACAAGAGTGTGGTGACTGTCTACTTACAACCAATAGAGTATTATTCCTTTCCCTTCTGCGAAAAATGAAACAAACTAATTAAGAAAGAATTAAAAAAAATCTGCTGCATATTTTTCCCTACTTTCTTTTTACGTTCTAATAAAATTTGTTGTCTTCACTAAACATGCGAGATTTATTGATTGATTGAATATTAACGTCGCACTGTTCAGCTGCACGAGGACTTTACTAAACATGCAAGAGCCTGAACTAAACGAGAAGCAACAGAAAAATGAAACAGAAAAAATGAAAAAAAACATAAAATATGTCTCAATTTTCATGACAATTTGCAACATAAGAATTCATACACCTGTTTAAAACATAGCGTTTTAAAGGGGATGGTGGACTTTCACAATGTCAAATTTTGGTTAAAATTGCGATTTTGATTTTTTATACTAATAATATTCCTTAAAGTTCATAGAATAATTCTGTCAAAGAATTTTGTGATTTTGATTAATAATTACTGAAATGGTTTCTTTTTTTAATATTTTACTCAAATAAATGTTTAAAATGCACTTTTCTTAGTTTGTAAATTTTCCCCTTTTCATTGTTACGTAAAATGCTCCATGCGTTTCAAATTATATAATATATCTTTGAAATGTTCACAACTTATGAAAGATTATATAATTTACAAATGCGTGCATTAGTTTTCTAAAAAAATTTAACGGATCATATTTTGTGTTGTTTTGAATACTTTGAATGTGTGATAAATGGTGAAATATATTTCATATAATAAAAAAAATTTATCTTGTTTTCATCAAATTTTATTCTAAATTTAAAATTCATGCACAGATATATTTTTTGTACTTCATTTATGTATAAAACAAAAATTATGTACATAACTTAAAACCTAATGCGCAAGGAACATCTTTAAAAACAATTTTAAAAATTTAATTTTTTTTTAAAAAATCAGTTTATAATAGATTTTAAAAATAATATATTTAAATTAAGAAAATAATAATCATTTACATATTGATTCCATTTTCAGCTAATTAAGCTAGCAATTTAAGAAATTAGTTTTAGTGCTCCACTGTCCCCTTCAAGTTTTAAAATATTCCACAAATGCTTATTTTTTCGTTATAACACATAAAGATATAGCTCATTTAACATTATGGTATAAGAGAAAAAATGTGGAACTCATTTTATACTTCAAAAATGAATTAACTCAGACAAAAAGGAGAACAAAAAAATATGCCGCTCCTTATAGAAGGACAAAATATAATAATATTTGAGTTCTTTTATATTTAAAAATATTCCAAAAGTTACATAAATCGGATTAATTTCTCATTATACTTTAAACTCAAAACTCATAGAATGTTATAGAACTCTGTTGAACATTTTAAACCTCAAGTATACTTTAATTATATTCGCCAAAACTTTACAAAAAAAAAAAAAAGAAGTAGTAGTAGGTTTTTTTTTGTGGGAGACAGAAATAGTGATAAGTATTTTCCCCCCTTATCTACAAATTCATTTTGATCGTTAACGGGTAAAACCAATGTATCGTTTTTTAAAAGAGAAAAAAAAAGAAGAGATAAAATGGAAAAAAATATCCCACACATCCGTCCTTAACATTTGTGGGCTTTCAATATTTTTGTAACAAGTTTTTGCTCCCTCATTAGGCTATTCCAGAAATCATCCTTCAGGCTTTAACTGGAAAAGATTTGTTTTGCTGCGGTCAATTCATCATCTACGGTCTGGGGATAAACTATTATGCTGTCAGTGGAGAGACATAACTAATGAAAGGAGTTTTCAAAATGATGGCTGAATGTTTATTTATTCTGGGATCTCCAAAAATGATAATTATTAATCTAGGTCATCGAGGACATGTTCTTTATGATTCCTAATTTGATTCAGCCTGCCGCTGCGCGTACCTTGTTCTACAACTTTCAAGCTCGAGTGGAGCAATTTTCTACTACATGGATGTCACCGTTTCGGTGGATTAAAAAATAATCCAGAAAATTTATTCTAAATAATATTTATTTTTAAAAAAAATTTACATTTTTTTAAAGATTGATACGCGTGCGTTTATTCAGTTAATAATAATTTTATACATAAAATAATACAACTACATATGCTATTATTTTGCAATTTTTTTATAAATGTTACAATAATTTTACACAATTCAAAAATAAAGAATGTTTTAATTGCAGTATATTAAGAATTATTTAATGGAAAAAATGAGGTCCAACAGAAAAGAAATGGATGCACCTGAATGTGTTGTGGAAAGATTAGAAAACATTTTAAAAAATGTAATAAATCATCAAGTGCCAAAGATATTGTCAGGGAGAATTTTAAGGGTGTGTCACGTGATTGAAAGCTTCTCTTGTTGTTCGTTTTGTTTGGTTTATCTACAGTCTTGAGAGCTCTGCATCATAAATACTACACTGACTTTAAAATGAAAGCATGTGAAATCATGAGAGGGGGTGTACATTAACGTAGGCTATAAAGCAACACTAGGGCCATTGGCGACGGACCTCTTAATTTTGATGCATGATCAAATGATGAAGTTGACACTATATGAAATGTCATCTTCATCATTAGGAGAGTCATCATTAGGAAGTTAGGAGAGAGGTGAGGATTACTTCCCTCCCAATTCCCACACCAAGGCAACGTATTGACTTTCAGCATCGACAGATTAACCCTCTGGCCGGAACGTCAATTTTTTGCCGCACTGAGGAGCAACCGTCTAACAGACGTTATGTAATTTGTTTTTTTTTAAAATTTTATTACCTTAAGAACTGTTTTAAATGTCCTTATAGCTCATGAAATTGAGTATGGCTCAAATAAGATATATTTTTATCACTAGAATTGTGACTAGTACTTTAAAAAATCTGATCAGAAATTTATATTAATTTAAAAGTAATTAAAAATAATAATACCAAACACAAAAGAAACTATATGAATATCCGTGTGATAGACGGTGATAGATTAGAAAAATCGCACATATCGTGAGTTGAAAAAAATTCTCAAGTAACACACACACCATGTAACCCTCTCACTGGGTAAAGTCCAACTGAAAATGTCAAGGCAGCCCACCACAAAAATTACACCACGGCGTTATCTACCAGCATCAAAGTAATTCATCCATGTCAGAGAGACGAACGTTCCGGTCAGAGGGTTAAACGTACTTTAGATTCTCTGCAAAGACTGTATTCAATGACAATGGACTCGAACTTATAACACGCCCTTTACGAGTTTGTGACCATGAACACTTGGCTACAACGGCCACACAAAGTCATTGGAATCTAAGCTTTTTCAGAAAGGGAATATACACCTAATAGTGATGAAAAAGCTGCTCATTGCTCACATTAAATTCCATTTAAAAATGTAAATTTTTAATTTAACTTAAGTATATGAATATTGTTTAGAAAAAACCTTTGATTTTTTGCTCCACACGAACATTATATAAATATATATATACACTGCTGGACAATTGCTAAGGACGGATAACACTATCATCCATAGCAACCACAAAATGAAAGGAAGGAAAATGTGGAAAATTAGAATAAGTGCGGGATATTAGTAAGAAGAAGTATGAGTATGCAAATTTTTTTTCCACGTCTGTTCATCACGTGATAGCGTTCATAAGAGCTTTAAAGGTTTTGACGCGTGTGGACAGTTGTTGTTAAAAGTCAAAGTTTTACAGGAAAGATTTAATAGACGAACTTAAAATTTTTGGCATGTCTTCCCGACATCACACAGATGATTTTATGCGTGACCAAATTATTGGAAAGATCGAAGAAAGGGCGAAAAATAACAGATGTTGCCAGGGAGTTCGACATCGCTCACAGCGTTGTTTCACGGCTATGGAAGTCATTTAAAACTACTAGAATGTGTAGTAGACGGCACGGGGAAGGTCGTGTTAGAAGTACGACGCCTGCAGAAGGCAGATATGTCGTCCTATCAGCAAAAAGGAACAGGCGCACCACAGCTCAGCAGGTGGCAAATCAGTTTCTTGCTGCCTCAGGAAAGCAGATCTCCCGAAAAACTGTTGCCAGACGTTTGAGGGGAGGAGGACTATACGCACGCAGACCTGTTGTGTGTGTCCCATTGACCAGACAGCACCGTACTGCCCGTTTGCAATGGTGTCGTGAGCATCACAATTGGACTAAACAGGACTGGGCATGCGTACTATTCTCAGATGAGAGTAGGTTCAGACTGTCTTCGGATTGTAGACGCCAACTGATCTGGCGCGAGAGTGGTACTGCTTATCGTCCAGAAAATATCCAGGAAAAGGACCTATATCCGACATGCAGTATCATGGTGTGGGCCGGCATCATGATCAATGGCTGCACGCGCCTACATGTGGTTGCGAATGGGACTATGACGGGCCAACGATACATTGATGAAGTTCTACTTCCTCATGTTCGTCTTTTCCGTGGTGCTGTCGGTGATAAATTTGTTTTTATGGATGACAACGCAACATGCCATCGAACACTCGCTGTTCAGGATTGTCTAGACAGCGAAGGTATTCAACGTCTCGTATGGCCAGCGCATTCTCCAGATCTAAACCCCATTGAAAATGTGTGGGATGCTTTGGGGAAGCAAGTTGCTGGTCGAAACTATCCTCCGACAAACAAGAACACCCTCATCCGTGCACTCACAGAGGAATGGGATAAATTGCCTCAACAGCTGCTGGATAATGTTGTGCAAAGTATGGTACGACGTGTGGAATGTTGCATCACACTCCACGGTAGACATATCCCGTACTGATACCTTTCTTTAAGGTGCCTGCTGACTTTTAGATGCATTGTTCCATTTCTCCGTACGCAGATCAAATGAACATTTTTTGTCTTTCAGATGTTTCACAGCTTTTGTACTTTCCAGAACAATAAATATTCTTTATTCTAATGTCTGAACAGTGTGGAAACTATATTTTATCCTACTAGGCCTCATGTCTTGCTTAATGTTATATTACATAGCAATTTGTGATCCGTCCTTTGCAATTGTCCAGCAGTGTATGTATTTACCTGTATGCGTACGTTACCTAGAATATAACTAAAAATTATTTTTGTTTTAAGTGTACACGATCAAAAAAGTTACAATATTGTTGAAATAAGCATCTCTCCACACACGCGCAAATAGTGTATAAAAAAATATGAGCTACAAAATCCGTTTAAAAGTTTTAAATTGTATTCCTTGTGAAATGAAAATAATTGTATGCATTTTGAAAATGTTGGTGTCCTGTCTTTTAAAAAATATTCCAATCTCGCCGAAATATCTGCCTTTTCTGTTTATTTAAGAGAATTTTAGACTTATAATATTTGGAAAGGAGTATCAAAATTCCTCTTACTCGTGCAGTAAATAGAATTAGTCATATATTCAATTGAGAATGTAACCAAATTTTCCAAGTAAATATAATTTTAAATAAAGAATGGTACCTGGCAAAACACATATTCATAAAACGAAAGAAAAGAAAATCGAACGAGACAAAACCCGAAATTCCCGGAACTTATCTTTCAAGAGAGTCCTTCTCTTTGACTGAAGAGTAACCTGTGCAAACAAACCGTCTCGAAATTTAACCCTCTTAAAACAAGCTACCTTCATTACTTTGATTAAGAATGCTCAAATTAATTCTTTTTTTTCTTTCTTTATATTTTCTTTAATAATTTTTTTAATTCAAGCTCGTCGAGATTTAAATTTTTTTTGGTCACTGGGAGGAAGAAAAAAAACTTTTCCATCCTTCGTTCCATCACCATCCGCATCCCTCCCAACATTCTATTTTTAACTTCTTATGTTATGAGAGATTTAATTTTTTGAAAAGATTTTTCAGGGGTTTTCTTTTTTTGTTCTTTTTTTCAATTATTATTGTTATTATTATTATTATATCGCCGAGGAGTAATTTTACATCATTAATTCTTTCTGCCGACCTTACGATTATTATTATTATTTTTATTTTTCTCAGCCATCCCCCCTTCTGCAACTTGCCTCTTCACTCTACTTCATCCTTTATTATTTTTCGCCCTCCTTTTTTTTCCAAAATCGTGCCCACTTTTAATTGAAATTCGAGAAATGGTGGGTAAGGGGGTGGACTGAAGAGGAAGGGGAACACGGGGGTGATTCGGAGGAATCCGTTGCTGCTGGGCGTAAATGGTAAAGGGGGGATGAGAAGAGGAAGAGAAGGAGAGGATACAAATATGACAAAATGCGGACTGACTCGGAATTCCATGTTTTTGTGTTTTTTAATTTCGTTGCCGGTTGATAACGCGGTTCTCCCCAGAAATTCCTTTTGGCAAGCAACTATTTCTGCCACCCTCTTTTCTTCTATTCCTTTATTATTACTTTTTTTTAGTTATTTTTGCTAGTTTTTATCGTCTGCCTTCTGTCAAAGTTGGGGACAATCTGTGCCCTGGAAAAGTCCTCCAAAAATAAAGAACAACAAACGGGAATTCAAAATAGAAGAGCAGAAGAAGGAGGGAGGGTGTAAAGCATTTGGAATAAGGAAAGAGAGAAAAAAATCGTTTTATTCGCTTTGTCAACTATAAGTGCGTCATTAGACCTTCCTGTGGAATGCTACGAACTTCAAGAAGAGACTCATCTGTATGGTTTTTGCGCCGACGAGTATGAGCAAATAAGCGCTACAGACGGGGGGGGAGTTGAAGGGTACGTTGAAGTTTCTTTTCAGGTGTTTACATGAAAATGAGCAGTTATTCACTGTAAAAGTGCTAAATGACACGACTTAAAGTAATAATCCGAAATGACAGCGGTTCTTCTTAAGTACTTTTGAGCGACGCTAACTCCTTTGTAATAAACATGTCTCGCAATTATGAGGCGACAGACTTTGCATCATGAAGCATTTAAAATTACACGATTTGCTCTGCAACAAGCATCAAAAAACTTAATGAAAGGAAATACGAGAGACATTCTCTTTCGAAATGTGAAATATTTCGGTTCCCTCAAAAATAGTTTCGTAATTTCCATGGGTATGATACCTGTTATATGACACATAATTGTGCATCGGGATAAAAATAAAGGCAGATTTCAGAAGACTGAAATAAAACAGCAGAATAAGTTAAATTAAAAAAGGCATTAATTCGAAAGAAAATTTTTGGAAGATTAAATATAAAAAACTGAATAATGAAATTTCAAATGGAAATTATCAGTTTTATAAATATGTTTCATGATAGAGCGAAAATTAATCAAGATTTATAAGCATATATTTTTTTTCAATTTAGTTTTTTTTTTTAAAACTAAGATAGAAATGCTCTTCGATACAATAAATTTTTAACATATATATTTGAGTATTTAATTGCATAAGTTTTTCTAAATGAATAATTCTTGAATGTTTTTACAATCTTAAATTTCAAGAACATTATATGAAAAAGAGGACTAAAGTTTTAAGGTAACGGATTACTTATAAAACCGTGATTTTACGAAAGCTGAAAACTAATTTGATATTTAATGTCAATTGAATATTAGAGCATACGCATAAAACTGTTTTAAGAATATCATTACAAGAAAAAAAATATTTAAATACAAATTTTTTGGTAAAAATTGAAGGATGTGTGACATCTTTTCAAAACATTCTCCTTTCATAAAATTTTTTTCAATAATAATAGTATTTTGCTCATATATAGCGAAGATTTCTTCACAGAGTCTGAAGTAGGATTTTTAAGATCTATTATTTGGGAGAGGAGTTATTCAGTTTTAAGTGTATTAAAAAAGAAAAAGTTTACCACAAACCACCTGTTATATTTCCATTGAAATTAACTCTGAAATTGATGTAATTTTTTCAAAAGCTTCAGCTCAATTTCTGTAAAGAAGTATTGGTTATATATAAGCAAAATAGTTTTTACTACCGAAGTAATTTTCATGAAAGGAAAATGCTTTTAAAATGTCATTCTTTTTGCCAAAAAAATTACATTTAAACAATATTTTTATTGTTATAATATTCATAAGAGAATTTTATATGTATGTTCTAATTCAACTGACATGAAATATCGAATAAATTATTCATGTTTCGTTTTTTCATAATCAGGGGGACGAGTATAATCAGTCGCCTTAAAATGTTATAGTTCCCTCTCTCATATAGTTTTCTTGAAATTTAAGAGTGGAAATGCATTCAAATATTATTTATTTTTAAAATATTTATGTAATTAAATACTAAATTGTATGTTTTTAATAGTATTGCATAACTAAATGTTTCACAATACCTGTATCTTAACTCTTTTTTTAGCCTACAAAATAGAAAGAAATATTTGTTAAAAAATTCTACTTGATTTTCGTACTATCATGAAACATACAAAAGTGATTATTTCCAATTTAAATTTTATTATTTAACAAAACAGAACACCTTATTTTCATAAATTCGATTCTATTCATAACACTTTAATTAAACAGCTATTCTAATGGTTTTCAATTTAAGACCATTTTTTGATTTTAAGACTTACCGTTCACTTAAATAAATATTTCTATTAAAAATTAGTTAACATAATTAAATTAATATCAATTAATGCATCTTTCATCCCATGAAAATTAAATTGCAATTAACTAAATGAAATAAGTACAATAATTTCATAGTAAATGACAACTACAAAGCAAAACGAAAAATAATATATGTATAATTAGGTATTTATTCTGAAAACGTATTGTACCTATGTTTGAATTCCTATAAAAATATTCCCTCTTTTATACTTGCAAGAGAAACTACAGAATCTCATATACACATTTTAGTATAAATTCTATAAGTGAATTAGAATTTAATTCAATTAGATCACTATTTAAATATTAAGTATAGAGAGAGCATACATATAGCTTTTAAAATATTGTAAAATTCTTTGCTAATTCATGGGGAATTACATAAAACAAGGAGTAATTGTAGAAGAATTATTGAGAAAAGATTTTCTGAGAAATAAATATAAAAGCAACCTAATAAAAATGTTCACTATGAAAAATTAGGTTTTCAAGAAAAATAGAGATACAAGTCTTTTCCACTGCTTTTTAAACAGTACCACCAATCTCCTCAATAGAAAAAAAACACATGTTTGAAGCTTATTTCTAAATTTTAACAATCTATATATAAATAAATAGATGTTTGTGTATGTCAAATCGCATCCATTCAACACCGTTAAACCAATCACTATGAAAATCGACATGTATACGTATTTTTTTACGAAGAAGGTTTTTGTGCTATCCTCTTTGTTACAGCTTCCCACCAGGTGGCGCTACAGCACGTTAACTTTTGCACCGTTCCATCAATCACCAAGCTGCCAACATGGTCGCCAAAAATGAGCCCAACATTTCGCTGTTTCCGTTGAATCGCTACTACAATGTAAGGAACGGCATTGCTTGCGAATATTACAATTTTAACATAAAATAAACACAACAGAAAGCAATATTAACGTTTTCACATCCAGATATAAATTATTTACACTATTTTTAGCTTTCATTACATAAAATTTGTAACAATGTGTTACTTTTGCTGAGCAGAGATCAGCTTAGAAAGGTATTTTCAAAAATAGACCCACAACAGAGCTACGGGATGTTATATATAAAAAGCATCCTTTTTTTAGCTATTAGACCATCAGACTTAAAATTTAACAAATATGCTTTTTTGTTCAGCTAAGATATGCAAAAGGCATTTTTTTATTGTTTAATTTACAATTTGCGTAAAATTAACTCATTTAAAACTTCTTTATCCTTCAATCTGTATTGTTAAATTTTTCAATTCACCCGTGTGAAGAACGGGTATACCATAACGGTATTATTAATGAGCAAGATGTTTTCGTGGCAACGTCATAGACTGTTATGAGAACTGTGGTGCAATTTTTCTACCTAAAAATACGTTCCAAGAATAGGATGAATGAATATAACCTTAAGAACATTTCTGTAACTTAATGCTTGATTTAGAGCATCTTCCTCTTAAAACACCCCTTATTTCTGGAGACATTTTCTTCCAAACTTTCTTCCCCTAAAATTCTTCTGTCAAATTAGGAAGCGAGCAATTAAAAAACACCCAGAGGTATTTTAATCACTGTAACGGTGTTCCGAATAGGGGGCAGCAGCATTGAAAATATGAATTAATTAATAACAAAATACCCGAAGGCGTCTCGCAAGATTAATGAACATATTAATGAAGATTAAGCAGACAACTAATGAAAGTATAAATTAACGATGATGAATCTGCGACTCCGTGCGGCAGTTTTAAAGAAATTATGGTAATGGATTCTTATAAAATCAATCTATTTCCATTCATCTAACTTATCCTTGCCAAGATGGTTTCTCTCGCGGACAGATCAACTAACTTGAGTTCGTTAGTTTCAGAATTTTTATCGTTGAGCGAGTTCGTGGGACTAATATATCTCACTATTTATCTACTCTTGGGTGATATACGTCTTTTAACGAACTTATTGCTAAAAAAAGGTAATATAATTATTTTATTAAAACGTTTAATAGAAATTAATTGCTGCATTTTAAATATGTGAATGTGATTTTTATTAGTTTAATACGATTGATGAACTTAATGGGCTAATCATATAATTTTTAATCGTGATAAATAATAAAAATAATGCTCTTCCAGAGATTCCTGAAGGAGAGGATGTTTTAAAATTTGTCTCCTTCCTGCCTTTTAAAACTTTTTCGAATTGAAATTTCCTAAAAAATTAGTAACGTGTTTGGCTTTATTGTCCGTCGCCCATTGGCCTCCTATTGGCTCATATTGTATTTACTACTCTCATTTCTAAATAAATTCATTTTTTCACCAATAAAATATCCTTCATGTTTTGTTTCCTAAACTTTTATGATAACGGTATGTGTTAAAGCACAAAACATATTCCATATACTGCGAATTATTATAATTATGAACTGAAAGTTGAGCAATTTCGTTTTAGCTTCCAATCCAGTATGGTGGTTAGTGACGCTGACTGCTGTATTGTAGGGCTTGGATTTGAATCTCGGAGAAAGCATGGATGTTCGTAAATGTATCGTGCCTTTGTGTACCTTAAACAACCGTCGAGATACAAGTCCTCTCGTGAGGTTGGTTGAAGGGGAAGATGACCCCTCACCATCCTCAATGTGTTCTCCCTCAAATTTGCGGTGGAACCGAGCCAAATCGTATTGTCATCTGTAGGGTGCTGAAAGCTAAGGCAAATGACAGGCGTACAAGTAGCCCATAGTCACGATGGATTTTGTGGGCCTTGATCTGACGTTAAAGTCGATCAGGTGGCATAACTAACAACAGCATAATTTCATTTGAAGTATTCCTTTTTGACACTATCAGTTTAAAACGTAACAATATATTCAATTCAGGCTCAAAATTTTTTAAATTAGAATACATTACACCTTTTAAAAGTTCAATTTATTCGATTGTTATTAAATTGCAAAAAATATTCAAATATCTTATTTTTCTAAAACATTATCGTATTCTTTCATAAAATAACGATAAATTATATCGAGAACTTGCTCACCGAAGCACACATAAGGCTAATATTTCACTATTTCACTTATATAGCCATTGCAGGCTACATGAAGCCCAATAAAAATAGCGTGCCCTTGACTTATTAAAACTAAGCTAAGAATTACAATTAAAACGGAATTAAACTGTTAAATCTATGATCCTAAATTCATGATGTCACAATTCTAGTCCAATGAAAATCACATCTTTGGACCCCTTAAAATTAATTTGCAATTAAAAAGGAATTATAATGCTAAGCCTAGGATTTGAAATCCATAAACTTGGAATAATTTAACAAAATTGCCTAATCAAGAAAAATTTTAAATGCTTATTATAAGATTTTAATTGATACATCATACAACCTTTTCAATCAATCATTTACATGGAGAATTATAACTACTTCAACCTCGCTTAGAAATTAGTTTTTATACATTAGCACAACGTTCCAATAACAGTTCAACAGAGCTTTCCATCCCTCGAAATTGGCAAACATTGTGTTAGTATTAACCGAAAGTCTTATCTTAGCATTTCATAGGAGCTTTCCTAATCCAGTGAATTGAAAGAGAGATTAAAGTTCCGAGCGGGGAACACTAATTCAGCAAAGATCCTCTTATTCCATCAGCGATCAATGGAATTTTAAATCCCAACTGAGGTGCGGGAGTGTATTCATCTTGTTTTTCTCCTCTCTGTTCCCTTGTTCCCTTTTTTTGTTTCTCTCCTCTCTCTCTCTTCCTTTTTACTTTTAATCCCCCCATAGAATATTCTATTCGAAAAGAGATACAAAGGGGAGGGGGAGGGTAGTCTCCGAAATTAATCAGTTGGAACCCAAATCGTCGTCCTATGCGTCTCAGATTATCTTCTGTGCCGTTATAAAATATCATTTGAAAACATATTATAGAAAACAAAAAAAAATATATATGGGTAAAGACAAAAAAAAGAAGAGGGAGAATTCTTAAATTCGACTTGCATGTATTTTAAAGGATGATGTACATATGTCTGTTTTACTATTTTCCCGTTTTCAAAATACCAGGGAAATAAGACTATAAGGTTTCCCTTCTCTGTGCTTGGTTTTGTGTATGAAAACTCCATTAGTTCAACTGAAACTTGAAAAGTTGATTTGAATGAAAAATCCAATATTTCGCATTTACCGGAATTTTTTTTATACTTGGGAAGATCTAAAAAAGGAAAGATAAGTCGCATTTTTTTTTCTTTTTCCTGGGGGAAAAAAATAAGCAGAACACGTGCAGTAAAAATTCGTTATCTTCGGATTTTCTGCAGCTAAACTAACAGAAGAATTTCGGATATAACCTTTTTATTTCCTTTATTCGTGAATAGAGTGCCCCCCTTCTTTTTTTTTTATTTTCGCCGAAAGGGTACTTTAAAGTACTGAACTGAAATATGAGATCGTAGCGAAAAGAAAAAGAGCAGTCTACCTTTAAATTGTTATCCAGGAGAAAAAAAGGAGTTCTTCCATCTTAAACTTTATGTTAACATTGGAAATAATGCTCTCCTGATGGCTTTGATCGAACAGATTGGAATACTAACTTATAATGCGTAGTCTATTGCAGATGTTTTTTTCGAAGAATTTTCCTTAAGAAATCACTAAAGGATCGATACAAAATTATTTTTCAATTTTTATTTGTAGATCGATTGATTATTAGTGTCACACTGCAAAGTAATACAAGAACTAATGGCGGAGAACGTTCTAATTTTGGACCCATAGTTAATTGATCAGGACAACCCCTGAACTAGCACTCCACTTTTTAAAATTCAACATCACACCAAAATACAATGCTGAGCCTCAATTGATTTAACATGTTCAGTGGTCTTTAGTTGTACGAGGGAATAGAGTGTGTGTAAAGTATTTAGTAACCTCCTTCTAAGAAGCATCATAAGGGATATTGGCAAAACTGCCCAAGGGAACCGAACCCACCTGAAAGGGGCTTAGAGTTACAAAACGATCCTCCGGGAAACAACCACTCCCGCACTCAGTCTTTATTAAACAAAATCTTAGTTTATATTTTTAACAGTGGCACACACATTAAATTACTTATTACAAATTAAAGGTAAATCAACGAAATACGTATGTAATATAAAGCTGAAAATAATTATAATAAACATAAAGGGGAAAGACAAGGAAAAAGAATTGACATTATTCCAGCATTCTTGCAAATACATGAAAGTAATAAAAATATACAATACAAATTTACCGTACAAAAATAAAAGGCAGGATACATTGGGGAAGGGAAAAAAACGCTTGTGACCACAAAAGAGTACCGATTAAATCTCACCTAGGGAATTTGACCCTGGATTGTAGAGAAAATTTTAATACAAGATTTTAGTTAAAAGTAAATGGAAGGATTTTTAATGATATATTTGAACCAGGTTTTTTTTAGCATTTTGGGATAGGGAGAGCAAATGAAAATCCTTAGTCAGAGGACATGAGAACACAAAATGGTCAGCGTTCCCAACAGAACCACAAAGACAATTGAGAGTAGTTTTTAATTTGAAGCGATGCAAATGAGAAACAAATGGACCATGGTTTGTTAAGAACTTCTTACGTAATTGGAATGGGGATTTAATCTAAACAGGGTTTCGGTATGAAGGATGGTATTAGCAACGGACCTCGTACTTTTTAATCATGGTTAAGTGACAAGGACGACATCCGAGCTGGCACTCCCCTCTATAAGCTACCACACCACTCCAACGAGGTTTTGAACCTTGAAATATATTTAGCGAGCATCATCCCCTCTACTCAGCGGGACTTCAGTGGCACTAAAGCTCGAAATTCAGGACACTCTGACAAAAAGTGCCTGACCATGACCACTTGGTTACAGCTTCCACTAAATGAGTTGATCATGTGGCTCAATTTGGACATAACTTATCAGGAAGTTCCTTTTTTCTACTGCTACCGCTTTAACATGGAAGACTATGACAATTATTTTTAGAACTTGATCTGAAGGCCTTTTTTTATTTACAGAGTGACAAATTCTGTACATTCTCCCCCAAATGCATTAAACGTTCAAGCGCCGAGCTTTGTACTCTATAAAATAATAGTTAAATCTTAATTAAATAATGCTGAGTGATAGAATAAGTTAATTTCTGTAATAACCGAAGTATTGTGTAAGTACAGTATTTAACACAGCTCTTCAACTGGTTACGTATTCATAAGCGCATAATTAATTATTTCTATAGCATTCCATTTCTGTAAGCCTAGAAACCTAAATAAGCAAACACGTGCAACAAGTAAAGTCATGTAAAGTCATTGTAACAAGTCAAAGTCATGTGATAGGAGAACAAATAAAAAATTTAGCATAATTATTTCATAGCCCCGGAAAGATATGCATTAGGCGTAACCTTTGGGTGGTATGAATCATATATACAAAGAATATTTAAACAGAATTTTTGCATATTGTGCGATGGAAATAGTAATTATTCATGGAAATTAACAATTAATGATACTTATCAATGTACATTTATTATTATGAAGATCATGTTTTTTCTTCTCTTAAGATTGGCATTTATTTCCTTCACACGCACAACTTTTGGTTTTATATTTCATCGTTTTTGAATCATAAAAATTGGAAGCTGTTACATTTGTTAATATTAATTGTTTTTATTGTAACAATAAAAATATCAATTAAAATAACAGAAGACGCTAAAAAATATATGGTAACACACATTTGAGTAATTGATAATAAGCCCCATGGTTTGGTGAATGCTTTTCCAAATCGTCCCCAACATGAACAATGCCGATATAATCAGATACAAAAAATTTACAATAAATACAATTGTAAAAAGTTAAATTACAAAGAGTTTTCTAGTCACCTTTACATGTTTATAATAATATCAGTGGCTTATAAAGTAGAATATAGCGTATTTTGTATCCATTGCCGTGTTTGACGTTATGGTTCCTATAATAAATAAGTATAACTGTATAACCGAAAGAAAATAATGCTGTATTCAAATTCTTCGCTGTCAAGAGAATATTTCGAAATTGCGTCACCTATTTATAATATTAGCAACTGATAATAGCCAGACCTTCAGTGTGTTTGATTTCATGGTCCATATAACTAATAAATGCCTTCATTTTTCAATAAAATTATTTATATTATGTTATAAAATCCTCAGCTCAGAATCTTATGAAATAATAAGAGCTATTGTGCTAAGTAGATAAAGTTGAGTCATCACACATTGTGTGGTAGGGAGACTAACAAAGGGAAATTATTAGTACGGACGTTATTCCCATCACTTGATTTAGTTCAAAACTATGGGATTCGTTCCCAATAACCATATAACCACTCAAGGGGGACCTTTATTCATTGTTAAATCAGTGCTTCTCATGTTCGCGATTCATTTTCAATCATAATTGTCATCGCTCCCCCTTCTATCAATAACAATGTATTGAATGCAATAAAAATGTATTTTGAAGCTAAAGCTACAATACGAATTTAAATATAAATCATAAAATTTATTAAGATAAGTATTAAATTGTGTGCATGACAAGATCATGGAAATCACTACTAATTATTAAACTTGTTTTTAATGTATTGATAATTTAATTATCAATAACATTGTGCAGTACTGATATATATATATATATATATATATATATATATATATATATATATATATATATATATATATATATATATAAGTATATTTAATCAGTTTAAATGTGTATTTAATTTTTATTACGTCAAAATATTAAAAATTTTAGAAAAATTCAGAATTTTAAACATTTTGTTTTCGACATTTCAATATGATTCCGTCCCTCACATAGGGATATAATGCCCCCCAAGGGGGCGCGCCTTACAGTTTGAGAAACGCTGCCTTAAGCAGTAACACTCCAACTGAATGCCTGGGGCTGCGGTAGCCCAGTGGTCAAGGTATTGGATCATGGCAGGTATGTCACGAGTTCGACCCATGACCACTAAAGTACTACTTAAGGGCAGCGATGCACGTCAAATCTGTCGAGAGCTGAAATGGCCTCCTGTTGGTGTGGTAGTTAGGAGAGAGAGGTGACATCTCAGGTGCGTCCGCGACACTTGACCATGTTTCAAAATTACGTGGTCCGGCGCAAAAAGCCCTCGTGTAGCTGAACAGTATGACGTTAATATTCATTCACTCACCTAATTGAATGTCTACATACTAAAATTGCAGAGCTCATTTCATATGACTGGTCTGAAACCATACAGTGGGCCTCAAGTCATGTTGGGATCCTCGGTAAGGAGAGAGCTGACCAAAAAGCGAAG
The DNA here is from genome assembly GCA_019973935.1 of Trichonephila clavipes. Lineage (NCBI taxonomy): Eukaryota > Metazoa > Arthropoda > Arachnida > Araneae > Nephilidae > Trichonephila > Trichonephila clavipes. The sequence goes on along the minus strand of BMAU01015641.1, from coordinate 163,872 downwards.
TAGGGAGCTGAGTCGTCTCAACCAGAAGTCCCCTTGACCCTCAAAAGAGCAAAGAGTATGATAACGAATATATTGGCAATACTACTGCCACGACCCAGAAAACCAAGAGTTTTGGAAAGCCATGGGAAACACTGGCCACTGTAGATCCTACACCAAGGCACCAGTAGAGAGCTGAGGCTATTGTCCGCTTTCACCTAACCATCGTGTGGACAAGACTTCCTTGGAGTATACCTCCACTGGTCTGTCCTGGCTGCTGATTACGCCTGCCCGCTCTGTAGCCATGTTAGGATGGGTGGCGACCACCTGCTCCAATGCACTGGACTCGATGAACATCCGACTGATGACGTCATCAATTGGTACTGAGAGGCTTGGTGAGAATAGTTGAGAAGCCAAGCGCGGGCGTTTGATAAATAAAATAAATAAAGAATAATTATTCAAAACTGAAGCTTTTCTCCAAAAGAAATTTATGCTATAAATTGGTAAAGAGTTCTTTGTAGTTGAGTCATTGTAGAACTGTTGGTGGAGGAATTACTCATTAATTTTGCTCTTAACTGAAACAACAGAATTATTGGCGTCAGACCTCACAAGGGCTTAGGATGTTACCTGAACTGACACTAACTCGTCCACATCACATCAAAGTGGAGTATTTAAGACTCGTCAGAAGCAACCGCGGACACCAGTGAAGACCATAGAACAATTGAAAAAGGAGCTTGAAATTCTACATTATAGTTAAATAAGGATAACATCCTCCTAATTTTTGCGGGAAAGCTCCGAATCACAATCGAGTTTCGTATACATGAATCCCCCTGGGTATTGAATCATCGATTTGACTGGCATACTCCTGAACATGATGATAGTGGTCTTATTCTCTGAGCTACTGCAGCCCAAATGTGAGAGATAATTCTGACTATCGAAATCATGTTTTTAATCGCAAAAAAAGTCTCATATATCCCAGGAGTTTTTGGTTTACTCAATAATTTTTGCCAAAGAAACTTTCTATTTACATAAATAATAATATAAAAAGATGTTTAACTACTTTTCAAAATTAAACATTTCATCTTATTCCTAAATTCTTTTAAAACATTTTATAGCTCTATTTTAATTTTAGAACATAGCACAATTCATAAAAGAGATAGCATGAAAAAACAAATTGCAAAAGCAATCGTATCAGCTAAATTTCCTTCATGCAACCTAAAAATCCAATTAGCTTGTTTAATCATTTCTCAATAAATTGGTGGGAAAATTCTCTTTTCATTGGAGAAGTGAGATAAGAAAGACTAAGGTTAAAATTCCAAATTTATAGCCTCTTTCGTCACATTTTTTTTCTCATCTCTGCAAGAATTGGCATTTAATAGTGTAATTAGATATTCAGTTTTGTGTGTTACTTACTCGTCATTGCATTCAATGGAAGCTAAGAAATATTCCGTTTAATTTAATTAAATAATTGTTCATCTGCCTTTTCATTATTTATTATTTAAGATTTTAGATTCCGTGTATTTCCTTGACGAGGCAAGTAATGAAATGCGTTTTGAAATGAGAACACATTTAAAAACTCATTGGTAAATGTAACTAGTGGAATTGACAAAGAAAGTAACCAGCATTTCCTGAACAAACTCTGGATTTGAATTCTCTGTGATTTACATTAATTTTATAAGGTATTCTGTAGTTGAAAATTAATCAAAGATTAAATCATTGTATTTGTTCCTACTGTGATATTTGTATCCTTAAAGGAAAAGAAATATATCTGTTTATTTGTTTTAAATAAGTTTAATTAAAATATTAGTTCGCAAATTTTTAGTTAATATCAAAACTTAAGCAACGCAAGTAGTAATAATGGGGGACTTTGCAATCCTGAGTCCCAGTCAAGTGCCCCTAATGAAAAATTCTACTGAAGCATGCATTCCGAGTAAGAATATTAATTGTTTTTTACTGTCTGCAAGTACATAGCAATTATTACAAAGCAATATTTTCAAAAAATAGTCAAACCACATATGTAAAGATTAAGAACTTCATCCTTAGTACGCCAATATAACTATTGCATTCATCTCAATTTCTTAATCGAAAATTCTTTACCTTAAAAATAAGTATAGAAATCGTCTGGGAAGTGTAGAATCAGAATTAAGACAACAGAATTCAACTATTACACCTGTTACAACAGCACTTGTAAGAGAAATGCGTCATTATCCTCATTAAAAATTTTAATTAATACAGTTAAGGCAAATCATTTAATTATTTGAAATTAGTATTTTTTAATAATTATAATTAGATGTTTACTGTTTCTTAAAAGAAAGAAGTATTAAGTCTGCATAGGTAGCAGAGGCACGATTATTGTGGAACATTTAAATTTTTCAGCTATGAGTTAGGAGACAGGGAGAAGTATTCAAAATCTTAAAGGTCTGTGATGTTAAGCTGATAAATAAAGGAAAAGGGTGGTAATCTTAGAGCCACTGATCTACACCATATCACAGAAAGATTCACCATACATTACACCGAGCGACATGGCTTCAGGAAAATGGCGACACAAACATGAGGTCCCACTTGAATCTCGCCTTTCATGGTTCTGCTGACAATGTCCGCTTCCCTATCGTAGCCAACTGGACCCTTTTAAAGCAATTTGTAAGCGTTAATTTAGAAACACAAGCATTCAAAACCATAATTGTGTCTCTAAATGGATATTAAACTTTTTTGCGAGAGTATGGCAGGTATTTCTGGGTTCTTTTCTCACTTGTAAGCCCTAGATCAGTGTTTCCTAAGTGTGATACGCGTATCCCATGTGATGCTTGGGTATACGCGAAAGAAGTAGGCTCATTATTATATAATATATATAATATACTAAATTAAACAATTATTTTCATTTTGAGGGTACGCAATCAAAGTTTTGGGTATCACTACCTAATATTCAAGACTTGACTAAAGAATATCACGCAAAATACTGTACTTATTCGAATCTAAGCCGCACTTCTTTTTCTAGTGTTAATACTACTGAAAATCGAGTACGGCTCAGAATCGAAGACGGAAAAATTCGTTGGATGAGGGGAATTTAACATGATACTCTGACGCTTAGAGCAATTACAGGTTGATGCATGTATTTAAAATTTTTAATATTAGCATAAAATTAATTATTCACTTCTCATTAGTTCTTATTTTAACTTTGTATAAAAAATATCGAATATCAATAAAACATTTTATACTATTTTTATTTTTTGTGAGTCGAGAAGAAAATGAGTTGCGGTTTAGATTCGAATAAATACGGCACACGTTTTATGGACTTAACGTACATCAGATCTTTGTCACGGTAGGTATTCGTTGCCACCAGGAATCGAACCCCGAGACTCGACAAAAACCACGCCGGTTATGAGTTCTTGAACACGACAGTAGGTTACAATGGTCACCAAACATGACTAGGAGGATTGATGCAAGGGTAATTGAAATTGTGAAGAAAAATAATTTTTATAAATAATCGCGTTCTGTTCTCTTCGTTCTTTAATTCTGTAGTAAGAAAAGTAAAAACAAGGCATAAATTTATTTGAATAAATAAGAGCAAAAACATTAAAAAAGGACAATAATACATATAAGATGAATTCTCCATAAATACAGAAAAGAAAACAGTGTATTTATTCTTCCACTCACAGCACAAAATTCTTGACACTAAATACAATCATTTCAAGTGTGTGTACGCAGTCGTTCAACTCTCCCAAATCCTAGAAATCTAATTTTCTTCCCCAGAAACCAATCCGGCCATTACAGAAATAGAATTATAATAAATAAAAGCTAAAATCTAAGTCTCTTAATCAATTCTCAATACCACTACACTTGTGCCCGGGAATAAAAACGCTATCCGATCATGTTAGCTGGAAATAAAAGGCTCTGAAAATGGGAAAGCAATACCTCTTATTTTTAGCCAATTAATTAATGCCCGTGACAAGGAGAAAGTGGAAAAAAGACCTTAACACAAAAATAAAAAAAGGTGAAAGTCATTCTTGCTTGGGAAAGAAAAGTATTTGTTTCGTCAGCAGAGATTGCTCTATGAGTACAGGTCATCGGTTTTCTGATATGATGATCTTTGTGTAAAGTGAAATTCATACTGTAGTGAGCTTTTTGAAGAAATTCGGCGCGTGTGTTTGGAAGGTCAATGTTGCTGCAAAGAAACTTGGAAATATATAAATTAATACAATGTTGTGTGTAATTATTTATTTAGTTTTTATTTATATCTGTCTAGAACTACTAACCACAATCCTAGTAATTATGAGCTACAATCAAGAAATGACACCCTATTTTCTACACAGCATCAAAATGAAACCTGAGTTCCTTACAGATTAAACATTTACACACAAGCCCCAGTTACTCGACGAAATTTTAGAAAAACCTAGAATGAGACTTGAGATTCTAATGAAACTTCACTGTGATCACGATTGATAATGAATGTTCTTGTTTTCATTGATATCTCTCAAAAGCTATTGGAGACATATCTTATAATTTCGAGTCCCGATCAAGAGCTGACACCCTTTTCGACAATACAACAAAGACTTTTAGCTCTAAGAGATACAACATTGCATTAGTCCTTCGACACGACGTAACTGTAACCTGAACTGGGACAAGACTCAAATGAAACTTGATCCAAACAATTGATAATGATTGGTTTGAGTTTTTCTCAGCATCTGTAAAAAGCTATTCGAAATGTTCCTATTAACTCTAAATCACGATCAAGATCTGACACCGGAATTTCATACTGAAGAAAGATGAATATTTTTAACTCTAAAAGAATTCAACATACAAAAACCCTTCCACATGATGAAACTACAGTGGAGCGTCTGGATTAGGACATGCGACTTAAATAAAATTTCACCAATCACGATTGATAATGATTGGTCTGGTTTCCATCAGTATCTTTTCATAGTAATTGGCGATTTTCTAGTAAATATGAGTCATTATTTAACAATTAGGATTACACATTTTAGCTGACACCCCTAATTTTTATCTTTGGTGCTAATGTATAATAATGCCGATAAGCTTCATCAAATGAAAACACAGCGCCTAATGCCACGATGTACAGCCAATAGTGAAAACCGTTCCCACGCGTTTTCGAGTATAGCAATAATAACTATAGCAATATTTGGTGACATTTCTTGAATTCGCGATGTCTTTTCGTTTGTAGAAGTTGGTCGACTTTGTAAACGTAAGTAAAGGGTGTTTTTTTAGAAGTATTGAACTTTAAATTGCAATAAAACAACAATGTATTATTCGATTGACATGATTTTTTTATTCGAAAGATAATCTTGTGGCATTACATTTTAAATATGATTTCTGGCATAGGATTGCCACGGCTAGATCGGATGTAGTTCAATCTGTACGTCCCATTTTCGATGACTTTTTCCAACATTTGTGGCCGTATATCGGCAATAACACGGTGAATGTTGTCTTCCAAATGGTCAAGCGTTTGTGGCTTATCCACATAGATCAATGACTTTACATAGCCCCACAGAAAATAGTCTAGCGGTGTTAAATCACAAGATCTTGGAGGCCAATTCACAGGTCCAAAACGTGAAATTAGGCGATCACCAAACGTGTCTTTCAATAAATCGATTGTGGCACGAGCTTTGTGACATGTTGCGCCGTCTTGTTGGAACCACAGCTCCTGGACATCATGATTGTTCAATTCAGGAATGAAAAAGTTAGTAATCATGGCTCTATACCGATCACCATTGACTGTAACGTTGTGGCCTTCATCGTTTTTGAAGAAGTACGGACCAATGATTCCACCAGCCCATAAAGCGCACCAAACAGTCAGTTTTTCTGGATGTAACGGTGTTTCGACATACACTTATGGATTAGCTTCACTCCAAATGTGGCAGTTTTGTTTGTTGACGTAGCCATTTAACCAGAAGTGCGCTTCATCGCTAAACAAAATTCGCTTATGAAAATCATGACCAACGGCAATCTCGTTTTGGGCCCATTCGACGAATCTACGCCTTCGTTGATCATATTTAAAATGTAATGCCACAAGATTATCTTTCGAATAAAAAAAAATTCATGTCAATCGAATAATACATCGTTGTTTTATTGCAATTTAAAGTTCTATACCTCTAAAAAAACACCCTTTATATAAGTACCAAATTAAAATAATTTCGTAACTTCTTATTTTATTAACAGTTTCTCCTATTGTTTTATAATTTAATTACAAACTATAAGAATATGGTAAACAAACAGCACCAACTTTAATATTTAAATGAAATACATACCTTCTAACATCAAAAATAATAAAAAAAATGGGTTGAAAAAGAACAAAATATAACTACGTTTGAAATCTTGTAACAATAAATATTATTACTTTTTTCTGGCTAAAAAATCACGTAAAAACACTACTCCATATAGAAAGGTATACATACGATACGTACATATGTTACCACTTGATAAATACCATACAAATAAGTTCTCTCAAATCTCCTGTTCCAAAATGTTTTTCAAAAAAAAAAATGCAGCTAATCTGAAGGCAAATTACACATGCATAAATACGTTTCCCGAATAAAGATATACAATTACGCTAAAAGGCAGAGAAATAATACACAAGAACTGTACTACAGTTATTAGGCTAATGCACGTTTGCAGTGTTTTCTGTCTCTTATTTCGTTAGCAAGAAAAGTGACTGTGCTCTTGGCTTTGTGCGAAAGAGTTTGCTTATATAAATGTGTTTGGAACAATACCCTCCACTTTGAATCATTGCCTCCGATACGATGGAAAAATTCGAAGATGTTATTGTGGATGTAGTTTCACTCGTACCCAATTAAGTTGTTCACTAGATTAGAATATTACGAAGTTAAATATGGGTTTCAGTTAAGCAAATATATTTTAAAACAAAGGAAACTATGTTAAGTTATCTGACAAAGTAAAATTGCGAAAGGTTTTAAAATCAACTGTAGAGCTGTGTGTGTTTAAGAAGCTTCATTTTACTTATCATTTGCAACTTTTTAGGTATTCGCTTCAATCATGGTTTTGGAAACAAAACACGATTGTGTGTTAATTCCATGCAAGCAATTTATTGTCCAAGATTAACTGTATTCTAGAGGTTCATCGTCAAAGATTTTAGGATTTGAAACAACTTATAATAATCCTTGTGGTTACATTTTTCAACCCATAATTTGTCAAAGGTCGGTTGAATTACGCTAAAAGTATACGGCAATACGGAAGAATCAAAATTTCTTATCAAACATCTTATAAGAAGAATTTGAATACAAAAGTAAACTCTGAAAACTATTTCTATGGTACTCAAATAATTATTGAATCAAACACTCCCATTTTGCTGCCTTCTTAATTTTAGATTGCAAATATGCAAATAACTTCGGTACTTACGTATTATCGCAACAATCGGCGTGACTCTAATAGTAACTCAATAAGTTGGCAACTCCAATTTCCTACTTGTCGTACGCGATGAATTGGCAACCAGGTGCTTTGTTTCATATAATGTCGCCAATAGGTTGCGATAATACGTAACTACCATAATTTCTAAGGAAAAAACTCAAGTCAAACAATTCGTTCAAAATTCACAATATAAAAGTTATGCGGGTACTTACGTATTATCGCAACAGTATTGGCAACATTATATTAAACGAAGCACATGATTGCCAATTCAGCGCGTACGACACATAGGAAATCGGGGTTGCCAACTTGGTTAGTTGTAAATAGAGTTGGCGATTGTTCATATAAGTACCGTAGAAAAATATAGCCTAAGTTTGATTACAGGTTCAAATTGAGAGGGATAATAAATAATTTGGTGATTAATTTCTGACATGCAGTTAATCTTTGGCAATAATTGGAATAGAATTAATATATAAATATCATTAAATGTTTTGCTTCGAAATAATGATAAAGCGTAACTTTAAATAAGAATAGCTCCAATAAGAAAAATTCTGATGCAAGATTTATACTACTCGCTAGAGGAATTGTTCAATTTTATTTAACATTCTTTATCCTTATATTTCCACGCTACGCAATCAAACGATTTCACCAAATCACAAGACGCCGTTAATTGAAAAAATGTCGCTAAATGCTAACATCGTTATTCAGTTAGAACATGAAGAGTTGCCACTATTGGTGATATACAGTGAGTTAATATTAACGTCGCATTGTTCAGCTACACGAGGGCGTTTGGCGACGGACCACGTAATTTTGAACCATGGTCAAGTGACGTGGACGACACCTGAGCTGGCACACCCTCTTCTAACTACCACACCACACCATGGGAGGACGTTTCAGCTCTAGACAGATTTAGCGTGCATCGCTGTCCTTCATGGCGGGTTTTTAGTGGTACTGGGCTCGAACTCGTGACAAAGCCAGCCACGATCTGATACCTGTACCACTCGGCTACCACGGCTACAGAGGTGATATACAGAGGCGATCGTTTAATTTGCAAAAATGGTCGATGGTATAAAAAATCTAGTTTTAATATGGACTGAAGTCTTATAAAGGGTGTTTTTTTAGAGGTATAGAACTTTAAATTGCAATAAAACAACGATGTATTATTCGATTGACATGAATTTTTTTTTATTCGAAAGATAATCTTGTGGCATTACATTTTAAATATGATCAAGCAAGGCGTAGATTCGTCGAATGGGCCCAAAACGAGATTGCCGTTGTTCCCGATTTTCATAAGCGAATTTTGTTTAGCGATGAAGCGCACTTCTGGTTAAATGGCTACGTCAACAAACAAAACTGCCGCATTTGGAGTGAAGCTAATCCATAAGTGTATGTCGAAACACCGTTACATCCAGAAAAACTGACTGTTTGGTGCGCTTTATGGGCTGGTGGAATCATTGGTCCGTACTTCTTCAAAAACGATGAAAGCCACAACGTTACAGTCAATGGTGATCGGTATACAGCCATGATTACTAACTTTTTCATTCCTGAATTGAACAATCATGATGTCCAGTAGCTGTGTTTCCAACAAGACGGCGCAACATGTCACACAGCTCGTGCCACAATCGATTTATTGAAAGACACGTTTGGTGACCGCCTAATTTCACGTTTTGGACCTGTGAATTGGCCTCCAAGATCTTGTGATGTAACACCGCTAGACTATTTTCTGTGGGGCTATGTAAAGTCATTGGTCTATGCGGATAAGCCACAAACGCTTGACCATTTGGAAGACAACATTCACCGTGTTATTGCCGATATACGGCCACAAATGTTGGAAAAAGTCATCGAAAATTGGACGTCCAGATTGGACTACATCCGAGCCACCCGTGGCAGTCCTATGCCAGAAATCATATTTAAAATGTAATGCCACAAGATTATCTTTCGAATAAAAAAAATTCATGTCAATCGAATAATACATCGTTGTTTTATTGCAGTTTAAAGTTCTATACCTCTAAAATACATCCTTTTATATAGGACTATATACCCAAGAAACTTATTCGAGATGCAAAAGCGGGAAAAGTCCGGGCAAAAAATTAAAATTTCTTCCAGACAAAAAGTAGAGAGAACGTGATAATGGGTTTTGTGAGGGAAGCATCACTAATATTAATGACGAATACCTAAGCACTGCCTAGTTTCGAATTGCATTTTTCCAAATTAATCTACGCCTAAACCCTTTTTTTTCTGAAACATTCTCTAAAGCAAAAGCACAGCTATTTCCCAGCAGTTATACATGTGAAAAGTGCCAAATCACGAACTCGGCCTGGAAAAAAAAAGTAATCTCTACTCCCTTTGTCCAGCTGTGTTGGATTTGGCAAGGAACTTAGTCGTAATTCTTTTCCGGCTAGACCACGCGCCTCTGCCAATTTTTCCTAATCTGAACTTCCTAAAGTCATGAGATTTGAATTGGGTTGCGAGTCGAAATAAAAAAAATATTATTTGTCACTTGTTCTAATTGTCCTCGTTTTAACAGCATTTTTCGCATAAGGAAACGATGCGTACAGTTTTTCTCTCACACACACAAGGTGACTTCTGTACAGTAGACGTAAAGGACATGTTTTTTTTATAAGATATTTTTTATAAGATAAAATCTGTTTTTGTGTTTCGCATTTTTATTTTACGCTGCGTCATAGTTTCTGATGGTAAAATTCGTATTTAGTTCAAGGGTTTTTAAAATGCATACAATTATTTCCTGCTTGGAATTAAAATGCGTTCAGACTTTTCTGGCTAAAAATTACTAAAAGCTAAATGAAATCTACAATGGTGTAGTAGTTTCTTTACGATGGTATCACGTATTGCAGATGTAAACTATGCTGATTCAGGAAAAAGTTTGACTTAGATTTGACTTGTTTAACAACGTCAGACTCGAAAGCAACGTGTACTTTTGGCCACGGGCCTCACGGTTTTTAACCCCGGTCAAGCCAACCCTCCCCAACTCATGACTCGATAGAAACAACACTGGCCATGACCGCTCCGGCTACCGTAACCACATTGACTTAGAACGTTACGTTGCATATAACGTGTATTTAATATCGTGTATGCCTAGAAATGCATTGTGTGCTGAAAAGATGGCATTGCACTATCTCTTAATAAATTTTCACAAATTATGTTTAATTTTCAGTAACGAACAATATTTCTAGACTCTGACGTTTAAAGCCGCATTCACACCAAAGCAGTCAGCGTCGAGAGAGATGAAGTCTCTGATTGGTTAGACGCTCGACATTGACAGCCTTGGTATGAATGCAGCTTAAAAGTTCAACTCTTCCACAAATTTCGTGTTGTACAAAAGTTTTGTGTTATAGGTAAAATAAGAAATAAAAGGAATGCACTATAACGAAAATTCATCACAATATAAAGATCTTTTAGACTCAACACACGCCAATAAAGAAGACAGATTAAATAAAATTAAATTGAATGATTCAAAAGGGTTATTTTAACTGTCCGGAACGTTGCGAAAACAACTGTTGGCTCTTTGTGGATTAATGCTTATGAAATTCCACACGAAATATCTCAATGACAGATCCTGCAATTGGATTTCATTATTTGTTAACGTCGTACTGTGAAGTAACACGTGTACAATTGGCGACGAACCTTGTAATTTTGAGATATGGTCAAATGAGCAGACTCTTCCCTCTCCTAGCTTTTACACCACACCGATAGGAGGACTTTTGAGCCTAAACAGTATCAGCTCCTGTACATGGTAGGTCTTTATTGGCCCTAGGCTTCGAACCTGTGACATGATAACACAGGCCATCAGTTGGTGACCATGATCATTAGGTTGCCACATCCCCCTCAGAATTTGAAACCGTAATCGTATCAAAATAACAAGAGCTGAAATTACCACACTTTTAACTTCTATATCAACCCGCAGTGAAACATCTAAAATTCTTTATGATAAAACTAGGTTTTTTCGGATAATTAAAAAAAGGAATCATAAAAAACAAGTAATATAAAAAATTAAGTTAATTCCTACTAAATCAACAAAGAAAAATTTTATTTTAGCTACTTTTTTTATTAAATAGTTACAATTAATATAAATACGTATATACATGTGACAGAATCACAACATTAAGTGGTAATTAATTTTATTAATTATCATTAAAGTATCATATTGTCATCCAAAACAATCGTGTATATAACATTTCAGTTCAACTGAATGCTTTAAAACGTGTGAAAAAAAACCTTTTCAAGTTTTGATACAAGTCTCCAACAGGGTCGCTAAGTGGCCAGAAATGATGCCAACGTGGTTGTATTTGTAATTCTTAAAATAATTAATTTGAATCAATTAATTTTTATTACTTATAATTAAATTACTGTATTGTCATCTAAAATAATCATGTACATGAAATTTCAGCTCAATGGAGCGCTTTAAAGTGTATTGTATTAACGATGAAAATTCCACGAAGATAAATAAATATATAGAGTGTGAGCTAATAGTAGGAATTAAGTAACTCACGTAAGGGTTACTTAAGTGTTGCTTATAGGAGAATGTGCTTCAAGTAGATTTAAATTTGGATATCTAATGTGCACGCATTTATATCTTGCTTGAATCTTATTAAAAACTTATACATGAACTTAAGATTTGCATGTTCGTGAACTGACGATTTTGTAGTTGTTACTAGTTCAGCATTTTTGGATTCTTTTAAACATTGGTTTGATCTATGGCTTATTATCAAGCACAAGAATTAAAATACTAGAAAATTTTCCTCCAAGTCTAAACTCACACATGTCGTTCTGTTAGTTGACAATTTTATAAATATACGTAATAAGAATAAATATTTTAATACTTAATCCTCTTTAGTAAAAACCAATAATCAGTTTTTATTTTCCGATAAAAAATTTGTTTTCGAGTCTAAAGGAGAACTTAACTCGTATTAGACTCCGTCACATTTTACAAATTATAAGAACTTTTACGGTGCAATATTTCAGCAGCAAATCTCTTACTTTTACTCAATCTTATGAGTATTTTTCATTTACTACATCTACTTCATAAATATATGACTGTCTAGCAAATTTCTGAAATAGAGAGTTGTGACAGTTTGGGCACAGTACTTAGGAAGCAATTTTTTTTCCTTTATCTACATGTTTCAAATATGTAATACTGATACTTATTTTCATTACATTTAATGAAGTATTTAATAACTTAATTATTAATGAAATATTTAAGTAAAATAATTCGCTGTATTTAGTAAATTTTTAAATAGGGAGGTTTTTATTTGGTACTTAACTAACGAACCACGTTGCTAGGTCCCGCGAATTGAATGTAATAATTTTAAAGTTAAAAGATTATAGCATTTTTTTGGAAGAAATAAAGTTATTGTATGTTTGTGCAAATCATATTTAAATGCATTGTCTAATAAAATAGTCATTAGAAATAAAAAGGAATAAAAAAGCTGACTTCTTTCTTTAAAAGAATGAAAGGTATCTTTACAGGAAAAGACAAAAAAATGTGTCTAAAAATATATTTCTTTAATCTTCACAAAAAAATTACATTTTTTTTTATTAATTATGGGCATTAAATAAATATATGAACGCACTTAATACAAAACATTTATTCAGCGCAATTTGTAAGCTATTAAATTACTTACGTATCCAAGACACACCGTAATGGCGGAAATATCTTCAACTTCAACAGTCACTAATTGGTTGATTGATTAATCTACTAATAGTGCCCTAAAAGCAATTCTACAAGCAGTGACACAGGATTTGAGAATTTTGAATCATCATCCAGTGACGAAGAGGATATCTGAACTGGCACCCTATTGCTTATATCTCCATTAAGATGAAAAGTTGAAAACTTAATAGGTCTAATATGCATCAGTCTCGTATTACATTAGGCTCGCGTATCGTGATATGAAATGTGAGATGCCAGTTCTGGTGTTCATCTGATTTTGATGGAAACGCAAAAAAATAAAAACATTTCCATTAAAACCAGATAATTATGTGGTTGCGTTAGCAGGATGGTCATGGTCACTAACTCGTAACTGGGGCTGCTGAGTCACTAGTTTAAGCTCTAGTGCCAATAAATACCAGCCTTGTAGATAGGCTGACACTCGTTAAATTTGTCGAAGCTCAAAGTCCTCCGGTTGGCGCAGTGGGAAAGTTATGAGAGGAGTGTCAGCTTAGATGAAATCCGCGTTACTTGACATTATTTCAAAATTACATCACCTATAGCTCTCACGTGGCTTCAGATTGCAACGCAAATTAAAATCGAAACTAAATTACAGACCAGGCGCCAGTTTTAACCTAGTGACAATGAGATATTGGCCTATTCAGGCTCAAAATGTTGGCATAGCGGGGATGTACAGCTAAATGCCAGTTCAGAATCAACCTCATCATAAGATCATGTTTCCCAATTGCGAGGATTATTGATTGTAATTGCATTAATTGATTGTTTAAATGACGAAGGCGGCCCATGAATAGGCATCCCACCATTTAACGTCATCACTCGCTACATGGCGGGTTTTTAATAGCATCAGGGCTCGATCCTACGAGTAGACTACAAGAACGTCGACCACGCACTCTCAAACCTGACCAACAGGCAATCGTAGTTTTCTCCAAGGGATCAATACAACTTAAATCGGTGTTAATTGAGTGAATGAATGCTTGTTAACATAGCACTCTAAAGCAACTCGGGGGCTATTAGCGACCGACCTCGTAATTTTAAAGTCAAGGGACGATGACGACACCTGAGCTGGCATACCACTCTTCTAAATTCGACGCCTTTTTGAAGACTTTGAGCCACGAAAGATTTAACGTACATCAGTTACATGGGAGGCCTTCAGTAGCATCAGGGATAGAGAGTGAAAGTGAATATCAACGTCACATTATTCAGCTACTCGAAGGCTTTTGGCGATGGACCTCGTAATTTTGGCGAGGATGACATTTGAGCTGGCACCACACTCTCCTAGCTTCCATACCACATTAATGGGAGGACGTTTGAGCCTCGACATATTTGACGTGCATTCGCCCCTTCAGCACAGCGGGTCTTCAGCGGTGAGGGAGTGAGTGAGGGAATATTAACGTCGCACTGCTCAGCTACACGAGGGCTTTTGGTGACGGACTTCGTAATCTTGGCGAGGATGACACTTGAGCTGGCACCACCTTCTCCTAGCTTCCATACCACATTAATGGGAGGATGTTTGAGCCTCGACATATTTGAAGTGCATTCGCCCCTTCAGCACAGCGGGTCTGCAGCGGTGAGGGAGTGAGTGAGGGAATATTTACGTCGCACTGCTCAGCTACACGAGGGCTTTTGGCGACGGACCATGTAATTTTGAACCACGGTCAAGTGACGTGGACGACACCTGAGCAGGCACGGGTCTTCAGCGGTACTAGGCTCGAAATCACGACACCCCGACTACGAATCCCTTACCTTAAATACTAGGTTACCGCGGTCATTCAGTAACATTAGTAACACAATAACGCTGACTATGAGTTCGTGATCATGGCCATTATGAATGGGTGCTTGTGTAAAGTGAATAGAAGCAAGCCTAGTCAGTTGATCCAATTATATTCAACCAATAATTGTAAAGCACTGAATGATTTGTGCAAACCCTTTTAGCAAAAACTACGCTTTCATTTATTTTAACGGATAAATCACTGTCATTCCTGTATAATATGAGATATGACAGATTTGTCCATGATTTAACAAACGCGAATCAATATTTTAAAAGAACACCAGCCAAGTAAATCGAAACCTAACCACATAATAATATCCTACAAAAAGGGAGGAGGAGGAAGATTCTTTTCAATTTTCCAGCAGACGCATTTCGAAGCTCGCCACTGCAAAAAGTGTCCATGACATTCGCTTATGAAAAGAGCCTTTGCTTGTGCTCAGCAGCTAGAAACGCCCTCCTTTGCGCATGCTGTGCGAGATGCGCTTCATTGTATCTCAATGAGGTCTCCATTTCAGCTCCACTGACAATTTGTGAGGGTTCACGAACTCGTTTAACGGTCACTCGCCACCCTTCCAACAGGTTATTCAGGAAATTGGATTCGATGTTTTAATTAGATCCGATATTTCCTGCTTTCTTTGAAACATTCAAATGCTATAGTTTAGGCTTTTGCGTTTCAAAAAAAAGTCGAAAAATCAAATTCTTTCAAAATATAAAAAATTAAGCATGGTTTCTTGAAATGATTACGTAGCCACGGTTGGTAGCCTAGTGGTTGGGACTAAAAACCATGAGATGAGTTCGTGTCCTAGTACCACTGAATAACCATCGAACAGAGGGGCTGATATACTTTAAATCTGACGAGGCTCAAAGTCTTCCTGCTGATGTAGTGTGGAAATCTGGAGAATAGTACTAGCTCAGGTATCGTCATTTTCACTTGACCATGGTTGAAAATTGCGACATCCATCACAAAAAGCTCTCGTGTAGTTGAAAGGGGTGATCTAAATATTTACTCTCTCTCACTCAAAGCAATATGAGGGCTATCGGCGACGTACGCAATTTTGAACCATGCCCAAGTGACGAAGATGATTGGTCCCTTACTCTCCAAACTTCTACTACCCAACAATACGAGGACTTTAATTATAGATTTAATGTGCATCAGCCCCTCTATACGTAAGACCGGCAATGGCACCGAGACTCGGATTCGTGACAGGACAATAACACCAACTACGCGTTTAAGATCATGAACACGCCGCTACTACAACCACGACGTGGCCGCGGTAGCCGAGTGGTCAAGGTATCGGATCGTGGCTGGTCTTGTCACGAGTTCGAGCCCAGTACCATTAAAGACCCGCCGTGTGGGGGAGCGATGCACGTTAAATCTGTCGAGAGTTCAAACGTCCTCCCGTTGTTGTGGTGTGGTAGTTAGGAGAGGGTGAGTGCCAGCTCAGGTGTCGTCCACGTCACTTGACCATGGTTCCAAATTACGTGATTCGTTGCCAAAAGCCCTCGTGTGGCTGAGCAGTGTCACATTAATATTCACTCACTGCCTCACTACAACTACGACGCACTGCACTTACTAAATATGTCCTATAGTGATTTTTCCCTATTTTCCACACTTCCTGTCGCTTCCGGTTTCTCCTACTTTTGTTTGTTTTTACATTACTCTGTCTAGGTTATAGGTATATGTTTATTTACTTTTATTAATTTAGTGGTATTTGGACTAATTTTGCCGAATCTGGCACTTGTCATTTATTAATTATGCTGATATGAAGTCCATTGTAAAGAAAATTGAAGTCTGTTGCAAGTTGGTTCCTATTTATTTTTAAAGTTTCTCGCATATCATCATGTGGAAAGTTGGTAAGCAAATTTCCTGTGTAAGTGTCTGTATATGTATCATTTACCTAGAATTTTTTTGTTAAAAAGTGTATGCCAACAACATCCCCGTTACGTAACATCAAATATACTTAAAATTTCAGATTCCATGAAAGGAACAACGTTATATTGAATTTTGTATTGGGATTATGTTTCATTTTTCAATGCATTCATAAAATTTCAAGCTCAACATTGTACTCTACGTAATAAGTATTTATCATGTACTTAGTAACCTCAAAAGGACTGAATTTTTATCATAAAATCTATTTTTTTAGTGTTTTTTATAAAAAAAAGTATCTAGGAATTTAATCCTAACTGCATTGCTCAATTTGATATTAAATTTCCTTCACACACACACACATATATATATATATATATATATATATATATATATTATAGAGAGAGTGAGATTTTGTTTATTTCAATCTTTTAGTGGCATTCAAATGTTAAGAGATTAATATTTTTTTAAAAAAACCTGATGTTTATATATATATATATATATATACACTATATACTCACACACGCGTATATATCTTTTAATGTGTTTATAAAAAGGAATTACTCGTATTCTGACTATAATTTACTAAATCGTCTTGAATATTTTACAAATCTAAATACAATAATATAATATCTACTTTTTAAGAGACGTACATTTTAAGCGTACATTACTTAATTTTCTTTTTTCATATTAATAACGCTTCTGACGGAAATTTTTCTAATATATATATATATATATATGTGTGTGTGTGTGTGTGTGTGTGTGTGTGTGTGTGTGTGTGTGTGTGTGTGTGTGTGTGTGTGTGTGTGTGTGTGTGTGTGTGTGTGTGTGTGTGTGTGTGTGTGTGTGTGTGTGTGTGTGTGTGTGTGTGTGTTAATGTATTTATAGTTACAACGCAGCTGAAAGAAATATGTATACATTAAAACAGATTTAAATGAATACAAAATGATGTAGACTTAATTTCTTCAACATGCCATAAATCTTGAAAAAGTGTTATTAAATTTTGAAAGCTGAAAGGAGACATGCTTGGAAATATGAGATCTACAAATTTATATTATGCATTTATAATAAATATGTAGTTCTCCCATCAAATAGATGGTGCTAAGCCATTTATATGGGCAGGCTCTATGTTAAGCTATTAACACATTATATTTATACACATTATATTTGAGACTTTTCGCAATTTTACTCGCAAATAAACTGCCACTATTTGTATTTGCGAGTGCACACAATGTAACTGTGTAAATGATAATATTATATATATAAACTACCTAGAAGTAATTTGTTCTGTCTCGAATTCTGAAGGCTATTATTGGCTAACCATAAGCCACTAACAGTCAACCATAACCCGGTAAAAAAGGGTTTTTTTATTCGATTAGCTTTTACGGAAAAATGGAACAGTTACTAGTTCGACGGTTTTTTCGACATCATTTCTACTAGATTGGAAATAATTTATCGTCTGTGAAAATAATGCGTTATGTTAATGTGTTAAATGGCTTGAAAATCTTGTACAATTTTTTTAAAGATGCGTTCTTATGATCAGGTGGTTATTTATTTTAGTTTGACATGATTGACAATTGAAGGATAAAATTTGGGAAATCTAGAATTGTGGGAGAGGTCTTTTGGAGTCTAGATTACTAGCCAACTAATTACTAAATACTATTAGTAGCCAATACTTCAACTTAAATTTTAAATTGCAACTTAGAATGCGTGTCGTAAAATAGGTTCGGACAATTTTTGACTTGACAAATGCTTTGTATTTAGTCAGTTTGGTTGAATCCTAGGAGGACCCATTTCAGAGTCAGATATGAATTGTGTAAATAGGACATCTCCATCTCTGAATTTTACTCTTAAAACTCGTGACTAGCTTAATAGGTGAAAAATGTTCTATTCCTATCAAATTTAGCTTTTTCTGCAGAAAAGCTAGTTGTGAAGTATTAGTAAAATATGAAAAAAAATTTACATATATTAAACGTTAAAGTTTATCTTTTATAACTCTAGATTTATTTATTAAAAATTGAGATTAAAAGTAAAACGCATTGGATCTGTTAACATATTTACACAAGTACCAGATATTCTTAAAAGACCACATAATGAAAAGATATTGTTAATTTTAATAATATTTATACAAGTCATTTTCTTTGGTCACTGGTAGCATAATGAGAAAAGTAAAGAAGGTATATTTCAATTTCCTCAAAAAAAATCCTTGGGTGGGTCTAATGTTTGTAAATCACTCGAGGATATTAAGGACCTCACATTGGTAGGTTTTTGTATTGTGGGGTGCTTATTCACGTATCAACCTTGTCACTAAACATGATATTAATCAGTTGTAAGGGTGTAGTTAGCGGACATTTGAGTCGGGCGAAAATAGATAACTTGAAGCATTCAGTAAATAAAATAATTTAACGTTTATTTTGAGATAAATAGTTAAAATCAGAAATATTTATGCAAAAAACAAAATAGTCACTCAAGGATGGACATTAAAATTATGAATTAAATGTAGAAGTATTTGCAAAAGACTTGAAACTCATACATTTTGCGGTCTTAACATTATTTTTTGAGTTTAATAACTTTGACTAAAAAGAACAAAGATGTGTAAATTCCCCATTTTATAGTTTGTGGTCACCTTCCTCCCTGTCACAAAAGTGAAACGTCTACAAATTCTCAATCGGCTTAGCAACTCGTCAAAACCAATGTTTGAATTGCCCTCTAACACGGTGCTTAGTTGCTTCCTCGCTCTTTGATGAGCTATTTAAGAGTCATAGACGGGATTAACGTCTTAAAAGAAAACAGACTGAAAGCCACACACACACACAAATGTCCAGATTGCAGGCCCGGATACATGCTTTGCCGAAGACCTGGTCATCTGGATCAGTAACCTTACAGGAAAAGATGCTAGTATGAACAGCATAAAAGTTACAAATAGACTTTGAGAAAATCTATTAACTTTCGAAATGAATGATTTCTTTTAAATCTTGTGCACAAAAAAATAGAATATTTTTTCAGCTAGTAAAAACTTACTCCAAAAATCTAATTAGATATTAGATCGTTGAATTAATTCTATAGGGGATTCAATTTTGTATTGTAGTTTTGTAATATTTTTTTATTTCACTCAATACATCATGACGTATATACAGCCTGGCTCAAATTGATGTATTCTATGTTTAAATTATATTAAAATATAATTCAAACATAGTTGTTATATTGACATTTTCATACTTCCACTTTTGTGACCTGCTAGAAATCTTGAAAAAAAATCTTATTTTATTCTGTTTAAGATCCTGCTTGTGAAATAGCATTAATTATTGGCTAAAGATTTGCTCTTCTGCCAGCATAATAATTAAAAAGGCAATTTGGAAAACTACCACACTTTCCAAGATTACATTTAATATTGATGACTTGTAATAATGCGCATATGTAACTATTTAATAGAGTTAACGTTACATATATAAATAAAATTTAAGCCTTTTTTCCTAACTTTTCTCAAATTAGATTAAAAATTTGACTTTGGTGTAAAGATGGAAAAAAGGAATCTTTAATCTGTATCCCACATTGCAATTAAATGTGATATATAAATTGCAAATGAGCAAGAAATACAGTTTGAAAGACTTAAGATTAAAACTCTTTCTGATGTTAAAAAAATAAAGAAAATTTAAAAATAAAAATTGTGATAGGTTTTATTTATGGTAATTCATTTATTGTGTAGAAAACCCATGGCTCATAGTGGCTGAATTATACTGTATCACGCGTATCATTTTCGCTTATAAAAATCTGATATTTTTGAAATTGTTTTTATTAAATAAATACTAATTATTATCCTGTTTATTATTGAAGATTTATTATATTCTTTTCGGTACTTACGTATTATCGCAACCTATCGGCGACATTATATGAAACGAAGCACATGGTTGCTAATTCAGCGCGTACGACGAAGAGGAAATCGGGGTTGCCAACTTGGCGAATTATTAATAGAGTTGGCGATTGTTGCAATAATACGTTAGTGTCTTCTTTTCGCTTATTTTCTTTTGATAATTCTTTAACAGCGCTGTTTATTTTAACCATTTTTATTTCGAGTTTCAAGTCCTATCACAGAACAATCAGAAATGTAACGTTAAATTGAATTAAAAATATAATAGATACTCTTATTTAACAATATGGTCACACTAGAGAAAAAAATAATGAGTTGTTTTTTGTATGTTTTTTAGAGCTATCTCTTTTGAATATTTTTTTGTTTTATAAATTTTTAATTGTAATTTGAATTTCTAGAAAGAAAGCCAATCTTGAACAAATATTAGGGCATATTTTTGCATAGTAATTATGTAGATATAACTACACTATGTAGTGTGTAATACATCAATATAATCAATCTTTTGTTATAAAAATTACTGAAAGGAATTTCCTTTGACTTGTATTTCATCCGGGGTACCTAAATTACCTCCGATTCGTTATTTAAACAGAACATTTCGAAACACAACAATCGAATTTCTTTGATTTAACTGAAAATGAGAACACCCACACATTTAATATGTTTAATCAAAGCTTTTAGAATTCCAAGTAAAATACTTCTATTTTAAAGATTAATTTTCCTCTCACATTAACAATAGGAATCAATGAAAAGGGCTGCGTACCAAATATTCTGCGAATATTCCATAATTAATTTAACGACTATTCAACTGCGTATAACTATCACTCTTTCTCTAATATTTTAAAATCCCTCTAATTTAATAACGTTATGTAGAGGGAGAAATTAAACATTTTTTTCCTTTCTAAGGCGTTGAAATGCCGTGTTTATTAATATTCGACAGCGCAATTCTTAGTTTTTATTTTCTGCATAGGTTCGACAGTTCCAAATTGTCAAATGTTGTTTACCATTTCAGAGCTATTTTCCATTTCGTGCTAACAGTATTTTGCAATAAGGGAGCTCGAAAAAGCAAAATTTCTCATCTCTCTGCTGAAATTTGCATTTTATTTATTAACTCTCAAATCTCCTCAATGCTTCTCTGTGTGTTTTGATTTCTGGTGGGTCTATTTGTCAATTTTAAGTAAATAATATTCTTGTCTAAAAGATTTCTCGAATTTCTAGACGGGCTTGTTTCGCTCTTTATTTCTTTGTTAATGTTTGTTTTTATTATATTTTTTTACTATAGGAAACTTCTGACAGATAAATTGCATAATTTCATTAAATTTGCCCGCATTTTAAATCTGCACATGATTTAAAACAAGGGACTTTTGAAATATTTAGAGCATAAACTTAGAAAATTAAAATATTTCTTTTTTAGGAAAAAATTGGTTATACAAATATTCTCAGAAAACTAATCTCACAATCTTTTAATTATGGTATCCTAAGAGTTCAATTTCTTAATTATTATCCAAAATTAATGGTGATGCATCATTATTATCGAAATTTAAAATAAAAATATATTCCAGTTAGAACTAAAATCCCCCCCCGCGATTTATGCTTAACACGTATCTCGCACTCAAATTTGTAAATAACATACGAAACAGCCACAATTTCTTTCCAAAAAGGAACTAGAAATGTCAGAATGCTTCTAACTTGTCCGTCTAAAAAACATTGAAAAAAAATTATTTTATGATTAACGTTAGTTTGACTATTTTTAATTGACTTTCAACGGACAGCTTATTTACGCTTCGTAACTATAGAATTCTAGACGATGGACTGGGCAATTTTAAACCAGGCACTTTCAAAGAAATTATTTTTGAGAATTAATTTCCAATTATTTTCTTCAGGAAAAGCAAATAATCATACTATATACTAAAAACGCCATAAACTGGGTTTTTTTTTTTTTTTTGGTTTTCAAGATTTTTATATTTAGCGTAAAATCCGGCGTATAACGCGCACTTTGAACACAAAAAATACGTTCGAAATTTAAGGGTGCGCGTTATACGCTGAGAATAAAAACGAGAGCTTTATAAATAACAAAAGAGATGAACATAAAAAATGTTACTTCTAATTGTTAATTCTGATTTAAAAGGAATGGCATGCCTTATATGAACTAAAAGAGTGGCAGTTCAAGAACTATGCTACTTTTTCAAAAGTCTGGGATAATACCTCGAATAAGTTACTTCAAAACAGAAGAGCATTGTATACTAACATTTCAGATTTCTTTGTAAAAAAGCGCTGCGCGTTATACGGTGAATATAACTAAAAATTTAAAAATGCAGCTTGAAAGTATGGGTGCACATTATACCCCGGATTTTACGGTTATTTATATCTTTCGTTTACATAGTAAAACTGGTACTATAGCAGTAGTTCATTTGTTTACTCTATTCTGAATTGCAAACATAAATTATGTTTTAATTGGAAGGAACTATTTGATTTCAGCAGCTTTTTTTCCCTGCAATTATTATTAGCATATTGAGATACTTATACAGTAATGGGCTTTAGTTTTTTTTAAAAAAGCTTTTCCGTTTAAATTTAAAAAAAGGTTAAAAAATTTTATACATATAAACCGAATATTTTATGCAATTCAGGAACCAACTTGTCAACTAAATGTGTAGAAATATACCATTGAAGAAAAACTATTAATTAAAACAGGATGTTTTTTGCCTTAACAATACGACCGGGTACATAAACCTTTCACCACGATAGTTGTAAAAATTAGGGTCAGTCTGTAGAAACAGCTGTTGCTCTCTCTCTCTCTCAGTCGAGAAAGCCTATCGTGACATCTCACGTAGGAATAAAATGTAAAGAGGGGAATTTTTTCCTCCACTTGCTAGAGTTTTAGCAAATAAGAACGCTTCATAGATTACAAATACACTCTGTAGGTGTTCTAAATGGGTAAATCTTGTACGAAACTACTTTTCTTTAATTTAACAGTTGCTCTAGAAAAAATTCTTATTTTCAATATTAAAAAGTTTGTAAAAAATATTGTATAAAAATATAGTTTTAAGGTATATCATATCCAACTACGTTCGGAACCGTGATTTTAAAAAGGGCGCATAAATGGATAATTTTCATGATATTTAGTGTCACTTAATGTATAAAATTGTTTTAAGGCCATTTTGACAAAAAAAAATTTATTTAAATACAATATTTCGGCTAAAAATTAACTTAGAATAATCTTTTTTTAAAATGCCCTCCTCTTTTATGAAAAATGCTTCTATTATAAAAAAATATTTTGCCTGTGTATAGCTCGGACCTATGTACAGAGGCTCAACTATGATTTTTGAAAAATTCACATTATTTTCAGAGTTGCAACCATTTGAAATAATTATCAGCGTTTTTTTTCTTAAAATTTCTCCCCTCTGTTGTCGTAAAACATGGATAAAACCCCCTTCTAAGTTATGTATTTCAAAAATTCTAGTTGAGCCTCTGTACAGATGTCTGAGCTATATACAGGCAAAATATTCTAATAGAAGCATTTTTCACAAAAGGAGAATATTTTGAAAATGGGTCATTCTATGTTCATTTTTCTCAAAATATTGTACTTAAATAATTTTTTATTGTAATACTATTCTTAAAATAATTTTATATACGTTTTCTTACCTAAGTGACACTAAATATCATAAATATTATTCATTTATGCGCTTATGGAAAAATCCCGGTTCCGAACGTAGTCGAATACCTTAAGGGTCGAAAAACAGCTCTCTGTGTACTGAGTGTGAGTGAATATTAACGCCGCACTACGCTCAGCTACACGAGGGCATTTGGCGACGGACCACTTAATTTTGAAGCATGGTCAAGTGACGTGGACGACACCTGAGCTGGCACCCTCCTCTCCTTACTACCACAACCACACCAACGGGAGGACCTTTCAGATCTCGAGAGATTTAATGTGCATCGCTGCCCTACACAGCGGTTCTTTAGTGGTACTGGGTTCGAACTCATGACATGCCTGCCATGATCCGATACTTTGACCACTGGGCTACCGCAGCCCGCTCTCTGTGCACTAAAGTGTTATCTATTGACTTTTGTAACTTGAAGTAATCCAGAGAAATATGGAGAAATATCTCGTTCGTAGATTGCATTCCCACACGCACACATTCTCGCTTTATGTTCTATTTTTAAATTTTAAAAAAGGGTTTTTTCAGAACTACATTAACAGTGCGCTTGTCCAAAAGAATGTTAATACACACATATTACGTTGTATAACTATTTATATCTAAAAACCAAAACCTTTCCTAAATAAACATCGGTTTCTCTTTTTATTGTTGTTTTTATAATTCATTGTACTGCAGAATAGAATTTTTTTTTTGTTATTTCTATACTTTTCCCACACATATAATACTACGTTTACTTCCATAATTGTGTTTTAATATATATTTAATCTAATGGTAAAATTTTGCACGAAAAATTCCACTAAAAACTAATTTGATTTAATTTTGTCTGTAATTTGTCTCTAAGGAACATGTGAATTTCATTCGTTAAGAAATGTATTTTAAAATCAAAATTTGTTTTCAATACCATCTTTTTAGTCCGCGAGTCCCTTAGCTAAAAATAAAAGATGCTTTTATCACATAGTAGAATATATTTTATGAAACAATACATTAAAATAAAAGCTTTTTGCAGCTGTAGAATTTTTAACTTCTTAATTTTAATTATCGTAACATAATTGTAAATGATCACGCATGTAGTTTATAAATACTAACACCGTGGAGATAATGTTATTAGATATTATTTGTAAATAGAATTCATCAGTAATTTAAAAAAATTCATATATTATTTAGTGATAATAATACGTTCTATTCGTATATCTGCTCTTCACTGCTTTGAGAACTGTATTTTTTCAAACTGTGATTATCAATACTATTTTGGATCGGATTTTTACATTACATGAATATATGAAATGCGGTTGATAATTCACATTTATTATAAGTACGAATTAATACATAGTACGATTAAATAATAAAAACACGCATACATGTACTATTAAACAATATTAATTTAATTCAAATATAGAATTTTAACACAGTGATTTTACCTACATTATCATCTATAAAATTCCCACATAAGCTTAAATAATGGCTAATCTTTCAGAATAGGTATAGTTAAAAATTTTTAAAATTATATTTGCTAAAAGGGTAAATATTTTTTATATATATCCGAATGTATATAAGGTAGAGATTGCTATGATTTCTCTCTTTTTTTAAAAAAATAAAGTTTTCTTATTGCAGTAGCTGAAAAAACTAATACACTGAAGGATGAATTTTTTTCTATGGCGATAAAAGTTTGTATTTGCCTCCAAATTGGAAACTTTTAATATTTAAAAAATAAATCGATTGAAATTTTATTTCGATTAAAGTGCATACACACACATCATATCACTAACTAGAAATGTAAAATCTGCTTGGATTTCAGAAGAATCATAATTTTTTGAAATATAAAAATTTTACTTTTGTTGAAAAGTGCCTACGTTTCATATCAGACAATACAAGACAAAAATATACTTATATTACAAAATATAAAATTATGGTATAGAAACACACTTTTTTAAATATTTGAGGAAAAAAATGACTTTTCTTTGTTCTCTCATATTACATCGAATTATATTTTCTCTGATTCTTATTATTCAATACCAAGATATATACTTCTATTCGATTTAAAATCTAGAAACAATTCGCAAATTAAACATATCCTGTTTCATGTAAAAAGATACAATTTTTGATTACACGATGTTTATTCAAAGATCTTCTTGCAAAAACTCATCACAGTGTGGAAACTCCGAGACATGCTATCTCCAGACACTCAATGTCCTTTTTTTCCTACCGGGAGAACGAAAAAACACGACCCCGGCAGATCGCTTTAAAACACGCAGGAATCCAAGCAAAAAATGGAAGTTGGGAAAAAGATTGGATTATATTGTTGTATAATATCGATTGGGCTCGTTCGGGGAGAAGAGGGGGTGAAGGATCCAGAATAATTGGCTGGGTGTCCTTCTCCTCTCATGGAGAACGTGGATTAGATAGTGTAGGAGGATGTAATACATGTGTGGACGAGAGATATAGCACCAGTTTATAGTGGGCTCTAATCCTATTGCTCTTATAGATGGGGCAATTTATATCACTTTGGAAATACTTTTCGAATTTCGGGACGTTTTTAAAAAGCGTTCCCCTCTTAAATTTGTACGCAACAGTAATTTTGAAATTGCGATATGCGTACTCTCCGATGCACAAGGCTTTAAAAGGGTACGCAGTGACGGATTTAGATTCGATGGCGCCCTAGACCCAAGTTAATTTCACACACTTATATAAAATAATAATAATGATGATAATACGAATAGTAATAATAGATTCAAATTAAATTTAGGTATAGAATTTAGGCATTAATTAAATTTATAAACTCAAACTCAGTGGCACGACAGCCCATGAGGGCCAAGACCTATTGTGCACATCCCAGTATACGTGACCACTGGGCGCTGAAGAGAATGAGCAAATGTACCAATCAGGTGGTCAGTCTGAATTGAGACCCCCAGTGTTAAGTCCCCAAGTAAGCTTGGTACTCATTTATCGACCCACTGCAGTAGAGATGGAAGGCTGAGTCGACCTTTCGCAGCCCGGGAATAGAACCCGGACCTGTGGTGTGGAAGCGCAATACGCTACCACTCGACCACTGGCCCTTAATTATATATATATATATATATATATATATATATATATATATATATATATATATGTTGTAAAGATCCCCTTGGATCTCACTTTGAGAACGAGAATAATTTGGAGTCAGATAAGAGCCAGTAGCCATTTTTATAAATAACTTTATTTGGTTATCTTTCCCAAATAGAATCAAAGACTTTTAATAACAAATAATTTAAAAGTAGTTATATGAGGTTTAAAAGGGACTTTCCTTTAAATTAACTTAAATATTTGATGATCCAACTAATTAACAATTAGAATATCGATCACGCAGAGATTATCACGATAAGAGATCCCAAAATTATATTCAATAATATTCCTATTGAACATTTAACTTTAATCTCACTCCTAATATAAAGCTTTAATGAGACTTTAAATATAAATCAATATTTACCACACTGAATCTCAACTCTTCCTGAGATTATTTTATCGAACTAGAAATCTTCAATAATAAATCTCTAACTTCACTATTATACCTTTCTGCTTCAATCTCTCTCTCCTACTGCTTTTTTACTTTACTATTCCGTTTGACTTAAATACTTTATCTAATCTGCGTAACAAGGAATCCTGTCCTTTTCTTGGAGCTGATTGGAAATAGGTAGGGGAATTAAATTTTTCCCTAAAAAGACGTCTCAGAAGGTTAGTGAGAAAGTTCCGTATAGGTTTGTCACAATGTGTGTGATATAACAATTTATCGTAACAACTTAGAACATCCTAAAATCCAGCGTATAACGCACACCTATACTTCTAAGCTGTATTTTTTAATTTTTAGGTACTATTCCCGTATAACGCGCGCCCCTTCTTCTACGCAGAATCCTCTTATGTTTTGAAGTCACTTATTCGAGGTATTTTCCCAGAGATTTTTCAAAAAAATAATATACTTCTAGAGCTATAACTCTTTAAGTTCATAGGGTCTGTCATTTCTTTTAAATAAGCACTATTTTGATACATGTAGAAGTCGAATTTTTTTTCATTCTCATCTTTCTACGATAAATTACGGTTAAATTTTTACGGTAAATTGCTTTTAAGTAAGAAATAAATCATATTTATCTAATTAATCATATAATATATTTGTCTCTTGCTTTCATCCGTGCGAAAGTATTAATGGCATCCTCGTACTTGACTTCTTTAACTAATTGGGATTCAATGCTTAATAATGCTAGGGCATTCAGCCTCTCTTGCTTCATACCTGCACGTATAAAATTTTTATGCAAGATTAAAAGAAATAATAAAGTTTTTGAGTAATTGGACTAAGGTACAATTAAATATAGTGAATTAATATTTCGTGTTATAATTATGAGCAAACAAACGCTACATTTAGAGTTTTTTTTTAAAAAAAATTATGAAATATCTAATGTCAATAGATACATACTATAATTAACGAAATATTTTAGTACCTATTTCTAAGATATTTTAAATTTTACTACTTATATGAATAATTATTTTTAAAAATAATTCTACCCTTTTTAATATTGACATCTTGAGGTTGTTAAATTAAGAAAAGAAGCATTAAAATCCGGTCTTTCTGGTTGATAAAAAACAAATCGATTTCAAATTTTTACCGCCTCTAAAATTTTGGCACCCTAGACCCGGGCATCGCGGGCCTAAACCTAAATCCGTTGTTGAGGGTACATGCATGTGTCGATAAAAAAAAAGATAATCCAAAACTACTTTGCTGCATTTGCGGAAAAACAATGAAAGGAATAACTGATGTATGACCAAACCTCAAAGTCATGTAATAGGTGGTACCAAAAAACGTAATTTGAGTACCTTCATATCTACGGTTAAAATATTAAGATTTTTATATTTAATTCAGATTAAAAATTTTACATTTAATCTAGTCGGGAAACTAATAGAAAAAAAATTTCTTCACTCAGGAAAAAGGCTGTATTTTTCTTAGATACAACGAAGAATGTACCTGCTTAACATTGTTAAACTACATTTGTCCAACATCTCTTAAATGTGGAATGTTTTCCTGTTTATTAAATAATGCAAAAGTATAATGTAGCAATGTTCAACTCGATGGCACGTCAAAATATCTTTTCCAAGACATAAATTTTGACAGAGTATTCCAAGGAATATAACATAGCGAGAAATTACGTATATCTGAGAATTAAAGGAAGCCATGCCAATAAATATGTATATAAAGTATTGCATAAAAAATTCGATGAACCATTTTCAATTTTGTGTTCCAGAATTAAATAGTGTTTCGGATGAAAATAAACTTTAGTGTGCCCAAAAAATTAGTTATTGTAACAATTTTTAAATGTAAAATTCTTACGAGTTTTAATCAGTTTATTCTATATTATTATTTCTTGTTACTTAATTTACTTTCATTCGAAATTAAATAAATTACCAATATGTTTCATCTCCTATATGAAACTAAAATCAGAAAAGAAGTTCATGAACTCTTAAATTTGAACAGCTATCTAGCACATTTTTCATTAAAACCTCTAATTTTACCAGCTGGGTTAAGCAACAACTCCATGCTGGTAAATTTATTTGAAGAGCATTTGTTATATATATAAACTTGTAACTTATCAGTGATGCGAGAAGTTTATATACTGATTCATTAGAAATTTAATGTACAGCAACGCGTTGTAATTTAAGAGTATAATATAAATACATAGCTATATATACGATGAAATTTTTGACTATTAAGTACGTTGAATAAAGGACTTCCAGAAGTATTGAAAAAAGACTTAGATAGATCTGAAATACGGTTGCTTACACAAATTCTTTTAAATTATTTCATTGGCATTAATTTATTTTATGTTCCAATAATAGTAAAATTAGTTAGCATTTATTAACGATGTTTTATCGCTAAATATGTCGTTTTTAAAATTCCTAAATTAGAAATGTTATAATAAATTATATACCTTCTCGGAGGCTATACATATTCCTCTATTTTTTCTTTCCAAATTCGTTTAATATATCTGCTAAGCATAGACATAAAAAATGAGAAACTCAAGAAATTTTTAACATTAATATATATATACACAGCACACTTATAACGTCAAATCAAATAACTTCAAAAGAAATCTCATCGCTAATACTAAGACAACTTATTAAGCTGGTATAACATGATTTTTATGATCTCAAGTAATGTTCTTATTGAAACGTTTGTACTTCTGAACTATGAACCAATTTTATGATTTAAAAAATATTCTAAAAAACAATTTTCCGAAATAAGAAGCAGAAAGCATTACTTCAACGACCTGTACCAAAAAATTAATTTTTAACTTTAGTTTAATATGAAATAAATTTTTGTGAATTATTTTATGAAAATATAAATGCATTTTTCTCAAAGTGCTTCTCTTATGATTTTTTTTTTTTTTTTTTTTTTTTGCAAAATGCTTTATCTAAGATTTAAATAGTGTTTGTCGCACTGAAAATTTAACTCTCCGCATAATAAAAACTAATGGGAAATACTCTGAAAATTTATGTTTAAATTCATCATAATGGGGATAAAGCACTTCTACAAATGATTCAAGATCTATTTTAGTGGCATAACAGTAATTTTATTTATTATTTTTATTGAAAATTCATCTAGTGGAATGCACAACAGGAATTATATATCTGCCTTCAATTTCCCTGATACTTTTTCCTTGGAGAAATTTGAAGGGGGAAACTAAAATTCAGATATTTTTTATAGATCTGAAGCTATTATACTTTAATTCTGGACTAAATTGAGAACGCTTTGTATATTCGAATTTTTTAAAGCTAACTATTCATATCTAAAGAGCGATTTTTTTTAATTCTGCGAAGTTTTATTTCAAAGCTCTTATCACACGATAAAATTATAAATAACTAAATTTTTGATAAAAGAGCTATTGAAATGAAAATTCAAATAGAAAAAGTGAAACATAATTCAACCATAAAACTATCTATATTGATACACTTTTTCCCGAACTCTACATTCACTACACAAAATAAAAGAAAGTATAACATTATGGAAAAACACAGACACAGAATGCTGTGTACTTTTTCAACGAATAATACTTTAGCTCAGCTGCACAAATAAATTACTTTGTTTGTTAAAGGAGCATGTTTTGATAATCTCGCCTTAGAGTTTCGTTATGCTTACGTATATCTGTACATAGAGTGGATTATTCATAATACGTAAACGCCGCTTAACAAACACTTAACTTTTTCCCAACAATTATGTATCTATTTTTGTAACTTCAAAAAAATAATAAAATAGTTCTGAAAGTAGCACTTTTATAAGCTACATTTTTCGTTTGAAATCTATTTTTTTTTATGTAGCGGGCTATGGTCTTAGAATATTTTTACTGTTGCCATTAGATGCAAAAGCTACTAAGAAATTAAAAAAATTGAAATGATTTTGCGTTTTTGGGAACCGTTATAAAATAACGTATGTACGTAACGTCTATAAATTTAGTTACTTGTACGTAAATGTTATATATAATCTTCTACTACATAAAATTTTCATTTAAAACAATAAGCATTCACCTTTATGATAATACATTTCATTATTCTTTAGTATCAACAATTTCCACTGCATTTTTTTCAAAAATGCTGTTACAATACTGCAAATTATATTAGAGATTCTTATTTTCTGAGACATTTTTTTTTTTAGTAAAAGCATTGAAATGACTTTAAAATTGCTAGAGCGCATGAAACCAAAAGGAATTTTAAAAACTCTGATAATGGTACCAACTAAAGTTAAAAGTTTCCTATTTCTTAAGAAAGAAGATAAAAGTTTATCTACAATCAATATAATCAAATCGCAACCAATTTACATGGTGTACAATGATTAGAATTAAACTGGCTACGGCCTTCTTAACAGCTCAAAAAGAATTCATACATTCTTTATGATTTGGTTTTTGAACTGTTGAAAAATAATCGCAATTAGATCAAATATTTCACGTTAAATAATTCTGTGACGATTGTTTAATTATTGAACAATTATTGATTATAATGTTTATTTAAAGTTAAATATAAATACTCCTTTCATACGGTTATCAATACAAATATAATTGACTTCAATTTTATTTCTTCTAAAAGAATTAATAAAAATTCTCATTATTCTAAAATTCCCCAAAAAATGAGGATATTAATAAATTGAGGATAATAACAAATATATATATATTATCTTAATTTTAATGCTATGCTTCTGCTGTTTTCTTGCCCTTCATTTGTTTTAAAATTATTTGATTTATTATCCACATCAAAGTCAGAGAAGCGATTTCGAAAAGACAATATAAATTAAAATATAATTTTTTTTGTCGTTTTGTCTTTGCCAAAATCCGTAATTATATTTCTCCCTTTTTGTTACGTCAAATCTTCATTATTTCATTAACAAAAGTATTCATCTAAAACTAATCTTAATTAAAAGCAATTAATAAAAAGATGTCTTCAAAATCTAAAAAAGTAATATTTTGATTTTAGAATTTTCAAAATTAAATCCATAAATTCAAAGCAATCTCCTCACTGATTCATAAACTTAAATTCTACCTCGTATTCCAATAGAAATAAAAGTTTATATAAGGGTTATAACAACGCAGAGAACATACGACGTAATACGAAACTAAGCCACTCCAAGTCAACAGTTCACCCGCAGCACTACGTAGCCCATTCACCACCTTTTTTTTTTATATTATTATTATTATCCACTGTGCAGTGTGTGCCAGGTGTACACACAATTCTGCCGGCAGATGGTCCCCTTTGACAACTCGGCCGCCATGTGCATGAGCCGCTTCCGTCACCTGTTCGCCAAACGAGGGACGTCATTTCATTTTAGAATATTTGTAAATATGTATCGTTCTCTCCTCATTTAAATATGATTATAATTTTAAATAATACACATAATGAAATAGTGTATTTGCGTGTACAACTCAGTTGGGGTACAGAATGCTTTATATTCTTTTAATTACGATTTCATTGATAAGTGTTCTATAGTTTAAATCGTTTGTGGGAGGTGTTTATTTCTTAAAGAAAATGTTGCACCATTCCATATTGTTTGTAATAAATATTAAATTAATTTTTAATTATTCAATTATTTAATTTATCCAGTTCATTGTGGTTTTACCACGTCACCATAGCTGTACGGTGCTTTTATCCGTCTCAATTTACTAAGTAATTTAGGAAATATACTTAAATATATCTCTTTCTCTCTGTTAGGAAAGAGGAACACTTAATAACACTTAATAATTAATTAGAATTCATAACATCAACGTTATTTAAAAAAATTTTAAGAAAATATGTAGTTAAAATATAGTTCCTATTTATGTATGTATAGAATGATTTGGAATCAGGTGTATAAAATGTATCTCAAATTACTTATTTACAGTTTATTTTTTGAATATTTTTTAAGATATGAAAAATTAATTCGAACTATCAGTAATTGCATAGTTTTAGTGTTGTGTTTAATCTGAAAAATTAACATAGAAAATTCTAATCAAGCATTGGAAGAAGAGTATTAAATAAATGTTAAAACTTAACACTTTATAGACTAGAGTAATTTTACTTTCTACATTAAAATTACATTTTTTTAAAGAGATTTTGGAGAAAATTTTGTAAAGAATAAATTTAGTCTTCTAAAAACGCTAGAACTGCTTATAGCTAATAAATTTTATAAGTGAAATTTGTTTTAAAAATTGCAGATGAGACGTGGTTACGCAAATGGGTGCTTAGGGAAATAAGTGCAAAAACTTCTTATATTTTAAACATTTATATTTTTTAAAAAAAATGGAATTTTATTTTTCAGTTCGCAAGGAAAGTTTGAAATCGCTATTTATAATTTTAGGTTCATATTATAAAGTAAAATAAATCAAAAAAAGAATTTTACAAATAAAAATTTGGAATTATATCGAGAGAGAGAAATAATTAAAAATGCTATAGAGTTTTAAAAAATTTCCTTTTAAACTCATTTTTTGATACATTTCCCTATCGTATATCTTACAACAAATGTAGCTTGTATACAAGTAATTTAGTAAAGAAATATTCGGTCAGTCTAACCAAACTTTTAAAAACCCAATGAAGTCATTAAAATGCTTTCTTTTACTAAAATTAAAGATAAGTTCTTAAAGATTTATTTTTAAACATACGTTAAAATTTAAATAAGAAAATCGCCTCAATTTTAATTAGAGTTAATAAAAGTTTAAAAATTGAATAATTCCGAGTTGAAATAATTCATAAACCGTGCTCATTTCACATTATCTTTTTTTTCAATTTTGAAATATGTTATTAATAAAACAAAAAGTATAATCAAGAATATGAGTATTTTTTTTAATTCTGAATAACTCTTTTAGCAGTCTCTAAAAGAGGAAAATTTTATTTGCTCCATTAAACCATAAATATCTCCGAAAAAAATTTGTTCTTTTAGCGAAATGATTGCCGTCTTAGCTCTCTATCACTTACTTTTCTAGGATTTATCTATAAATCAATGAGCGAATTTGTTCTTTCAAAGGAATTTTTTTTTCTTCGTAAAAGTATAAGTTAATGTTTTATGAACTCAATTGATTTTGAGGCCATAAATTGAGGATAACGTTAAAAAAAAGAAATTAGATTTATGAACTGTTCTTTTTTTTTTTTTTTTTTTGGAGCAAAAATATTTTTGAAGAAAAAACATTTTTGCAATCTTTTTCTGCGCTTATTTTCAAAAAGAATCATTCATGCGTTATGCTAATTTTGTCATCATAATAAATTTGTTTTATCACTTTTAGAAAAGGAGAATTTTTTTGTGTGCATTATCTCATCCCTGGAAACATATGCTTAAACTTTTTTAATGCTAAGTCTTTTAAAAAACCACTGGATTAAGTAAGATATTAAAAACGATTAAAACATTTTGTATTTATTTTTTTTAAAAAAAAGGACCAAATACAGTTCGAGAAAAACAAATTGTAAGAAGAATTCATTATAAAAAGAGTTATGCATCAAAATAAATTGCAGGCATTACATTCTCTTTTTCATAATGCGCTGAAAATTCCACCAAGGTATCAAAAATTTGGTTTTAGAAATTTTGAAAAATTTGTATATTTTTTTAATCTTAATTCACAATGAATTAATGTTGAAAATTTCTATGAGAAAGTAGAATTTCTTTTATGATCTTTTAAAGTGATTAATAGATTCTCTGTGTTTACGAAAGAAAGACAATACACGTTTGACAGAACAGACAATTACCACAGGTTTCTACTTGACAAACGCATTAATTTCTGACAAGAAAGATTTTGTTTTTATTTGCCTTTTCTTCATTTATTTCGAAATAGCATGGCAAAATTGCGTGTTTCCTGTTCCAGTGGCGGTTCTCCACTTGATATACGCTGTACCCCGCCGAGTTTACCCGTAACGTTTTGGAACTTTAACACAAATTTATGTTCAGATTATATTTATTTACTAATTATTCGTTGCATTCTATTTTCCATTGTTCAACATATCTTTTGCGAGATTTAGTCTGCGTTATCCGTAGAATGTTTATTACAAATTTTAGATTAGTAAACCATTTCTTATTTAAAAATCACACTGATATATTTTGAATATCTTTGGGACTAAATAGCAGGCAGTCTAGTAACATTTCCAAGGCTTTCATGAAATATAAAAAGGTTCGAAAATTCTCCAAGATTTTCACATCTCTATTTATCAGATTCATTAATGTATAAGTTTCAGCATCGTCCTTTTTGTATGCTTTGGGGGTAATTTTATTTATTTATATAAGAAGCACTCTTCAACAGGAAGATTTTCAGTGCTTATTCGAATGGACCGTAAGTGTATTCATTTCAGTTTATTCCCTAGTTAGCATATTGTTAACTAACTGTACAAGGGCATACCAGTTGCATACATATTTTTAGAGGTGGCGCAACGAAATTTCGAGAATGCTATGAAATATCATAAAAAGTATATATACAACAAAATTTAAACAAGTAAACAAGCATTTGGTGTTGTTGATTAGATATTTTTTAGTATAAAATATAGAGAATTCGGTAGTATGAATTTCTTACGGTTTTTAATAAAGACTAGAAATTATTGCATTTTATATTTTTTTTCTTATTGCATGATTCTACCTTTGTAAGGGTGTATACTTCACAAGAGGGTTACTGTATAGGCACACAAACGTCTTCAACGACTTCATGAAAGTTGAAAGATAAAGGAACCTCTCGGAACGTTATGCTTCTGTTATTAATGCTACACATGAAGTATAATTTAAATTTACGTAAATAAAAGAGCAAATGAATAGTCATTTTATTTAGATACTTGAACGTTAAGGGGTGGGAAACCCCAATGTTGTAAAATCAAGTAAGTCAGAGGAAATGAAAGTGATGAGGGGAAAAATGCTCTTACCTCTTCCTCAGTGATGGTGCTGACGGAATCCATGCTCTGACTCATGGTCATCGACGATTCGGACACTGCGGTCGACATGATGACCGGCCGCCTCGACTCCAGTATTACCGGAATGACTAAGCAGTGACCGCAACTCCCTTCGAATGTCACCGGTGTTCCCGACAAAAATCTTCTTCAAAAAACACTCACCCTGACTCTTTCCTTCCTTCTTAGAATTTTTTTCCCGAAGAAAAGGTAAATTAAAAAAATAAAAGCGCTTTAATTATCAAATATACAGGTGTACACAAACGAGGAGGAAGGGGTGCACGAAGGAGTATAATCGTCTGCCCGAAAAAGTTTCGGTATCAGTCAGTTCTCATCTGTGAGAGAAGATGGAGAAGAGCACGCTAAAGAGAGAGAGCGTTTTAGGCCGGTTACCTGGCAGATATGTTACCTGGCCGAGTGTGTCTACCTTTTGTTGTTCCCACGCGGCACAGCTTCGTCCGTCGCTCCACCCCCCCTTTCCCCGCGTGCGTTCCCCCACACGAGGAGGAAGTGACGTCACGCCACGTGACGACCACCTTCTCTTCTCTCCTTCCCTCCCTCCGTGCTACCTGAGAGAGAAGGTCTGATGGAGAACTCACCTTGACAGGGTTGGCTCGCTTTGGCGTCATCTCGCTCATCCGTTGGCAGAAGGGTGCGGTTTGGCGACGGAAACGAAGGCGCTTGTTTTATTTTGGGGTCGCGCTATACGTGTTTCTGGAGGTTTCGTAAGGTGATTTTGGGGGGCAACCGTTGAATGTCATTTAACATTATGTATTCTGGTATTTGTCTTGAATATTTTGAGAATATTTTTCCCCGTTGCGTAAAATTCTGTGCTTGCATGCTGAACATGTTTTAGAGCTTGCGACGATACTGGACTTAAATAATGTATGTAATGAAATTTAGTATCATTATAACTGATTAACCGACGTGTGAAAATGTATAACTTAAGATATTTTTTTTTCTTCCGAAGAAGATGAATTGACGTTTGTAAATTTTATTTTTCTCAGGTGTTTTAAAATAACGCAACATTGTACCAAATAAAAAGATGTTAAATAATAAACAAGAAGGAAAAGAGCAAATTGTCACATTTATTTGAAATATCTTTTAATGTAATATTAATTTAATTGTTTTAATAATATTTATAATTTTATAATTCTTGGGATTAATAATGAAATTTTTTTTCCCCAAGAAAAAAAAATCAAAATTACTTTTTCGATGAGGGCTCTTGATTATTATATTATATCAGTATTATATCAGTAAAGAAATGAAAATTAGTCAATGTCTGTGGGAAAAAAAATCTCGCCAATAAAATTTTTTTTTTTAATATTTATTTCAAAAACCACAGTTTTTCTTCTCTCTTCCTATAATATCAGAAGATCTATATTTTGGAAGGCATCCTCATTGCCTTATAGATTTTGAAGATTTATTTTATGTTTGTTCGTTATATTCTCATTTTATATATATAATTATATTCTCTTATTTAGTTAAGACATACCTACATCAATTATTAAATATTCTTATGCAATACTAGAATTTACTAAAAGAAAGCTCATTCTAAGAAAAATTATACTTCATATGTTATCGTTGAGACAATTAATTAAAAAAATCGGAATAAAATTAAACAAAAATTCGAATATTTCTACTTGGAATGTATTAAACATTATCACATTTGTTGTTACTTATGCCACCTGATCGACAATAACATCAGATCAAGGTCTACAAAATTCATCGCGGCGAAGGGCCAGATTTTTACACATGGCATTAACCTTGGCTTTGAGTACCATTCAGGTGATAGTACAATTTTGCTCGGTTTCACCCCAATTTTGAGGAAGAACACCCTGGGGTGGTCAGGGGCCTCCAACCTCTCTTCCACTAACCTCACAAGAGGACTTGCGGTCCTATTTAGAGTGCCCCCATGCTGCTAAGGCACTATACATTTACAAACATTCATGCCTTCTTCGGGATTCGAACCCAGGCCCTACGTCACCGCAGTCAGCGTCACTAACCACTATACCTATGGGTGGCTATATTTTTTAAAAATAATCCTAACAATATTATTAGTTTAAAATGAATAGAGTTGAACGTTATATGTTACAGAAGTTTATTCTTTATACAACTTAAGAAGGGAAATGTTTAAATAAATATTTTCGTTTTATAATGTACAATAGAAAGGAAATTTTTCTAATTTATGTAATTGAACTCTGTAGTAGATGATTTAAAAAATTTTGTTTCACAGTCATTGTATTTTTCGATTTTAAATTAATCACTCACAGATGTCATATCTTTCGGGAAGTAAAAACCTCATTTTATTGCCTCTTATTGATTTTCTAAAAACGTTTCGGTAAGTTCTATATTTATAACATATTCCTTTTTTAATTTTTACATGTAGCCCTTGGTAGCCTGGGGGTGATGTTATGAGTTCGTGGCCGGTATTCATAGATCCGGGGCTTCGAGTACTGATGTCAAAGGTGTTGAAGGCCTAATGCACATTAAATATGCAGTGGCTCAAAGTTTTCCAATGGCGTGGTGTGGAAGTTAGAAGAATAGGATGCCATCTCTAATGTCATCTTCGTCACTTGACCGTGGCTCAAAAATACGAGATCCGTTGCCAATATCTTTCCTTTAGCTTTAAAATGCGACTTTAATAAAAACTCACTCAAGTTTTACAAAATAAATCATAATTTTAAAAAAAAACTAGAAAAAACACGCTTTTATAGTGAATTAAACTAAAAAGTAAAAAAATAATTCTTAATATAAGAATAAAATAATTAACGAGAAAACTGATGTCATTGTGGTAAAAGCGTATGGTGCTTTGTACTACATTTTCAGACTAACTCACAGTTTTGGAAGAGAACTAGTAAGAAATTATAACACTTAATATAGAGTACCCCACGCTTTTACTACAATGGCATTAATTTTTTCGTTAATCATTTTATTCTTATATTACGAATTTTTTTTTACTTTTTAATTCCATTTACTAAGCACGTTTTTTAGTTATTGTTTTTTATAACTATAATTTATTTTTTATTTTTTAGTTTGATCTACAATAAAAACGTGTTATTTTTTAATTTTTTAAACTATCATTTATTTGTTGAATTTATCCTTGAATTTGATATTTGGAGCCGGAATTACGTGGCTGCTGGAATTAGTCTTGCTCTTCAATGGACATTAATGAATGGATCTGGAGGGTACTTAATCTTTCCTCTGATGAGTCCCGTTTCGTTATATTTTAAAGATTCCGTTTCTATAGATACAGGTCAAACTAACAAAGGGTGCTAAGAAGAAAAATTAAATGAGTCAATCGTATTATCACCTTTTAAACGTATTGCAATAATGTTAATTTGTATCATCACTTCTAAACGTATATATTTTTTTTTATAAAAATAAAAAAATATGTAGCAATTAGAACATAATTTTTTTTCACATCCGCGGGTCTTTTATATTACTTCCATTTTTAGAAAATCTCGACAATTGTTTATATTATACCTATTGCTATAATGTTAATTCATGGCATCACTTCTAAATGCATATTGCCTTACATAGTGCCTTTAAACCTATATAAAAATAGAAAATATTGAGAGCAGTACAACATAATGTTTTTTTTTCACAGGCACGAGTTTCTTTTTTTTTTAATTTCCTTTTTCAGAAAAACTATAAAAATATTTATATTATGGTTAGAAATTGCTGACGCCCCCCCCCCTGCCTTTTCTCACATAAAGAATACTTTTATTTTGTTTGTTTTATTTGTATTAACCACAAGGCTATTCGCTTTTAGGGTTGCACCCTAATCTTTTAGTCGCTAACTGAGAAATTAGTCACCAAATCTAGAAATGGCATATGGAATTAGTCGCCAAACCCAAAAAAAGTATATGCAATAAGTTGCCAAATCTGGAGGTGGTATAATGAATTAGTCGCCAATTCGGAAAATCTTTATTTCTTATTATCCTGGCCAGGATAATAACATAAAATTATAATATTGTATTGTCATCGGTCCTTGACAAGTGTGGAAAATTTTGAATTAATCTGATCTTTTTGAACTCGATTTTTATCCACTTTAACATTCCGTTACATACAAATGAAACTTATAAAAACGTGTTAAAAAGAAAAACATCAATAAACTTTAATTCAAGTACTTTTTGAAAAATTTTTTTAAACATTTAAGACAGTTTTTTTTTTGTTGTTCTTCATTTGCCTCATTTTTAGACTTTAAAAGTACTATATTTAGTGAAAATCTCCAAATCCTTCGCTGGATCACGCAACGATTCTTTTTATAGTCTTTCTTCGAATAAGACCGAAAACATTTCATCATTTTTCAATATTTGTTTACCTCAGAAAGATAAACTTTTTTTTCCCCTTTATATCCGGAATCAATGACCTTCTAATCAAAACATTCTGAATTTTACAGCATAAATAATAATTTTCAATTAATTTGAGGAGAAAAAGATTTATTTCGATGTTTTAATTCGGAAAAGAATTACGGAATAAAAGGTAAAGTTTAATGTTGCACCTGAATAATTTAAAACATTGATTTTAAAAAAAATCCCGCATCCGAATAAAAATTACGTAAATTTCTCTTCTGAAATATTTGCATACACGTGTAAGTTATAATTGTGCATTTTTTTGTTTTTTTTTAAAGTGAAGAAATTTTTACCGTGCAATATTTTCTTAAGTGTAAGTTTTGAGTTATATCTAAGGGCTACAAAAATATTTAATATTTCTTTAAAATAACCTTAAACTTTTTAATTCCATCAAAGACTGTTCTAAATAATAAAAAAAAACACTCGGTGCTTGTGGATGGGCTCTTTCATTTCTTTTACTCTTAAAAAAGTTTAAATACGAGATTAACCCAATAATGAACATTGAAATGTAGAACATTTTATTACTACATTTTACAACAGATTTTGTGTTATATGAATTTGAAGCAAACATATATAAATTAATGGTGAAAATAATAGAAGTCAGTCTATTTGAAACCACACTAAAAATATTGACTACGCACCTCGCAAATTTTAATTACCAGTACGAGACTCAAGCTCACATTCATCCTCTTTTCAAGTTTTCATACAACACCAATAAAAAAAAACTATTGATTAATTCCTAATTTCCAATGGGCCGCGGATTGTTATCATCATTGCAGGAGGGCTGCGGTAGCCCAGTGGTCAAGGTATCGGATCATGGCAG
Source organism: Trichonephila clavipes (assembly GCA_019973935.1). Lineage (NCBI taxonomy): Eukaryota > Metazoa > Arthropoda > Arachnida > Araneae > Nephilidae > Trichonephila > Trichonephila clavipes. The sequence continues at coordinate 122,097 of BMAU01015641.1, read as the reverse complement.
GCATGTCATGAGTTCGAGCCCCGTACCAATAAAGACCCGCCGTGTAGGGCAGCGATGCACGTTAAATCTGTCGAGCGCTGAAACGTCCTGTCGTTTGGTTCAAAATTACGTGGTCCGTCGCCAAAAGCCCTCGTGTAGCTGAGCAGTGCGACGTTAATATTCATTCACTCACTCATCATCATTGCAGACCTAGTACATTCACTGAGAACTTTTTCTTTCGGCACTGTATAGGTGGAATACCAATCGCTGCAACGCAATTTTGACGCCCAGTTTCCTCCCCAGAGGGAGGCACCTGAACTCTGACGATGTGAAATGGAACTAGGAATTTTGATTTTTCCGAGGGCACGCAAGCCAAACAGACAATAAAAGACAGACAAATTTTGACATTCCGCTTAATCATACGACATGGACGCTGTCGATTTTCTACATCGTGAAAAACTCACCGACTTTGGCCGGGGTCGAAACCGCAACCTTAGGCGTACAAGGCCAGAGAGAAACCAACTACGACACCCATAGAGCATGAGAGGACTTTGAGCATATTCATTTCTACACAGTGGATCTGTAGTGACTCCAGAACTCAAACCCATGACTTGACAAAAACAACATTGCCACTAGTCCACGACCATGACCACTAGCACGCCGCGTTTCAAGGACCATCCCCCAATTGTGTTTCTCGTTCTTTAAATTCCCCCAATACACTATATTGGTATCCTGAAACCTAGTTTTAGTTAAAAGCAGTATTATTCCTCCGAATGGGTATTTGTAGCCACAGTAGCCTAGTAGTCACGGACTCGTGATCGGCATGTCATCAGTTCGAGTCTCAGTGCCACTGAAGACCCGTCATGTAAAGAGGCTAAAAGACCTCATGTTGGCTTGGTGGGGAAGGTAGGTGAGGGAGTGCCAGCTTAGCTATCGCAATCGTCACTTCACCATGGCTCTAAACTACTAGGGCCATCGAGGTGTTGCTTTAACTCGTTCAGGAATATAACATATATGTGATCCTCAAGGGAACATAGTATCACATGTGATACTACATTTAACCCGTTCTCTCTCTCTCACACTCACTCACTATAAATTTTGTCATCTTTTATTACAGTGTTGAATTTTCTTAATATAGTTAGTATTAACAGGAAAAATTTCTCGGTGCTGAACAGGTTAAAGCTCGGCGTTAGTAAACACTCACTCACTCGACTGATATTTGGTCGTACTGGGCTAAAACTCTCGCATTTTCAAGCGAAATCACCGAAGACATTCCTCACCTCTTTTGAAAGAAATGAAACTACACCTCACATTTCGGAGATTCCAAAGTCTTTTTGAAAAGTAAAAAAAAAAACATCTGATATTGTTTTTATTATTATTTTGTGCTACCATACTTTTGTAGATAACATTTTTAAACGAAATTATCAATCATATATTCCCTCATTTCCTCCGAAAAATAAGCACGAATAAACCACTCATTTAATAAATACATAATTTATGCTTTCGTGCATATATACAAATACATATATTTGCTCTGAAATATTTATTTAGGGCATTATATTTTAAATTACACGAAAAATAATTGTACAATGTACGGTATTATACGCAAAATGATGAATTTTAAATAACAATTTGTTTTACTTCCGACCACCCTATACCATTCTTCTCTCCCACACATTAGTAATTCTCCCCCTCCTGCCCTCAATCTTTTTGAAGTTGATTAATTTATCATCTTTATTCTCACAAAAAAAACTCCTTTTACAAACACCCCTTACAATCGGAATAGCCTTTACTATATAGAATATAAATACACTCCCAAACAACAATGGAGCTTACGTATGTAGGCACACACACACACAAGCGAAGATAAATTGTATCTCAAAATATTTAAACGTAGAAAAATTCCCTTTTCCCCGCTCACCTTCCGAAAGAGTTGGGGGGGAGGGTTACAAAGGGAACAAATTATCGTACAAAAATGGAACGAGAGGCACTGTTTATTCCCTTCCCGCACCCCAATACCACCTTTCGCATCCCTTCAGTGTCTTGTTCCAAAAAAGAATAAAATGCGTAATACCTCGTGCTTCGCTTCCACCAATAAAATAAAACTTCGCGATACCGGGGCTCAGTAATAAACATTTCATGCGCCCCTGCCCTGCGCTCTCATACTTTTTCCATTCTCCGTCGCTCTCTGTATAGCTCCCCTCCCCCTATCTTTCCTCCCCCCCTACGAGGCATGATATAACGCTTCTTAAGAATTTATTTCCTTTAACAAGGTTTGCGGGAGCATGTTTTGTACTATAGTGCACCAGTACGATTTTCTAGGAGTGGGTTTTGCAGATTTTTTAAGCTATGCGCTCGTGTTGGTGCGGGGCTTAATTTCGAGTCAATAACACAGTGTATTGTTTTTCGGATGGTGAGGAACGACGGTATTAAATGTTTTTAGAATTATTTGGTTTATAAGTTTATATCCGCAAAATCGAAAGTCAAAGGGAAATCTTTCATTTTAAAATGTAAGTGACACGGCACCAACTGTACACCGTTCTCTTAACTTCCGTATACAAGGGAGCCCTTTGAAATTGCGTCCAAGTTCTCTGCAGTTCGTTATGCAATATTAAGTGACCTTGTGCCCAAATGTTTTTCTTTACTTATTTAATACTTCCGAATGTCTTCTGCTACCGAATAGAAGCAGGAGCCGTAACTAAGCAGTTCCGATTGTGAACTCGTGGCCTGCGTTGTTGTTCTCGGGTCATGAGTTCGAATCCTGGTGAGTACTAGTAAAAGTCCGTGTGTTACGGGGCTGATGCATTATAAATTTGTCGAGGCTCAAAATTATCCGTGCTGGGGAGCAGGGACGTCTTAAAGCATGGGCCAACTGGTCCCGGGCCCGGGGCCTCGTCTCTTTCTCGACTCAGTCTTAATAAGATCATAGCTCGAATAATTTGAAAGGTCAAATATTATTTCCGGTTGTTCCTCCGAAAAAGTGGAAATTTCGGACGATATGTCAACTAGCTCCATATGATGACCGTCGTCCACGTACATGCCTAGGCCTACCAACATACATCCTCATTACTCATTCAGTCAAAAAGCGGCAGTCGATCGAGCCGATTTGTGCGATTGTAAGTCATGCACATGTATTTGTTTCGGAATATTGTTTGCACCAGTATTTGACAAAGTATGCTAAGTACTGTCTACTTTTAAAGGTCATAAGTGGTGCCTTTTAGTTTTTGTGGAGGTCCAGGGTCCCATGAAGTCTTAAGACTTCCGCTGGTGTGGATATTTAGTTAGTGTGGGGACAGCTCGGGTGTGGCCATAGCGGTCTCTGAGTGATCATGTTCGTAAATTCCTAATCGCAGTTGTAGCAGTCGAGTCACGGATTCGCGTTTTAACTCCCCTAAATACACATCATATAATAAAACTGATACATTTTACATATCGCGAGTCTCAAAGTCCTCACGTTGATGGGGTATGGAAGTTTCGTTAAGGGAGTGCCAATTCGGATATCGTCCTCGGAACTTGATCATGGTTCAAAATATCAATGTTTGTGGACAAATACCTTCATGTACCTTCCTAGAGTAACATTTATAAAAACAAATATCAGCTCGTGTCATTTTCGTCACCTGAATATGATTAAAGGTTATGAAATGCATCGCCAATAGCTTTATTATTTCTTCCAATCAATCTAACTGTTGCACCACGCATGTGAGAGTTTTAGGTTGTGTTTTAGTTCCTGAACATTCATTCGCATGTGTGCAAACTGTTTGAATTATTAATTTTTTGTTCAAGTTCAAAATAGCTTTTTTATACTTATATCCAAGCTTAAAATAAAGAATTCATGCCATGAGGTTTTCAGCAAAATCAATAAGAGAAAAAAAATTACCTTTAAGTTTTTTAAACCAAAAAATAGTATGATCCCGAAAAAAAATTGTTGCTACCAAAAGAGAGAGGTGATTTCAAGTTTTATTTTTCAATTAATTTTTTTTAAAAATAATCTTTTTCATGTCCCATATATATTTTAGAATAACCGATACCAGAACTGTTTTTAGATTTGATAGTAAAATAAATTTTAAGTATTTATTATTGCCGTGAGATAAAAAAAAATTATTTTATTTAATCGACTCTGTTCCCGAAAGTTATATAATGCGTTATATATTTGAAACCTTTTCGTTGTATATCACAATCCGGTTGCGGATAACTGAGAGATGTTTCGCTGAAAAAAGTCCTCTTCCTTTATTGACCTTGTATTATATTTAAAAAGTAATAACTTCCATCATCTTAATCTTAATAATTTTAGTTAAATTGAATTTTAAACTCATCAGTGCTGCCCTCGACATAACCATATTTTTTTCGTTGACTTTTTATTTACTGCAATAATATTTTATTTTATTATTATTGGAGATTACCTCCCAATTCAAAGATTTGCTGAAGAAAGCAAACCCTATTGTAAAAAGCAACAAGCTTCCAATTTTTTTATAATCATTTGATTGCTACATTCTCTGAAAATAAAGCTCATAAAAACGGGCTTTTATAGCGAATGGAGCTAAAAAGTAAAAAAAAAAGAATAATAATTCTTAATATAAGAACAAAATGACTAGCGAGAAAATAAATGCTATTGTGGTAAGAGAGTGGGATTCTCGATATCAATTGTTATAATTTCTTACTAGTTAGCTCTATTCCGAAATGCTGAGTTAGTGTAAAAATGTAGTACAAAGCCCCCCTATGATTTTACCACAATGACATTAATTTTTTCGTGAATCATTTTATTCTTATATTAAGAATTATTATTACTACTACTATTATTATTTATTTATTTTTGCTTATTAGTTGGATTAACCATAAAAGCGTGTTTTCTAGTTCTTTAAGAACTATTTTTCATTTTTTAGTTCGATCTCTACAGTAAGAGCATGTACTTATAGTCTTTTAAACTATCATTTATTCACACTTTTTTTTTGAAGTTACACTTATTGCGCGTTAGGGAAAAAGGATGAGGGTAAACTTTTTTGATGCGCAAGCACACCGTTGTCTAATATTTTAACATGCCATTTTTTTTTTTTTTTTTTGGTGCTAGGGGACTGATATTTGGAAGATCGTGATAACTATTACTAAAAACCATATCTCTTGGGACGCCTCCCCGATGCATTCCCCCCCTCTACAGCCTTTTGGCCAATATCTTGGCTCCCGAGCCTCACAGTCCCTTCGGACCTGGCTCATTCGATCCCTCTCTATCTGCTCTCCCATTTAAAGAGTGTTTTTATAGAGGTATAGAACTTTAAATTGCAATAAAACAACGATGTATTATTCGATTGACGTGATTTTTTTTATTCGAAAGATAATCTTGTGGCATTACATTTTAAATATGATTTCTGGCATAGGACTGCCACGGCTGGCTCGGATGTAGTCCGATCTAGACTTCCAATTCGCGATGACTTTTTCCAACATTTGTGGCCGTATATCGGCAATAACACGACGAATGTTGTCTTCCAAATGGTCAAGCGTTTGTGGCTTATCCGCATAGACCAATGACTTTACATAGCCCCACAGAAAATAGTCTAGCGGTGTTAAATCACAAGATCTTGGAGGCCAATTCACAGGTCCAAAACGTGAAATTAGGCGGTCACCCAACGTGTCTTTCAATAAATCGATTGTGGCACGAGCTTTGTGACATGTTGCGCCGTCTTGTTGGAACCACAGCTCCTGGACATCATGATTGTTCAATTCAGGAATGAAAAAGTTAGTAATCATGGCTCTATACCGATCACCATTGACTGTAACGTTGTGGCCTTCATCGTTTTTGAAGAAGGATTCCACCAGTCCATAAAGCGCACCAAACAGTCAGTTTTTCTGGATGTAACGGTGTTTCGACATACACTTGTGGATTAGCTTCACTCCAAATGCGGCAGTTTTGTTTGCTGACGTAGTCATTCAACCAGAAGTGCGCTTCATCGCTAAACAAAATTCGCTTATGAAAATCGGGAACAACGGTTTTTGGGCCCATTCGACGAATCTACGCCTTGCTTGATGATCGTTTTGATGAATTGCCAAACCAAACTGAGAATAAATCACTTAACAGCTGTTAAATCGGTCGCCATCTTGGAAAGTAATGCCAATTTAAACTTCTATACCTGGAAAAAAACACTCTTTATTATAATTTCAAGCTCGTAGGGCTATTTCTTCCATAGTTTTTGTTTTAAATTTGTTTAAATTCACAATATCTTGGCTCCTGTTCGAGTCTCGAACTTGAGATTTGAACCAACTGTTTCACTCGTCGAGACCCATCTAGTCATTTACTTTTTTCCCCATTGTGTGGGCATGGGGAAGGTTTAAGCACTAAAATATCATGCTACTTTTTTAATCCTATGGGGACTGGAAATAATTTCACCCCCCTAAGGAATTGAGCTTGAGACTTTTTGGAGATCCGCCATATTTTCTTATTAGCGCGAGCTTTACATGGAATTTTTCCCTACCGGCGCTCCCCCTACAAGGCTTCCTCACTAATAACTCAAATCCAATGCCTCCTTGGTCGACCGCACCAGCTGGATTCCATTGTTCTCCCTATGAACATCCTAGATATATTTTTTCAGGGCCATAGCTCTATTTCTTCACGTATATTTAACATTTTAAAATTATTTTATAGTTAAAATTTTCAAAATCCCGATAGCTCCGAGGAATTTTGAGCTTCGTTAATGAAACTCGGACTATAGGCTTTCCTCTTTGAGCTCTTTCATCTATTATAATGCGTGTGTAGATAGTGGACCTAGGGGGCGTTATCCCTAAAATTAGAATCCCCATGTTATTCCTATGGGGTTCCAGCTTTTGATGACGTCACGATATTACAGAGATATAAGGATGAAACTTTGGGATCACCTACTACTCTGTGAATCGTTGGTATGTACATGATTATTTACGTCACAGTTGTCCCCCCCGAGAGGAGATAGTTTCGTTTTCCTTTCCCGAGGTAGCGCCACCCCATTTGCAGCTACAGACTCCGGCACGATTTGAATGGGTTCCTCTTGTGTTTCCTCGCAACCAGGCCGAGTTTCGAGTTGCTGGGTACTCTGCTTTTATTTTATTTAATTGTTTTAAATGTTTTAATTATTTTAAAATGACCATAACTCGGGGGCTCTTCAGGCGGGTGTCTTAGTTTTCTCAGGAACGATTCTTACCGCCGAGACATTCAATATGAGGCCTCAGGTGTCACATTCGGTTCACCTCATCTCCAGATGCAGTCTGCCGAACCCTCCCCCCATGTTATTGGTCCTATTGTCCCTGTGCAGAGGGTGTTTAAATTTATTTAAATCGTGATTATCTCGGGTTTGTCTGGTCCGATTGACTCAAGGTTAGTATCGTTCAACTCTACTCGTGACCGCCTTTCGTCCTTGGCCCAACTTGCCCTGCTCAAGAATTTTAGGAAGATCTTAATCTTGTTACGCCAAAGAAGTATAACTTATGTGCGTACATAAGTACACACACATTTTTTTTTTAATTTTTGGCACACAACCAAAAACGTTTGCCCATCCCTGAGTTAGAACAAATTATTTTTTATTATACGCATGAGTCTCTCTTTTTTATTTCTATTTTCAGAAAGACTTGAGAATTGCTTACATTATAAGAAATTGCTGACTCAAAAAAAAACAACAACAAAAAACCCGTTTTCACTTCTTAATTTTTTAGTCGCCAAAGCTGGAAATGGAATTTGAAACAAGTCACCTAATCTGGAAATGGTATATATAATTATTTGAAAATTCTGGCAAAAGTATATAGAATTAGTCGCCAAACCTGGAAAATCGTTATTCCTGATTATCCTGTTCAGGACAATGGAACAAAATTATGAAATCACTGTATTGTCATCGGACCTTGATAAGTGTGCAAAATTTCGAATTAATCTGACCATTTAAAGTGGGTAAAATTCGAGTTCAAAGATTCCGTTACATACAAGTGAAACTTATAAAAGCGTATTAATAATATCACTTTGGAATAATAAATTTTTTCATTAGTTCCATCCGTATATTATATTTATATACATTCATATTTGAAATAAAAAAGGCATTTTAGTTCTATTCGTTTATTCCTATGAAAACATGAACTAAATGATAAATTATAAAAATAATAATCGATTGGAAATATATTCAAAAAACTTTTCTTAAAAAAAAAAGTCAGGAATATGTTTATTGAATGCCGTGCAATTATTACGGTTACAGATTTAATAAAGTAACACATATTTTAGTACGCACTTGTATTAAAAATACTAACGTGTGCTACCGGCTACACAGGTGTAAGTTTTTCTTCATTTTCAAACCACGGAAAGGAAATAAAGAACCGGAAATTAGCCATGCGTAATGCTCAACAAACGGATCTTGGAAAATCACACTATTCCAGGAAGTTATCTTTTTTTAACTACGTTCGAATGCCGACGAATATCATTCCAAAATAGAGATCAAATTCTATTTTATTTTACCTATCTTATTTTTAGAAGAAAAAAATTACTTGATGAATAAGGTAAAAAAAAAAAACATACCTATTCAAAATTTTTCTACGTAAAATTCCGTCAATGAAAATATTTCTTCTTTTGCATATTTGAGGTATCCGACTAGTTACGAGAACTTTTTTTTTTAAAAAAAAAGAGAAGTATGGAGATTTTTTTGTGGTTTTTATATTTATTTAGTACATTTTGAGAAAAAAAGGCTAAAATTAAGAGGAAAATAAATTATTAGTACTAAAATGAGAAAAAAATGGGTAAAAATTGACAACAAAATTACATAAACGGGGATACAAATAATAAATTAACAAATTCTCAATTTTTCAATTTTGATGTATTACTTTGCTATTCCTTTTTGAATTGGCCTTCACGATAAGAGATATTTTAATTTTTACAAAAACTACAGCACTTAGTTATTACATGAAATTGCTTAAAAAAACAGTGATTATATTCACATAAAGAACTGTAAATTTTGTAATAAACCAGTGATTGATAAATCTGAAGGTTAAAACACTTCTACTGTTAAACAGAATCTACACAAAAAATTTCAGCAAATTATTTTCTAAACATTTTGATCAATAGCATTCCCCGTTTGATCTTTTCGGAAAAAAAACACATTTCGAGTCAAACGCATTTTTTAAATTTGACATCTCGTATAAAGTTACGGCATTTTCTATTACTAAAACTCTTATAGTTTTTGTTCTAATGAATGGAAAATAAAAAATTTGGTATTTTTATAAAGCTAATAAGATGGCCTACAAAATAAAATCATTAAAAATTGTCAATTTAAAAAATCATTATTTTAGGGTGGTCGGATACCTTAATGTGTTATATTTATTTATTTTGGTGGGGTTAAATATGAACAAATGGTGTAAAGAGAGTAAACAGGTCTTTCCATTTTTAAAATATATAGTGGTGATTATTATATGTGATAGTAGCATTCTGATTTTCCCACCAAATACAACTAATTTTCTATGTACGATAACAAAAATAAAAGTAAGTAAAGATAATTACGTGGATGCGCAGAAATTAATATAAAGTACAAATTCCCATCCTTCGCATCATATAACACTGTTGTCATACCTATATAAAATTAATTCTTTTTAGTTTTTATTGCCTCTTCAAATGAAAAAGAATTGAAAATTTTAATCCGTTTTCTCGATGGAGTGGTAATTATTAGAGGGAGGTCTAGCTCATGTGTGTGTGTCGTCCTTGTAACTTGACCAAGGTTCAAAATTACGAGGTCCGTCCCCAATAGACCCCGGGATGCTTTATAGTGCAGCATTAATCTCACTCTAACTCACCGACCTGCGAACTTTTAGTTGGAGCAAAACTCAGTCTTGTGTTGAGTTCAGTCAAGAGTTCGAGTTCTGGTGCCACTAAGGACCCACAGTTACAAGGTTGAAGATGCAAGTTAAATCTACACAGGCTCAAAGTCCTCACACTGCAATGGTGTGAAAGCTTGGAGAGGTGGATACTAGTTCAAATGTTTCCTCGACACTTGACCCTAGTTAAATATTACGGTCCTTACAGATAGCCGAAGCTCCATTCATAACCTACAGGACTGGACTCGTGTAGATGACCTCGCGAGCATTCGAATAATCAATAAGCTTAAAACCATATCAAAATATAGAGACGTTTACTTTCAGTGGATCCCTTCCCACTTTATCGTCCCTGGAAATGAAATCGTGGATTTCTTGGCCAAAACAGGCTCCTCTGAGATTGCGATCACTGATTATGCACTCACTTATCGAGAGATTTAGTCTTGAATGAAAATTAAGGGCAAGCAAGTATGGATGGCCCCTCCAGACCATCCCAGTATTAGTAGGAAAAGCCCTGGGGTGCTTTGGAATTTGACGGAAACAGAAATGATCAAACGGCTGTGTCCAGATTGCTTAATAGGCATTTGAAATGCCTTCGAATCTGGCCGTAAGGTTTTCCAGACTTGTCCTAAGTGTCACCTATTACTTCTTCCCCTGAACATATTCTCGATTGTTTGGGGTTAGCTTTGGAAGATTTCCATGCGAGTCCACTTCTGGTGCTGGACTTTGCTAGGGTTAATGGTCTCATGGATCTGATCTAGCTGCCGCTAGATCCTGAAGGAGTGGACGCAACACAACAATCAATATTACGAGCTCCGTTGCCAATAGTCATATTGCTACTTCTCAATGTAACGTCAATAAACAAATTTTTTAAAGAAAAAAATAGCATTTATTTTTTATCTTGCTTAAAAAAGTTTAAAATTTTCGTAAATTTAACTAAGGTTTTTCTACTGCCTTTTCAGTTTTAAATTTCATTGAAATCAATAAGTACAAAAAAGAATAAGCTTAAAATTTCAATTTTTTTTTCAAGAATTATTTTATTTCTCTTTGAAAATTAAAAAAAAATTCGTGATACTGTAATAAAGGCAGCAATGCCAACGTTTAAGATAACTCGCCAAGTTGGCAAACCCCGATTTCGCATGTGTCGTACGAGCTGAATCGACAACCATGTGCATCCTTTATTATAATGACGTTTAATACGATTGCAATACTACATTATCACAAGCTCTTGCAGAAAAATATCGCACCGAGATTGCTAGGACTGAAATCTTTGCGTGAGAAGAAATGCGTTGTCTCCCACGTAAACTCATCAACAATCAACGGGGCTAAATACTCAACTTTCCAGAGAGCTGCAAAAACTGCAGGTTTATCAAAATCTGAAGACTTTATCAATGAAATGCTAGACGATGCAGCATCTATGATGAGTTTAACGGAAGATGAGCAACAAGAACGAAATTTGCAAAATAAAGAACAAATAAATGGAAGTACAAATTACATGTAAATCACAGTTCCACAATTTGAGCAGTTGTGTAATTTGTACAATGGGAGTTTGTCCACCATTAGGTGGACAGAAGCACCCTCCCCCAAGTTATTGATTAAGAAGTGAATTATATTTATAAATAATCACAGGAATATATATATATAATCCCATATATCCGTCAAATAAAAGAACAGAGTAGAAATATTGTTTAAGATGTAGCCCACAGCTATGGGATTATTGGATATATATTATATTGTGTTACGGAAAGATTACACTTTGTTGTCTTCTCTTCGGAAAGGTATTGAGGCGGGAAGATCATTCCTAGGAAAACAGAGCATTATTGTAAACCTTTTCAATAATACTACTGAGCAAGAGTAACCTTGAAGACAGCAACAAATTTGGTTACCTATGTCGCCAAGTCACCAAATTTGTAACCAAAAAAGGAATGTCCACACAAAATTCCAGAACACTTTTGGACATTTTTCTAGCTAAAACACCTTAGAAGCTCCAAAGGCTCCTCCCAGATTTTTCAAAAACGATACAAGGAAACGACATTGGAGTCAAACATTCGACAACGACTGTGCGTTTCAATTTCCCTAATAAGAAATTGTATTTACAAATTTGTATTGTTGTAATCAACATTTGGGATTTTTAATTTTGTACAATTGTAGATTTATAAACGTTTGTGTATTCTTAGAAGAAAATCTGCTTAAAATCACAATACTAAAATAAGTTGAATTACTCCAAAAAACACCTACTACCTATTAATTGAGTCAGATATTTCCTGCTCTTCTGTGTTTGATTGATGATGTGCCACGCAACAATCTATAAATGAACTATTTAACATATCGAAAAATCAAAACTTTTATGACATACAGGCTTCAAATCTTAACTTTTAGAACTACAACATGGATATATTTTTGCCGAAATATAAATAAAATAATAAATAAAATAATGTTGTTAAAAAACTTGTAACAATGTTCCCCTCAATTAACACAGTAATTAAGAACTTGTAGAACATTTTAAGTTTTTGTTTTCTTTCTAAACGATTATTAAGGACCTCTTAAAAGTTCTAACAATAATTTTAGGTAATTTAAGCTGAAATAGAGGCAATGCTTTAATAGCCGACTTCGATTATATTTCGCTTAACTTAAAGATAATTGCGCTAATTATTAAAATTAACCAATTAAAAACAAAGTAATTGAAATAACAAGCGAAAATTAGAGTCACTCACAACCAAGAACGTTCGTTATGCAATTAAGTGAATGTTATTAAATTACAGAAGGTTCTCGTCTTGTTTTATTTTTGAAAATTAAGAAGAAAGAAGTAAGGTGGCAAGCTCGATGAGGGAGAGCTATTAGTATAGGTTCTCCTTTATATTGGCACAAATTTAAAATTTTTAAATCCCAGATATCAAAAAAAATTATTTTTAGGTCGCATAATTGTGTAAAATTTATTAAATTTTAATTCTTAAAAAATATTTATCTACTCAATTTTTCTTTTAAAATAGTTACTGCAATTAATGTCTTATTAAATATTTTTAATAAAATATATAAATCACATTTTCAGTATAAAATATGCAGTAAATATCCATACTATGGGATAGTACTATTTTTCTTTGCTTATTTAGATTTTCAGCACTTAAGTGTGTATTATTTTGATTATATATTATATTTTTGGTAATTTACGATAGAGTTTCTTAAAAAATTAAGTCTAGTAAAAAGAAATTATTACGTTTTCAGTGGGTACATAAATTATTTTTTCTGAATAGAGGAGCTTTCAAATGTTCAAAACCATATTCTATTAATACTTTAATTTAACCCCTATTGAGTTTATTTCATATTTCTTTTTGTTTTGGTGCCTTTATATTACCCTAATAAGAAAAAGATAAGCACACAACTCTTTGACTATAGAATTTTTTTTAAATTAATATTAGTTTGTAGTTTAGGTCTTTCTTTTTGAAAAAAAGAACCAGAATGTGAAGAAAGTGTGGCTGTGCTTTTCTTCAAGTTAAACACGTGTAAAGTTTATGCACAGTTAATATGTGAATATTCCAAAGCCGTTGACCCTGTCAATGGCTAGTGTAAATGCACTTCAGATTTTATAATAATTAATTAGTGAGCTGTGTGTCCGTTCTCCCACTCTGGCGGTAATGCATACTTGTACACTTCAAAACGAGGAACAATAAAGCTTTTTAATGTCTTGCAAATCGTTCTACTTGGTATTGATTAATTTTTAAGGTGCTTTTTTTCTTGAAAAATAAAGTATGTTCTGAAGTATCTCAAATTTCATTTCAAAATTTTAGTCAAACATAATCCGAATTTTAAAAAACAATTTTTTAAAGGTCAGAATATTAAAGCATTAAATTGCCTACTTGTACATTTCAAAACAGTATTTATAACTATATTAGCTGCCCTTTTTTGCACATTATTACTGGCATAGCGCACTACTTTTATTTCCTGCTATCGATAGTTTTGTATGTCACCCATAGTGATTAGCGACGCTGACTACTGTGCCGTACAGCCTGGGTTCGAATCCCGGAGAAGACAATGGATGTTTGTAAATGTAAATAGCTGAAACATCAGGGTGTTCTCCATCTAAATTGGGGATGGAACCGAGCTAAATCGTAATGTCACCTGTATGGGGCTCAAGGCTATAGCCAGCGATAGGCGCACATCCTTCTTTCCTTCGGGAAGGACACAACAACAACATTACACCACATTCTGTAATGTATTGAAAGAACTGTAGAATAGAGCAAGACTAAAAAGGGCATCAATTTGATTAAGTTATTACGTCTACAACTATTGCTTACAAAATTTACATATAGATAAAAGCTATACTTTTACAAATTATATAACACTACAGAGATTTAGACAGGAATAAGCAACAAACATAGATCATATTCTCACGGGCCAGTCGAGTTTTACCCTAAAGTTGCTCACTCTTGGCAGCCTTTTTTCTTTAAGCTCTCGAAATTCCACTTGAGGTGTTAGGTTCTACGTTCAGTAAAGATGTTTGAAGTTTATGGAAAAATGACTGCCAGAGTAACATCAGATGAAAAATTTTTCCAAATGTACTTTGCTTTTGAACTGTCAAAAAGAATTTCTGTGATTATTTAAATGATTACTCGATAATATGGAAAGTAGTTTTAGAAGTACAAAGAAGCCTTTAACGATACTGAGGGGGAGTGAGAAACGTTATAATTCTCATGAATAAATAGTTATATATTGAATAAGGTGTTGGGGTTGTGGTAACTCAGTGATCAAGGTATCGGATCTTGGCAGGCATATCATGAGTTCGAGCCCAGTACCACTAAGGACCCGCCGTGCAAGGCAGCGATGCACGTTAAATCTGTCAAGAGCTCAAACGTCCTCCCGTTGGTGTGGTGTGATAGTTAGGAGAGGGGGTGCCGGCTCAGGTGTCATCCACGTCACTTGACCATGGTTCAAAATTACGATGTACGCTGTCAAAAGCCCTCGTGTAGCTGAACAGTGCGACGTTAATATTCACTCACTCATCATCATTGCAGACCTAGTAGATTCCCTGGGAACTTTTTCGTTCGGCACTGTATAGGTGGAATACCCATCGCTGCAACGCAATTTTGGCGCCCAGTTTCCTCCCCAGAAGGAGGCACCATATTCCCTCACTCACTTGGAGAAGGTGTTATATTTTGTGTCCAGTTTATGGAGTCTCCGCACTAATGTAGTCTCTTCATAGCATTCCACGTTGAAGCTAACCTTTTTGGAATAGCTACTCTCTGCTATGAATGTTCGCAGTATGCAACTCCCTTTTAATAGCTTTCATGGATACGGGACTCTAAAGGGGAAAACTCTTCTTGAACGTTATCTGCGAGACATTTACGAGAGTGTCTTACGTTTTCAGACGACTATCTTCAACACTCATATATCACGAACCATCAACTTCAACATTCACCCGTAGTTGTGCTACGCAGAAGACATCTTCCCCAGATTTGTGTAACCTGTTAAAACCCTTGACACACTTGTCCTTGAAACGACCACAAAGTTGGCTGTTCTGGAGATGGATGATATAACTAGGCGAGCTCTAATGCATGCCTCTTTCATCATTGGAGAGAGCGAACATAATCACGCTACTCATACAGCCAAATTCTTCACTGATACCTTCCTTATCGCCAACACTAAGTGGCCAACGTGTTGTAACAAGTAGTGGCCATTTATTGAACAGCCGAAAAACGACGCATTTCAAAAAGGTGTTCCTCTTATTTCGTCCTATACCTGTATTTCTAAATTTTTCTTGTATTGATTTATCAGTATATGCAAAAATATAAATATTACTCATTAATTCATTACTCATACCCTGTTTCTATCTAAAGTAATTTTCCTGTACGTGTTTGTTATTTTTTTATACAAATAATCGTAATTCGTGACACCCGCCGAAATGCAATTGAACTCAGAAAGCGCGCGAACAATGAAAAGTGTCCCAGATAAAGAAATAAAGTGTCAAAGATTCTAGTTGCATTCTTAAACGTTCAAATAGTTTTGATAAAATTACAATTTTTTTTTAAAAAAAAAGCTGTATGCAAAAAGATTGCTACATAAGGAGATATGAGATTTTAAACATACGGTGCAAATGTACTTCGCTATACATTTAAGAGGATTAATAAGCACTCAATGAAAATCCAGCATTTTGTTTTTCTGTATTCGTTTTTTATTATCCTGTATGACGAAAATAATTCGCCAAGTTGGTGATAAATAAAGGTGGTCCGAATTAGGAGCCTACGGAGGAGAAACTTTGTACGAGAAACATTCTGCAC
This sequence comes from Trichonephila clavipes, assembly GCA_019973935.1. Classification (NCBI taxonomy): domain Eukaryota; kingdom Metazoa; phylum Arthropoda; class Arachnida; order Araneae; family Nephilidae; genus Trichonephila; species Trichonephila clavipes. The sequence goes on along the minus strand of BMAU01015641.1, from coordinate 106,051 downwards.
CAAATGCAAAACACCAATTTGTAATGGGTGTAGGTAAAGCGCAGAAAATATGCCCACCATGAAGTAAATGAAAAAGTGTTTTAAATCTCTACCTTTATAACCCTTTCATTCACAACTTATTTCCTTTTTGATTTCTGAAGTTAAATTTAGTCCAAGAGTATGATGCATTGGCGCACACAAGGGGGGGGGGTCCTGGGGGTCCAGACCCCCTCCCCGAAGCCCTTCATATTTTTTCCGATTGATTATTTATTCTAAGTATATAGTACGTAAAATTTAATTGAAATTAAGTATTTGTTATTAATTATTAATTTTATTAATTAATGCTAATTATTTATTTAATAATTAGTTTTTTACTGTGTTTTGTTCCCTAAAATCAACAAAATCAAAAGGAGCATGATACAAGAATGGTTAACTTTCTATCCCGGACCCCCCTTGAAAAATTCCTGTGTGCGCTACTGGTATGATGCATATATTTTTATTTCCCAAATGATTTTTTTCATTTCTCAGATAGTAATAAAACACCCTTTTGGAATCACAAATACAAAAATTAAATTCCATTGTAGTCTAAAGAACTACAGCAAAAAAATCCCTTCGTTACTTTGTATAAGCGTCAAAACTTCGCTATCGCTCCTGAAGATATCCATCTCATGCGAATATATTCTTCTTTCGAGAGATATCGAAATAGCCACTGTCCAATTAAGTAGATGGTCCCGTCCATTCATATTAATTGCATATTAATGGAATCTCCCTTTTTTTGCGATACTACCTTACAGCTCTTCCAAATGAAAGTCCAATTTTCTTGTGTGCTCTATTTTTGCAAGCATGTATGCAACGCGATGTAATTATAGAGGCTATGCGTTACGCTGCTTGCCTCTTTATTATAACAATTTCGAAGATGTATCGGTCCCGAAGGTGATTTATTGTTTGCTTTGACTGTGATGGGATGGAGGTGGACGAAAAAAAATCATAAGATGGAAGATATCATTTCTTTTTCATAATTTTTGTGTTGTGACAATGTTATGCTATTACTTTTATTGGAAAAATAAGTTTGGATGTGTAAGACCATTAATAAATTGTGGATGGAGCATTTTGTAATGTTGAGCAACGGGTGCGATGAAGTGTATGAAAGTTGCAATACTGTTATATTAAACATAAATTAAAAACTGTTCAGCGCAGCTCTTAACTGTCGAGAAACAGTGATGGAAAATTTCTACTTCGTTAGAAAAACGTTCTGGCGCCATCTGTTGCAGCCCGTTGTAAATTCGGCCGAAATAATGCAGAATGAATTTAAAATTTTAAAAAATTAAAATTATAATTTAAGAATTAATATTTGAAAAAACTGTATTAACATTAAGTGTCATCCACTACAAGTTTAAAAAATGTATTTGATCTTGAATGGATGGAAAGTATATATTTTATTAACGATTGAAAATTTAAACAAGTGTGTGTGTGTGTGTGTGTGTGAGAGAGAGAGAGAGAGAGAGAGAGATCTATGTATAGGGAGAAAGTGAACTAGTAGTAGGAATTCGAAAAAAGGAAATGAAGCTGTTAAATAAACATTTAAGCAATTGAGATAATTTATTATATCTGTAATTCAGAGAGAGAGAGAGTGTTTCTCAAACTGTGGGGCGCGTCTCCTAAGGGGGCCGTGATAACTAAACAAGGGGGCGCGAGCATATTAAAAAGTCGAAAACAGAAGATTTTAAAAAAAGTTATTAATTTACTGAGAGTAAATTAATAATTTTGGCATATATATATATATATATATATATATATATATATATAATAAAGATATAAATATTCTGACAAAATAAAAAAAAAATTCGCATTAACACTGATACAATACACTTACAAATGTATCAGTACTCCACAATGTCTTTGATAATTAATTTAACAATACTGAGAGAGTTAAAAACAAGTTTAATAATTACCAGTGACCTCATGGGCTTGCCATGTATAAAATTATACACAAAAATTAACACTATCTGTCGATTAAAAGTAAAGATTTTCTCCCCAATGCCACCATTTTCCACGTAGGGGCGCATTTGTGATGTATTGGGATGGGGGAGAAAAGGAAGAAATAAACTAATCTCAGAAATAAGTAAATCCTTCGCAAACACTCTCAGGGGCCTTTTATTGTATTCTAAAGCCTTCGGAATAATTTTATGGATTGCAGTGCACAGAAAAGATCCTGCTTCGGAATGACGTATATATACGTCCGAGGCAATTAACACTTTGGCCGAGCGAGACGTTTATATACGCCAATGGTACTTAAAAGGTTCAAGTCGTATTGTAGCTTTGCATCAAAGTATAGTATTATTGAATTCAATACATTGTTGTAGCATCAAGGGGAGGGCCCAATGAAAATTATGATTGAATATTGGGTCGTGAATGCTGAAATTTTGAGAAGCACTGCTGTAACTATTTTAACAAAAAAAAGATGTTCCTAATCCATGTGAGGAATTTCTATTCAATTAAAAGCTTGAAATGTTTTAAAATTTATAATTGTTGATTTCCCCTCCACTCTGATTATAACAATGAAGATCCTAAACGGAAGCCTAGTGGTTATGGTTACGAACTTGTAGTTCGGCATGCCCACTGATTTGAGACCTGCCATGTAGAAAGAAGGATGCTCGTTAAATCTTTCGAGGCCCTAAATCCTCCCGTTAGCTTAGAAAGGTAGTTTTTTGGGGGGAAGGGAGAATGCCAACTCGTGTGCTGTCCTCGTCATTTGACCTAGGTTCAAAATGAAGTTCTTCGTCAATAGCCCTTCTGTTGCTTTATAGTGCGACGTTGATAAACTCTCTCACTCATCCGAATTTACAAAGAGGCCGCATTTGACCAGTGGTCAATGTCGCGAACTTGTTAACGACTTTGTTTCTGTCGAGTCATGGTTCCGAGTTCTGATATGGGCGCGGTAGCCTTGTGGTCAAGGTAACGGAATCGTGACTAGCGTGTCATGAGTTCAAGCCTGGTGCCGCTAAAGATCCGCCATGTAGAGGTGCTGATGCTCGTCATATCCTTCGAGGCTCTAACGCCTTCCCGTTGGTGTGATGTGAAAGTAGAAGAGGGGTGTGCCAGCTCAGTTGACGACCTCGTCACTTGACCATGATTCTAAATTACGATGTCTTTCGCCAAAACTCTTCGTGTATCTGAATAGGGCAACTTTGACATTCATTCACTCACTCCGAGCTTTAGTGCCACAAAAGATCCTCCGTGTAGAGAAGCTGAGGCGAGTTAAATATATAAAGGCTCAAACACCTGACGTTCGCATTACGTGGAAGTTTGGAGACTGGCCATGGTAGCCTAGTGTTCAAAGTATGAGGTCATGGCAGACATATCATGAGTTCGAGCACAGTACCACTAAAGACCCTCCGTGTAGGGGAACGATGCACGTTAAATCTCTCGAAGGGCTCAAACGTGCTCCCGTTGGTTTGCTGTGGAAGTTAGAAGAGGAAGTGTAGGCTCAGGTGTCGTCCTCATCACTTGGCCATTGTTCAAAATGACGAGTTTTGTTGCCAAGAGCCCTCGTGTAGCTGAATAAAGCGTTATTATTCAATCACGCACTCCGAGTTCTAGTGCCACAAAAAACCTACCATGTAGAGAGGCTGAGGCAAGTTAAATCAATAAAGACTCCAACGCCTCACGTTCGCATAATGTGGAAGTTTGGAGACTAGGATGCCTCCTCACAGACGTCGTACCTGTCACTTGGCAGAACCTCAAAATCACAAGGCCGTAGGCGATAGCCTCATGTTACTTCTAAGTAGGACGTTAATGAAACAATCACTGAAATAAAAAATGAATTTTGAGATTTAAAATAAACCAAGCACTCTTGTGAAACACTCTTCTGTCAGAAATGTTTCCATGATGATTGAAAACTGTAATTACCATTCTTATTGTATTAACGAATTTTTTTTTATGAAACACCAAATAATATTTTTCAAGAAGGTTAGTGTTTCATTTTTTGAAAATCATGACTCAGATTTTAAGTTTTCAGACAACACATCAACAATAACGCTACTGAGTATAAAAGAATTGTAATTTTACTATTCAAATTAATCATTTTAAGACAAAGTAGTTTTTTTTTATCGGAGACAAAACTGTTGAAAATTTACTTTCACTCCCAGTTTCCAAAGGATTTCTTAAGCAGTACTACTGGTCGATCGATCACGTTCAAGAAGAAAAAGAGTTTTAATAAATTATTGAGGAAACTATCGTAACGACGCATGTCACTTTTCGTGTGTTTAAATATCATCTAATCATACCAATTTATTTTTCTTTCATTCCGTTGTCTAAAAACAACACAGTTTCCCAAAGTGGTTCTTACTAGGAGGTAATTACTGGGTTCCCTAGGAGTCATTGTGACTGCTAGGGAGGGGGGAGCGGTGGGATAGCGTTAGTGGGCTCCCGAAAGTTCAATACGACGGTGAGTCGGAAAGTACGTTTCCCCTTTCGATTGTAGTCAGAGTTGTGTTTGAAAGTAAAAGGATGGAATGAGACATTAAATGTAAGACATCTTTATTTTTCCACTTAAGTACTAATTACATTGAGACATTGGTCATACCGCTTGATAAGCTTCAAAAAACCCTCCAGGAAACACTCAGGGCTTTTCATTTGGAAGAAGTGTTTACTTTTGAGTGGACTTTTTGGAAGTTGGAACCATCAGTGCTACGTGTTACTGTGACACCCTATCGAAATTGAAAGAGGCGATTCAGAACGAGTGACCTGGGCTTCTCAAATCTAGCGTTCAGTTGTTGGATGACAATGCAAGACTACACTCGCCGACGACAACACAAAAACAATATTGCAACTTGGTTGGGAGCACCAGCACAATACGCGATACAGTCCTCATCTCACACCAAGTGACTTTCATCTGTTTCCGGCTTTGAAGAAGAATCTCGCCTGAAGGCGCTTTGGAAGCATTGCTGAAGTCAAACCAGCTGTTAAATGCATCTCCTGTATGCAAAGCCCTGAATTTTTCTTGGAGGGCTTTTTGAAGTCATCAAAAAGGTATGACAAATATCCCAATGTACTTGGTACTTATGTGAAAAAATAAAGTTATGTATTTTCTTTAATGTCTCATTCTAGGTTTTGACTTTCATACACAACTCTGATCACAGTCGACAGGAGAAACTTTAATCTCCGACTCACTATAAAGTAAAATATTTGCGGCCAATTTGTGTTGCAATAATACCCCAAACTTAAGTGATTAGTAGGACTGAGTGATAACCGCGTAAGTCGGTGTATAATTTCGCATATAAATACATATACGAGGGTGGTCTGAAAAGTGTCCGACCTAACAAAGATTCAAGACATTTTTTCCATTTTTTTATTTTTCAACTTAGTCTCTCCTTGTAGCTCTATTTCTCCCAGCAATGCTCCCATCTCTGTAACCCTTCCAAATAGTACTCGACTTTTTTTTCCTGCAAAATAATTGTTCACGAATGTGATTGCCTTTTCATTAAAGAAAATATCTGTCCTCCGAGCGCATTTTTTAAATGAGGGAACAAAAAGAATTTGCTTGGGGTTAGATCTGGTGAGTACGACGGACAGTCAAGCAGTTCAAATCATAATTCGTGGATTTTCGGCATGGCAACTGCTGAAGTGTGAAACAGGATTTTTTTTTCTTTTTCTGTAAATGTGGCCATTTTTCCACAAGTTCTGCCTTCAACTTGTCAAGTAATGATGCGTAGTATGCTACTGTACGGATTTTTTCTTTTTTAAGATAATCGATCAAAATAATTCTGACTATCCCAAATAACAGTCACCATCACTTTTTCTTCTCTCTTTGCAGTCCACTGTTTGGACTGTATTTTTGTTTCGGGCGTATAATGGTGTATTCCAGTTTCATCTACAGTATTTAATCGGCGCCAAAACTCGTATTTATTGCGCCTAAACTGCGCCAACAGTATTTGTTGTTGTCGTTTTCGTGCGTTTATTACTGGGATACATACGAAAGACGTGAGATAGATGAACAGTAACATATAACACAACCACAGAAGAATACAGATTTTATTACAATCGATGATCCCAGCATATAACAAGAAGAGGTGCGCTGCTGTTCCTTTCGAGACGGGAATCCATTTCAGGTGAAAGACCGACTTCTTTCCCGAAGAAGATACAACCAAGTCTTACTCGGGATTCGATCCCGAACCCACTCGGTTACAAGTCGAGGGACATAGCCACCATACTGGCTCGGCGACAAACAGAGCGTTTGAAGTGTTCATTCGAACACGGTTTTGGTCTAACGCAGTGCTTTTCAAACTTTCAATGTACGCGACCGACTATCTCATCATTACTTTCATTGCGCCCCCCTCCATTCAATACCAATGTATTGAATTCAATAATACTATACTTTGACACTCTAAAGCTACAATACGACTTTAATCTCTTATGGGCCTCCAACGTATATAAACGTCTCGTCCAGCCAAAGCATTAAATTTCTGGACGAATATATACGTCTTTCCGAAGGACGATCTTTAGTGTGAAATGCTATCTATAAAATTATTCCGAAAGCTTTGGAATGCAATAAAAGGATCTTGATAGTGTTTGCGAACGGGGAACATATTCCAAAGGATTTGCTTATTTATTCTTTTTTTACCCCACCCCCAATACACCCCATACGCTTGCCTACATGTTAAATGGTGGCATTGGGGAGTTACTTGCGTCGTTTTTAATCGACATTTAAGGGTTTAATTATAAACCGTACATATTATCAAGATAACTGTTAATTTTTGCATATAATTTTATATATGACAAGCCCATGGGGTCACTTGCAATTATTAAACTTGTACTTAGTATAGTTAAATTAATTATAAAATATACTGCGCAGTATTGATATATTTATAAGTGTATTATATCAGCTTAAATGTGTATTTTATTTTTTATTATGTCGGAATGTGTTTTATTTGTTTTCCTTCAGTAAATTAATTATTTTCTTTAAATCTTTTGTTTTCGACTTTTCAATAGGTTCGAAGCCCCCCTGATGAATTATTACGCCTCATTAGGGGGGGCGCCCCACAGTTTAAGAAACACTGGTCTAACGTGAGAAAACGCGGCACCCAACGCGCGGACAGATTTCTCATGCCTAAATGCTGAATTAATATGTGACAAACATGTTCTTTTGACGTGTCCCTAGCCTCTACTATCTCTCACTTTAATTCGCAGTCATCTAGAACTAAAGAATGTTTTTTTAGAGGTATAGAACTTTAAATTTCAATAAAACAACGATGTATTATTCGATTGACATGAATTTTTTTTATTCGAAACATAATCTTGTAGCATTACATTTTAAATATGATTTCTGGCATAGGACTGCCACGGCTGGCTCGGATGTAGTCCAATCTGGACGTCCAATTTTTGATGACTTTTTCCAACATTTGTGGCCGTATATCGGCAATAATACGGCGAATGTTGTCTTCTAAATGGTCAAGCGTTTGTGGCTTATCTGCATAGACCAATGACTTTACATAGCCCCACAGAAAATAGTCTAGCGGTGTTAAATCACAAGATCTTGGAGGCCAATTCACAGGTCCAAAACGTGAAATTAGGTGGTCACCAAACGTGTCTTTCAATAAATCGATTGTGGCACGAGCTGTGTGACATGTTGCGCCGTCTTGTTGGAACCACAGCACTCCTGGACATCATGATTGTTCAATTCAGGAATGAAAAAGTTAGTAATCATGGCTCTATACCGATCACCATTGACTGTAACGTTGTCGCCTTCATCGTTTTTGAATAAGGATTCCACCAGCCCATAAAGCGCACCAAACAGTCAGTTTTTCTGGATGTAACGGTGTTTCGACATACACTTGGGGATTAGCTTCATTCCTAATGCGGCAGTTTTGTTTGTTGACGTAGTCATTCAACCAGAAGTGCGCTTCATCGCTAAACGAAATTCGCTTATGAAAATCGGGAACAACGACAATCTCGTTTTGGGCCCATTCGACGAATCTACGCCTTGCTTGATGATCGTTTTGAGGAATTGCCAAACCAAACTGAGAATAAATCACTTGACAGCTGTTAAATCGGTCGCCATCTTGGAAAGTAATGCCAACTTAAACTTCTATACCTGGAAAAAAAACACTCTTTATTTGCTGAACTTTGGCTATGTTTTCGTCGGTAGTTGCAGTATTTGGACGTCCAGAACGTTCAACGTCTCCTAAGCTCTTACGTCCACCTTTAAATTCAGATGCCCAAAATTTCACTGTGGTAAATGATGGTTCAGATCCCCATACACAAAATCCAACTCATCTTTGATCTGCGTAGGCGTATTGCCTTTCAAAAACAAATATCTAATGCGAACTCGATACTCGTTTTTCTCCATTTTCACAAAAACACTCACATCAACTCACTCAAACGACTGTTACATAACAACTGCGGGTCCAAAATAGTTGAAACTTTAGTGAGTAACTGTCAACAGATAAACAACGAAATTCACTAGCTTTTATTGACAAGTGCTGCTATCTTCACGTTGAGGTCGGAAATTTTTCAGACTACCCTCGTAAATCATTTTTAGTTTGGGACAGAGACGAAAAAAATTTATAATTTAGAAAAAGTATTTCACAAACTTTTAGATAACAGGAATACAAACTCGCAAATCAAAGTTATTTTGATGTAGAAGGTTCCATAAAATCTAACAAGTGGTCTGCCAGCTCAAAAAAACTTTTTTTTTCTCCTGAAAAATTTTCTCGTAGCATGTTAGCAATTTTTTTTTTATTCTTTATTTTTGTTGAAAAAGTACGCTCTTCGTTGGAGTCTTGTGTTTTCTAAAATTTGTGTAACCCATTTTCAATTAAACCAAGGCCCTCTGTCAAATTTCCAATCATCATTCGAACTTCCGATTGAACTGGGTCTAAATTCTTCAGTGTGTGGCTTTTGCTCATGCATTTCTATAAACTCATCAATTGTCAACTCCTGATTGTGGGAATCCAGCAGTTCTTGAACGTCACCACTATCCACTTTTAAGTTTATTTTCCTGGAAAGATCGACAACTTCTTCAATCACATTATGAATTCCATCAGTCTCTGACACTGATTCCTCCGGAACTTCCATGTGGCCGCGGTAGCCGAGTGGTATAGGTATCGGACCGTGGCTTGCTTTGTCACGGGTTCGAGCCCAGTACCACTAAAGACCCGCCGTGTAGGGCAGCGATGCACGTTAAATCTGTCGAGAGCTGAAACGTCCTCCCGTTGGTGTGGTGTGGTAGTTAGGAGAGGGGGGTGCCAGCTCAGGTGTCGTCCACGTCACTTGACCATGGTTCAAAATTACGTGGTCCGTCGCCAAAAGCCCTCGTGTAGCTGAACAGTGCGACGTTAATATTCAATCAATCAACCGGAACTTCCATAATGGGGAGACGGGGACGAATGGACGTGATTTGGAAATCGCGTAACCCCGAATTCGCGTAAGTCGGGTTAGCGTAAGTCGAGGTATTCTTGTTCTATGAAGGGCAAAGTTTATTTTTAAGCGCTTAAGATTAACTTTGGCTAATGTTAAAGAATAGGGGCCGAATTCGAAACATTTTTTCAGATATAAAAGTACTCAATATTATATTCTGGCTACACTATCCTGTAGAGAATCACTTATTTTATCATACTATTTATTTTTATCCGAGTTGACGCATTTTTTTCTTTTATAACATGTGTTTTGCATTATGTTTCCTGAACCGTAATGCTAAATGAGCTATTCCTTTCCATGTTAAAAGAAAAAAAACTAATTATTTATGAAATATTTTGAAATTTTAAGAACACTATATTACAAACAAATGCATGAGTTACAATGTCACAAATTTTTAAGAAATTGGGGCATTTTTTTTCCGTCCGAAAGAGTGCTCCGCGTCAAGTTCCCTCTCTCGTACATATGGCGAAAACAATAATTTTAGAGCAAAATATCATTGCACGTAAAATACAAGTTATGATAAGCGTTGCACAATGGAAGTCTGGCAAATCATGGGTGCTACCAGTGACGTAACAAAAATTATTAGCCCCCCTCCCCCTGCAAAGTCAGGTTTTGGGCCCCAATTTGTCTAATACATACTTGGTGTCAGTCAGACTTTGGGCCTCCTAGAGAGTACGTTTCGCCACTGGGTATGACCACTATGCAGGCCTAAAATAGGACGGAATGCTTGGCGCTACATGCAATAACTTGCCTAAAATATAGAAGTTTAAAAGAGTCATGAAACTAGTCAACAGCTTATTTTTGTTTTGTGCTTCATTCCAAAATGGGGAAGAGAGTGCAACAAACTTTTCTTGGTTTTGAACAGAAAACGGTATTATATATATTCTTTCAATCGTTAAGATAAAGTACGATATGCTTGTACTTTTTAATATTGTTGATATCTTGGGCACACATTTATTAACCAAAGCTATGCTTTTGTTAAAGTTAATATTTAAATGTTTTATTATACAATATTTATCAATATAATTTTTGTTTATCATTTTCAGAACATCAAATTTAAATTTGCAATTTTTATGTTATGTATTGAAATAGTTTTTTCACTTGAAGGTTCAAGGCCCAATTTTGGTATAAAAGGGGTTCATGGGCAAAATAAGTGTGAGAATCACTCGTTTGAGACGTAACTCAATACAATCGAGTTCCAAAAACTCTACACTCGATAACCCGGCAGTCTGAATAAGTCGTCACATCAGCTAGTGTGGCCGACTGTGCAAAAACTGATCACTCGGAAAAATAAGCCGACTGCTTAAATTTCCTTAGAAAACTTTATGCCATCATAAGGCATTTTTCTGAGGTATATCTCGCAGGAAAAATTACTGTGTACTACATACCGGGTGGTTATAATTAAAGTTACACTATTCAGAAGCATGTAGAACCTGTTCTGGTTAACGGAATTTGATGAAACTTGGAATATATGCTATCTGGACCACATGGGGAAAAATTTCTTCAATAAAAAAAATTAGTACAAAATTTGACCACCAGGTCTCCTTTATCGAATATTTCCTATGCAAATCCATAAAACCTCTACACAAACTTGCAGTCATAACCAGAGAATCAACCAGCCCGAGTTTGTCTTCATTAATCATTCTTGCTTTACAGGAACAACAGTGTTTGCAAACCACTATCTTTATGCAAGATGGAGCCACTTCTCACTTTGAGCGCCAAGTCAAAGCATTGCTTAGTGCTAGCTTTGGCTTTGGCGATAATCGTAAGTATCCAGATATTTCGCGGTTGTTTGGCCTTCTCGATCACCCAACTTAAATCCTTGCGATTTCTTGTTGTGGGATTTTTTATCTAAAAGGTCGTGTTTGTAGAGGAATAATTAGGACTTTACCTGATTTGAAAGCTAGCATTATTCACCATGTGGCTGAAATCCCCTCGTAAATTACTTCACGCTACTGTTGAAAACGCTGTAATGCGCTTTCAACCCGTTATTGATGTCAATGGAGCACATATTAAGTATATACTGTAATTGAATAACTTGTAGCGATTCTAACATTTTTTGTCTTTCTTTGGGCACCACATTTCCTCCTAGTGGTCAAAATTTGAATTATTTTTTTACTGTAGCAACCATTCCCCAAAGTTCATATAGCATATATTCCAAGTTTCATCAGAATCCGATAAGCAGAACGAGTTCTACACATCTCCATATAGTGTAACTTTAATTATAACCACCCGGTATGTATTCATTACTTTTTATTTTCATGTAGTAAAGGCTCTATGCCTTCGTAAAGTTCATACTTTTCCTTTCTTCAAGGGTATTTGGGCAGTTTTTACAATATTTTCTGAGGAAGCACTCGTGCTTATTCTTTTTAATCCCCTTCTCGATAATTCGGCAATCCTTCGCAGCGCTTTTAACCGAAACTGAATTGAAAACCGGGAAAAAATCGTTATTTTGGTAGGAACGAAAACCGGAAATGAACCAAAAAAATTAGGTTTATTTCGGTTCGATATATCTTCAGTCATTTTGTTACTGTAACCAACTTATCCATATTTTCTAATTTAACGTCAACAATATAATTATCACAGATCGATTTCCTGTTTGGATGTTCAGTAGTACTTTTCTGTTTCAGCACTTTTATGTTCAGTTATTTGTAGAAAGCAGGATCCTAGATTCTAGATCTAGATCTAGTAATTCAGTTGAATGACCTAGAAGTATAGATGATTTTTTTTAAGAAAAATGTCACTCATCAGTTTGCGATTATCCAGTGATGTTTGCATAGACCAGGGGTAGCCAACCCATTGCAAGCGTGCCACAACGTGCAACGATGGAGTTGTAGCAATGGACTTACTGAAGACTTACTGAAAAATCATAAACATTTTAAAAAGATTAACAATTTTTTACTAGAAATTGAACGATGAACCATTTTTCAAAATTAAAAATTTTTAAAAGATAAATAGCCATTTTTTACAATTTTATTAATGTGGGGTTGTCTCAGACAAAAAAAATCTCAAAATTATTAGTGAATAAATGTTTTCTGCTACGAACATAATAAAATATTAATCAAAACTAGATGATAGACACCTATAATAGCTTAATTGTGTTAGCATTTGCAAGAGCTAATCCTAATACAGATGACTTTGTAAAAAACAAGTAGTAATTCATAAGTCACAATGAGTAAGTACTGAGAGTTGAATCATTCAATTCAAAGTAATTACTAAAGTTGTTCACTTTTGTTTTATGACTAACCTAATTGATTGTAAAATCTTGCAAAAAGTATATTAACAAAACCGAAGTTTGTATACTTTCCTCTTATTTATTTTCTTATCTTTAAATTTTGACTACATAGACTTGCATTAAAAAATGTGCTATTTACGTAAAAATCCCATAATAAACATATAAGTGGCATTTTTCCCTTTTCCATATTTGTTTGTTGGAAAAGTTGGAAGTGGCCCGCATAATTATTTTTTATCAAATATTGGCATTCTTCCCAAAAAGGCTGGCCACGCCTGGTACAGACTGTTTAAATAGACAAACCAGAATCATGAATCTAATTGTCAAATGCGATTTCGATAATGAATGACATTGCCAATGCTCGTCATTCTCTTCTCACCGCTCGTATCGTACTTACTGGTTCATTGTCTCAATTCACACAGCGTACCAATTGAAAAAACATAAATCTTCTAAATTTTGATAGAATTATATTTTCAGCACAAATTAGACTATACATAGAATAAAATTATTAACTCGGAACTGTACAGAAAACAGTAATTTTTGGCGAAATGGAATCTATATATTTATTTTAGTTGAATCAGAACGAAATGTACGATTCGTAACCCTGATCCTTCAGTCCATATTAGACAGAGTTTTCGGGTCTTTACTGTGAATAATATCGCGCTTTATTTCGATTATAAATAAATTGTGTTTTAACTCACTAAAATAGCGTTTCTCAAACTGTGGATCGCGTCCCTCGAGAGGGGCGCGATAACTCTATGAGAGGGTATGCGAGCATATTAAAGAAACGAAAACAAAAAATTATTTTTAAAAAAAAATGATTAATTTACTGAAAGTAAGCAGTATACATTCTGACATAATAAAAAATAAGATTAACATTTACACCAGTGCTTCTCAAACTTTCAATGTTTGCGACTCAATATTCAATCATAATTTGCATCACCCCCCCCCCTCCATACAAAAGCGATGTATTAAATTCAATAATACTATATTTTGACGCTAAACCCACAATACGACTTAAACCTCTTAAGTCCCGACGTATATAAACGTTACGCTCGGCCAGTGTGTTAATTGCCCCAAGATGTATATATACGTCTTTCCGAAGCACTATCTTTTCTGGGTACTGCTATTCATAAAATTATTCCAAAGGCTTTGGAAAGCAATAAAATGACCTTGAGAGTGTTTGCGAACAATTATATATATACTTATTTCAGAGGATTTGCTTATTCGTTCCTTTCTACTCCACTCAATACACCACATACGCTTACGTACGTGGCATTGGAGAACGAATCGCGAAATTTTTAATTGGCATTTAAGCGATTAATAATACAAACCGTACACATTATCCCGATAAGTGATAATGTTGGCATATAATTTTATATATGACAAATCTATGGGGTCACTGGTAATTATTAAACTTGACCTTAACTTAGTATTGTTAAATTAATTATAAAATACATTGCGAGTACTGATACATTTATAAATGTACCATAATGCAAATGAGTATTTCAATTTTTATTGTGTCAGAATGTATTTGTTTACTTTTAGTAAGTTCAGAATTTGTTTAAATAATCTTTTGTTTTCGACATTTCAATATGCTGGCGCCTCCCGTCGTAGCGTTATGACACCCCCTAGGGGGCGTGCCCCACAGTTTGAGAAACACTGATTTACACTGATATAATACACATAAAATATATTGGTATTCCACAACGTTTTTTATAGCTAATTTAACAATACTAAGTTAAGAACCAATTTAATAATTACCAGTGACCCCATGGGCTTGTCTCGTATAAAATTATATACAAAAATTAACACTTATCTTGATCATTTGTACGGTTTGTAAATAAGCCCTTTACTGCCGATTAAAAGTTACATGATTATTTCCCCAATGCCTCCATTTTCCACGTAAGCGCGGGTATGTGATGTATTGGTGCCGGGGGGCAGAAAAGGAATAAAAAAGGAAATCCTCTGATATAAGTAAATCCTTCGCAAACACTGTCAATGTCCTTTTATTGTATTCCAAAGCCTTCGGAATAATTTTAGAGATAGCAGTGCACAGAAAAGGTCGGACATCAGAAAGATGTATATATACGTCTCCGGGGGAATTTAACGCACTGGTTGAGCGAAACGTATATATACATCAGTGGCACTTAAGTCGTATTGTAGCCTTAACGTCTAAGTATGTAACTGATCTATACGTGACCCTCTAATTAATCCTCTTGGGAAATATGTGGGCTATCAATTCGTGTTATTCACAACCAACCCTTCGAAAGAAGAGAATCGTGATATGTAAATTAATTTATTATAAATAGACGAAGTTTTCTAGCTAGAAGGAGCTAAGTTATACTCGGGACAGGTGAGATTGCGACTAAAGGTATAGTATTAGAATTATAGAGCTTTGATTATTATTAGAAGATCGCATATAGATCCGTCACAAGTATATTATTGAATTCAATACATTGTTATTTGTATAGATGTGGGGGGGGGACAATGAAAATTTTGATTGAGTATTGGATCGCAAATATAGAAATTCTGAGAAGCACTGCACTAATAAAACATCACATAATTTTAGAATTTTCTTCAAAAACGCTGCATAATAACGTAATATGCTTCGGAACATTTGATGTTCAACGCATTTCTTAGCACAGCTGATGTCAATATTCGCCTCACAGATTACGAAGGGGAACGCTTTAACAATTCCATTAGGTCTAAGTTACAAGTACCCTTGATAAGGGACAGGGAATCCGATGTTAATAGGATCTAGAATATCGTACAATATCTATCGACATTCGATAGGGACCTTTGTCACAAAATAGGTTCTCACAAGTCCTCGCTTGATTAGAACCATGAGCAAGCTAAATCCATTCACGGGACGGGGTAATATATTTGGACTAATTAAATTGCTAATAGCCAATCAGGAATCTAAATCTCGCGTAATTGTATCAATTGCGTGCGCAAATGCAATTAATCGGGGGCCTTGTATCGTGGGATGTCTACTATTTTACTCTTTGTACCTTTGAAAGAGTCGAATATTTCTTATGCGTTGCGCAATCGGACTCAGTATTTATAAATATAACAGGTGGATTCGGCAAAAAAGATTGTGATGTACAGGATTTGAGGCTGGGTTTTACACAACTTCTAAGACATTCGAATGTTGTATCTGAAATTCGACTGTTCTTTCAGAGTACCTTCATTTCATACAACGTGGAATTACTTCATATGTTCGTCTTCGCCACATGTTTAAATACGAGGTACAGTAAAATTCAGTAATATTCATATTTATCTCTCTTCATATTTCTCTCTCTCTCCATATTTCTCTCTCTCTCTCTCTTCATATTTCTCTCTCTCTTCATATTTCTCTCTCTTCATATTTTCTCTCTCTCTCTTCATATTTCTCTCTCTCTTCATATTTCTCTCTCTCTCCATATTTCTCTCTCTCTCTTCATATTTCTCTCTCTCTCTCTCTCTCTCTTCATATTTCTCTCTCTCTCTCTCTCTCTTCATATTTCTCTCTCTCTCTCTCTCTCTTCATATTTCTCTCTCTCTTCATATTTCTCTCTCTCTCCTCATTTCTCTCTCTCTCCTCATTTCTCTCTCTCTCATTTCTCTCTCTCCTCATTTCTCTCTCTCCTCATTTCTCTCTCTCCTCATTTCTCTCTCTCCTCATTTCTCTCTCTCTCATTTCTCTCATTTCTCTCTCTCTCCTCATTTCTCTCTCTCTCTCCTCATTCTCTCTCTCTCCTCATTCTCTCTCTCTCCTCATTCTCTCTCTCTCCTCATTCTCTCTCTCTCCTCATTCTCTCTCTCTCCTCATTTCTCTCTCTCTCCTCATTTCTCTCTCTCCTCATTTCTCTCTCTCTCCTCATTTCTCTCTCTCCTCATTTCTCTCTCTCCTCATTTCTCTCTCTCTCCTCATTTCTCTCTCTCTCTCCTCATTTCTCTCTCTCTCCTCATTTCTCTCTCTCTCTCCTCATTTCTCTCTCTCTTCATTTCTCTCTCTCTTCATTTCTCTCTCTCTCTTCATTTCTCTCTCTCTCCTCATTTCTCTCTCTCCTCATTTCTCTCTCTTCTCATGTCGCTCTCTCTCTTCTCTTTTCTCTCTCTTCTATTTTCTCTCTCTTCTCATGTCGCTCTCTCTCTTCTCTTTTCTCTCTTCTATTTTCTCTCTCTTCTCTTTTCTCTCTTTTCTCTCTCTCTCTCTCTTTTCTTTTATTTCTCTATTCTCCTTTCCCTCTCTGTCTCACTTTTCATTTATCTCTCTCTCTTTCGTGTCAATCTCCATAAGTGCTTAGATATTTATCTGACAATAGTTTGAATATTTCTTCATGGTATTACTGCTTATCACTTGAAGAAGTTCGCAATGGTGCTTTGCAATTCATTCTGCTCTACAAAATGTTTCCCTCCAGAAATATTCTTCAAAGTCAGAGTAAATAAAATTATGAGAAGAATGTTGCAGGACTCCCACATTCTGCCGTATCAATAAGTTTGATTTGCTTTAAATTTTGAGATTATCCTGTAAAAATTTAACTTATCGTAATCACATGCAAATCTTTCTATGGCTGCAATCAACTTCTGAAGACCTGACTAGCAAAATTTCCATGCATAACTACCACTTCGAGTTTTAGTAATTATACAACCCCTGTTTGTATGCCAAACAGATAACAGATGAAAAAGATGTTTAGTCATGTAAATAGTACACTGATCCATGTTAAATCTTTCGAGACTCAAAGTTCTTACGCTAGCATGGTATTTAAGTTTGAGGACCTAGTAATCAGTCCAGAGTTCGAACAATATGTCATTGAAGACCCACTGTTACGTATTCGTTGCATATTCACAGCTCAAATATCAGTCCTTATTTCAATTTTAAAACATTTATTGTTACGGCACTAACACACAAATATTAAATAATCATTAAAAAATTTCTACTTAGCGAATAGACACACCACCTATTTCGGGGTACCGTAATCGGCCAAAGTTCCTTACAGATTGATTACATTCTACATCGCTTAGGGAAGGTTCACTTAAATTTCCCTGTGGAGATTATTGTAGAACAAGTCGTCACACCCACCGTGTAGAGAAAGCCGTTGCACGTTTAATTTGTCGGGGTTCAAACGTCTTCTCGTTGGTGTGGTGGGGAAGTTAGGAAAGGAGAGTGTGAGCTCAAGTCCTCTTCGAACTTGACCATGGCACAAAATTAAGAGGCCCTTCACCAATAACATTCGTGTTGCTTCAGAATGAAACGTTAATAAGCTACCCATCATGCACATGATGCCAATCTTCTAATACATAAAATTTGAATGTTGCAATAAAATATGCATAAAATGTATATATCCAGTGCGAGGGACTAGTAGCAGAGTTTCCAATTAGCAAGTGAAAAGTACATGGTGTAAGATTATGTTCCACCATAAATCTTCATGAGGAAAAACAAGTAATATAAAAAAAATTAGGTCAATTCCTACTTAAATCAACAAAGAAAATTTTTATTTTAGCTACTTTTCATTAAATAGTTACAATTAATATAAATATGTCTACACATACGACAGAATCACAACATTAAATGGTAGTTCACTTTTATTAATTATCATTAAAGCATCGTATTGTCATCCAAAACAATCCTATGTATAAAATTTCAGTTCAAATGAATGCTTTAAAACGTATGAAACCAACGTGGCTGTATCTGTAATTTTTTTGAATAATTAGATTCAATCAATTAATTTTAATCAATTATATTATCGTATTTTACACAAAACAATAGTGTATCGAAAATTTCAATTCAAATGAGTGCTTTAAAATGTGAGAAAAAAACCTTTTCGACTCAAGTCACCAAAATAGTCGCGAAGTCGCCAAAAAGGATGCCAACGTGGCTGTATTTGTAATTGTTTGAATAGTTTTTAATCAATTTTCATTAATTATAAATAATTTACTGTATTGTCATCCAAAATAATAATATTTCAGCTCAATTATTATTAATTATTAACGATTGAAAATTCCGCCAAGATAGATAGATATATAGAGAGTGTGAGCTAATAGTAGGAATTGAATAAAAGACGTTGCACATTAAAGTATACGGGAAAAGAGTAGAAATCTTAAAGAGGAATTCATCCAGATCGCTTCTTCTGACCACGATTTAAGATAAGGAAGTACTCATCCAGTTCGTACTTCAGTAAATCCTGTTTGTGTATAATGCTAATTAAACCTAAAATTTAGAAATCATTTACTAATTGAGTTTATACTCTTAAGGATTTTGGAAGATTCCGTTCAGTCAAAGTATTTATCTTAATTAAATCTCGGTAGAATTGGCTGATGAACAGCCACATCCACTTCTGAGGAAGAGATTGTGGATTATATTCTGCGATCTTAAGTAGAAATTACCAATTAAAATTTTTAATTGACAAGCGCATAAGCTTTATCATTTTCGAATTAATTAAACTCCTTATTAATTCGTAATTCCATTTGTATATTGATTGATTTTTCGGAAAAGGTATTCATATACTAGTATTGTCTTCGGCGACAATGGAAACTTGGTGCTTGAATCGCAGGATTTTAAGCAAGTGATCTCTAAGACCTGTCGCGGTATGATGAGGATATTTAAATAGAGATGAATTATTTGAAAAGTCAAGAATCTCGTCACATAATTAAGGTTTCCATTGACAGGGTTTTTCCCCAATAGACGGCTTTCATCAAACAGCCATTTCAAATTCTCTAATTCGAATTACTCCAAAGAGAGAAGTTCTTTCCTTTTTTAAATATAGAATAAGCAAAAGATTTGAATGCAATAAAGAATATCCAAAAAAAAAAATTTACGCTTTCTTAAATTTCTGAAAATATGTTTGTAAATATTAGTGTTACATTTGTCAATTTTGCTGTTTTCATTTGACTTGCATATCTTAAAGCTATGCAAGTCACCAAGGGCACGCGTGGCTAAGCAATGGCACGCGTGTCCCAGTGTGGCACGTTGGAGTTGTAACAGTAACACAGCAAGGTTTATTGAAAAACTTTAAAATTTTGAAGAAATAATCATTAAAAACTCTTTCAATTTCATTGAAATTTAGTTATCGCAGACAAAAAAACCTCTCTCAAAATTTGAATCAACATGTTTGTGAATAAATATTTAATATTATGATCATAAAAACAAAATATTTCTCAAAATGAATATCTCATATGCACTTAAGGTATCCGACTACGTTCGGAACCGTGATTTTGCAAAGTGCATAAATGGATACTTTTCATGATATTTAGTGTCACTTAGATTAAAATATATGCATAAAATTGTTTTAAGGACATTTTGACAAAAAAAATTTATTTAAATACAATATTTTGGCAAAAAATTAACTTAGAAAAATCTTTTTTCCAAATGTTCTCTTTTAGTGAAAAATGCTTCTATTAGAATAATATTTTGCCTGTACATAGCTCAGACCTCTGTACAGAGGCTCAACTAGAATTTTTGAAATATATAACTTAGAAGTGGGTTTATTCATATTTTACGACAACAGAGGGAAGACATTTTAAGAAAAATATGCCAATAATTATTTCAATGGGTGGTAACTCTGAAAATAATGTGAATTTTTCAAAAATTCTAATTGAGCCTCTGTAGAGAGGTCTGAGCTGTATACAAGCAAAATATTATTATAATAGAAGCATTTTTCACAAAAGGAGAACATTTGGAAAAAAGGTTATTCTAAGTTAATTTTTTGCCAAAATATTATATTTAAATAAAAAAATTTTGTCAAAATCTCCTAAAATCAATTTTATGCATGTATTCTAATCTGAGTGACACTAAATATCATGAAAATTATCCATTTATGCGCTTTTTTAAAATCACGCTTCCGAACGTAGTCGGATACCTTTAAACAACTTAATTTTATTGGCATCTACAAGAGCTAATTCTAATATGCATGACTGGGGGCAAAAAGCTACAATTTCAAAAGCCACATTAAGTAAATATTGACGGTTTAATAATTTAGAAAATTCTAAATATTTTAAATTACTTATTTTTATTTTATACCTAACTTAACTGATTCTATGTGTAAAAAGTTTATCAACAATGGCATCCTAAGATGTATTTTTGTCTTATTATATTATTTTGAAGTTTCCACTACTTAGACTTGAATTATAAAAAATCTGCTATATTTGAGTGAAAATCCCATAATAAGCTTATAAGTACCTCCCCCCCCCCTCTTTGTTTTTTTTTAATATTTGGAAAAGTTGAAAGTGGAACTCGTTTTCTTTTACCAGATAGTGGCACTATTTACTTGGCCTCTCTTGTCTTAAAGAAATAATAGACCATGGTAGTTTAGTACTGATGGTCTTGAACTCGAGTCCGGTGTTGACGAAACGAGGGATCTAACCTGCTATAATATGTGTTACGAATTTCCTTACTGCTACCCGATATTAATTTATTTGCATCGTAATTCTTGCATAGTTTAGACCATAGGTTGCCAAAGTGGTGGTCCACTAGAAAATTTCACTGGTTCCCATAAAAATGTGGAATATATGTACTCAAATCACGTTAAATTATGTTCTAAGAAGCATTTAGACACATAATTCAATTCATAATAATACTTGAAAAACTATAAAAACGTTACTTCATAGAATAACGCCATTTTATAAGAATGTATAATGTGCCAAAAGTTTGATAATTGTTTAACCATTTTTTAATTGTTTTGTTTTTAAATTTTTGTCTATTTTATTATAGTTTATTAATAAAGCTTTCATAATTTGGTTGAAATTAATAGTTTTATTTTATTAACTAGGTACGTTTTATGCATTCTAAAATCACAATTTTTCGTATAAATATATTTAACACTTTAAAAATCTTATTAGTGGTTCGCGGGATTTAAATTATAAGTTTACTGGTCCGTGAGGTCAAAACTTTTGGCGACCTCTGGCTTAGACCAGTGATTCCGAAAGTGGTTTATATAGATCCCTAAGAGTCTATGAAGACTTG
Organism: Trichonephila clavipes; assembly: GCA_019973935.1. Classification (NCBI taxonomy): domain Eukaryota; kingdom Metazoa; phylum Arthropoda; class Arachnida; order Araneae; family Nephilidae; genus Trichonephila; species Trichonephila clavipes. The sequence goes on along the minus strand of BMAU01015641.1, from coordinate 84,476 downwards.
TAAGGGGTCCATGAGGTGTAAGTGGCGGTCTATGATAGAGGCTCTTATTAAACCACATCGTGACTTTAATTTAAAAAAGTGCAATCAAGGGGAAACCAGATTTTATTTATTCAACAGATTTATTTACCAAACTTAATGAGGTTAATTTGCACAGTTCTAGGTGACAGCCTACTTTTTATTAAAACAAGGACCATCATTTCAGCGTTTCTTGCCAAAATTAAGCTAAAGGAGTATAACATTGGACAACGCGAATTTTCCCAGTTTTTCATCTTGTCACAGACAATCTGCGAGGATAACGTTTTTTGAGCTTACGTTCATTTAAATGCCCCCATTTAGATTTTGAATCTGGATTTGAGAATGATTTGGCTGTGATGGACAAAAAAAAAGACTGGACTCTACTGACTGAAGAAAATTTATGGTGAAACTCGACAAGATTGATGCCAAACTGTGAAATTTTTATTGAGGCGCCAGACTAATCCCTCCTATTAAAAGCATTTTTGTTTCTTTCTCAATTATTTTATTGTATCATTAAATTTAAAATTAATTAACATGAGAAACAATTATTTTATTGTATCATTAAATTTAAAATTAATTAACATGTTTTTCTTAAGTCTCAAACACTATACTTCACTGCAGTTAAATTTTTTTATCTTTTTAAAGTAAGTAGCGCCACGCCAGCTGTCAAAAAGACATTTAAGTTGATAAATGTGCAAAAATTTAGTATTAGGTAAGCAGAGGTCTACTCAAAGACCTTTCGTATACCTCAAGAAATTTCTGAAAGATGTTTAACGCCTTATACTCGTACCTCAAAACAATACTCTTTTCTAATATCATCTGTTTTGTTTTCTGTGATAACAGATGAAAAGATTTTTTTTATGTATATTTATAAAACATGTAGAGCGAATTTAGTTCTAGTAATAATATGCCGTCGAATGGATTATTCCACTTCACTTCAGCTCAATGTTATACTCGTTCCCTGTGCAATAACCTTTTCCTGCATCATAATTGTTTCACTTTCCTGTCGATGCCGCGACTCCAGTTTTCAATATCCATATTTTATTTGCCTACTCCCTCCACTGATCCGTGCATAAGGACCAAAAATAAGAATGCGAGAAAGGTATAAAACTTTGGAAAGGAGAGTAACAGATAGAGAGTAGAAAATATTTTTAAGGTTCAAACACAAATCTCTTTTGTGCTTTTGGACATCGAAAAAACATGGAGCACAATAAAGCGCAGGTATGAAAAGCGGGAGCGTTTTTTTCCCCGCTGAAAGAAGAATTTCTGCTATTCCTGCTCGTGCAAAGTTACACTTGCGTCCTCCAAGGGATAGCGTCCTCCAAGCAAATCCGATCTTCAAAAATCCCCCCGAAAAAGCTTCCTTTTCAGCGTATTTACATGATAGCGAAGTGTCTCGACAATATATGTGATTTTTGATGCTAGAGTTGAGGTGCTCGCTGCCTGCTGCTCATTCTCGCCCGCTGGTCGCTACTTGAACGGCCTTTTTTCCGAGTTTCATTGCTGTATAAAATAGTGACTACAAGAGAGAAAAAAAATCTGGAGGGATTTGGGGAAATGCTATGTAAGGTAGTGTTTGGGGGCCTTTTTTCACTCCTTTCCCGGAACAAAATGGGAGGACTTCACTGGACTTTTTTTTATGACGGATATATAGACTGGGTGTGAAATGTTTTTGTTCATAGCTGGTAAAACCTTGCAGAAAGATCCTATGGGACTCTGAATAACTTCGGCATTTTCTTTTTCGCTGAAGCGATCTCACTTTAAAAATATGATCTATTGGGTGGGCTTGCTTAAGTGAAAGAGAAGGAGAATTTTAAAATATTTACAGGATTTTAACATTCGATAAGTCGGTATTCTGTTTAATGTAAAATGCATTTATTTTTGAATTTTTAAGATACTTTTTGTAAGTGACTTCCCCCTGAAGTCGTTTCCTCATTATCTTGTCTACCTAAAGCTGTGGAAGGGAACGAATCATGACCCAAACTCTCCATGATAAATCTAATTTATTATTATTCAATTGTAATATTCCACATCAGAATATAATTTACAAAGAAAGCAACTACATTAAGAGAATAAGCGCACGTAATCAGATTAGTTTAGCTTTAATCAATCCTAACCTATTAATTCTTGATCCAATAATTTAGTCTAGTAGCCAAAATCAATCCTTTAGTCAATATGCGGAAATTCTAAATCTCACCGTAGTAACGCTATAATTCAGATGCTCCACTTTTCTGATCCTACGATTATTTAACTAACTTTATATATTCTAACTAATTTGCATCTCAAGGTTTCTTCTTGAAAGAGATTGGCTGTGAAATAAACACGAATGCTAGCCCAAAGATTTCCCAAGAGGATTAGTTGGTGAAGGTCGCGCAAAGACCCATCATAATTTGACCTATAAAAGTTGTCAAATACATGCATTACATTGAGCAATATAAGCCTTAGAAGTGTTATACATATAATATCTCAGTTATCTTACGTAATGTATGTAAATAAGAAAACTATATTGAGCAATTAATTGCCTTTAGCAATGTATGCCTCAGAAAACTTCCATAGACCAAATGTCAATACCTCGAAACATTTAGGTAGAAAAGGTGATTAATATAAACGGTATAAATTGCCTTTAGAAATAGATCAATAACTAGTAGATAAACAATTCATTATAATGCAGATGTGATGATATCTTAGATTTTTTTTGTTGGTGTTAATCATTTGTTGTCTATGTCAGACAAGATCCAAAAGAGTATTGACTCTAAAGAAGTCCAGTACGAGAATAAAATCAAGAAATAAAGATCTTGTCTCTAAAGGCCCAAACAACCGTTTGCCTTTTAAGAGTGAATGACACACTCTCTTCCTTTCTAAACACAAGCGGTACATGATGTTACCAATTACCAATCGAGATATTACTGTTTTGGATTATTTCAGAACCAAGAAAGAAAACAGAGGTTGGGTTTTTTTTATGATGAACTAGCAATTTTTGTTTCATAAGCAATATATTTAATTAAAAAATTTTGTGACTAATATATATATATATATATATATATATATATATATATATATATATATATATATATATATATATAAAGAATGTTGAACAAACAATCAACCACGATTATTTAATTTTTACTAATCGGGGCCTCAACTGCTTCATTAGCTGAACATATGCAATAAAGGAATTCTAAAAACCAATTAAAAATTTGAAAACCTTAATATCCTAAAAAACACAATCTTTTTACAAATTAAAAATACCTTAAATCGAAATCTTTGTGGGATATGCATCTTTAAAAAATTCCAATAGAGTTTGGATTTTTGTTTGCGATGTTCATAAAGATATTTCGATCATTCTATGGTAATACAAAAATTATTTTTTAGTTAAATTTTTTTTTCTGTTTAATTTCAGTTGGACATAATTTTTGAGATCTCATAACACATGTTTATGTTTAGGTACCATTTTTTTAAAAAATTTTTTCTTAAATATGTAAAATATTTTTTCACATATATAAAACAATACAAAAAATATAGTGAAGCTATTTTTTCAGTAAAATATTAAGATAGTTTCCCTCAAAAAATTATAAAACTTTAATTTCGAAAATTTCTATTTTTCCCCCTTTTTTTTATTTTTTAATATACTATGTACTTCAACTAAAAAGAACAGGTTCACTATATGCTTAAGCATCCTGTATAGAAGTATAAAAAATTTGGAACCATATAGTGCAATAAATTTTTTAAAGTGTACCTAAAAGCAAAAATTATGCTTTGGAGAAAAAGTGAAAAAACTAAACATTTGTTTACATTTTTGATAATTATTTTTTTTCATTTTTAAGGCTAATTTATCAACGAACATATAAATGTTATACATTTTTAGATTCAGAAAAATATGCACTACTTTTTAATACTAAAATTGAAAATTTGATTTTTGAATGTGTATGATGTCCTGGTCCCCTTAATAAATCTGTTATTATTCAACTAATTGAAGTCGCGCCGGCTGTTTTTCCCCTATGCAAATTCAAAACAGTAAATTAATAAAACGTAAAAGCAAAAAATATGTATATTGTGGAAAATATTTAAACCCAATAAGAAAAAATTAGGGATTAGTGACTATTTTGATCCCAAGTTAGCTATCCTCGATCTATCTGCTCTAAAATTTGAATAAATTGAAAAAAATTGGGAAAAAAGAAACACTTAAAATTTAATTTCGTACTAGTTTGATTACTCTTTTCGTATTTTTAATGTCTTATGTTTTAAAGCTGAATTATATGCTTCCAATGGAAGCATTAATTTGAATTTGAATTGTTCTTTGCTACCTGTAAAATGTAAAAAAATAATAATAATAAGACAAAACAGACTTAAATATTCTTTGGCAGAAAGCCAAAATTTAATTTCCGTCAAATAGTTCAACATTCGGAGCACACTTCTGATTTGATGCACGGATAACGCATACCAATGCCTTCTTTTTCGATGCAAGTAATTGAATTACGCAGAACTAATTCCGAAATAAAATTCTTCATGATGTCAAAGAATAAGAAAGAGTTCCTGTATTTTACCAATTTTTTTTCACTTACTATTATTATTTTTCTCTTCCGTTTAATTCAGTTCAAATTTCATTCCCCTCTTTTTTTTCGAGATACATATATGTATATATATATATTTACTCACTTTCGTTCTTTTAGTTTTTCTTCAAAAAATGAAAAAAAACTGAGCAAAAGAATGGGGGAGGGAGAGGGAAAGACGAAACAAATAATGTTTTTTCCCTCTCCCTTCTTGCTCCTTTGTGTATGAAAGAGAACAAGAATTAAAATAACATTATTCTTGTGAAAGGAATTTTTTCTTTTTCTTTTATTTAAAAATTTTTTTTAAAAAAAGATTACCATCGAAAGCTGATACAGTTGTCTGTAGTCAACCCCCCTCCCTTTTATGTCCCTGAAGCTAAAGCTTACAACTAATTAATTACGAGCGAACTTATGAATTTGTCTTGAAGAGCTATTCAACTTTCATTAAAACGCACAGTTCATCCGAGATAAAAATGGTGCCGTTTGGGGAGGAAGTTTCGAAAGATGAAAAAAAAAAGAAAAGAACTATCTGACTTGTTCGCTTTATAGAAATCTTAAAAATGCGTAAAATATACGAACGTGTTGAAAGGTTCATTTAATTTTTGTTTACGCTTAATTATGCGGAACAAAATCGGTTGGCGTTTTGGTAATGTTTATTTTATTTTAATACCTTGTCAGGTTTTTTCCCCTCTCCACTAGCCTTTTCTATTCGACTAGTTTTTAAAATAATATTTGCTTGGTCTTACTTATTGTTTGCTGAATAGACGCGACAGCAGCTAGTTTTAAGTACGCAGAAAACTCTTTTTCCTTTTTTTATGTATCTTTCGTTATCAGCAAATGACTTTCAACAAATTCAAATAACTCAGACAATAATAATTGAAAAAAAAGAAAAAGAAAATATCTGCAAAGTAGACATTTTTGCTCTTTTTTTTCATACTTGAAACTACTTTTAAATAAATCAACCGGCAATTAAAACAGTATCTAATTAAAATGTGTTGTGACTACGGTTACAGGCAATTAATTATGCGTCAGTATTTAAATCTCGGTATTTTTATTTATTTTTATACACTTTTTTATGAGTGAATTTTATTAAATTATAAAATTTATTGATTCGATTTATAATTTTCTAATTAAATTTTTTATATGAGTCGTATGATATATTAAATATCCTGATTTTTTAAAGCTATTTGAGTATATTTTTAAATAATTATAATTTATTTGGAAAAAAATACGTATTATATGGAAAATTTTATATTAAGTTTATGTCGGAATTTATATTTTATACAACGTAGTTGAATACATGTTTTTAATTTTTTTCCATAAAATGGCAGTGTATCTCATACAAATTTTAAGCCATTTTATATTTCACATACATAGAATTTAATTTTTATTGTACTCCATTATAAATTTACGCATTGCAGCACAAAAAGTGTTAATTAATATTTAAGGTTTTAAAACTCGTTTTCTTAGCCACGAGATTTACTGAAGGTTGCGAATATGCAAATAAGCATTCGAAGTGTTAAAAATTGGTTTTTTTAGCAAATTTTGTATGATTATTTGCTCGAATATTTGATCAATACAATTATTCTGCGAGGATGAGTGGGAAGAAATTGCTCCAAATGATCATGTTTCAATTTGCATGCTGCATTTCAGTAATGTTGTTGATTAATGCACTTAATTATCTTCGAAGAAGAATCTAAGCCCAATTCAATAAAAAAATTCAAAAAGGTTTTTGCCTTCTTTGCCTGAGCAGGCTTTAATTTTTTTACACAAGTAGTCGTACTTTCTTGGATGCATAATTGTCTTTGATTACTCTCGTATCAGGGGCGGCTCTAGGGCCGGACAAACCGGACCTCTGCCCGAGACGGCAAATTTTAAGGGCGGCATTTGGATAGAATTTGATATATATATATATATATATATATATATATATATATATATATATATATATATATATATATATCAAAAATTAATTAAAAAAGGTAGTTTTTACAGATAAGTTTGACGATGATATTCAGAAGGTAACGCCTGCTCGCGCACCTCTCGCGTTCTCCTTTCTCTCTCTGCTCTTTCTCTCTACTCTAATGTCCAAAAGTTTTTGTTTTGGTTTTGATTTGCTGCGCCTGCGCGCGAAGACTGCCTTGCTTTTGGCTGCATGCCACAACGGCCATTCTGACCGTACGCTGTCCGCAGCGGTATTTCCATGGAGACCAGAGGAGAATCTGAAACATACAAAAGAAAAAAACGGAACAGACAAGGACTATACGACAAATATATAGAGATTAAACATATCAAAATTTTGTTGAGCTAGACAGTTTCTCCATCATGTGAAGGCATCTCTTCGACATCCGGAAGGTTCCACAGGAAAACATTGTGTTTCACCGGCATAAGAACATCTTTTTCAACAAGTTGATCTTTGGTTGAACGCATCGATATTTTCCTCTGTAGAGTTCTGGACGTCTGTTCAAAACGATTTCTCTTTTTCCTTCGCTTCCACTGCCAAGGCTCAAAAATTTTTCGGAGTAACACAAACCGTCGATAATTACTATTCATAGGTGAAGGGGTAGGAGATTGGGAGATAAATTCCACGGAACTCGTTTTCATGGCACCATTGGCTTTCTTACACAATACTATATCAGAACATTTTTCTCTTACAATACTCAATTTTAACTTAGTACTCTTAATTTTATTACATTTATAATCCTTAATTAGAGAACTCGAATCATTTCTAGTATTAAAGTTCTTAACATATGGCAAATCATAACTAGAGTTTTTTATCACATTTGAAACAGAAACATTTGGAAAAGAAACACTTGAATTAAACTGAACACCCAAATCTGCACTCAAAGAGGATCCACTTTCACTCAATAAAACATCGCTCTTTGCGTGGCCTAGTTTCTCTATTTCAGAATATACACTGGGATGTATAATAAATTCTTCGGGTCAAGGTCGGTGATATTGCCGTTCCAACACTTAAGCTAGGAGAGTGTTGATTAAGAGAAATATTTATGGGTTTAACTTCTACCATACGCTGTTCGCCAAAACATGAGCTTAATGTTATGATTTCTTCGGAAGGTGTTTGCACTCTAATTAGTGAGGAATTTAAAACTGGGATCTGGCAACCTGAATCAATCAATGCTGTTACGGGCTGATTTTCCACAAAAATGTTTACGTATTGAAGATTTGCGCATTCTTCGCTATTTTGTTTTTCGCTCTCGATTTTCAAAGTATTCACGTTTATTTTATTATGGATGTGATCATTAGATTCTTTAGGTTTAAAACGCTTCTCACAGTCTCTTGCGCAATGAGATGAATCGCCGCATATAAAGCAATTTTTATTTTCTCTTTCAAGATATTGGGGATAGTTCTCTTTAATCTTTGGTTTAAAGTTTTGTGATCTATTTTTAAAGGGGTCTTGGGTATATCCATAAGTAATAGGAATTTCTTTATGTGATCCGCTTCTAGATGAAATATAAATATCACACTCTTTAGCTAAATCAATAGGCCTAAACCAATCTTCTGCTTCTCGAATGCCAATATGAGTTGCAGTTTCCTTATTTAAAGTTTCAAATAATTTATCAGAAATTATAAGATCACATAGAGATTCAAAGGAATTAACTTTTCTTAACGAACAATAATATTGGAAGTTTGCCGTCAATCTTGCAGCAAATTGGATGTATGTCTCGCCTGATGATTTTACAGCATTTTTAAATGAGTTTAAACACTCGCGAGGGGTTAATTGGAATTCTCTGAGTACTATAGATTTTAGTTTTTCATAGTCATTTAATTCTTCTTCTTTAATATACAGTAAGACGTTATGAGCTCTTTCGCCCAGAAGATTTATTAAAATTTCAGATTTATATTCGTCATTTATTTTCTTGGTTAAAAATGCGCGTTCTAATGATTGGAAGAACAGATTAAAATTTTCAGATCTGGTGGGAACAGGAAGAGATAAAGTTTTAATACTTGTTATCATATTTTCTATGTTAGTTTCGAACTGTTTTTCTTCGACTTTAGCTGCAGGATTTAAACTTAATGCTTTATTTTTAGCTAATTGAAGTTCGATTTCTTTTTCTAATTTTGCTAACTGAAGTTTCGCGAGCTCAATTTTTTGTTCTGAAGTTACCTCTCTTTCGTTTTGCGATACTCTCTCATCTATACAGTTTTGAATTAAAGTTTTAACGAAATCTGGATCACTTTCAAATGTACTACTGTTCTCAATTTTAGTCTTTAGTTTAACTATAGTGTCAGTACTTTCCACAATACCGTCTAGTTTCTCAACAACTCTTTTGAGATCCTCTTTAAGAGCGTTTTTATACATTTTAGAAATGGAAAGATCCTACCTTTTTTTTTCTGGCTCCCTTGTTGCTCGCACGTACGATGTATCCAATGAAGAAAAATTTCGATTCCACTGATTTCACCTCTTCGCAGGTAATATCTTGAAATTGTGGTTCCGGCCTCTACACAGGCGAATTATTCACACTGAATTAGTTCCAACCTCTACACAGGCGGAATATTTGTCGATGGTTCGTTGAAAAATACCTCTACACAGGTTATTTTGTTATTTGTTCCGACCTCTACACAGGTGGAATGAAGTTGAAAAATTCAACCTCTACACAGGTTGAACGAAGTTTCCGAAAAATGGCGGCGCGTCTCCTTCACGGACGCTGTTGTTCATTGTCCAGACTTTGGTTCAAAATCGAAATTTTATCGATCCCGGCCGAGCCCCCATAATTTGTGGGAGACAACAAGGGGTCCAAGACGTTGGTCTATCTTCTATTTTATTTTAACATTAAACAAAAATTAATTAAAAAAGGTAGTTTTTACAGATAAGTTTGACGATGATATTCAGAAGGTAACGCCTGCTCGCGCACCTCTCGCGTTCTCCTTTCTCTCTCTGCTCTTTCTCTCTACTCTAATGTCCAAAAGTTTTTGTTTTGGTTTTGATTTGCTGCGCCTGCGCGCGAAGACTGCCTTGCTTTTGGCTGCATGCCACATATATATGTATATATATATATATATATATATATATATATATATATATATATAATGATTCTGTAATATTTCTGGAGAGTGGTAAAACTAATTGTAAGACGTGGTGATTGGATGTTATTACTGTAGTTAACCAAAGGATAGGGCGTGGCCGGTGGTGAGTGATTCCTGTATGTTGATAAATTTTCCATGGAAAGATCGGCGAGGCAGTCTGTTAGATTAGTAAATCGAATTTATTGAATATCTTGAAACACCTAGGCATATTAATTACGATGAACATGGACGACACAAAACATAAAAAGAAGCAAACATCATTGCACAAACACAGAAAAAGACACACACAGAACGTGCTGCAGCCGGCTAGATGACTACAGAGAAACGAGCGAAGAGAGAGCGAGATATTTCCAGAGACATCGGTCTTCATACCTGACGTTGAAGACCACGTGGCATTTTTGCAATAAGAGTTATGATTGGTTATAAGGGGCGGGAAAGGGATTTATGATGTAATGTTATTAGTCGATTACGATTAAGATCAGGGAGTTAGTTTCGAACCAAATAATTAAAAGATTATTTGAATATTATTAAAAGAGTTAATTAAAAGGACATTCTCTCTCTGGGGGGAATTATTACATATATATATATATATAAAATGTTGCAAACAATTTGATATATTTCTGAAATCTGATACGTATCTTATTTCCTTATTGTTTAATGTCAATTTTCTTTTATATTGAAACTTGAAGGACCCGAGGCGAGAATATGTCAAATCATGAAATTTGATATGTTTACACATCTTTGACTAGGAATTTTCTCCCTATCGCCATGTGGGGTTACAATGGAAATTCCTTTCACCCATACAATATCTAGCTTCAGCTATCCAAAAGAGGACAGAGGTAATGAGTTTTTGTTAGATTGAGGCCCACAGGAGATATTCTATTTTATTTTTGAGTGTAATTACTATAAGTTAAAAAATGCTTTTGATCCCACCATCAGTAGACTCTTTTACGAAGAGATTGGCTTGCTAAAATGGGTGAACCCTTTTCTTACGCTTCACTCATTTAAAAAATAACAAGCAATTATGTTCTTAATATCGAATTATTTTGTATTTTTTAATATTTAAAATTGTGTGTGTAATAATTCCCCCTAGCATCTTTTTAATTAACTCTTTATAATAATATTTAAATTATTTGGTTCGAAACTGACACCCTGATCTTAATCGACTAATATTATTGTATCATAAATCCCTTTCCCGCCCGTTGTAACCAATCAGAGCTCTTATTAAAAAAATGTCACGTGGTCGTCAACGTCGAGTATAAAAACCAATGTCTGGAAATCTCGCTCTCTTCTGTCTGTAGTCATTTATATTCACACTAAATTTTATAATGATGCAGCTAAGAGATAAGCTGAACCCATGTAACCACCCAGTATATCATGATAGGAGTTTGATCTTCCCTGCGGGAAGCAGGTACTCCATTAATCCATCAACTATATATGTCTGTAGTCATGCAGCCGGCTGCTTTCTGTTGTGTGTTGTAGTTTCTTTGTCTGTGTTGTGACGTCTATGTTCATCGCAATTAATATGCCTAGGAGTTGCAAGATATTTAATAAATTGGATTTTCTAATTTACCGGACTGCCTCGTCGATCTTTCCATAGAAAATGCATCTACATACAAGAATCACTCACCACACCGGCCACGCTCTAACCTTTGGTTTGCCATTGTTTAAAATAACCACTCGCCACGACAAATTATGTACTGCTAAAGTTTTATTATTACATAAACACACACACACACACACACACACACATATATATATATATATATATATATATATATATATATATATATATATATACTGTTATTTGCCTATTTGTTCGCAAGAAATTTTCAAGTTTTATAGATGTGTATTTGTGTGAACAATCTATCTTTTTTACTTATAATTCTTTTCTTTTTTTCTTTTTTCGGAGAGAGGGGCGACATTTTTCCTTTTTGTCCGGGGCGGCAAATCTGCCATAACGGGCCCTGCTCGTATTGATCAAAGGTATTTCTCATAAAAAAATAAGATAAGAGTTAAAAAGATGGATTTATATGTCAACGGTAAAAGAAGTTTTAATAATAAACAAACATATAGGTTCATTTATGTATCAACTGCACTGAACTGATCCCGGCGCAATCCGCGATTTCTGGAAGCAATGTCTTATTAACCTTCTCTATTTTTAACGGATTGGCTTCTGACATTGGACTAGTTGTAACGTTTTGATGTTTCTTGCAACTAAGCCTAACAAAACAAAAGTGTTCTTCGAATTTTAGGGCAATTTTCTATATTTTAACGCTATGGAACATTAATAACAGGCTCTTAGTTTGAGTGAATAAATTTACACGTAAGCCCTATTCATAATCTAAATTTTGAAGTGATCTAGAATCCTTTACAATCTACGTAATTAAAATAATTTTTCAGCATAGTATAAACAAATATCTTTATTCAACTTAATGAAAGACTGAAGACGTATAATTTAAATATAATGAGCAGGCGGTTATATGTCAGGTTTCAAAATGTTCTTCAGTGGCTCACTAGAATGGGATTAAAACTCACGAGATAGAATTGAGAGTTTTCAAAGTATCTTTTTAAGACATTATCATGTCCTCTTCAATTTTGTCAAGGCTGTTTTCTTCATTGAAACAATACTTTATTTATCCACAGAAAACTATGTCTAGTGCTATGACAGATTTTGTAAATCCACATCATTGAGATTTTCCCCATTTCATCTTGAGTGGGCTACTAACTCTGATGTTGACATGTTCATCAATTAATTCTTTATTTCCCACCACTTTTCTGAAGTCAAAGTACTTGAAATAACTATGGAGATGTACTCTGTTTATATTTCCGATGTTATAGAAGATCATACCTAATTTTAAAAAGTATGTCTAGTAAAATGAAATCTTTAAGATTAATCATTCAGGTCCATGATAACATATGTGGTCACACGTTTCTCCTTTAGCTGGTCCTGAACGGGTTAAACACGCTTTATGATTGGTTTCGAATTTTTAAGTATTACATTATTATCGTGTAAAAGTTATAATTATCTCCGTTACTTAAGAAATTCCATTATATTTTGTTATTAACCTTTCAGGTCCATGATCACATATATGCGATCATGCTTCTTTCTCCTTTCGCTGGTACTAAACACGTTAACCATACACTACCTAATTTTTCCAGTACTGTTTTTTTATATTAACTTGGATGTTGTTTAATTATTCCCATGAGTTTGGAAAAAGTATTTGCAACGATAGTTTTTGAAACTTAAAACTGAAAGGTGTGTGTCCTGGGGGATCGTTTCGTAACTCTAAACCTAGTTCTGGTGAGCTTGGTTCCTTTGGACATTCAGCGAAAAGCCCTCATGTTGCTTTATAATGTGACCTTAATAAACGCTCACTCACTTAAAAAATTAAAGTCAAAATAAATTGCAAGCACAACAATTTGAACGTCTGGATTGCTTAATATTATATAACGGAAAATGACACTTGTGGAATTGATTATATCTGTTAAGTAGTAAATTATACATTTTTTTATGCTTAGAATCTTTACTAAAAATACAATTCTTTCGTTTAACTGTTTTCACATAAAATAAACATGTTGATCCACTTTAAATATTTTAAGATAGATTCTTCCAACGAGAGAGATGGGTGTGGGATCAGGTTCTCCGAAAATATCTTATATTTCTAAGGGCTCTACAAGTCAATTAAACCTAAAAACCACAGCTCTAGAAAAGCGTTAATTCAAAATAATAATAATAAACATGTTACTTCGCTTCGGAAAGAAAGAAATTAAAGAGTTCGGGATTCGTACACTTAAGGCTGTTTTCACCATATGTGCGAGAGCGTGAACTTAACACGAAGGTCATTTTTGGACAAAAAAAATGCCTCGATTTTTATAAAAACTTTCTAATATAATATAGCGCTTTTAAAATTTCAAAATACTTCATAAATAATCAGTTTTTTCTTTTAACATGTAAAGGGAAAGCTCATTTAGCATTACGGTATAGGGGAGAAAAGCGAAACACATTTTATAGAAGAAAAAAATGTATGTAACTCGGACAAAAAGGAGTAGTATGATAAAATAAGGGATTTTTTCTACAGGATATAGAAGCCAAAATATAATATTCATGTTTCAGTACTTTTAAATCTGAAAAAAATATTCTGAATTTTCGTTACCTTAACATTAGCCGAAGACAGCTTTAATCACTTTCTTGTACAGTTACTCAAAATTAAGTGAATGTGCACGTTTTGTGGCATTTTTCGAAAGGTGTCGTACGAAAGATACAATCAATGCATCCAAACAAAGATGAAGATTTTGAGTGTTGATTACACAAGCGTACACGTGCGTGTAAGCTGCGCACTTGTAAGAAAGAGCTTAAAGCGCACTTGCGAATTTCCCCGCTTCGTTAGTTTGCACGCTTCGGCGACTTGCGCGGTGTTTATGGCTACATTAAATGAAATTCGAAAGCAAACGGTTGCATTGGGTAACCATATCAAATCTTCAGAAGACTTAAGGCCGGACAGTTTCAAATGCAGATTATTAGAGACTTCAATGCTGCAACGTCCAGTGTTATAAGCAACATATGAAGATGGTTTAATGTAAAAACAGATTTCATAGAGGCAAGGTTGTACACTAGCCACGATGAACAATGAAGATGAGTTCACATTCAGCTTAACCACTGATTGTAGATGTATACGGTCTTTTTTTTAGAGGTATAGAACTTTAAATTGCAATAAAACAATGTATTATTCGATTGACATGAATTTTTTTTTATTCGAAAGATAATCTTGTGACATTACATTTTAAATATGATTTCTGGCATATGACTGCCACGGCTGGCTCGGATGTAATCCAATCTGTACGTCCAATTTTCGATGACTTTTTCCAACATTTGTGGCCGTATATCGGCAATAACACGGCGAATGTTGTCTTCTAAATGGTCAAGCGTTTGTGGCTTATCCGCATAGACCAATGACTTTACATAGCCCCACAGAAAATAGTCTAGCGGTGTTAAATCACAAGATCTTGGAGGCCAATTCATAGGTCCAAAACGTGAAATTAGGCGGTCATCAAACGTGTCTTTCAATAAATCGATTGTGGCACGAGCTGTGTGACATGTTGCGCCGTCTTGTTAGAACCACAGCTCCTGGACATCAGGATTGTTCAATCCAGGAATGAAAAAGTTAGTAATCATGGCTCTATACCGATCACCATTGACTGTAACGTTGTGGCCTTCATCGTTTTTGAAGAAGGATTCCACCAGCCCATAAAGCGCACCAAACAGTCAGTTTTTCTGGATGTAACGGTGTTTCGACATACACTTGTGGATTAGCTTCACTCTAAATGCGGCAGTTTTGTTTGTTGACGTAGCCATTCAACCAGAAGTGCGTTTCATCGCTAAACAAAATTCGCTTATGAAAATCGGGAACAACGGCAATCTCGTTTTGGGCCCATTCGACGAATCTGCGCCTTGCTTGATCATATTTAAAATGTAATGCCACAAGATTATCTTTCGAATAA
Source organism: Trichonephila clavipes (assembly GCA_019973935.1). Classification (NCBI taxonomy): domain Eukaryota; kingdom Metazoa; phylum Arthropoda; class Arachnida; order Araneae; family Nephilidae; genus Trichonephila; species Trichonephila clavipes. The sequence goes on along the minus strand of BMAU01015641.1, from coordinate 69,363 downwards.
AAAAAATTCATGTCAATCGAATAATACATCGTTGTTTTATTGCAATTTAAAGTTCTATTCCTCTAAAAAAACACCCTATATTTTCATCTAGAGGGAACAAGGAACCCACTCCATATTTTCCAAAATCCAGAAAAAATCCCGGTTAGCCACTGAAAATTTCAGGGTTTGGACTAGCTGTGACGGGCTCACGCATCTTTTCTTTAACATGTCTTTTGGGTTCTTTGGGGCCAGAATTAATGGCAAATCTTTTCCAATTAAATACAAGAAGTGAAGTATGAAAGAAAGATGCAAATTAGGAAGCTTTTAAATATCAGAAGTTAGAGTATGCGCAATGGCAATTAGAGGAATGTAAACAGTTCGTGGTTCAAGAGTGAAGAAGTTGTAGATAACGTTACGTGGCGAATAGTAGGATTTATACGTGAAGAGATCTATCGATTCAAGGTGCGTACCATTGCACTCGAGTCATTGTACTGCTTCATCTAGGTGTTATAATCGTTACTTCAAACTACAGAAAGGTAGGATTGATTATTTAATATTAGTATAGGCGATATTATTGGAATTGCGTTTAGGAGTGTCAGTTATTGATAGCGGTCCGGGTTAGGTTAATTTGTTATTATCTATATATTGTGTGTTGTGTGTTCATCGTAGATTCTCTCACATAAATTGTTATAATCTAATTTGTTAAAAGCTTTAAGTTGAAAATCTTGATAAAGCTATATTAAGATTATGTATGATTCTAGTTCTTCCGTTAATCCTACACCTCTAGCTCACGCTGGTACCCAAAGAGATAATCGCCCAAGGAGGGGGGGGGATTATTCCATAACATTATGTTGGATGGACTCGTACAATTCCATGTATTTGGCAGAGACTTAGTAATCGCTGTGGGTTTAAGTCTGTTAGCCTTTTCATGACGGCTATTAGCCCTAATTTCATTTTTATGACTGACTACGCCATCTACATAAGGCCAGTACGGCTGACGAATTTCTGGAAAGTGAGGATATTTGTCTGATGGATTGTCCAGCCAAATTCCCAGACCTTAATTTTCTTCAGCCTTGTTTGGAATGCTCTTGTAAGGGCAATTTTTTGCCCCTACTAGAATCCTATACGGATTGAAAACAGTGTGGTTGGATAAATGAAAATGACTGTTTCAGGAACTCGTAAGTTGGTCCATTTCCAGCATTTATTTGTGTTCTATGAACTGCATAACTTTGCGAAGGAATACATTTTCTATTAAACCAATTTTTGTTTCGTCTTGTAATTTCCGTTTTAGATTTTCTAATGTTCATAACGTGTGTGTGCAACCATAACTAATGTACGGAGAAGGGAAGTTTATTAACGTCACACTGTAAAGAAACACGAAAGCTATAGGCAACGGACCCTGTAATTTTGAACCGCATTTAAGTGACGAAGACAACACATGAGCTGGCACTTCCCTCTTCAAACTTTCACTTCATGCCAATGTTGCGACTTTCAGCCACGACAGATTTAACGTGCATCAGTCCTCTACACCGTGGATCTTCATTGATTCTAGGACTCGAACTCATGACACGCCGTCCATGACCACAGCCACTAGGCTACCCCGGCGTATGGGAGAAGAGGTTATGTTATACTATTCACGATATATATTGAATGAATAAAAATCTGAATGTTTTTTGGTATAATTAACAAAAAATAAAAATTTCCATAATTTTGTGTACCATTGTAAAATAACCCAAACCGATGTTTTTAATTGAAATAAGCTTTCACGCACGGATTGCACTGAAGGTTTACAGAATAAGGCTTAAAAGTATTTCTAGATAATTACTAAGAATCAAAATTATGAGATTATATATATTGCACAAGTAGATTAGCATATATGTTTCTCTCTCTCTAAAATGACTCTGATGCAGTGGCGCACACAAGGGGGTCCTGGGGGTACGGACCCCCACCCAAAGCCCTTGAATTTTTTCCGATTGATTATAATTCTAAGTATATAGTACGTAAAATGTAATTAATTACTTGTTATTAATGATTAATTTAATTAATTAATGTTAATTATTTATTCAAAAATTAGTTTTTTACTATGTTTTGTTCCCGAAAATCGACAAAATCAAAAGGAGCATGATACAAGAATGGTGAACTTTCCACCTCAGACCCCCCTTGAAAAATCCCTGTGTGCGCTACTGACCATTGTCAATACAAATTCATAGTCAATACAATCTCAATTGATAAATATGGGGAGCAAAAGCGAGATAGACGAGATAATTGGAGATATAATAAATCAGATCACTTACACTTAGAACGTCCACAGGAAACACACCTTCTCATATTTGAAGACAAATTCTAAAGTAATCTGATTCAAGCCGACACTAACCCAATTTAAATATCAATTGACCAAATCGTCAATCTTAATATTAATCAAATATTCTACAAAGTACGTTCGCTTAGCTTTACGTTAATCATTACTTGTTAAACTGTTAGCTTCTAACATTTCTCTCCGATCGAGCTAGAAAGTTAATCTTTATATACATGCCTTGATTTGAATAATCACGTCTTCTTCGAAGGAAAGTTTTCGATAGAGAATAATATTTATAAAGACCCATTATTCCCCAGGAGGATTAGTTGGAAGAACGCGAATAGACCCGTTACAACTACGTCCTTATTTTATAGAAATGTTTTACAAATTGATGATGTGCCCCATAGAAGTAATAATATAAGAGTTATAAACACATATATTTTGTTCGGAGAAACAACTAACTATAGTTTACGTTAGGAGCATTTATATTAATTTAAAATATTACGAGTTGCGTTCTTTTTTATACGCATGTAAAAAAAATTCGTCCTCAAAGTTTTCGAATAGGCAAAAAATGGAACACTTCCTTAAATGATTTTTTTATACATTTCAATTAAAAATCTCCCTTTGATTGTTTTAAAATTAGAAGCAAATTCAATAGAATGTCTAGACAGGCTGCATCTAGCCGAAGAGAGGGGGGCGCGGCTTGTCCATCACCATATTAGACGTAATTAGCTTTAATGTATAACATACAACAAAGTGATATAAAATATACATTCATTGAAGTAATGGCCAAATTTTAATCATATTTCATTTAATTTTCATATATCATATAGAAATTGGACATTTTTTCGACTAACTCGGGTTACTCTTCAGAAGATATTGCATTTCATATAGACACACACCAACAATTAAACATAACATGATTAAATTTTATATTAATATCAGAGTGTTAAGCATACTCATTTACTTAAAATCACATCAACTGCTGTCGGTAGAAGAAAAAATTCGATTTTCCTTTACTGATTTTTAAAAAAAACATGACGGGTGAACTTGTAGCAGGCGTTGTTTCAGTCTAGTTATGGTCACCTGTCCTTGGGCCACTGAAGACCCCGTATGTAAGGGTTAATATGAGACAAATCTTCAGAGGCTTAAAAGTCTTCACGTTGGTATGGTATGGTATGGTGCGGAAGCTTCGAGAGAGCGGTACCAGCTTTGTGTTGTCCTCGTCACTTGTCCGAAGTTTAAAAGAAAAAGGTACGTTGTCAATAGCCCTAATGTAATTGAAAGTGCGACGTCAACCAAAAAGGAATGTTTGTCTTTCATTCTCGGATTGTGAAATTCCTAATTCTAAAAAATTTATTATCATAAAATAAGGGAGGAGGGGACTTCCTGTCCACATAACAGTGTACCAACCCTTATTGTACAAATTATGCAACTTTTTAAAATCGCTGTTCAAATTTTAAAACAAGGCACTTGGCAGTTTATTTTAAAATCTAGGATGATCTTCAGGGCCTGTACATAAAAATACAGACTATACTCTTGATTTTATACAAAGCTCTATATTTTTCTGCAGATGGATTCTTATTCATAATTGGCTGTGAAATTTACAATACATCGTCACGTTTAACTATTTTTGCATGCTCCTACAAAGCTTCCTGATCATCATAAATGTAAATCAGTCCAAACTATGGTTATGTACAAATAAATTTATTGAAGCATCACGGGAGACTTTTTATAGAAAGAAAAAGAACGCATTAATCATGAATTTGAGCTAGATTTTAGTCTAGAATTTCTCAAGCGATCTTCTACTTTGATTTGAATTGTAGCTATAAGAAAAGTTATTTGCTTTATTTTATTAAATAATTTCATTTCCAATCAACTAGACGTTCTTTTTAATGACTTTCCTCAGCACTGTCTGAACATTAAATACACAGCGATATTGAAAACGCGCCACCGAAAAATCCCACTTATGAGTCACAATTCATACACAGTCGATCGCAACCCCAAGCCAAAACACAACGCTGCAAGACCTACCTGCGTCGTTAAGAACACCAAAAGAAAACCAAAAAAATCCGTCAGCAGCAGCATCCATTCACAAAGCCCCGCTCGCTGCTGTTTGGCGTTTCCCTCGTTACCATGACAACCGAAACAGGGTTGCCACAACTTCCCTCGGCGTGGAGACCGGAAGTGCGTGAAACCAGCTGCTCAGACACCTTTTCCACCTGGCCTTACCTGTAGTCGTCATGGCAACGAAATGGGGACGAGTCCACCGAAGTCCGCGGGTGAGGTGGCTCGTGGGAGGAGTTTGATGAATCGCGGGAGAGGAAAGGAGGAAGAGGTGGAGGAGGGAGAGAATGAAGGATTGACTGTGTGCTACGATTATTATAAAGGAAACGCTGAGAGGAATGTATCAGGGATGAGAATACTGCTGCTCCCCCACCTTCCTCCGAACAAATTGAATACGGGAGCTTGAGGTGGCAGGGAGGAGGGGGTGGTCTTCACCCAGGCATTAATATAAATTGCTTTTGTCATTTATTTCTGGCTAAGAGCTTCTCTGTTATTTTCGAGTCAAAATAGCTTCATATCTGCTTGTTGGAAATGAAGTGTTGATTGGAGTTTTCCAGGGAAAAAGGCTGCCAGACCCTCACTTGCAGTTTTAATCCCCGAGTGGGCTTATTTTTGCAGATGCATTATTCGCCTCTATAAGAGTTCATTTAAAAATTCGTAACTTGGAATGAAATTTTAGAACTATGGACTCCTAATCACAAAATGGATTTACCTTTACTAGAATTCTCCAATATTATTAATACCTATCCGCCTTCAACAACAGTATGCTCTCTTCATTTACATTGGATTTAATTTGAATTTTCCCATTACTTTTAAAAATGTACTGTATGCCGAATTATTTGCATGTTTATTTCATGCAAATTTACTCGTGCATGCAATGCTTCTACTTTAGGTAAAGATCTCTTAATTTAAGAATTTTCTATTTAAAATGGGTGGGGCTTCCTTTCAGGCTTTTTCCTTTTGCTGCACTACTGTTTTCTAAAAATAAATTTACTCGCACAGAATACTGACCACAAGCCATTGCCTAAATATAGAAAGCTTTTCGATTTTAGAAAGTAAAAATTTATGTTTTCGCGATTTTATACAGTATTACTTCATTTTTTTAGTCATTGCTCGAAGAAATGTAAGGGATATTTGAAGGTAAATTATTTTTTGTTTAGTTAGCTTTTGCACTGAGGATGTCAAATTTAGTTCATACTTTTGTAACCACAATTAAAAACGAACATACATATTTCAGCTGATATCCCTTTAAACAAAAATTCAGTTATTTATCGTTACTTTTCTAAGCTTTCAGTTATATTTATCTGTTAATTTTTTAATTTGTTAATTTACTATTTTTTCTCAAATAAAAAGTTTAGCATGGTATTTAAGTTTTTTTTAAATATTTTTTTTTAATTTAGAGAAAAAAAAACATTTTTTTTTCTTATTGGGGTAACATTGTCTTCATTTGTTATTAAACATGTAACCTAAACGCAAAGAAAAATATTTTAAGATAGAAAAATTTCATTATACATCCAACTTTTTTTCCCACGGTAGATTAGTTCTTTGGAAAACCATGTACAAAAATCATGTAAAAAAAAACATGCGACATGCGGTAAATTTAGGGATATGTCCCACAACTATAAAAAATCGTGTAAGATGAAAGAAAATAAATATTTTCTCAAAAACCGCGCAAAAAAAGTAATAAGGAAATCCATGTAACATATTTATAAAACAAGCCATTAATTTTTATTATAAAAAAATTAAAGTTATCTTACAATGAGACAATTTATTCTAGAAGTATGTACAGCGTAAAAAATTCAAAATGGATTTAAGAATAAAACGACTGACTAACAATTATTCATCCAGTGGCGTAAAGTACACCCCAGCAACCCCCCGCACACACGCCATTGCGGTACGAGCAGGATTCTAGGGGTCCCTAAACTTGACTACGCAGGGAAGGGGATCCCTAATACTCTCCGTTACGCCACTGCATATTCTTCGTTACTTCATAACAAGTGTGGACGTTTTATGAACTGGATGAAAATTGCCATTATCATTAGACGCGTCAAATATGCGTAGCACTACTGTCGGCTTTGACTCAAATAATAAACTTCGTTCGTACTAGAACAAAAAAAGCGTGTAAAAATAGAGTGGTGAATAGTTTTATTCCAAAATCGTGTAAAAAATTCTTGCTAGAACAAAATAAAATTTGTGTAAAATAGTCTATTGATGCACCACGTTGTTTCAAAGTCGTGTGAAAATAGACCGTTTAAAAGAAAGAGTTGGGTGTATATTGATTCTAGAGTACTAAAAAAATTCACTTTTTTCACTCTTTACTCATCATTATTTGAATAAATACATTTGTTCATGTATAGAATTCCCTATTTTATCCCCTAGACCAGGGGTGGTGAACCGTTATGGATCAACGAGCCATTTTTTCTTAAGAAGTGGTTAATGAGATATAGACGTGCCGTCAAATAATTTTGACTTGTGATTATTATAAAAATAATGATAATAAATATTAACAACTCAACTTTATTTTCTACGAAAAAATACTTTTTTTACTGTATAGTTGTAAATGTTTTAGAAATACGTGTAATTATTGTTACTTCTGTTCTTTCAAATTGTGTGGATGACAAATAACTTATATTATGATTGTAAGATGTTACTTTTAGTAGAATGCATGCTGGAGTCATCTGACAATACTTTCTAAGAAATTAATTATTTTTGCTGTGGTTCACTTTTTTTAAAAGAGGATTAGTGATTTTTTTCAAAATGCCATTTTACAGACGATGTTCTACGTATCACTGTTCCAGAACATAAAACACATTTCGCTTTGTCGCCTTTACTAATCACATGCCATATTTTTAGATTCATCAAGTTTGAAATTCTCTGCTACACTTCCTATCTTACACTTTTTATTCTTTTGGTGAACTAGCTATATTAAATAAGTTAAAAATCGTAAATATAACACAAATGAACTTTAAAATACAGTTGTGCCAACGAAATTGACTATGCAATGCTTAGACAAATTTTGCATCTTAAGAAACTGTAGCCCACGACGTAAATAAGACAATAACAAACGACATCAGTCTCTCGCATTTGATCGTTATACTTCATAGTGAACTTGGTTATTTTGAATTTGGTTTTTGCAAATTATTTTGATCACTGGCGTGTCCAAAATATTGTGTCGCGTGCCATTGGTTCACCATCCCTGCCCTATACTGCAATACTACAAATGGATTTCTAAATTTTTATGTTAAAAACAAACTGTATATATCTAACAAGCAAGAAAGTTTTAATGTTCGTGAATTGAGACTCAAAAAACACGTTTGTGAGTATCTTTACATGAAATAATTTCTTTCATCAAAATATCCTTTTTTCACACTAAACAACTCTTTCCCAGCTAGGAATGATTTGCGCGTCATGAGTTCGAGCCCTGGTAACACTGAAAACTTGACGTGTAGAAGGACTGATGCTCGTTAAATCTGTCGAAGCTCAAAGTCCTCCCATGGGAATTGTGTGGTAGTTTGGAGTCCACCTATTGACCGAGATTCAAAATTACGAGATCCGCCCGCAATAGCTCTCATGTTAATTCATGGTGCAGCGTTAATAAACACTCTAACTATATTACTCACAGAACATTTTTCTACTGGAGAAAATGTTTCTAGAATTATGTTGATTAAAAATCCTAGTTGATTAAAATTGTTCCTAGAATTTTGTTTATTAACATCGAAATCAGTTTCAACACGGTGGCTACTGGCGTTGGGACTCGGTATTTTGAACCGCGAACAAATGACGATGACATCTGAATTAAAATCCCCTCCCCTTCTCTAAGCTCCCACATCATGGAGGGCTGCGATAGCCCAGTGGTCAAGGTATCGGATCATGGCAGGCATCTCATGAGTTCAAGCCCAGCATCACTAAAGACCCACCGTGTAGGGCAACTATGCACGTTAAATCTGTCGAGAGCTGAAACGTCCTCACGTTAGTGTGGTAGTTAGGAGAGGGGGCTGCCAGTTCAGGTATTGTCCACGTCACTTTACCATGGTTCAAAATTACGTGGTCCGTCGCCAAAAGCCCTCGTGTAGCTGAACAGTGCGACGTTAATATTCACTCACTCACGTCAGTGGCACCTGGTGGCTGCGGTATCTTAGTTGTCTAGAAAACGGACTCGTAGTCGGCGTGTCATGATTTCTAGCCTAGTACTGCTGAAGACTCACCGTAAAAGGGGTCGTTCTACAATAAATACGTCTAACTGGAAACGTCCTTCCCTTAGTGTGGTTTGAAAGTTAAGAAAATGGGGAGGTCGTCACTCGTCACTTGACCATGTTTCAAAATGAAGAGGTCAGTCACCAAAATCTCTCGAATAGATAAATAATTAATAAATTCACTCACTCATTCAATTTCTCCAGGACTTGAACTTTCTACTTGAGAGAAATGGTCCTGGCCAAGAATTTTTGACCATGATTCAGTTTGTCTCCTGCTCTTTCAATGTTTCATAATTAAAAGGTGACCGGTTTTTTTACAATGAAAAGGAGGACGAAAAATTTAAGAAATATATGAAACTTAAATATATGAAACGTTTTATTAATTCAAACAAAAATACGCTAATTACGCTTACATTCCTTTTAATTATTTTCTTAAACGAGTGTTTTTCTATTGAATGAATTTTTTTGGAAACATCATTTTCTAATACATCGGAAATTGCGGGGCAAAAAATATCCCTTATACTGAATTTTGCGGAAAGCACTGTAGCTAAAATATTAACATTCAATATTGATTTCTCACTAATCCAAAAATCACATTAGCAATTGAAAAAACTCTTTCAACTGCTGCATTAGTTCCAGTGTAGTACAACGTAAATTCAATAAGAATAACTGAATTTTCATATGGGATGAGTTCATTTTTGAAATGGTTAACTATTTCCACCCATCTTTTTTCAATTTCACACGCTGATTTTTCCATTGTTCTAATTTATTAAAATTAAAACTTCCATTCAGTCTTCTAATTTCTTCAAAAGGACAATTGTCATTGATTTTAATATCAGGCCTCTCTCTTTAGATAAAAACTCGACACAATTTTCTTTTTCCACAATTTACTAAATATGAAATCAAAAACACCGTTGAAAACCTATTCCCCGTGATATTTGTTTCAGACCCTTCCTCGACATTTTGGAAACATGTTTGGTTCCTCTGTGCATACAGAGATTAACAGATTAGTTTTAAAATATTGAAAAGGAAGACATGTTGTAATACACTTTTCGAGGAAGGACAGAACTTATAAAAGGAGGACTGTCCGCTCAAAAAGAGGACGGTTGGTCACCTTAATAATTACACTGTTACATACAGCACAATTCAATAGGAAATATTGGTTTACATATACCTTTCCTTTAAAAATATATCATTTTTGCGCTATGCAATTCCTTTCCTAAAATATCATATATTTTTTTATCAAAGCTCAAAATGACGCGATCCGTCGCCAAGAGCCATCGTGTAGTTTTAAAGTGCGATGTTAATATAACTCTTTCACACTATTTTTTTCGCACGCAGAAAAGGTAATTTTAGATTTTATACATTAGTTACTTAATATTAATCTATTAAAAGTAGTGCATTGACGTCATCATAGTAACTATGTTGCTTATCGTGAAGTTACTTGATTTCTTTAGATTCTATTTGGGATTGTCTCCTCACATTTTGATCTTTAATGAGCCAATTTCCTCTTTTATATAGATCAGTAAAGGGGACCGCGCCACACTCATTCTTAATGAGTCCTATTTTCAGAATTTTTCGTTATCTATTTTTCTCATACGATGCAGTGAATGAAAACATGAGTATTTTGGAGTGTTTATCCCAAAGTGCGTGATATTTTAAGATCTTTTTTGCGATATATACTCATGCAATATATCCTGATATGTCACTTTCGCGGCACAGGCTGTTTCCAACATATATTTAACTTAATTACAGAATCGAATTTTTTCATATGTATTTTAATTTTAGATTTAAAGTAATTGTTTTGTTTTGTAAATTGAGTTTTGTCTATGCTGTATGGTTAAAACGGTATGCTCGATAAAGATGGAGGGAGTGCTAATGAATATAACACTCAAGGCATTGTGAATGAATTTTTGTTAAGTATAAAAATATAAACTGTTTATTTTTAGAGTAATTAGGTTCTAAAATTAGTAGTATATGCTCTAGATTTTTAGAAATGTATTATTTTCAAAGAAATGTTTGATCTAAGCAGTTTCAGCAATCGTCTGCTATTGTTTAATTACAGTATTTTCTTTTACAAAATATCTTTCTTGCATCGAGATCATGAACTTCGAGGAACATAATGGCTATTGGCAATGGACCACGCTTCATTTTGCTCACTTCACTAATAGAATTGAGACTCGAACCTGCAATAACACTCACAAATCCGCAGCCATGCAACTCCGGTGAATTACCATTAGCTCAAGTCACAATGAACTAATGATGAGCTAATTCTATATATAGAGAGAGATTTTATATATATATATATATATATATATATATATATATATATATATATATATATATATATATATATATATATATATATATTATGTACAAATTTTAAATCGTTTATAAAATATTTTCTATTCATCCAATGTAGTTCCAATATATTTTTTAAACTTATACTGGATAACACTAGATATTAGTACAGTTTTTTTCAAATATCAATTCATTAATTAAATTAATTACTGGTTTTCAGCCAAACTAGCCAAAACGGATGTGCATTGTTACAACAATGCAGACAAATCATGCTCTTTTTTCAATTCCTACTATTAGTTCAAACTCTCCATATATATAATATGTATAATATATCATATTCAAATTTTCAATCGTTAATAAAATACTTTCTATTCATAAATTCAAAGTAGGAATCGATTTTAAAAAATATAATATTTCTTGTTTTTTACCTAGTCAGTATGTTACTAATTATTCAAATAATTAAAACGAGTTTTGGTGCTATTTTTCTTAATCCCACTTAGTATCATAAAAATACTTAATAAAGTAAGATACTTTTTCACAGCCCGTTACCTAAAGTATCTTTCTTTCAGAGACTTTACACTAAAAGAAACATATTTAAAAGTCATTCCACTCAAATCGATCAATCAAGTGTAACAATTGCTCACGTGAATTACACACAAAAGCCTTGTTATTGTTTCACGGCAAGAACACCTATTGTTGTAGTGAAAGCATTTTCCTGGAATAAAAATTAAAGTACATTGTACAAGGAGACTCAAAAATACTTCTCATTTTTACCTAGATTGATTTACTTGACTTTTTCTGAGTAGTAAGCAGCCAGTTTCGTTTCACAACAAAACAGATTTCTTTAAAAATACAATATTTTTACTAACTTTTGCGCTATAAATAGAAATCAACAATATTAATAAATAAGTCGATTAAGCTGAGTTGAATATATTTTTATCACAGAAATAAATAATGTGAGATTTTTAATCGCTTTATATGCCATATATTTCCGTGTATAAGCTGAAAATTTTGGAACTTTTTTAGATTTAACCCCTTAACGGTCGCATAATTTTTAAGATGGTCATAAAAGTGCCTATTTTTTTTTATTCAAGAAAATGATAAAATACTAAATGTAGATGCAATATATGTATTTATTTTTAAATTCTGGGTAAATTTTTAGCTTTAAATACAAAAAATTAATTTGTAAGAAAAGCCAACATTTAGGGGTAGATGACTGAATGTTGGTTTTTCGGCAAAGAATAAAACTGAAAAAAAACTTTTTTTGAGGCATTAAAGGAGAATTTTATTTCACTTACGTAAAATTTTATAACACATTAGCAGTTTTTCCTTGTGAGATAAATTTCAAAGCCTGAGATAAAAAAGCCAACATCACACGTAACAGCACAGATCCATCATCACTGCTCTCAGATTCACTAACCGAACTTTTAAATCAATCAGTTATTTTAGAATCACTTACACTTGAAGTAGAATCCGATTCTCTTCCTGACTAACTCTATAATGAATACAGTATTAATATATATATATATATGTGTGTGTGTGTGTGTGTGTGTGTGTGTGTGTGTGTGTGTGTGTGTGTGTGTGTGTGTGTGTGTGTGTGTGTGTGTGTGTGTGTGTGTGTGTGTGTGTGTGTGTGTGTGTGTGTGTGTGTGTGTGTGTGTGTGTGTGTGTGTGTGTGTGTGTGTGTGTGTGTGTGTGTGTGTGGGTGTGTGTGTGTGTGGGTGGGAGACAACAAGGGGTCCAAGACGTGTTTGTCTTACTTCACATTTATTTTAAAACTTTAACAAAAATTGATTAAAAAGGTAGACATTTTTACAGATAAGTTTGACGATGATATTCAGAAGGTAACGCCTGCTCGCGCACCTCTCGCGTTCTCTCTTCTCTCTCTAATTCTGCTCTAATGTCCAAGAGTTTTAGTTTTGATTTGCTGCGCCTGCGCGCGAAGACTGCTTGGCTTTGGCTGCCACAATCGGCCAGCCTGACTGTACGCTGTCCGCAGCGGTACGTCCATGGAGACCAAAGGAGAATCTGAAACATACAAAAAAGACGGAACAGACAAGGACTATACGACAAATACACAAAGATTTAACATATCATAATTCTGCTGAACTAGACAGTTTCTCCATCATGTGAAGGCATCTCTTCGACATCCGGAAGGTTCCACAGGAAAACATTGTGTTTCACAGGCATAAGAACGTCTGTTTTAACAAGTTGATCTTTGGTTGAACGCATCGATATTTTCCTCTGTAGAGTTCTGGACGTCTGTTCAAAACGATTTCTCTTTTTCCTTCGTTTCCACTGCCAAGGCTCAAAGATCCTTCGGAGCAACACAAACCGTCTATAATTACGTTCCATAGGTGAAGGGGTAAGTGAGCGGGAGATAAATTCCACGGAACTCGTTTTCATGGCGCCATTGGCTTTCTTACACAATACTATAGGTGAACAATAATCAAAAACGCTCTCTTTTATAATACCTTGTTGTAACCAATCATCAATTTGATCGTCTACCTGTAATTTCTCAGAACAAGATAAACATCTGGCCCTCTGACACACAGGAATATCATTTTTCAATTTAATACACATTTTTAACTTAGTACTCTTAATGTTATTGCATTTATAATCCTTAATTAGAGAACTCAAATCATTTCTAGTATTAAAGTTTTTAACATATGGCAAATCATAACTAGAGTTTTCTATCACATTTGAAACAGAAACAACATTAGGATAAGCATAAGCATGAGCACCTAAAGAGGATTCACTTTCATTCAATAAAACATCGCTCTTTGCGTGGCCTAGTTTTTTTATTTCAGAATATACACTGGGATGTATAATTTCTTCGGTCAAGGTCGGTGATATCGCCGTTCGCACACTTAGACCGGGAGAGTGTTGATCAAGAGAAATATTTATGGGTTTAACTTCTACCATTCGCTTTTCGCCAAAACATGAGCTTAATGTTATGATTTCTTCGGAAGGTGTTTGCACTCTAATTAGTGAGGAATTTAAAACTGGGATCTGTTAACCTGAATCGATCAAGGCTGTTACGGGCTGATTTTCCACGAAAATGTTTACAAATTGAAGATTTGCGCATTCATCGCTATTTTGTTTTTCGCTCTCGATTTTCAAAGTATTCACGTTTATTCTATTATGGATGTGGTCGTTAGATTCTTTAGGTTTAAAACGCTTCTCACAGTCTCTTGCGTAATGAGATGAATCACCGCATATATAGCAATTTTTATTTTCTCTTTCAAGATATTGGGGATAGTTCTCTTTAATCTTTGGTTTAAAGTTTTGTGATCTATTTTTAAAGGGGTCTTGGGTATATCCATAAGTAATAGGAGTTTCCTTACGTGATCCGCTTCTAGATGAAATATAAATATCGCACTCTTTAGCTAAATCAATAGGCCTAAACCAATCTTCTGCTTCTCGAATGCCAATGTGAGTTGCAGTTTCCTTATTTAAAGTTTCGAACTGTTTCTCTTCGACTTTAGCTGCAGGATTTAAACTTAATGCTTTATTTTTAACCCTTTGAAGTTCGACTTCTTTTTCTAATTTTGATAACTGAAGTTTTGCGAGCTCAATTTTCTGTTTTCCTAAAGTTACCTCTCTTTCGTTTCGCGATACTCTCTCATCTATACAGTTTTGAATTAAAGTTTTAACGAAATCTGGATCACTTTCAAATGTACTACTGTTCTCAATTTTAGTCTTTAGTTTAACTATAGTGTCCGTACTCTCCACAGTACCGTCTAGATTCTCAACAACTCTTATGAGATCCTCTTTAAGAGCGTTTTTATACATTTTAGAAAAATATGGAAAGATCCTACCTTTTTTTTCTGGCTCCCTTGTTGCTCGCACATACGATGTATCCAATGAAGAAAAAATTTCGATTCCACTGATTTCACCTCTTCGCAGGTAATATAGTTGAAATTGTTCGAATTGACACCTCTTCGCAGGTGTTTGTGAGTGATTCCAACCTCTACACAGGCGGAATTTGTCGATGGTTCGTTGAAAAATACACCTCTACACAGGTTATTTTGTTATTTGTTCCGACCTCTACACAGGCGGAATGAAGTTGAAAAATTCAACCTCTACACAGGTTGAACGAAGTTTCCGAAAAATGGCGGCGCGTCTCCTCCACGGACGGCTTTTTTTCACGTTCCAAATTTTGATCAAAATCGAAATTTTTTTTTCAATCCCGGCCTCTACACAGGCGGAATTTTCATGCTGAGTTCAAACCTCTACACAGGTTGAACGAAGTTTTCGAAAAATGGCGAAGCGTCTCCTCACGGACGCTTTTGTTCATTGTCCAGACTTTGGTTCAAAATCGAAATTTTATCGATCCCGGCCGAGCCCCCATAATTTGTGGGAGACAACAAGGGGTCCAAGACGTGTTTGTCATACTTCACATTTATTTTAAAACTTTAACAAAAATTGATTAAAAAGGTAGATATTTTTACAGATAAGTTTGACGATGATATTCAGAAGGTAACGCCTGCTCGCGCACCTCTCGCGTTCTCTCTTCTCTCTCTAATTCTGCTCTAATGTCCAAGAGTTTTAGTTTTGATTTGCTGCGCCTGCGCGCGAAGACTGCTTGGCTTTGGCTGCCACATATATATATGTACACTGGTGTCCAAAAGTTAAGCACAATTTATAGTTATGTAAATAAAGAAGAAAATGTAAATCAAAATGGCGGGAAACGTGATATGCGAGTGTAAAATGGTTATAAAATAAGGAAGCAAATCAAAAGAATGATAATAATTAATTTTATTATCCAAAGTAACAGTTTGAAAGAAAACTGAGCATAGCAAGGATTCATACTTAAAAGATAAATGAAAGAAAACATTAAATAAAATACTGATACTGCAGGTTAATTAGACGTGTGGTCCTCCCTGACAGCCAGGCACGCTCCACAGCGATTTACCATACGAGACATATGAGATGATGAATAAGTTGTGGGCTCAAACGGTTCCAAGCTTCTTGGAGAGCTCTCTTCAGTTCTGTAACGGAACTTGGTAGGTGCGAAAGGGCTGCAATTTGTCTCCCGAGCATATCGCATACATGCACGATAGGATTTAAATCAGGGGAGTTCGTAGGCCACGACATGCGCTGGATGTTTTCTGTTTCAAGGAAGTCATCAATCAGCACCGCTTGGTGACATGGAGCATTATCAACCATGAATATGAAGTCAGGACCAACAGCCCCTCGAAACAAGCGAACATAAGATTCAAGAACTTCGTCTGTGTATCTTTGAGCTGTCACAGACCCCGTGTCAAAGAAATAGAGGTCTTTGCGGCCGTCCATCATGATGCCTGCCCATACCATTACTCCCCTTGATGGAAAATGATCTCTTTCCGTTATGTTTCTTGGTTCAAAAAGTGTTCTACGTTCTGTCGATATCGTTACCCGCCGAGAATCACTACTCAGACTAAACCGGGACTCCTCACTGAACATCCCATTGGCCCACTCTCCCCCACTCCAATGTTGAGGCTTCAAACTCCAGTTCAAACGAGCGCGTTTATGCGCAGACGTGAGGGGAATAGAAACTGCTGGTCTTCTGGCATACAGGCCAGCATAATTGAGTCTCCTGTAAACAGTTTGTCTCGAAATTCGTATTCCTGTGGCGACTGTGAGCGCCAAACCCAGTGCTCTGGCAGTACTGCCCCTCTGAAGTCACGCACTTATTACCAGATATCGGTCTTGGCGAGGGGTTGTGACTCTTGGCCGACCTGATACTGGTTGTCGGGTAACATCTCCCGTTCTTTGAAACCTCTGCCATAGTCTTGAGATCACAGACCGGTCCACATTCTGAATTCGAGACACTTCAGTTTGTGACCGTGAGGATTCCAGAATTTCAACGATTCTTCCTTTCGTAAACATGTCCAATTGGCGTCTTTGTGCCATCATTCACCTTGTTTGATGGTTAACAACGTTCCTTCATACAGCAGTTGCACGAAACTTGTCTGAACTGCCTATGCTGCGTGAATCGGTTTTTCCGTGTTCCGACATGCACTGGTGTTTCGCGCAGGACGTATTCGACTGAAAAGTTTTGCATAAACCCAATGTTTCTTCATATGTATATATATGCGTATATATGTATATATATATGTTATATGTATGTATATATATGTATGTATATATGTTATATGTATGTATATATATGTATATATGTTATATGTATGTATATATATGTATATATGTTATATGTATGTATATATATGTATATATGTTATATGTATGTATATATATGTATATATGTTATATGTATGTATATATATGTATATATGTTATATGTATGTATATATATGTATGTATATATATGTATGTATATATATGTATGTATATGTATATATATGTATGTATATATATATATATATATATATATATCGCAGAACGCAACCCACTTGTATTTACGAAAAGCGGAACTAAGTAACTCATCTAAGGGGTTACAAAAACATATCGCAAATATATACGTTTAATCGTGCCAACATCTAGTTTAAAATAAAATAAATATCTCTAAACACGCTACTAATAATCTGGTGTTGCCATTTGGTGAGAAATAAATATGATTCCGAGTGTAAGAAATAGATAGTTTCAATTTTTTTAGCGCTTTACTTTTGAACAATCCAGCCCGGAAATATCACGGGCACCAGAAATAGAGAGGGAAATTTCTTCCCCGTGATTTTGACGGGAGCGAGAAGTAAGGGGTTAAAGTGCGGGGGCTAGATTCGTTAATCTCTGAGAAAAACGTTTTTTCATACATTACATTTGGGATGTTCTGAATGAAACTTATTAAAAAAGACAAAAAGGCACATACATTATCTAAAACTGAGTTTTCGAATCGTTCGCAAAATTCTCATTCACTGTGGGATTTCTGAACGCATGTGACCCTCATGCAGCGAGAGTATGAAGAATCGGTCGACGATCACGTTCCGTGATTAAATATTTTTTAATTGGAAAATATTCCGACCATATATGTTGTGTTCGGCAACATTTTCGCCCTCATGGTGACATGTTTGAAAAATTCAGGAAAATTTTAATTGTAATCATACATGGGTTTCGAATTTTGGGTAAATTTTTGAAGAAAATACGTACCCTCGACTTATACAGAATTTGGCATGTATTTGGAAAAATACGGTACTAACAAATCGCTAACAAATTCGAACTGGAGGTGAAAAAGTTTGTTGACTATCTTTAAAATAATAAAATACATGAACATGTTTTTAAAAAGATATTTGATGTTATTTCTTATGCCATCTGATCTCGACTGCGTCAGATCCAGGCCCACATAAGTCATCATGGCAAGGGGCTAGATGTACGCCTGTCGTTGTCCGTAGCCTTGAGCACCATACAAGTGACAGGACTATTTAGCTCGGCTGCACCCCAATTTAGAGGGAGAACACCCTGGAGAGGGGGTCAGGGGCCTCCCACCTCTCTTCTCCTTCCACCTACCTCACGAGAGGACTTTCGGCTCGACGGCTATTAAGAGTTCAATTAAAAGTTCAAATTAAAAGTTTTCTCAATTTGAAACTATTAGGTGCTTTTACATTTTTAATTACATTTCTTATTCATTCGATTCATATTATTTTTGATTTAAAACATGAATAGCTATCATAATAATTTAAATTCATATAAATTTTATTTAATTTTGATCAAACTACTTACACAATTCGCTACAGAACTACACGTTTAATATTAAATTGCATAGTACAAAGTATTACCTTCACACACTATAATATTTTAAGTAATGTTTTCCTTTCTATTCAATTTTTCAACTTTCTTTGCACACATGTACATTGAAGCTTATATTTCAATAAAATCTACGTTGATAAAATGGCATGTTTAAGTAGAATACAGCAAAAATGTGGAAAATACATAACTTTTAGAAAATACATTGTAACATTTTGATAGAAAATGTGCAAAGTAAAATAAAGTATAAAAGTTCGTCTGCGGCCATATATTTTACAATTTTTATCAAGGAACGCGATATGTTTAAAAACCTTTTATTGAAATTCTTTTTGACCTGATTTGTTTTGCTCGAAATCAATAAATAGAAAAGTGAAAAACAAAAAGTAAAAGCAATTTAAGAAACATTCGATTTCGCGTGCGTATAAAAATACATAAAAATTTAACGAGATAATGTTCGCAGCAATATTTTTTGGGAACAAGATCTTACATTACTTTAATTTTTGCTTTTCAAAAAATGTAACTGAATATTTTTTAGAAAATGATTTTGATTAAAATATGTTCCAGAATGTTGCACTTTTTTAATATCTGAGCAACAAATATTTTTGAAATGACTGGCTACGTTTTCGAAACCGGGATATTAAAAAGACGTATAAATGAATATTTTTTTATATATTTAGTGTCACTTGAATTAAAATATACATATAAAATTGTTTTAAAAGTATTATTACAACAAAAAATTAAATTAAATATTTAGTAAAAAGGAGAAAAATGGCAAATATTTAAAACATTCTCGAAGGGGTCTCAGGAGCGTTAAATTTTTCTAAAGGGCTGAAAATATAAACAATTTTGAAACAGGTGTAATTTTAAATTTAAATAATTCGAATCTTTAACACAATACTTATAAAGGGATGAGGCTTCAGAAAAATGTAAAATTTTGAAATATATTCATAATTTTAAAAATTGCAAGCATACGAAAATAAGAAACATTTCTATACATATAAAAAATATGAATTAAGTTTTACTACACATGCTATTTTCTAAAATATTAGCTTTAATTATTAGCTATATGTTGATATATAAAGTTAAATGTATCCTTATTACACTGTAGTATTTTTATAAAAATAGAACAATAAATTATATTTTTTTTCAAAAATAAAAAAGTAAATTTTATTTTTTTAAATAAAGTAAATTTTATTTTTTTTTAAAATAAAATTACATTTTCAAAATTTGTTTTTAAAACTTCATTATTTTTCAAATGTTTTGAAATACAAAAGATATATTATTCTTAAATAATGTAGTGATTAAAGAGTATGATGCATTTTATAATTCTATAAAGTTTTATACATCAGAGGCTACTATTTAGAAAATAGCGTGCGCAACGCAAAAATTACTTAATATTTATTACAGAATTATTTCTTATTTTCCTATTATTTCTTATTTTCCTAAATATATAATTAAGAAGTGGATTTATTCATATTTTAATACATTAAAGTAGAGATTTTTTTCGTTGTTAACTTTTCAAAACTCCTACTTGAGATTCGGAACAGAAGTTTTAGCTTTTTACAGGATGATTCGCTTCCATACCGACAAAATGAATACCCCCTACATACCCCAGTTGGGGTATGTAGGGGGTATACAAACGACTCAGACTCACACAGGAATACAGTGTTGCAAATGCCGCTGTTGCGAGCTACGGTGTAAAGAAGCAGAGAAAAAGAACGGAAACATCAATACATTAATGAGGAAGAAACCATTTTATTGAGAGGATGTACAACAACAGGTGTTAGAAAGTGCATTAACTTCTTCTTATAAAGAATTTGGTGCACAAGACGCCGATTCCTTCAGTTGATGAAACGCTCGAATATCTGTAGATGCCTAGAGGATACGATACATGCCTCGAATCTTCCAGAACATAAAGAATTCCACGCAGCGTTACTGTCAGGCTTACCAGAAGCCTTCTGACCATAATTTCTAAGTACAATCTTTCAATAAAATGTTTACTGTCCCATTAATGCGTTGCTATTTTTAAATCCTTTTCTGCTTCCTTGCACCATAGCTCGCGAGGCTGTGGTAGCCCAGTTGTCAATGGAGGCATATCATGAGTTCGAGCCCAGTACCATTAAATACCCACTATGCAGAGGAGCGATGCACGTTAAATCTGTCGAGAGCTCAAACGTCCTCCCGTTGGTGTGGTGTGGTAATTAAGAGAGGGAGGTGCCAGCTCAGGTGTCATCCTCGTCACTTGATCATAGCTCAAAAGGATGAGGTCCGTCTCCAAAATCCCTCGTGTAGCTGAACAGTGTGACGTTAATATTCACTCACTCACGCCCCATAGCTCGCAACTGTGGCATTTGCAACCATGCATTTTTTCGTGATTCCGAATCACCCATGTACAACCTACAAACCCTACCAGTTTGTCGGTCTGGTAAGCGAATCACTTTCTATATATACTTTTTAAAGAGTATTCAACGCAAGCAATTAGGATTCGATTTAACATCTTCATTTAAAACTAGAAAAAATTACCCTGGTATTAGATTGCTGCACATGAAAGAGAGTAATGTCGGGTATTTAAGTAAATATATAAAACCGCATATCCTTTTTCAAAAGCTGTCGTTTATTTAATCAAAATATGCTCCATTTGCTTCAATGCACCTTTCCTAACCAAATTTTATTGCGAAGACGTCAGTCTTACAGAAATTCTGATTCTTGGAATCTCTCTCTCTCTCTCTCTCTCTCTGATATGGAATTTTTCAGACTTTCTTCATTTTCATTCTCTTTAGACCAGCGTTTCTCAAACTGTGGAGCTCGCCCTCCTGGCGTGTCATGGTAACTCTATGGGAGGTGGCGAGCATATTGAAAAGTCGAAAATAAGTTATATTTACTGAAAGGTACATAAGTTACCTATTTACTGAAAGGAATCAAAACAAAAATACGTTCAGACCTAATAAAAAATAAAATGCACATTTACACTGATATAATATACCAGGGGAGGTGAACCTTTATAAATCTACCTGCCATTTTTTCTAAAGAAATGTTTAGCGAGGTATAGACGTGCCGTACAATAATTTTGACTTGTGATTATCGGAAAAATAATGAAACTAAATACTAACAACTCACAACTCTATTTACTACGAAAAAACTCCTTTTTACACTGTATAGTAGTAAATGCTTTAGTAATACGTGTAATTCAAATTATAAAGTAACGTTAGTGAGGCCTCTGTTATTGCATATTAGATGACAAATATCATAGTAGGGTTGTAAGATGTTACTTTTAGCAGATTTCACGCTGAATTGGAATCATCTGCCAAACTGTTTCTAAGCGAGTCTTTAATGTTATTCATCTCTGAAAATAATGACTGGCAGGCAGAGCCAAAGGAAAATATGGTTAAAATGCCACGAGCCAGCTTCTTCAAACAGTGAAATGTGTCTGAAATCCGTTTTACAGACGATGTTCTACATAAAACCTTTTCAGAACATTAAAAACACATCGCTTTGTCATTTTTACTAATTACGCCATATTTCTCGATCCACCAAGTTTGAAATTTTCTGTTACATTAACTATTTTGCACTTATTGTCTTTTTGATGAGCTAGCCGTGTTAAATAACGGTTAAAAATCGTACATATAACACAAATGAACTTTAAAATACTGTAGTGTCAATGAGATTGACTAGGCTATGCGTAGACAAACTTCGCAACGTTAGCCATTGCAGTTCAAGACGTAACTAAGGCGAGACAATAACAAACGAGTGTGTTTTCTGCCCCACCGCGACCAATCACTCACGTTTGGTTGTAATACTTAAATGTGAACTTCGTTAATTTGAACCAAAAGGCAAACTATTTTGATCGGTGGCGTGCCCGAAATAATGTGGCGCGTTACATTGGTTCACCCTCCGTATAATATACTTATAAATGTATCAGTACTTCACAATGTGCTTAATATAACTAATCTCTCAATACTAAGGTAAAAACAAGTTTATATATAATAATTACTAGTGACTCCCATGGGCTTGTCATATTACAAAATTTAATATTTATCTTGATAATTTGTGTGGTTTATGATTTAAATCGTATTGTAGTTTTAACGTCAAAGCACATTATTATTGCATTCAATTCATCGTTATTGCATGAAAGGGGGGGGCGATGAAAATTATTACTGAAAATTGGGTCGCAAGTTTTGAGAGTTTAGAATCATTGGTTTAGTCTGTGTAAACTGTTTTGAATGTTTTTTTAAATGTAAGTCGCGTGGTTGGCGAAATAGCTGGGTGCCTCAAAATCTCATATTTTATTTTGTTTAACTTTGCAATTGTTTTGTACGACGTTTGCAGTCGAGCATTATCTTGGAGAAGTATTGGACCCAGCCAATTAATAAATAATGGGCGTATAATTTCCTATTTTTCTTGCATTTAATCAATGTAATGGCAATATAATAGATTCAGTCCGATTCGTTTCATCAATGCCATCAATGCCAATTTTTTAAGATATCTTGTATGAGGCTCATTCTATAGGAAAGGATAACCAGACCAAAATTTTTCAAAGTAACGCTGCGCTTTTCCACTGCAGACAGTGATCTCCCCAAATTACTGGTTTATACCGGGTGTTTCAAAATTCACGCATATCCACATGATAATCCTTTTTGCTGAAAAACCAAAAGGGTTGCTTGAGATTTCTGTCATTAGATGGCAACAGGGGCCGCATCATAAGAAGTTTTGAACGTAGCAGGCATCAGTTTCTAAATACATATCAGTTGTAGTCAGTTGAACACACCGGGAGGTGCATGGTGTTTTTCCAAGAGCAAAGAATAGCCATCGTGGAGTTTTATTTCGCTACAAAATCTCATTGTCGTGTGATAAATGCATTTCAGCAGAAATATCCAGGTGAAACAGCACCAAATGAATCAACGATAACACGTTTAGTTCAACGGTTCAGTGACACAGGATCGGTTGCAGACAGGGAGCGATCAGATAGAGCGTCCATAGTGAAAATGAAAGTGGTAGATGTGTTGAGACCGCTTTACAAAGAAGTCAAATGAAAAGACCGTCAGTCTGCATAAAACATCATTACGGATTTCATATCCTTGATGAACAGTGATGAACGGTATCTTGGTTGTAGCAAGACGGCGCAACATGTCACACGTCACGGAACTACAAGGAAGTTTTACCTAAATGTTTCGATAATCGTGTCATTTCCAAAGTACTTTGAACACCACGTTAACCGAACTTATCAATTCTGGATTTTTTTCCTTTGGGTAAATCTAAAAATATTGTCTTCAGGAAGGATCCCCGTATGCTTGATGAACTTAAGGGTAACATCTTTCATACAATATCGGACATTAAATTTTACACTCTTCATAAAGTGTCAATCTGGTAAAAAGCGTTCGACTGTGTGTCCAGGAAAACGAACATAATTTTGAACATTTAAGTAATTTCACCATGTATAACACCTGACAAAAAAAATAAAGATAACTGTTCAACCTTTCTTTGCCATTTATTATGTTTTTTAACATAATTCTTCTATCTTTAAAACTCAAACACAAAGGTTGATGTGCGCGACTTTTGAAACACCCGGTACTTCGTGCAGCTATTGCATTATTATTACCAAGTTACCTCCCATAAAAAAAATTCACGAATATCAATTCAGTTCATGTCCACACGAAATTCACAACAAATAACAAAATGAAACGCAATCTTTCCTTCTATATTGAATTTTTTTATTGAAATATGACTCTGGCAATGGGCAATACGACTTTAAACGAGATTATGCCAAAAACAAAAGCTTACCGAAAACAGGCAGAGAAACGCTGACATGTAAAGAAAATCTATTTCATATCCTCCAACCTAATATCTATCTTCAAAATTTGAATTCTTCAAGGTTCTTAAGATATTAAAATTTCTTTAAAAATTTTGTTTTCGACATCTACTTCTGTTTTTGCATTGTAGATTAATTTGTCTCCTTTTTCAAAAACAAAATCCATCTTGTTTCTTAATTCCATCTAAAATTTAATATTCGAATAATATTCTGTTACATCGTTCCCTGCGAGGTAACGGAGCGAAGAACTTTATCAAAACAAATCCCCATTCCTTCCTGGAACTGAATTTCATTTTGTCCCAATATTATTCCGTGCCCTCGTACTATTTGTCAATCTGTGACAGGTATGCG
Source organism: Trichonephila clavipes (assembly GCA_019973935.1). Classification (NCBI taxonomy): domain Eukaryota; kingdom Metazoa; phylum Arthropoda; class Arachnida; order Araneae; family Nephilidae; genus Trichonephila; species Trichonephila clavipes. The sequence goes on along the minus strand of BMAU01015641.1, from coordinate 44,687 downwards.
CCGTAGAGATTATTGTCTAGCGTGATTTGCGCAATTCCTTTTCTCTGTCTTTCGATGTTTTTGAATCAGCTGATATATATACTATTTGCACAATCGCTGCAGATAATCTGTGGATCATGGATCGTAATAAACCGCTGAACATGAAATTGCAGATTAATATAGTTCCGCTTTCTGTAGTTTTCTTGTAGATTTCCAATTTTCGCTACAGGATTTGAATGATTGCTACTTTGTTGAAGGAAAATATATCTGTTCTGACGAGCATTGGTTTAACGAGATCCGTTAGTTTGTCCGTTAAAATCCAATTTTTGGAGTAAGATGAGAAATGCCTGCAATTTTTCTGTTTTAACGAACATCGAGATCTGTTCAGTTTCTATGCTAAAACGAAAGAGTCGTAAGATCTGAGGGAATTAAGAATAGTCGGTACCCCCTATACCGATAATGTTAAATTGAGCCAATTTAGGAACCTGTTTCTCAGAAACTGTTAAATATAAAAACTTCAAATTTTGTCTGTATATTAATTACACTTTTTTATTTAAATATTGGTAAAATGTTTGAAATATAGTGTTTACTTTTTTAAAAAAAGTTCATCATAAAAGTATCACTTTGAAATTTTTGAAAATTGTCCTTTTTTTTACGATAACTGCTTTTCAGCAAAATATTTTGGAAAAATCTCCAAAAAAGTAGCTCCATTATATATATAGTTACATATTATTTATGTGCAGTAAAAATTGCATGTGCTTTCATTCAGTAAATTCTTTGAAAAAGGTACACGCAGTTTGAAAACAATCATTTTGAAAAAATTGCGCTTTTAATGTAAAAAGGCACTTCATCACAAAAATAATGAATTATAACATGTATTTGCCCTATTATATTAAACATTATTATCTTCTTAATTTTTAAAGCATAAAATAGGAAACAAAAAAGTCTTAAAATGTTAAGAAAATACATATATAGTATTTTTTAGTTTTTGTTCGAGATTTTTTTAGCATTTTGCATCAATTTTTTCAAATTCTGTAACAATCTGTGAAGAATTTTTAACTTTGATGCATTACAAACATCCAATTTGATCTTAAAACATCATAAATATAAAGTAAACATGTATCAATATGTAAAAGTAATGATTTGGGAAAGTGTGATTTTACGACATTGTGAAAAGTTTCATTATGGAATTGTATGTTCCCATGCAAACACAATATCTAAATTTTCAAAATTCAAACTTTTCTCTAAACTGTACAAGAGATTTCTAAGAAAGTCAAAAATGAAACTGTTTTTATGTTTTTAAACATTAAATTTGTGTATTTTTATGCATGTAACAAGTTTCTCGCAACGACAAAAAGTATTACACATCTGAGTTATAATTAGTTACCATTTATTGCAAAACCTTTGAATATTAAAGCTTAAAAACTTGTCTGAAAAATAAATAAACATTAATATTTGAAATGAAATTAAATATTTAAAATATATTGTTTAGTTTTCTCAAAAAAAAATGTAACATAAAAATATCAGTATGAATTTTTGAAAAATTTACATTTTTTTGTCACGATATATGAACTCCAGTCAAATATTTTGGGAAAATCTCCAAAAAACTCACATGAATATATATAAATACATATCAGTAACATGAGGGGGAAATTTTTATGTACATTCATACATTATATTCTAAGAAAAGGATAAAAGCAATTTTAAAAACATCATTTTTGAGACAATTGAATTTTTACTATTAAGTGCAACTTTGTCACAAAAATAATGTATTCCAGCATCTATTTGTCCCATTTTATTAAACATTAGCATTTTTGCAATTTATTTTGCATAAAATAATTAACAAAAAGGTCTTAAATTGCCCAGAATAGCATTTTCAGTTTTTTTAACGAGATATTTTCTAGTAGTATATCAATTTTCTCAAATTTTATATCAGTTTTTGAAGAATTTGTAGCTTTTATGCATTACTAATATCAATTTTTAAAATAAAGCATCATAAATATAATGTGAAAATGTATCAATATGGTTTTGGTGTGAATTTGAGAATGGTATATAAAAATACCTGATTATATGACATTTCCTAAGTTTTCGTGAGACTTTTATAAAATTATTATTGGTTTTGATGTTGCGGACAATTTATAAGTTTTATACTTCAAAAATGACTCTAAACTGGCCAAAGAGCTGCGGTAGCCCAGTGGTTAAGGTATCCAACCATGGCAGGCATGTCATGCGTTCGATCCCAGTACCACTAAAGACCCGCCGTGTAGGGCAGCGATGCACGTTAAATCTGTCGAGAGCTGAAACGTCCTCCCGTTGGTGTGGTGTGGTAGTTAAGAGAGGGGGGTGCCAGCTCAGGTGTCGTCCACGTCACTTGACCATGGTTCAAAATTACGTGGTCCGTCGCCAAAAGCCCTCGTGTAGCTGAACAGTGCGACGTTAATACTAACTAACTAACTAACTAAACTGGCCAATGATTTCTAAAACAGTCAAAATAAAACTGTTTTTATGTTTTTAAACATGAAATTTATGTATTTAAGTATGTTACAAGCTTCTCGCAAAGACAACAAAAATCACATTTGATGTATCATCTCATACCTTTATCTCAGAAACTTTTAAACATAAAAACTCAAGATTTTGACTATGTGTACTAATTATACATTTATATTTATACTGAAGTGAAAATTTTTAAATATATTAATTAATTTTTTTAAAAACAAACTTTTAGTTGAGCGAGCAAATATGATTATTATGAATTTATTGAAAATTGTCTTTTTTTGTTATGATATCTGCATAAGAATACTTCAAAAATGTTTCTTAAGGTATCCGAACACGTTCGAAGCACTTTTTAACAAAATAACATATTTAAACATTACAAAGGCTTTTTTAGGACTCAATACCAATAAATACTAATATTTAACTTACAATATTTAAAATAAATTGACTAAATTTCACAGAAATCACAATTATAATTGAAATTTTAGCAACACTTTTATAAAACTTCAAATCAATTAAAGAAAAAAGTAATAAACTTATATTAGTAAAAGTATTACCAAAACAATCTAGATATGTTTATCTAGAGACTGTACTAAAATTTTAATGTTTTATTAAAATTTAAAAATTTTAGAATTGATTGAGTAAACGCATAAGAAAAATCACATTCTTTATGAGACCATTATTTAAATAACAAGCCCTAACTCAAAAAATATTCATACAATAAGAAATATTTTAGTACATTCTCTAGAAAATAGCATAAATATCAGGTTAAAAAAGTTTTATAGAAATACATTTGTAATACGCCATGATAGATTTCGAGTAATTTAAATGCCCACTTCTGGTATATCAAAGACCCACTTCCGGTTTTTCTAACTTAATAAAATTGATTGTAGCTTGGCCTTTAGGTAGAGTAGAAACAAAACAAAGTATGTTTTGTAAAGCCAAAAGATAGCTCTATTCAATAAAAGAGAAAACAAAAATATCTGTCTTGACCGAATTTGGTCATTTTCAACGTGTTCGGATACCTTAAGTATACACAATTACATTTAAGAAACAGTACAATCATACAGTAAATTAACACAATTTTTAAAAAAACATTTAGAAAACAATTTTCATAAAAAAATCTTACCTTGTAAAAGTATTATCCTATTTATTTTTTTTCCAACACATATTATTTTCATTATGCTTTATGCAGTTATAAAATTAAGATTCATTACTTATAATAACTAATTAAAAATGAGTTTAAACTAAAGAAAAGACCTAAACTTCAGTAAAAAAATGACTACATTTAAGTATAACATTTACTAAAACCCACAGGAAAATATGAAATTGCCTCCAAAGGTATTTAGGAAATCTAACAGTTGCAGTTATACAGTTATCTAACGCTAATTTGGTATTAAAAAAATAAAAATTAATCGAGGCTTTACAACTTTTCCCCAGTTTTAAAAAGACAATGTTTACATTTCTATCTGTCAAAATTGGGCATAGTAAATCAGCTGATTTTATTTTTTAAAAATAATTTTAAAATACTTCTAATTCATATAATGGCTTGTATGTTATATCATTGGAAAGGTCTTGATTTGGAGACTTTAGAAATACCAAAAACTCAACGTCGATTTCCAAAAGGTTTTTACCCAACTGACTGCTCTTAAGAGGGAAAATGAAAAATTTCTGACCATGGTCAAGTGACGTTATCGACACCTGAGCTGGTACCCCCCTCTCCTAACTACCACACCACACCAACGGGAGGACGTTTCGGCTCTCGACAGATTTAAAGTGCATCGCACCCCTACACGGCGGGGTACTGGGCTCGAACTCATGACAAAGCCAGCCACAATCCAATACCTTGAACACTCGGCTTCCACGACCACCAAGTGCCACTGACTACTCGCCCTGTAGAGGGACAGATACACCTTAAATCTGTCGGGGCTCAAACGTCATGATGTGGTATTTTGGAGTGGGGTTCCAGCCCAAGTGTCACCGCCATCACTTGACCGTGGCTCAAAATTACATGGTCCGTTGCCAACAGTCCTCGAGTTGCTTTACAGTGTACCATTAATAAATACTTCCTTGGGATCAATTACTTTCGACACAAGGCGGGATAAAAAAGAAATAGCCTATTAAAACGAACATTTTGGAATTTAGATTTTTTTTCCCGAGAATAGAATCGGAAAAAATTTCATAAATGTTAAAATATATTTACTACTTTACTACTTTATTTTTAAATTAAACAGGTGTAGAGAGTATATTTTTAAAACAGTACGCTCATATATTCATGAAAGGAATACATGATATTCTGCTTACAGATTAAATTAATACAGAAAATATATCTGTAACTAAGAGTACATTTAAATAAAAGGTTCAATCAAGCTAATTAGGAATACATACACTGCCTTACTTTTGATTATTCATAGCTTATAATTTGAATTGCCGATTACCTTGTTGGAATTGTAAAAAATGAAATAAACATCTATTTAGTTAGTTTTAATTTCTTCGATTCAATTAGTTTTGAGATACATATTTGTTCACTACAGTGGAATATTTATAAAAGTCAATTTTCAGAAAGCAATAAAAATTTCATCATTTATAATATTAATACAACAAAGAAATTTTGAGATTCCTCAATTTCTGCCTTAAAATGAAGCATTCTCAAATTTCGGATTTCACCATTAATGTGTCAGATTAATATAAATCGGTTATAATGAATTTTGAATGGTATTATTTTTTTTTCAAACCCAAGGTCCTCAAAAGACGATTTTGAAAAAGCGAAATTCTTATTTATTTCATGAAAATAGAATGGATATTAGTTATAACGAGTTTCAAGAGCTATCAGTTTTTCGATTCAAATATTTCCAAGAACCACTTTATTTATATAAAAAAGATAGATTGTTTTACCTTTAGATTTAACATGTTGAATGAAATTTCTATATATTTTTATATATAAATATTTCTGCATAAAACTAGACATTCATGAAAAACTCCTTCTAAGTCAAAAGCCATCGTAAAATACTAGTTTCATTCACACATTTGGCGAACAGCTTGATGTGCTGCATTAGATCAGTGCTTCGCAAATTTTCAACACTGGCGCCCCCCCTTTTCGATCACAATTTTTTTCGCGCCCCCCTTATACATTAATAATGTACTGAATGCAGTAATAATGCATTTAGACGCTAAAGTTACAATAGGCGATCTTAATTATAAGCCATACAAATTAGTAACATAAGTATTAAATTTTGTATACTACTTTTAAGCAAAATAAATAAATAAAATTATAGGATAATTATTATGTTATTTTTCCTTTCTCTAATTTTTAAATTGAACATATTACAAAATGCGGTAGCTGCTTAGAAGACAAAATATAGATATCTGCTAAATATAGAAAAAGAACTCAGAGGGTCAGTTTCTAATCATAAGCAATCCTTACAAAAACTTTGCTTTCCAAGACAAGCTCATGGACGTCATTAATACTTATTCAACTTGTTCTTAATTTAGTATTAATTAATTAGTTATAAAATATTCTGTGCAGCACTGATACATTAAAAGTATACCGGCTGAAGTGCCCGCTCTTTGCTCGAGTTCATTTATAAGAAAATAAAACATTATTGATATAATAGCTGAATTGTAAGGGAAGAGAGAGCGCGCGCAAAACCAAGTGCTCGACAATGTTTACAAAAACGTAAAATGATTTTTTTTAAACCGTTGCTCAAATTATAATTAGTTTTAAGCGAATTGTAATTTTAAGCCTCACAGAATTAGCATTTATAATTGATGTTAAACAGTAGCGCACACAGGAATTTTTCAAGGGGGGGGGTCCGGGGTCGAAAGTTCACCAATCTTGTATCAGGTTCCTTTTGATTTGGTCGATTTTCGGGAACAAAACACAGTAAAAAACTAATTCTTGAATAAATAATTAGCATTGACTAATAAAATTAATCATTAATAACAAATACTTAACTAAATTTTGCGTACTATAAACTTAGAATTATAATCAATCGGAAAAAAATCAAGGGCTTTGGGGGCTCCGGACCCCCCCCTTGTGTGCGCCACTGATGTTAAATAATGATCAATAATATAAAATATCGATGAAGAATAATTGTATTATTTTTAATATTTAAAGTGAAAAGACTTCAACATATTTTAACCCGGGAGCAGGCGCGCACTGGATACGGTCGGGGTTATTGAGTCACCCCAATCCTTTTTTTATATATAATTATTTTATTGTACACACGATACAAATCATGATTCCAGTGAATAATTTAGCTAAGAGAAAGTTTACTTACTTACTTTCAAGGACGTGTGTGTGTGCGTGTGTGTGCTCTCTGTGGTTTCCCAAATATCATAAAACTCTTTTGCATGAAAAAAAGCGCAACAGAGAACACGTAAGAGAGGGGTCATAACTAACCGTACCAATAATTTAGAAGGTCAAACAGATTACAGCTGTAATGTGCAGTATTTCAAAAATAATGACAGTGATGAATTTTTTATGTTCCTAAAGTTTTTCGATTCTGGGTCCGGGATCTGGTTTTTCTCTGAAAGGTTAGGTTAAAAAAAAGCGTAATAAAAAAATCTCTCATCACGGAATGACAGCAAATCAAATAAAAGTTTTTTTATTTGGTTATAGGATCAAAGATAGCTAATTAGGTATTGAAGAAGTTTTTATTTTTGATGGCTTAATATCGCCTATAAATTATATCAGAGTAAAAGTGCATTTTTTATTATGTCTGAAAGTATTTTGTTTTAATTCATTCCAGTAAATTAATTATTTTTTAAATCTTTTATTTTCGATATGCTCGCGCCCCCCTCGTAAGGTCATCGCGCCCCCCAGGGGGGCGCGCCCCACAGTTTGAGAAGCACTGCATTATATTTCTATCAAATCTGATGACAATTTATTAAGTTAGTGACATATAAAGGTTTGAACTAAAATAGGATCCGACGACCTGCTTCTAATATTTATCTACTTATTTTTTAATTGCAGAGACTAATAGTTTGTTGATAATATGAATATCATTGGTAAAAGAATTCTAGGTAAATACTAGAATTGCTAGAGACGTCGCTTATATACTAATTTCAGGCTGTCTTCGCAAAGAGCCTTAACTTAATACAGACAGAAAAAAATGTTCGCATGAAAATTAGTAGCGTTTTTATTCATTCATTTGCTTATTCAAAAGCTTTTTTTTATTTCAAAATATTTCATATACTTATTTTTTTAATTTCTACTACTAGTTCACACTTTACCTATATACTTTTGAATACAAACTAAACTCAGTGGCGCTACAGCCCCTGAGGGCCGAGGTCTACTGTGCCCATCTCACTATGCGTGACCATTGGGCACTGAGGTGCATGAGCAGATATCCCGATCAGGTGGTCTGTCTGAAGCAAAACCCTAGGTCGATAAATGAGTACCAAGCAAGCTTGGTACTCATTTATCGACCCATTGAAGGGATGAAAGACAGAGTCGACCTTGCCCAGCCCGAGGATAAAACCCCGAACCTGTTGAGTGGAAGCGCAATACGCTACCACTGGGTATCTATCACTGGTTTATATATCTTGTTCAAATTTTCAATCTTTAATAAAATACATTTTATTCATTCATTCACTCAAGTTAAAATACTTTTTCTTAAACTTGTAGTGGATGACGCTTGATATAAGTACAGTTTTTCTTAATACTAATTCATTAATTTTAATTAATTTTTAATACTTTAATAGAGTTTTAGCAGTTTATAATGATAATTGAAATCAACAGGCAGTAGCTCAATCGGTAAAATGCAAGAATTTCCATATTTTTCACACAAAGATTAAGAATGCGAGATCAATTCTTGCGAAAATCAATAATTTTTGGATAAGTTTTTGAATTTTTGCTTTAAGTAGACGTTTTATCCAAATGATTTTCGAGTTTGATTTAGCAGTTGTGGCTTAGTGGTTAGAATGAAGGATTTTTCTCAAAAAATAATTCTGTCATACATAAATACATACTTATATTAATTGTAATTATTTAATAAAAAGTAACTAAAATAAAGTTTTTCTTTGTTGACCTAAGTAGGAATTGACTTTAAGAGGACGCAGCACGATTCGATTGACAAAAATTGGTCAAAATATCAAATCTAATTTTTTTAGTCCAAATTATCCTCTATATACTTTTCTATAATCTCACAAAATTTGTAAGTTCTCAGTTTAAGGAACGCAGAGTTATGGTAACGTTTACGTTTATTTTTATTCACATCCCAATGGCAAATCAAAGCTCTAATATGGTTTATCTCAGAAAGATAAAATAACTCATTTGTCTTCATTTAAAATGCTAAGGTTTTTTTCTATTCAGCGAAATGATTTAATATTTTTTCTAACAATTACTAATAATACATGTAACAAAAGTTAGTAAGCATTTTTGAGTCAAAGCAATACTTTTTTTAAAAAAAAAAGGTAATTGAATTTAGAATTTACACATCTTTTAAGGAATTTTTAATAAGCATTCATAAAAATAAGTATTGCTCGAATACCAATCATGTTATCCCAAAATTCATACCTACTTTTGTTAAACATCGTTTGATATACTTGTAGGTCAAATTATAAGTGTGTATGTTCATTTTTGAAGAAAGAATAGCATCTTATATAAAATCACTTCGTAAGTTTTAAGTTTTTTCCTTAAAAAATTAAATAGCTCTCTTTTTATGAATTTTTGAACACAAAAAATCTGTTTTACATTATGCATGCACATAGGGAGCAACCAAAAATTTTCGAAAATCATTAAATTAAAAATTATTGTACAAAACGTACCATGTCTCCTTACAAAAAAAATTTTATGTTACTTGTCTATGTTTCACTTTAACACATAAAGAGATATTTCATTTAGTATTATGCCATAGGAGGAAAAAATGTGAAACACATTTTACTTCGGGAAAAATTGATCAACTAAGATAAAAAAAAATGAGAAATATGTTAAAATATGCTTCTCTGCTTGCTTGTTTCTGCTTGTTAAAATATACTTGAAATATAACATTATTATTTAAATTTTTTATACCTGAATAACATTCCAAATTAGGGTCATATTCTTTAACATTAACAAAGACAGTCTTAACAAAATTTGAAGCAAATGCCTTTATTACAATCAAGTCCTCCCAATAACCGAATTTCTGGAATCGATGAAGGTTCCCAATTTATTGTTACATGCGGAAATAAATCAGTTAATTTGTTTAAAATACATTTCATTATCTCTTTAAATCTGTTCATATTTTTTTCACGATAAAATTAATGGCACGAAAAATCCTGCATTTTTTAAACCTTTTTTAAAAAAGCAGCATTTTTCTTTAACGTTCCAGATTATTGGGAACGTTTCTTTTTCAGAGTTGACTAATGAGTGATTAATAAAATGAGATTAATTAAGAATTGCTGGTTTAAAATGTTACATTGTTAGTTTCTTGAAATGTTGCACCGTTTCTGATGAAAAGTTTACAGTGTCGCAGTAAAACGAAATGCTATTGGGTGTTGAAAAATGTGTTACTGTCTTGTTAACTTTTTCATTGATGATTTCTATGGTTCTTTGTTTCAAATGAAGTTTCACCAGATACCTGGCACAATAAAGTCACTAATTGTTTAGTGGATAAAGATTTATTACTTTAAAGACAGCCACACACACAACACAAAACAACATAAAAAGAAACTACGATACATTTAATTCTAATTTGTTAACACCATTTTGTTTCTAAGCTCACCGAAGTCACCGCCATTCCCGCTCGTTCCGCCATGTTGTCTATCTCTTCCTCTCTCTCTGATTTCGATGGCCGCGCCACCTATAAAGTTTTTAAGTGCCAGGCGAATTTTACTTATCTTGTTCGAGCTAAATTTGGAATCAACTTTCACAATAATTTCGTGGCCGTGGTAGCCGAGTGGTATAGGTATCGGATTGTGGCATGCCTTGTCACGAGTTCAAGCCCAGTACCACTAAAGACCCGCCGTGTAGAGCAGCGATGCACGTTAAATCTGTCGAGAGCTGAAATGTCCTCCCGTGGTGTGGTAGTTAGGAGAGGGGGTGAAAGCTCAGGTGTCATCCACGTCACTTGACCATGGTTCAAAATTACGTGGTCCGTCGCCAAAAGCCCTCGTGTAGCTGAACAGTGCGACATTAATATTCAGTCAATCAATTCACAATTTCATTATTTTATACCATACTAAACTGCACTATACTACACCAAACATACTACATTAAACTAATATCCCATATTGAGGTAATATTCTTTTTTTGTTCTGAAACGGTCCCCTGTTTGTCAAGGACTTATTTGTGGCATCTTGCTATAGCTAGAATAGTGATTAGTGTTAAATCTATTAAAAAAATCCTCGCACTGATGAGGTGCTGAAGTTTATAGAGTATGTGGTCCTCATCACGTGAACTTGAAATTCCAATGGTGGTCGCCAATAGTACAAGAGAAGCTTTGAAATGTGATATTAATAAATAAACAGTCTAGGATTAAGATGGCGAACCAATGGCATGCGTGCCACTGACGGCACGTGACATAATATTTCGGGCACGCCACCGATCAAAACGGTTTGTATTTTAGTTCAGTTTAACGAAGTTCACATTTAAGTATTAAAATCAAACGCGAGTGGTTCGCCGTAATGTGGCAGAAAGAACACTCGTTTGTTATTGCCTTGCCTTATTTACGTCGATGACTGCAATTGCTAATGTTGGGAAGTTAGTTTGTCTACGCATATAGCATAGGCAATTTCATTGACACTACAGTATTTTAAATTTCATTTGTGCTATATGTACGATTTTTAACCGTTATTTAACATGGCTAGTTCATCAAAAAGACAATAAGTGCAAAATAGTTAATGTAACAGAAAATTTCAAACTTGGTGGATCGAGAAATATGGCGTGATTAGTAAAAATGACAAAGCGATGTGTTTTTAATGTTCTGAAAAGGTTTTATGTAGAACATCGTCTGTAAAACGGATTTCAGACACATTTAACTGTTTGAAGAAGCTGGCTCGTGGCATTTTAACCATATTTTCCTTTGGCTCTGCCTGCCAGTCATTATTTTCAGAGATGAATAACATTAAAGACTTGCTTAGAAACAGTTTGGCAGATGATTCCAATTCAGCGTGAAATCTGCTAAAAGTAACAACTTACAACCCCACCATGATATTTATCATCTTACCTGCAACAACAGAGAGCACACTAAAGTTACTTTATAATTTGAATTCTACGTTAAAACTAAAACATTTACTACTATACAGTGCAAAAAGGAATTTTTTCGTAGTAAATAGAGTTGTGAGTATTTAGTATTTATTTTTATTATTTTTCCAATATACAAAAGTCAAAATTATTGTACGGCACGTCTATACCTCTCGCTAAACATTTCTTTAGAAAAAATGGCAGGTGGATTTATAAAGGTTCGCCTCCCCTTGTCTAGGATCCTTGAACTATAACACTACCTTTCGATTATATGAGGTTTCTTAAGTAAAATGCCACATTTTAAAAACCATTGTTCAAAATTCTGTGACTAAATCTAAAGGTTTTGTTAGATGCATTATGTAAACTGGTTAAATTTAAAATTCTTTGTTAACAAGTAAAAAAAAAATTTTAAAGTTAATTCCTGTATAGATCAACAAAGAAAATTTTTATTTTAGTTATTTTTTGTTGAATAATTCTAATTAATATATAAATATGTATATAATTGTGACGCAATCACAATATTAAGGAGAAAGTAGAAAGCGATTTTTCGTTTTTCTTTCTATATATAGTGTTGGACTATTATTTTTGTTTGTCACCATTTATTTTAATTATTCCAATAAAGTAATATATAATAAAAGGAAATTACATTCTCAGAAATTAGACTATCCCAGGCGGGATTCGAGCCCCTGACTTTTGGCTTAGAAGTCCAACGCAGTACCCTTTGCTCTACAGGGACACAGCGAGTGATTTTCCTTTTTATACATAGGGTTGGACTATTATTTTTGTTTGTTACCAATTATGCATTAATTAAGGAATGAATATCAGAAGAAACGGTATTAACATCTAGTGTCATCCACTACAAATTTTAAAAAAAATGTGTTTGAACTTGAATGGATGAATAAAAAGTATTTTATTAACGATTGAAACTAAGAACAATATACAATGGTGTGCAAAAATTAAGGACGAAGTCGAAAAATTAGCATATCAGCTGAACGAAGAGGCAGAGCGGACAGAAAGACTAATCAGGAGATTAAGTAAGGTGATGTACGGTAGCACATGCGCAGATATGTAGGTAGACGTAATGGGGGAGGGTCTGAGTAGTATAAAGCATGTTGTCCGTGTAAGATCAGTATTTCTGGCAAAGAGATTGCACGCCATATGGCAGTTAAAATAACACCGAGTTGCTGCCTCAGCGAGAAATGGCGAATAATCAATCTGTTAGACGACATCTGGATGCTTTTACCCGAGGTCGAATCATTGGGAAGTTGGAGGAAGGCCGCAGTGTGTGACAAGTGTGGCTGCACAGTTCGGAATTGCTCACAGCATCGTTTCACGACTTTGGAGACAATTTCAAACTACAGGAACAGCTATCCGGGGGTTCAGTAGTGGTCGTTCACGAGAAACCACACCAGCAGATGACCGGCATATTGTCTTACAGGCCAGAAGAAACAGGCGGCAGACAGCGGGAGAAATCGCTAGACACACGACACAGGCGACTGGACGACCGATATCGCGTTTTACCGTGGCCAGAAGACTGCACGGTGGTGGTCTGTTTGCACGACGCCCTGTACGGTGTGTACCTTTAACGCCTGCCCATCGGAGAAGGCGTTCTGTGTAGTGCCGGGAACACCGGAATTGGAGAGACAATGAATGGGGACGAGTACTCTTTACAGATGAGAGCAGATTCAGTTTGAGTAGCGATTCTCATCGCATACTCATCTGGAGAGCAATCATCCCTCGGACATCATTGAAAGGGACAGGTATGGAGGTCACGGTGTTCTCGTTTGGGGAGGCATCATGCTTGGTAGTCGTACAGACCTTCACATCTTCGACGCAGGTTCAGTCAACGGTACCCGTTATTGTAACGAGATTCTTGTTTCATATGTGCGTCCTTTTAGAGGCGCTATGGTTCTGCAGTTCCTTTTCATGGACGACAATGCACCATGTCATCACACAGTAGCTGCCGAACAGCTCTTAGAGAGTGAGGATATTGAACGTATGGATTGGCCGGCACGATCTCCGGATCTCAATCCCATCGAGCATGTATGGGATTTTCTAGGCAGACGCTTGGCAGCTCGTACCTTACCACCAGTAACGATTCGGGAGCTTCGATTGGCGCTGCAAGACGAATGGGCAGCAATGCCTCAACAACTCATTGACACCGTCATTCTCAGCATGGGCAGACGCTGTGAAACCTGCCTAGCAGTCAGGGGAGATCATATCCCCTACTAAAGACCGGATGTTTCTTGCTGGACACCCATCACAGGGATGTTTCGGCCTTCAGTCGCATTGCGCTCCATGCTACTTTTTCAATCAAGCTCCTTTTTATCCCTCTGATTTCTCTTTTAGTAAGTGTTGCTTACATATTACACATGTCCTTATGTGTTGGGGATCTTACGGTATTAAATGTGTTGATTTGGAAAGCTTTTGTACAAAGTTATATTGAAAAAACCGTCTCGTCCTTAATTTTTGCACACCAGTGTATATATATATATATATATATATATATATATATATATATATATATATATATATATATATATATATATATAATGTCTATATAAATACAGTCGAACATCTATATAAAAAATTTTTCTAGATGTCGAACTTTTTCCTGGAACCATGAACATTTTATGACTTTCTTCATGAAAGAACCTCCGGATAGCGAAGTGAATTTTCTATATAAAGAACTTTTTCTCTTGGGATTCAATTTTTTATCTCTATTTTAAAATTATTTCTGCAAATTTCAAGTTATTCTCTCTTTTAATACATTTTATAGTAGTCATAAATTTTTAACTGGTTTAATTTGGTGCCTAACTAACCGAGAGTAATAAATTCTGGGCATTTCATCCAATAAGGGCAACCTTAAACCCCCATTGAAACATCTTCAATATCCCCTTTTACCCTCAGTAGAGTCTCATGTCCTTGAACTAGTCTCCGTTAATTTTTATTGTTGATTAGATGTACTAGTGACTTCGTTTCTCATAGCTCAAAAGTGTCAAACCGTAAGTGTTTCAGAATCAAAGATAAAAATGTAATTCCTCTAGAAGTGGATAAGGGCGTCAAGAAATTTCTCTTGCAAATTTTTTTTCTTTCTTTCTTTTTGATAGGTAAGGTATATAAAATAAATATATATTAATTTACAAAAAGGTGTGAATATGAATTTAAAACTTGTTTTATGTGGTTTATAAAGAAAATTAAAAGGTAAACTTCTATATAACGAACTTTTTTTCGGGATTTAGCGAGGATTATATAGAGGTCTGACTGTATATAAAGAGTGTTTTTTTTTCAGGTATAGAAGTTAAAGTTGGCATTACTTTCCCTAAAGGCGACCGATTTAACAGCTGTCAAGTGATTTATTCTCAGTTTGGTTTGGCAATTCATCAAAACAATCATCAAGCAAGGCGTAGATTCGTCGAATGGGCTCAAAACGAGATTGTCGTTGCTCCCGATTTTCATAAGTAAATTTTGTTTAGCGATGAAGTGCACTTCTGGTTGAATGGCTACGTCAACAAACAAAACTGCCGCATTTGGAGTGAAGCTAATCCACAAGTGTATGTCGAAACAACGTTACATCCAGAAACACTGACTGTTTGGTGCGCTTTATGGGCTGGTGGAATCATTGGTCCGTACTTCTTCAAAAACGATGAAGGCCACAACGTTACAGTCAATGGTGATCGGTATAGAGCCATGATTACTAACTTTTTCATTCCTGAATTGAACAATCATGATGTCCAGGAGCTGTGGTTCCAACAAGACGGCGCAACGTGTCACACAGCTCGTGCCACAATCGATTTATTGAAAGACACGTTGGGTGACCGCCTAATTTCACGTTTTGGACCTGGGAATTGGCCTCCAAGATCTTGTGATTTAACACCGCTAGACTATTTTCTGTGGGGCTATGTAAAGTCATTGGTCTATGCGGATAAGCCACAAACGCCTGACCATTTGGAAGACAACATTCGCCGTGTTATTGCTGATATACGGCCACAAATGTTGGAAAAAGTCATCGAAAATTGGACGTCCAGATTAACTACATCCGAGCCAGCCGTGGCAGTCCTATGCAAGAAATCATATTTTAAATGTAATGCCACAAGATTATCTTTCAAATAAAACAAATTCATGTCAATCGAATAATACATCGTTGTTTTATTGCAATTTAAAGTTCTATACCTCTAAAAAAACACCCTTTATAAGGAGAGTGTGAACTAATAGTTGGAATTGAAAAAATTGCCAAAATTAGGATTAACTTCTTTAAATATGAAATAGTTTAAAAAATCTTGCTCCCACAGTTATAACACCTTTTTTTTCAAGATATATATCAAGATAAATGCATCGAAAACGCAACACATAAGATGAAAAATTTATCAGATATATTTGATCATTCTTAAATGCTAAAATATATATTTGATTAAAACTTGATAAACTCCGAATTGAATTAAACTTATACCGTTAACAGACAGAACAAACATTTATCATTTATCGGAATTTGAAAAACCCGATATTGTAATTAGTATCGATTAATCGAAATGAATTTTAAATTGCTTCTAAACTTTATAGAAGGCAAGGGGACAATAATCGAATATTAACGGTTAAAACATGAAAAGAATAAAGACATTGAATGAAATAAGGTGCAATATTTAGTTTGCGTAAAAATTGTTCAATCTTAATTGTAATCATGTTTTTCTTCGTGACATTGTTAATAAACATTGCGCCGCTAGGAAACCGTTGTGCATATTAAGTAAGCCGTTATATAAATATCACCGCTAAACACTATTCAGTGAACCCTAAGCTAGAAAATGATTGGTGGTTTCTGTCACGTGATATGAAACATGCAAAATTGTGGTCAAGCATGCTTGGTTTGCGTGCTACGTTGGCCTTGAAAAATCGCACACGCGTAACGTTCGAGGTAAAAATAAGTAAACAATTACAAATGAAAAAGAGAAGATTCTTAATTATATTAACAAATATTGATATTTCCTATTCGATCATTTCTATCCACAAAACTAAAAAAAATTGTTTATGTAACACCCCTCTTTGAAATCCTTTCCTATTTGACAAATAAAGCAATATGCATGTTAAGTTGAAAAAAATTATTGTTATTACTTTGTATTTTTATTTATTTTATTTTATTTTATTATTTTTTATTTTTATTTATTTTTTATTTTTATTTATTTATTTATTTATTTGCTATTGACAAAATCACTTAATAAATGAAGAATAAAGCTTTATTCCGAAAAAAGTATCCAATTTCAAAAATACGAGTGTGAGATTTATTTTGTATCAAATGTTGCTCTTCTAAACAACACGAAAGCCATTAGGGATGGACTTTGGAGTTTTCGGCAGCCTAGTGGTTACAGTCACGTACACGTGCCCCATATGTCATGATTTTGAGCCGAATATCTCTGAATACCCGCTGTGTAGCGGTGATGTTGCACGTTAAATCTGTCGGGGCTCAAATTCCACCGTTGGTGTTGTGCGGAAGGAAGTAAAAAGAGAAGGTGCCAGCTCAGGTGTCGTTCTCGTCACTTTACCGTCGCTCAAAATATTGAGGTTCGTCGCAAATAGCCCTCGCGTTGCGTTATAGTGCGTCGTTAATAAGCTCACGCGCGCTTCCAAGCAACACAGAAGCCTATTAGAGACAGATTTTGAAATAGTAAACCACGATCTAATGACTAGGATGTCATCTTGAATTTGTAACCCTATTCTCCAAACTTCGATCCATGCCAACATGAGTACTTTGAGTCACGACATGTTTCACGAGCATCAGCCCCTCTACACCCGAGAGGGGCATTAAGTCGATCGCGATCTACCGGTGGACCACCAAAATTGGGTTGACCGCCTTCACATAAGACCCAAGACTCTCATAATAAAAAAAATTGTGGAACACCAACGCCAGTTAGACTGGAGTATCAGCTCTTACCAGTGCATGCAACTATGTGTAGACGACACATGTACCATTATTGAAAATACACAATATGACGCTTAACACATTCTCTGCGACTATAGAGGAAAAATGTGATCACCGCGATTCCAGCCGTAGAAATGCGTTTTCCCCCACAAACCGACTAAAGGGGAAAATAAACATTGATCAGCTCTTCTCGCGATTGCACGGGATTGGTTACTGAAACATCACCCCACAGCTCACGCTTCCGCGGGATTGGATTCTTATGTTGATATTACACCTCGCTATAGAAGTCAGTGGCAGCAAACGTGCTAAGGACATACGTCTCCTATTAAGACTATAAAATTCTATGTGAACTAAATTTAAATGAAAATCATTTATTTTTAATGTATTTTGAGATATTTGATAATAAATGCATCAGTTGATATTATTAAATTTGTGGGTATAATTATTGTTTGTATCTTGCGTTTTGCTTAAAACGTGGTTTTAAACGAGTAAGTTTTTTTTTATTGTAATTATGTAGGTAAGTGTATATTTTATATTTATTATTGTTAGAATATAAGTATTATTGAGTTTTTTTTTTGTAGCTTACCACACCCACGCCACTGGGGGACAGTAACACCTTAAAAAATTAGAAGTAGACCGTGCCATGAAAAAGTCTGCCCACCCCAGCTCTACACAGTAGGTTTTTTTATGGAACTAAAATAAGAATCCAAGATTCTTGTCAGAAGCAATGCTCTGGCCAGTAGTTCATGACCATAGCCCCTCGGCCACCACCATCAATGAGAGAGAGTTATATGATAACTTAGATATTAGTTTAAGATTAATTAATTCAAAGTTATGTAAGGTTATAAAAATTAATTTTAAGCTTTAGATGTGTTATACATTTTGATTCAACTTTAAGCATTAATATTTCGCAGAATGGACGGCGTAGCTGATTTGTCGCTGGCCTCGTACACCCAAGATTGTGTGTTCGACCCCAGCCTAGTGGCCGCGGTAGCTTAGTGGTCAAGGTAACGGATCGAGGCTGACTTGTCACGAGTTTGAGCCCAGTACCGCTAAAGATCCTTCTTGTAAGGGCGCGATGCGTGTTAAATCTGTCGAGAGCTCAAACATCCTCCCGTTGGTGTGGTGTGGTAGTTAGGAGAGGGGATGCCAGTTACGGTGTCGTCCTCGACACTTGACCATGGTTCAAAATGACGAGGTCCGTCACCCAAAGTCCTCGGGTAGCTGAACAGTGCGACGTTAATATGCACTCACTCACTCCCTCAAACCCAGCCTAAGTCGGTGGATTTTAATGATACAGAAAGTCGAATGCATCCATGTTGCTTGATTATGCGGCATGTCAAAGATCCCTTAAGTGCCTGTTTGGCTTGGGTGTTCTCAAAAAATTAAATTCCTAGAACCATTTCGTATCGTTAGAGTTCAGGTTTCCATCTGGGGAGGAAACTGGGCATCAAAATTACATCGCGGTGATTTGTATTCCACCAATACGGTGCTGCACTTAAAAATGACACCAACTCCCGGGGAAAATACTAAGTCCAATACCAATCCACAGTCCCAGAGGAAAAAAAATGTTTCTCTTAGTTTTTCGCTAAAGTTTTTAACAAACTGAAATGCGAAATACTATAAAGTATGATAAAAATTTCTCATCTTTTAATGCCTTTTTATTAATATGTTTCAAAAAGGTGTCCGAAAACACAAAACTGAAAATTGATTTAAGCAAGAGGTGTCATATAAATATTCATTTTCGGCATACAGATAAAAAAGAAAAAATAAAACTTAGCTTAAAACTAATCAAAGGAACTTTAAAAATGTTGCCAAAATGTATTTAAAACTAGTTTGCTACAAAATCGCGAGTCTTTTTTTGATTATTACACGTGGGCATTAATATATCCATTCAGAAAATTTTTCAGAATAATTTCCATTGTTCGCATTTTACTATGTATTGGAGACTTGCCATTAAAGAATGTTCAGATTAAACATTTCTGAATACAAATATATTTGCCAAAAAAAGTTGCAGTCACTAGGGGGTTAGAAAAATTACGTGGTCTTAGGACCTAAACCACCAATTTTTTTTATCCAGTATTTTACATTGCCTTAACTAATCACTTTGTTAAATTGTTTAGTATTCGCATGAATAATTTTTTGATTTATACACGAAATAAGCTAGAATTATATAAATTTTTTTTATGCTTGAAAATTCAAAAAGCAAATTACTTTATACTTAAGTAAACGTAAGTTGGAACAATAACACAGTTGTGTTTTGATTTTTAACTATAATAAGTGAAACGTTACGTTACTGTAACATTAATTACTTTAAGGATGGTAATTGTATTATTAGCAAGATACTGCTTTTGAGTTATTACAATATGGGAAATATGATATATACTGATGGATATACTACACTCATGTTCATAAATTAAGGATAATGAAGTTCAGGCAAAGAAAGAGACAGACGCAAAACAAATTTGACTTATTTGTAAAGTCTATGTATTAAACAAAAGGTAAAAAGCAAAAAAAAAGATGCTATATGTTTGACATAATTAATAAAATTTGCGATTTTTACTCCCTGGAGCAAATTTCAAAAAAGAACCTATTTACAAAAAACAGTATAGCATGGTTAGTATGATGGTTAATACGGAGTATGTCTCCCGGACGATGCAATACAGGCCTTACAACGCCTAGGCATGCTGAGTATCAAATTATCAATCTGATCTTATGGAATATTACACCACTCATTAAGCAATGCCCTCCGACGTTGTGGTAGACAGGTGGGAGAGGGTTGACGGGCTGCAATTCATCGGCCAAGCATATCCCACACATGCTCTATTGGATTCAAGTCCGGTGAGTGTGCTGGCCAATTCAAACGGGTGATATCCTCCGATTGAAGGCATTCGTCTACAATGTTTGCACGGTGAGGACGGGTGTTGTCATCCATAAACATAAATTAAGCACCCATGGTGCCCCGAAACAAACGTGCATGTTGTTCCAGAATGACATCCCCATAGATCTGGCCTGTCATCGTTACACTCTGAACATGCAGGTCAGTTCTGGAACCAAGAATAAATCCTCCCCAAACGAGCCATCCTGCACCTCCATAACGGTGTCGTTCAATGGTGTTCTCTTGGTGGTAACGGGTTCCTGGCGCTCTCCATATTAAAGTCCGGCGATAATCAGACTGCAAACTAAACCTGGACTCGTCACACAAGACCATTGTTGTGGTGTCCACGATGCATGCTCTCTACTCCAGGTTAATCGCAGGCGACAGTGAGTTGCTGTAAGTGGAACACATCTAACAGGTCTACGAGCATATAGACCAATGGGCCCTAAGCGTCTGTACACGATCTGCCTTAAAACTGTCGTACCGATAGCTGAAGAGAACTAACGAGACAGGTCTGATGCTGTGCTGCGTCTGTTTCTTTTGGCAGTAACTGCCAAATATATATACTAGTCCTCATTCAGCGTTGTAACTCGGGGGCGACCCGTGCTGTAACATCTACTCACATTAACCTTCATCTTGGAATCGTTGCGAAAGCCTGGATATGACACTCTGGGCGATTCCAAGTTCCTCGGATACTTCCAGCTGGGTACTTCCACATTCCAGTTGTCCAATAATTCTACCACGTAAAAAATCATCCAAATGCTTCATTTGTGCCATAACTATGCGCTATTGTACTGAAAGGCTTTTAAAGCGCTTATGAAAAATTTTACTTCTTTGCCACCATTCCTTATATACCCCTCTCTTACACTCTCGTCATTGTAACGTACTATCCGCGCCATCTGGTGGTTTCCTGTAATTTGCATATTCTTCTTCAAGATGTGTGTGATAATTCTACAGGTGAAATTTTTATTTTAGAGTTCAATTTCTGTGTGATTCTGAATTATCCTTAATTTATGGACATGAGTGTATATATGCATTTTATTCTTTCCTTCTCCTTAATTTTATTTCTTTTTAAATTAAGGTATCCGACTACGTTCGGAGCCGTGATTTTGCAAAGCGCATAAATGGATAATTTTCATGATATTTAGTGTCACTTAGATTAGAATATATGCATAAAATTGTTTTAAGGACATTTTGACAAAAAAAATGTATTTAAATACAATATTTGGGCAAAAAATTAACTTAGAATAACCTTTTTTCCATATGTTCTCCTTTTGTGAAAAATGCTTCTATTAGAATAATATTTTGCCTGTACATAGCTCAGACCTCTGTGCAGAGGCTCAACTAGAAGGTTTGAAATATATAACTTAGAAGTGGGTTTATTCATATTTTACGACAACAGAGAGAAGACATTTTAAGAAAAAAACGCCAATAATTATTTCAATGGGTGGTAACTCTGAAAATAATGTGAATTTTTCAAAAATTTTAGTTGAGTCTGTAGAGAAGTCTGAGCTATATACAGGCAAAATATTATTATAATAGAAGCGTTTTTCACAAAAGGAGAACATTTGGGGAAAAATTATTCTAAGTTAATTTTTTGCCAAAATATTATATTTAAATAAGTTTTTTTGTCAAAATGTCCTTAAAACAATTTTATGCGTGTATTCTAATTTGAGTGACACTAAATATCATGAAAATTATCTATTTATACGCTTTTTTTTAAAATCACGGTTCCTTACGTAGTCGGATACCTTAACTTAACGTGTGATACAATGATAAACTTCCCATTACAAAGCTTTTTTTTCTCTGAAGGATATTCAAATGAAATTCAAGCTCTAACTCTATTATTTATTCAATGAATTACAAAAGAATTTTAAATCGATAAATGCGATCTAGATTAACATGTTGAAGGGCAGTAACAACGTTCGGCTTCAACCACATGTAGTAAAAAAGCGGTGTCTTTAAAATTATTTGTTAAAACTGCCGGAACAGTGTTCAGCTTCCGATTTCCCATGCACAGTATCGGACTTCGGTTGTTGCTGTCATCTTTCGCACGGCCTCAGTAGGCGTAGTGTCAATTTATTTAAGAATTTGTTCTTTCCCTCACAGTGCGCACGTGTTCGTTTACCCCCCTCCAATTTCATCAGAACACCACTCGGAATGGGGGTGCATCATATAAAATTATTCAATCCTATTTGATGTGTCACATTAGTAACAAGCGCTTACAAATATTCCCTAGAGTTTTTTAGAACGTCTATCGGCGTATTGTCGATATAGGAAGTAACGTACCAGAGGCGTTGCTACCATCGTATCAATGATACGGGGGCCCTAAAATGAACGAGCAAACGATCGTAAAATGTTAAAGGACCCCAAAAGAGTACCCTCAAGGAATTTAGATATAGAGCCCGCTTAAGACTAGCTACGTTATAGTAACATATGCTCAAAGGCCAAAAGGACGGTCAGAGGCATCAAGAATTAATCCCCGTTTTTTTTTTTTTTTTTTTTTTTTTTTTGAAAAATGCGTATTTTTTAACCATTTGTCAATATCTTGTGCAATTAAAATATCGTGTTGACCAAATTTGGAAAAAAATATACATATTTTTTTTAACTAGCCTGATGTTTTACTCCCTTCAACGTTTATAAATGGTCCTGGGACTGGAAATTATTTTTAAACCAATTGTTTTAATAAATATCTCATACTTGTCATGTTTTTTATTTTGGCATTTAAAACGCTTTTAACATTTCTAATGTATAAACCATAACAAAACATTGTAACAAATTTTTGTTTTATTTTCTACGTCTTCCCCTATTCCTTAAATACGCTCTGTGTTAAGATATATAGATTTAGGAGGTGTGCTAAAATTCTCAGGAAATGCCGGTTGGATTTGGACACGACCCCTCAACTGTACCTGATGGAAGAACAGAATGTTAAAGAAAAGAAAGAGAGAGAGAGGTGTGCTTTCGAAACTTCCGGTTTATGTGTTATTGTTCGCTCAGCTGTTGGCACAACTTCCGGTCGTCCCCCTCTTCCCTGCTTTGGCTGTAGCAGATGTTTCAAAACTACGGTTTAAATTTTCCTTAATCGCATCCGTAACTGTTTCGAAATGGACGTATATTTCCAACACCAGCGTTTTCTTCTCGCTAAACTGTGTAGACTGGAAATATTTAATTGTTCTTTTTCGCCACTTTTTCTCCTGGCGGCAGCAAAATGGGGTGGAATTCTAGAAATTATTATCGTGAGGGAGGTATGAAGTATATATATAGAAAGTTATGTTGACTTGTAAAATTCTGATGAAAGAAAATGCTTTGCTACGGAAGCGGGTAATCGGCCTTCTATTGGTCGATTATTATTTTTCTTTTTTACGAATGAAGATGCTGATGGTTGAAGTTTATAGTTTAGGCCTATAATTTACATTCTTTTCGAATTTTTGAGTGTGTAAAAGAATAAGATCGCTTTCTTCTGGTATTTGGTTGAACATAGATTAAGGAAAATAAAATAGAAATCTAAAAATAAAGTGTAAAATATTTTAATTCTCAACAGCTAAAAAGCGTTTAATAATAATTTTAGCTCTGCTATTTCAAACGATCCTTAAAGATGCAATTAAAACTCCTTCACGTCCCTCAAAAATTTTACATCGGGAAAATTCCCATCATTGTCATCCTTTTTGAGAGTTAACTTTTTATTTGTACTCTCCTGAAAATAACTCTTCCTTTTTTATGTTTACATGTAATTTTAAACCTTATTTTGTAGGGTTGTTGTTTTCTCATGAAAAACAATATGTTTTGAAATATAAGAAAGTTTCGTTTAATGAATTTTCCGTTTACTGGAATAATTTTTCGAAGAATGTTTGGCTAGAATTTCGATTTTTTTAGCCTTTTCTCTGAATTATAGGATGTTTACACAAATTGGATCCCTTTTTTCGGAAAGGGAGCATATTTTCGATGGTAACATTTTCCAAAAAGCTTTCTAGGATTAAAAGCCGTTTTTAGTATTTGAGAAATATTTCTGTTACGGAAAAATATATTTTTTGAATTGTATGGGGATGAAATTTCCCTCTTTGCTATGCTTTAATCATTAGAAATGTTTATAGTTCGAACATTTTGTTGAAAACATTTTAAGGTCCGTAAAATTGTCACTCATTTTGGATTTTTATTTATAAATAAGACAACATTTTCGCAAAACTATATATTCCCTGGAAACTCGTTTAATACTTCTAAGAAGTAAACTTATGCCCCTCTAAAAACACTTATAATGTCAAACGAAACCGACTGGATTTGAGTTGGATTTTATTTAAGTTGGGTTTTATTTAAATTGCATTTTGGGGGTGTAAAAAAGAAAGCCATTTTATGAATGATCAGTATATTCAAGAAATGTTTTAAAGCCATGGTCATGGTCACGAACTCGTGGCCGGCGTGGCATGAGCTCGAGTTCCAGTGCCACTGAAAACTCCCCCAGTAGTGAGGCTGAGGCACATTAAATCTGACGTGGTGTGGTATTTTAGAGTGGGGTGACAACCAAGGTGTTGCCCTGTCACTTGACCGTGGTTCAAAATTACATGGTCCATCACCAATAGCCCTCATTCACTCACTTGGTGCATCTTAGGGTGGACTTTTGGGACTGTTGAACAATATATCTGCCGAGGTACTAAATATTGATGTTCGGGTAAAGTTTTGAGGGAGGAGAGTCTGCTCCAGTGGCGCAACAAAGATTAGAGCCTCTTGCGAAGTCAGATTTTGGGCTCCAAACAGGATCTTACAAAGAGTACGTTCTAGGATTCAGTCAGGCCTTGGGGACCCTAGAATCCTGCACCTCCCCTGCGATACGGGTGTGTGCGTTATGCTACTGGCCAGCTACGGTGTTGATAGTAGCTCAAAGTTATGAGGCCCACTAACACTAACCCTCTCGTTACTTCAAAATGCAACGGTAATGCAACAATCATTCAATCAGTAAAATAATTAAGTACAAGTTTTACAATCGAAGTCTTTTGATAAATACAGTGACGCTCTTCTGGCATATTCAGCGATTTTTCTCTATTTTCGATACTTGTTTTTCAATTCAGATCCTGTCTTCTTTTCCAGAATGTGTATAGTTTAATCAGTGTTGATCATGTGTATGCCTTTTCCATAAGGTTACGAACCTTTATCACATCTTTGGGGGCTACGGTAGCCTAGTGGTCATGGTCATCATGAACTCGTGGCAGGCATGTCATAAATTCGAGTCCTAGTGCCACTGAAGATCTGCCGTGAAGAGGGGCTGATACCTGTTAAATTTGTCGATGCTTTAAGTCTCTCGGTAGTTTGGAGAAGGGGTGCCAGCTCAGGTGACGTTCTCGTCATTTAATCGTGGCTGAAAGCTATGAGGTGCATCACCAATAGCCCTTGTGTTGCTTTATAGTGTTGCGTTAAAAAACACTCATTCTCTTGGTACATCTTGGCGAAATATGGTAACTGCGCCAGTGAGACTAACAGATCCAAATGTCTATGGATTCTTTTTCAATTCCTACTATTAGATCACACTCTCTACATATTTATTTATCTTGATTGAATTTTCAATCGTTAATAAAATATATTTTAAAGCACTCAATTGAGCTGAAATTTTATATACATGATTATTTTGGATGACAATACAATAATTTAATTATAATTGATAAAATTAATTAATTAAAACTAATGATTTAAAGAATTACAAGTACGGCCACGTTGGCTTCATTTTTGGCGACTTGTTTGTCAAAACTTGAAAAGGTTTTTTTCTCGCGTTTTAAAGCATTCAGTTGAACAAAAATTATATAAACACGATTGTTTTGGATGACAATACGATACTTTAATCATAATGAATACAAACTAAATACCCCTTAATGTTGTTATTCTGTCCTATATATACACATATTTATATTAGTTGTAACTAATTAATAAGATTTAACTAAAATAAAAAATTTCTTTGTTGATCTAAGTAGGAATTGACTTACAATTTTTTTTTTATATTACACTTGTTTAAGAACCTTCTACTTAAAAGAAAGTTAATCACAATATCTCTCGAAGTTTATGTGCTTTATACTATCAAGAGTCTCCTAAATATTCATTGTACTCCGAACTTGATACCTGTACAGAGCACCTGGACCCTACGCAAAAGTCCGTCCTACCTATGACCCATACAAGTAGACAAAAGTAAAAAAGTAGTAGAGCCCACATATATATACGCTGCCGAATACTCGTACAAAAGAAAACTGTGTGTTGGCTTCGACGCACGACCTTAAGTACGGTTGTCTTTGATTATATAGTAGGCAAACAGAGTAAATAAATAGATCTCCTATAATACTGAAAGAATGCATGCATTTTCTTTATTCCATTTACATTTTTCATATTGATTCAGTAAAATAATATATATCGTTGGTCTAATTATCAGACTGCGTAACTCCATCGGAGATTCTTATTTGATAAAGTAGGGCTATAGGCACACCAAGTTGTTTATGTTCGCCAAGATAGGCGATAATATTACAATATGGTTTACTTTGATATTTTTATCACGCGATAATGTGGTTGCCATGGGGATAACGTATATTAGTGTTAGTTTTTTGTTTTTGGCTTTTTTTCCGCGAGATCTCTGCTTAG
Source organism: Trichonephila clavipes (assembly GCA_019973935.1). NCBI lineage: Eukaryota > Metazoa > Arthropoda > Arachnida > Araneae > Nephilidae > Trichonephila > Trichonephila clavipes. The sequence continues at coordinate 17,651 of BMAU01015641.1, read as the reverse complement.
CAAAAGTAACACATTGTTACAAATTTTGTGTAATGAACGCTTAAAATAGTGTAAATAATTTATATCTGGAAGTGTAATACATTAATATTACTTTCTGTTGTATTTATTTTATGTTAAAATCTTGCCACCACCTCTCCCTTCGAAATCTAGTTTTATTATGAAATAAAAAGTAGTGATTACATTGATCGAGGAATAAATTAAAAGCGGAATTGCGCACTGAGGCATGGCGTAGACAAAACAAAAGGATTAAGGAATCGCGCCAAAAAGCGCTTGGCTTGTTGCACTCCTGTATCAAATCAATTACACCGGTGGAGTTACGCAATCTGATAATCAGGCCGACGATATATATATGTAATATACATCAATTATGTTACATAAAAATATGTGTTACTCATAGTATATGAGTACATTGTTAAGAAGGTTAATTTACTTCAGTATTAATATCACTTTAAGTATTAATTATATTAATATTCTCGCCATTATTAATTACTATAAAAAGAGGCTTGTGACAAGTATAAAGTATAATACGTGAACGTAGGTAGATGCATGATTTACGAATCGTGAAAACATCACATAAATGGTTGTACAGTCAGTACGTAGTCACCCCCAGTGCTCTACCAGGAACAAATTCCAAATTAAGCTCTGATTTTAAAAATTGTGCTCATCTCAATCCTTCATCTTTATCAAAATCAATATTGAAATCGCTGTAAAGTATGAGTGGAAGTACATGATATTGTTTCTTCAGTAGCTTAGAATCATCTTCCGTATAGGCTAAAGCTCACATTATTAATTTTATAAAGAGAGATGGTTAAGATATAACAATAAATACTCTTAAAATTTAAAATAAAAAAGATTTCAAATCTTCATTACATACGTTCATTATATAAAGAAACGCATTCAAAATGATAGAAACGTTTCAACATTTGGTTCTTTCCGTACTTCATAAATTAACAGAATGGTTGACAAAGGGAAGAAATTTTTATGGGAGAATAGAAACGTGTGTATCTGTGATGTAAAATGTATTATAAAAAACAAAATATTTATTATTTTATAACATATTCTTTCTTGGGAATTTAAATTACAAAATTGATTATTAATAATTATTTTCCAATTCCTCGTGACAACCGTTTGCTTAAGAAAAGGCACTAAAACCCAAATTTAGTTTATTGAAAGCGCCAAAAGAAAAATAAATAAAAGATCAAACGTTGTAAAAAAGACAACTAACTACCAATGAAAATTTTTGAGAGTAAATATAAGGCTAAATTTTAAAATAAAGGATAATTATTATTGTTTTAAATAACAGTTTTAAATTGATCACTTTTTTATTAAAAAGTAAGATTAATGAAAGGAAATTGGCGGGGTCAAATCGGAGTATAGAACCCGTGACCTATGGATCCGAAACCCAGTAACATGACCACTGGACAACTCGATAACTTTTGTTTGCAGTACTGAAAAGTACCTGCTTTCTTCCAACAACGATTTGGCGCATGCGCAGAACACAACGTAGCGCAATTTTGTTAACGCTTGTGCAAATTTTACTCCTCGTATAATTTCCATATCGGGGACTTTATAAGTAAATCGATTCCAACAATAACCCGTTGGCCGCGGTAGCCAAGTGGTCAAGGTATCGGATCATGACTGGCCTTGTCATGATTTCGAGCCCAGTACCACTAAAGACCCGCCGTGTAGGGCAGCGATGCAAGTTAAATCTGTTGAGAACTAAATAGTCCTCCCGATGGTGTGGTGTGGTAGTTAGGAGAGGGAGAGACAGCTCAGGTGTCATCCACGTCACTTGACCATGGTTCAAACTTACGTGGTCCGTCGCCAAAAGCCCTGGTGTAGCTGAACAGTGTGACGTTAATATTCACTTACGCGCCCAACAATAACCCGACTTACAATCGCCAAAACTGGCTCGATCAATTGCCGCCTTTTGACTCAATGAGTAATGATGGTGTATAGTGGTAAGCCTAAGTCTATATATGGACGACGGTCATCACATGTAGCCAGTTACATCGCCGTTTTAAGCACCTTTCGGGCTCTTGGGCGTAAAAGATCTACGGGCCCTCTTGGCACTGGCGGATCCAAGAACGTGATGTTGGATCCAGCTTATCTGAGCCCTTTCGAGCACTGGGCCCTGGGTACCCGCCCCAAGTGCCCAATGGATAAACTTGCACTGGTCAGTAGACATATCATCCGAAATTCCCTGTTTTTCGTAGAATACAACCCGAAATAACTGTTAACCTTCAAAATTATTCGAGAATCAGGATTTTATTATGGCTCAGAACGAGGTGAGGCTCCCATCGCAACTGAAGCCCTGGGCCCAGTTGGCTCATGCCATAAGACGTCCCTGCAGAGAGCCCTTTCGATCCTGTATACAACCAAAATGCGTCACAGAGTGAAAGCAACAGTTTTCAAGATGGCGTTTCATCTCGCTGCGGCGAAGGGAGAAGGAAAAAAGAAAGAGTGGAAAAGAGACCGCAAACACGGGGAGGAAATGCTGAGATTGAAGTCGGCGATAATGGCAAACCGAGTGACAAGAGGTACAAAGTGTCCTGCCTAATCGCAACTCAATCTCTTTTAATTAACTCGCGGAGTGGTCTCTGTCACCGCGCTCGCTTCCTGTGGCGTCACTTCCGCTCTCTGCGATTGACAAGCGATTCTTTTCTTCTTTGTTTTTTGTTTCTTTTCACTTATTGATTTTTAGAGTGTCGTGATGTTGTCCTCTGTCGTGTTTCGTTAATGTTCCTTCTGCATGTTTTTGTTCTCCCTTGTCGTCGAAAGTTTTCGGCTGTCAGTGTTTGATGGGGAAGATTGAAGGAAAGTAATTAAGAGTTGGTTAGAAAGGAACAGGTTTGTTAAAAGGGAAAATTGGCTAATGGCTATCCAATAAATTAATGCTTGGATATTTATAGATATCTGAATTTTCACCATGAGGCTTTGAATCCTCTTCGTTACATTTCCGAAATCCTTTCGAGGTCACGTATATTTGATACGACCAACCTATATAACGTCCTTATTCGTTTGTATCTTTTTTTTAAACTAAAGTGTCTTTTTCAAGGTCATCTCTGTTGTTATTTCTTATGCCAATTGATCTCGAGTGTGTCAGATCCAGACCCACAAAATTCATCATGGCAAGGGGCTAGATGTACGCCTGTCGTTAGCCTTAAGCCTTGAGCACCATACAGGTGACAGTACGATTTAGTTCGGTTCCACCCCAATTTAGAGGAAGAACAACCTTGGGGGGGATTAGGCGCCTTCCACCTCACTTCCCTTTCCCCCAACCTCACGAGAGGGCTTGAGGCTCGACGGCTATTTAGAGTACCGCCATGTCGCAAAGGCACTATATATTTACAAACACCCATGTCTTCTCTATGATTCGAACCCAGGCCATGCGGCACTGCAGTGAGCGTCGCTAACCACTGTAACGGATGGGTGACAAGGTCATCTCTATCTGCTTTAATTGTGCCATCCTACACCTTCTAGTATATATGGACTAAGCGCTCATAACTGTTTCGAAGTTGAACATTTAAAAAGAGAGATTTTATGCTGATGTCACCAGGCAAGGCGAAAATATGGTGCACTTTTCCAGATGTGGCTACAGTAGATTAGGGGTCAAGATCACACGGACTCTTAACCAGCGTGTCTTAGGTTTGAGACTTAGTGCTACTAAAAACGCTCCATGTGTACATACATGTTTAATCTGTCGTGGCTCATATTCCCCCCCCCCACTGGTCTGGTGTGGCAGTTTAGTGGAGATGCCAGCTAAAGTGTCTCCTCGTCACGTCACCGTGGTTGTCTAGTGGCCAAGATAAAGGACTCGTGGCCGGCACGTCATGAGTTCGAGTTAAGTGCCGTTGAAGACTCGCCGTGTAAGAGAGCAATGCACGTTAAATCTGTCGAGAGCTCAAACGTTCTCCGGTTGGTATGGTGTGGTAGTTAGGAAAGGGGGTGCCAGCTCAAGTGTCGTCCACGTCACTTGACTATGGTTCTAAATGACGAGGTCCGTCGCCAAAAGCTCTCGTGTAGCTGAACAGTGGGTCGTTAATATTCACTCTCCCAGTCTCCTCGTCATTAGTCACGGATTCAAATTTTCAAGGTTCATCGTCAATTGGCTCAATTCATGGGACGTCATAGTCACATGATAGTGAAAGCCACGTGATTCCAGCCAAAAACTCATGCAACGTCATAGGCACACGATAAAAACTATCTTGTGTTTCCAGCTAATCAGTTCACGCGCTTCGGGGTTCCTAAGTTTTACTCTTTGCAGAAACTTTCTCTTAAAAAGTAAATATGCATACAAAATGCATTTATTTAAAAGTCTAAGCATAAAATGCGATTTTTTTTTAATTTAAAAAATGCTTTTTGGAGAATTTTTTTTCTAGCATTTAAACATCTTTACCCAAATATGAACTTTAGAGTTTTATCTAAGTTTTACAAATAGAACAAGTACATTTGGTTTAATGTTTGTTTTGAATTCAATGGCGAACACGTGTTTGTCTTTATCATGTGACGTCATGAATTGAGCCCATTGCACTCATGTTGCTTTATAGAGCGCCTTTAGTAATTGCTCACTCACTCGCTAAAGCTGTTTGTGTGGGCTCAAGAGAATAAAATTTCTATAACTATCAACTGGTAAATAAAGTTCTATCTCATGTACACAGTCTGTATTGTTTTAAAATTATTTTTAAGGTATTAAAGATAGATTTGTAACCTTCATTAAACTTACAACAATAAGCTTCCTTTCCTGACTAAGACTTCAAGAGAATTGATACAATATTCAGAATTCAGACGGGAGATTACTACGATTAATTTATTTACTTTCTAACTATTAATTCTGAGACTGTGGAAAGAAGGGTGCTAGCTCATTCGTCGTCCTCGTCACTTGCATCTCGTAATTTTGAGCTTCAGTCGTTTTCTAATAGCCTAAATGTAGCTTCAAAAAACGATGTTAACGAAAAACCAAATAAAATAAATTACTGTACTGTGAGAAGCATCTTGGTTTTATATGCTGTGTATCTTATTGGCTAACTATTCCTGTCATCACAACATCGTGTGAGACGTCATTTCATGAGTGAAATTTACATAAACAAGAACTTTTGCATATATATCCTATACGTGAACAAATGCAATGAAAACACTAACACAATAAACGTAACTGGTTTACCTTATAAACCAGTTAGTTAAGTTGAAAAATGTAATAAAAATACTATGCAATATAATATTTTTACTATGTAATAAATCGCTTTCTTCTTGGAACATTAAATAGTCATAGATAAGTTAATATCTTGAGTAAAACTTATGCATACGAGTAAGCTTATACGCGTTTTATGTTTGTGAAATTTCAAATAAAAATGGACTTTTTAGAGTTATGTCTTTGTGAAGATTATAGTGTATCTCGAACATAAGATAGCTTTAAATTAAAGTGTTCTTGATAACACTTTCAACAAATACTACAACAATTTACATGTAAAAGAGCTTTTTTAATACTTGGGATTAAATAACTCCATAAAAAATCATACATTAGCTTGTTCCTACACAAATTCGAGGAGCCCTGAAATAAGTCCACGATTCCCTTTTTAGGAACCATATTAGACTACAAAAGTACAGTATTACTTCCTTCGAAATGTGCTTTGAAGTTTATGATCATTTAAAAGAGCATTGTAATTTATTGCTTTAAAGATTAAGTTTATTTTTACGGAAGAAAAAATCGTGAAGTTTCTTAGCCGTGATTTTGCAAAAGCGCATAAATGGATAAAATTTTCATGATATTTTAAGTGTAGCCGTGATTTTGCAAAAGCGCATAAATGGATAAAATTTTCATGATATTTTAAGTGTCACTTAGATTAGAATACATATATATAAAATTGTTTTAAGGACATTTTGACAAAAAATGATTTAAATACAATATTTTGGCCAAAAATTAATTTAGAATAATCTTTTTTTAAAATGTTCTCCTTTTGTGAAAAATGCTTCTATAATAATAATATTTTGCCTTTATATAGCTCAGACCTCTATATAGAGGCTCAACTAGAATATTTTGAAATATATAACTTAGAAGTGGGTTTATCCATATTTTACGACAACAGAGGGGAGCAATTTTAAGAAAGAAAACCGCCAATAATTATTTCAATTGGGGGTAACTCTGAAAATAATGTGAATTTTCCAAAAATTCTACTTGAGGCTCTGTATAGAGGTCCGAGCTACATACAGGCAGAATATTTTTATAATAGAAGCATTTGTCACAAAAGGAGAACATTTTGAAAAAAGATTATTCTAAGTTAATTTTTTGCCAAAATATTGTTTTTAAATTTTTTTGTCAAAATGTTCTTAAAACAATTTTAAGCATATATTCTAATCTGAGTGACACTAAATATCAAAAAAAATATTCATTTAGGCGCTTTTTTAAAATCACGGTTCCGAACGTAGTTGGATACCTTAAAAAGCAAAAATTGGATATAAAATAATTCGTAGTCTAAGAATAAGTTGAAAATGTATGTGTGTGAGAAATAGGTTAGAAAGAATATTAAAATTTGTAGTAAACTTCTCATTATATTTTCTTTTATATGATGTTCTGTTTTTTGGTTACCCAGAAAGTGTTAACTCGTTTTTAATATTTATACGTATGAAATGCTTTTTAACTGAAGCTTTCAGTGAAAATTATATTTGTAAATATTTTCAAATTAAAAAATGCAGTATAATGTACACCATCTAAAAAGGTATATTTCACTTGTATCATCATTATTATAAGAAAAGCTATTTTGACAACTTATACGAAATAACAGAATGTATTACTTAAAAGTGTAGAAAAATGTTTAATTGTTAGATTCTAATTATATAATATATAATTAGGCTTATGCAAAGCTTACACAGATTAACGGGTTTTGTACTCAGCGTACACTTTTTGAAAAACAGGGATCATTTATGCAATAACTAATGTTTTCAATCGCATAGTATTCCTATATTGACACCATCGCTTTGTAGATTGCCCTTTTTTTCTTTTTTTAAGACGCTTTTATTAGTTACACTTGTATGCAAAGGAATCTTTGGACTCGATTTTTACCCACTTTAAAAGGTCGGATTTCTTCGAAATCTTGCACACTAGGCAAGGACCGATGACAATACAATAATTTCAAAATTTTGTTCCATTGTCCTCATCAGGATGTCAAAAATAACGATTTTAAGGATTTACGGGATTTGGAGACTAATTCATTATATCGTTTCCAAACTTGGCGACTAATTCCCTACTTCATTTCCAAATTTGGCGACTAATTCCAGATATGGCAACTAAAAGACCCTACCCCTTAAAAAGGAGCAACCCTAAAAATGAAAACGCTAGTTATTTTTTCAAATAAAACAAACAAAAAAAGTGTTCTTCGTGTGAGAAAGGGGAAAAAAGACTCGTGCAAGTGAATAAAAATAATTTATGTTCTAAATATTTTTTATATTTATACAGTAATACGTTTAGAAGTGATGATACGAATTAACATGATAGCAATACTTTTAAAAGGTGATAAATTTATGTTCTAACTGCTAAATATTTTTTTTATTTTGATAAAGCAATATGTTTAGAAGTAATGATACGAATTAAAATTATAGCAATACGTTTAAAAGGTGATAATACAATTGACATTTAATATTCATTCTAACACACTTTTCTTAGTTAGACCTGTATCTATAGAGACGGAATCCTTAGAATATAATAACATAGGACTCATCCGAGGCCCCGTAAACAGAAAGAATAAATACCCTTCAGACCCATTAATTGATATCCATTGAAGAACAAGACTAATTTCGGCTCCAAATATCAAACTCAAGGATAAAAATTCAACAAAGAATAAATGATAGTTTTAAAAACTGAAAAACAGGCTTTTAGTATAGATCGAACTACAAAATGAAAAATAAATAGTATTAAAAACTAAAAAACACGCTTTTATAGCGTGTGTGAATCGAACTACAAATTAAAAAAATAATTCTTAATATAAGAATAAATAAATTAACAAGAAAATTAACGTCATTGTATTAAAAGCGTGGGGTGCTTTGTACTACCATTTTACACTAACTCAACATTTCGGAATGGAAGTAGTAAGAAATTATAACAATTAATATAGAGCACCCCACGCTTTTATCCCAATGACATTAATTTTCTCGGTAATCATTTTATTCTTATAAAAAGAATTTTTTTGTTTTTTACTTTTTAGTTCGATTCACTGTAAAAGCATGTTTTTTAGTTTTTTTAAAAACCTATAATTTATTTTATTCAGTCTCCTCTCTATGTTTATCTCTGTTCTGCATTGATTCCCTCTCTTTATTGTTACATAGTTTATCGTTTTTCAAATGCAGGAAAGGTCCCCACAGACAGGTTGTAGATATATCTTTCGGAGTAAATCCCAATTTCTTCTGGAACTATCTAGCATTCATTTTAACCAGAAGTAAATAACAAAAATCTGCAATATCATAGATTTAAAAATCGCACAAATACCCAACACAGCAGTTCAAACCCGTAATCCAAAGGTCGCATAAGTCGAATGAAACACACAGTCGCTGTCAAATGTTTGACTTCAGTGTTGCTTCCTTCCATCGTCGTCTTTATCTGGGATGGAAAAGTGCTTTGAATTTTTATCGTCCATTTTTTTATTATTTTAAAGCTAATTTTTATCACCAAATAATGATCCTAAAACTTTCTAGTATGTCAGGGTTTTTTTTGTCAAATTTAGAAGAATTTTGTGATTAAATTTGTCTCCACGACGTCACTTCCCTCTTGGTACGATACCTTACCGCAAAGAAATGAACGAAATCTAAACTTTCCACAGCAATACATTGACCCATTTGTTTTTGTCCCTTGGGTGTACAACTTATAAAATCTCTACTAATGTAAGTTTTTACTTATTTCTATGGATTTTCCATAAAAGACCACATAAGAGCTAAATATTCTTTCAATTTTTCTTACGGAATGCAAACATAATTTAAAAAGGATAGACCCATTATTCTCGAGTTGGTTCATTACTACAGAGAGATAACTCCTTCAAAATGAGAGAAGCGGAACACACATATAAAATCCCCATCTTTAGACAAAAGCAAGGTGTATTTTCTACAAAAGCAAATCCATTGTGTTTCTGTGTATTTAGAAAGGCTATAACTCAAGATTCTGGGAATGTATACACATATCTCCGTAAATCAAACGTGCTGCCTAGAAAATATATTACAGCAAATGATACGCGACCTGATCATAGATCATGAATAGAAGCCTCCACGCCAGTCAGTCTTCCCAATCAGTTGCTGGAAGCTTGTTACTTACATACCTAATGATGGGGAGAAATCATTTTGACCAGTTCGTCGCAATTCCTTTTTTTCCCTCTGTTATTTTTCGTTCACGTTCTATCTCTCAAATGGTAAGAAAACTACATTAATGATTACCTCGCGTGGAATTGATGCATAAATAAATAAAACAAAACATTTTTTTATATTTAAAAAAAGTGTTAGCATATATGTAGATACATTAACTATTTTTCTGAAACTAATTTTGAATTTAGCGATATAAAAAAAATCATTAGTAAAAAGTGTTCCGCCTAGGGAGATAGATAGAATGTGCATCTAGTTTTTCGAACTGATTATTTCCGTTCCATCTTAGAATAACAAGGAAATGCTTCGAAATAGAAAGGGATTTTACTTGCAGTCAGTTAAATTTCTTTTTTTTCTACGTTTGATATATAGAACAAAATAAATGTTTCGCTCGATCTTCAGTTTTTTTTTCCGCAAAAAAAAGTTATTTTGTTAAGAAATAATAACAATTTCATCATTTACATTTAAAGGAATAATGATATAAATAACATAATACTTTCATAAAGAACAAAATACTTAGAGAATAATTGATTATAAGCTGAATTCTATTTATACTTGTACATTTTTCTTTGATTTTCATTTTAAATATCAGCTTTTACCTACCCATTAGATATAAATATAATATCTTAATAAGCTGCTTTTAAAGATTTTTTTAATTCAGTTATTAATAAAGTGATATATCTAATTTATATTTTGTTTCAATCGTACTGTCACCTGTATGGTGCTCAAGGCTAAGGCCAACTACAGGCGTACATCTAGCCCATTGCCATGATGAATTTCTTGGGCCTCAATCTGTCTATGTCAGACAGGTGGCATGAGCAACAACAACATGTTTTGTTTCTATTTTTAATAAGAACAATATAGTTCTATACTAACAAATTTCTTTGCGTTCTGGCAAAATAGTAAATTATATTATTATTTTCAAAGTTTTAAGAAATCCTCATTATTTAAGTTATAAAATGTTCAGTACTTAAATATTATGCCGTCGACTATTTTCATTAAATTAAAAGACGTCCCCAAATGCCGTGACATACAGCCAATAGTACGAGTAGAAGCCATATCTGCGCATTTTCGAATACAGAAATAATAACGATGGCAGCAATTGGCGACTTTTTTTTTAATTGGCGATGTCTTTTGCTTCGTTGAAATGGATCGAAGGTATAATGTGTAAATACCAATTTTTCAAATACAAGTGACATTTGATAGGTTAACAGTACTAGTATATTTTTCAGGAAAATTTTTTTTTTCTCTTCATGTAATGGCCAATGTGCAAACTAAATTTTGCCTCAAATTTCTTTTGAATTGAAAGTAAAATATACTAGGATACGCTCTCTTGATGAGCGACATTATTTAACATATTATATTCTCTCAAATTTTAAAAGCTGTCTAATTAAATATGACAAAGACATTGAATTAATAAACATGTATCGCGCTCACATACACACACAATTAGCTTGGTGTACTTATTTATGCTCACCATTTTTTTAATAAAATTTGATGATATTTGTCTACAGTTGATTGCAATTATAATATTGTTTCTGGAAGTTAATATCCGGAAGACAGAACCCGCAACATATGGATTCGAAGCCGGGTAATATGAGCACTAGACAAAAGAGATCACCCTGTCCGGAGGCTGCTACTGGCTTATGTAATTACCACTACAGTACTCCCCCACCAGTGAGTCAATGGATATGCAAAAGAACGAGATTTTTGTTATAGCGAGCATGTGAGTTATTTCGATGAATTGGTGGCGCAATGTCAAGCGAAACGGATGACTTCGGTTGCTGCGTCAAGTGGGTCTGACGACTTTGGCTGCGCTTGATGTGGATAGATGGTGCCACGACAGATCAGAAGGTTTTTTTTTTTGCGTTTTTCTTTTCAGCCAAGGTCACCAATGAGGAGGTTTGAACCCGTGACTCTCGGGTTCGTAGCCGCGTAATAGGATCATTAGATAAAAGTGACCACGCTGTTCGGAGGCTGTTTCTGGCTTATGTAGATACCGCTACATGTTTCTATAATTGCCTCTTATATTTACAAAAAAAAAAATATACGCTTCAGTCTTGGTCCCTATTCATAGACAGAAATGAATGAAATTATAGATTTCAATCCAGAACTTTAGCACTGTTAATCTTTCTCTATTTTTTTCATATATCATTGTTTAATATATCGTCACTTTAATGCATACTGTTGTGAGACACTAAACTCTATGGAGTTAAAAAAATTTTTAACGATTTATTCTAATATTACTGTATTTAAAATAGGAATTCGAAATTCATGATAAAAAATACAGATGCTAAACATAAATCAATGTACTTCATAAAATAAAAAAATAAGCTTTAATAAATACTTAATATTATTTGTACTTCGTATTGGCTGCATGAAATTTTGATAAGATAATGTTTTCATATAATAACCTTTTTAATGATACGCAAATACAATCGGGAGAAGCCGAAGCTTATACTGAACCTCAGTTTTCTTTGCCAAGTTTACTCAGCTGACATAATTACTTATTTGTAAGAAATAGTATTAATTTTCATTGCCAAGGTTCTACATATTTCGAAAACTACATAGCCAATCAAATTTATACAGTTAAATTATATAATCTACATATATAAGATATTTGCGATACGATTTCGAATTGCTTAAAATTATCCGCTAATTGCTTGAAGCAGTTTTTCTTCAAATGGAGAAGCAGCACTATTTAATGAAAATTTCCATTATGATAGAGGATATTAGTATAGAGATTATCATTTGAAAATTTTATCAATTCGTTAAGCAATATTTATGCAATATTGTTTCTAAAATAGTGAGTTAATTACAATTTTCAACTCATTAGCAATTTTGCAAGTTGCATTAAAATTTAGTATAGTATTTTAAATGTTTCAATTTTTTTTAAATTTTAAATTCCACAAAATCCAGCGTGTTAGTGTCCACTTTGAACACTAAAATTAATGTATCCGATTACTTGTGATAACTTTTTTTTGAAAAAATAGGGATGTGAGGATTTTTTTGTGATATTTATATTTATTTAGTATATTTTAAGGAAAAAAATTCTAAAATTGAAAACAGAAAAGAAAATTATTATTATTATTAAAAAGGGAAAAAACTGGTGAAAATGTACAAAAAATTACATAAAGGGGGCCCGCTCTGTACAAGAATGTTATGAACAAATTCTCACTTTTTCAATTTTGATGTGTTACTTTGTTATTCATGTTTGAAATGTTTGAAGAAAAATTTTAATTTTTACAAAAATTAGAGCATTTTATCTTAGTGATTATATGAAATTGCTTTAAAAAAGTGATTATATTCACATAAAGGACTGTAAATTTTGAAATAAAACAGTAATTGATAAATCTGAAGGTCGAAACATTTTTACTGTTATTCAAAACAAACACAAAAAATTTCAGCAAATTATTTTAAAAACTTTTTGAGCAATCGCTGTCCCCGTTTGAGCTTTTCTAAAAAAACGCATTTCGAGTTAAACGCATTTTAAAGTTTGACATTTTATGTAAAGTTACGGCATCTGCTTTTACTAAAACACTTGTAGTTTTTGTTCTAGTGAATGGAAAATAAAAAACTTGGTATTTTTATTAAGCTAATAAGATGGCTGGCTTATAAAATAAAATCATAAAAAAAAATTGTCAATTGTGGAAAAAAATCATGATTTTAGGTAGTCGGATACCTTAGAATCGAAATTTACGGGTGCGTGTTATACGCCAGATATAAAAATAAAAGCTTCAAAAATAAAGAGAAGATGAGCATAGGAAAAAAAATTAAAATTCTGCATATACTAAAATACTGTTTATTTAAAAGAAATGGCATATATATATTTAATGAACTTAAAGGATTATAGTTTGAAAAATATACTATTTTTACTTAAGTTTGGAATAATACCTTGAACAAATGACTTCAAAACATAAACGCATTCCGCACTTAGATTTCAAGTTTCTTCACAAAAAAAGGGGGGCGCTATACGGTGAATATACCTAAAAAAATGCAGCTTGAAAGTATAGGTGCTCGTTATACGCCGGATTTTTCGGTAAGTTTAAAGTTGTTTTTGTTTAATTTTCATGGGATAAATTAAACATACTTATAATAAAATATTGAAATATACTATAGAATACATATATAATTGAAAAGAATTAAAAAGTAGCACAAACAATAAAAATTAAGTTTATGGATCTCTTTTTTTAAGAAAAAATTGTTATGAAATATTCCAGAATTAAGTTTGATTACATAACTCACACGTTATTCTTTCTAAAATATTTACTGCGCAAAAAAGTTTTCCCGAAGCTGTTTAAGATTACGTGAGAATAAAAAAGCCAGAAAAAATTAATAATTTTATGACATGGTTAATGAAAGCTTTTCTTCAGACAGAAAATAATCAATAGTTATATGAATACCTATATAATAACAATAATTATACACAAAACCAATGATTTCCAATGATTACGCAGAATTATTATTTCTTGGCACACTTTTACCAGACGGTAATTAGAATTATCTGCGATATAATTTAAAATACATTACGGCGTTCCAGGTACAAAAACCTCATACTGTAACCGATCGATTTGAACCACACAGTTATGTAAAACACCACGGTTATTCGTACAACATTCACATGCAACCAGAGAAAAAAAAATTTCGGGATGAATAATAAAAGAAAAAGTTCAACTTTAATCCAATAAATTAAGAATTTTTTAAAAGAAAAAAAAAGAATAAAAACGAACAACCTTTTATTCTTCAATCGAAGAGAAGAAAAAAAAGAATAATTTCTCCCTATGAAAATAAAAGTATTCTTTTTTTCCACGTGTAATGAAATTAGAGATTTGCCGTTCCTGTAAAATTATTTTTTCCTTCTTTTTATTCTTATCCTTGACGATTGGCTCTGCGACCAAATGGAACTTTTATTCCTTTGGATGGAAAAATATGATTACCCATTTTTGTAACAAATTGATGCTTCGCACCATTTCACACTGTTGCATGAATTAGGGGTATCACACACAATAATTTTTGTGTTATCTTAGTTTTCGGTATTGCTTTATTTTTAAAATCTAATTACAACATTCCAAATGTGATGTTTCTATTTTAAGCCACTACAGTAACTTTTTTTGAAGGTTTATTTTTTGACACGGTTTGTGCTTGATGATGTTGCACTGGCATTTGTTATGATGTAAAGTCTTTCGTGAAATAATAGTTAATTAATTATAAGGTTCAAATCACAAGCTTTTTCTACATCATTTTTAATAACAAAATAATTTTTTAAATAACATTCTTAATAACAAAAAAATTTCTGATAATTTTGATACCAATTTTTATTTTTTTATATGTTAAAATGCAGGATTATCTGTTATCCAACTTCAAGAACCTTTTTCTCTGATTTTGAGGAATTATAATCATGGCTGTTTATTTATCAGCCACTTGGGTCAAAAATTACGAATAAAAAACATTACAAATTTAATGATGTGATAATTCAGAAATCATTCACAAGCACAAAATAATCCATGTCGGAGATAGTATAATTTATTACCTGTTCACAGGTACTCTTCTAGCTAGTTCTGTCCATGTATATTTAAGAAAACTACATCGAAAGAGATTTCTTATATATATATATATATATATAAGCGTTGGTATACTCCAAATCTCAAGTAGTCTTTTGATTCACCCTCATCTGTGGTTTACGTTCCTCCGCCAGAGAGAAACATTCCAAGTCTGAACACCACCTTCTACAAGTTGTAAAAAGAATGAGTGCTAATATTCCCCCAGACTGCGATCTTTAAAATAAATTTTAAAGTATTTTGGGAAACAACTACATAAATAATTTAAAAAGCATAACACTTTTTTTCTATAGATTTTATTTATTAAAATTTTTACTAACTTACATTGATGAAATTTGCTATAAATCATTCCAGAACACGAAGTAATGTCATTGTCTTGGAATAAGCATAAAGCTCTTTTAACTCATTACCATTCGATATATATATATATATATATATATATATATATATATAAACTTAGAAAATTATCCAAAACTAATTTTTTATCGGATGTAAAGCATTCTAATCCAACATAGAAAATTATCCAAAAGAATTTATAACTATTCGGTGTTTACTATAAGCAAGTATACCTTTCATTTAAAAACACTACGGAAAACTACTAAATTGGGCAGTTAGTTACTTCTGTTAAGGCTGTTTTCGGCAAAAGTACGAGAGCTTAAACTAAACGCGAAGCACATTTTCAGACAGATAAATGTTTCAATTTTCATGGAAATTTGCAACATTATAACTCATACAACAGTTAACAATATAGTGTTTTTGAAAATTTTAAAATACTCTGAGTGCTTTTTTTTTTATTTGAATATGTGAAGGGACAGTTCATTTAACATTACGGTGTAGGAGAAAAAACGCGAAACACATTTTATACCAGAAAAAATGAATCAACTCTGCTAAAAATGGGAATTATGATAAAAAAGGCTGCTCTCTAAAGGATAAAGAAGCCAGATTATAATATTAATTTTTCATTTCTTTTTTATCTGAAAAAATTTTCCAAATTCGGATCCTATTCTTTAACATTAACCGAAGACGGCCTTAAATAGTTTCGAAAACATGAAAATTTAGTAATAGTAATAAGAAACTATGAGTTCACCAACCTTTTATTCAATTCCTAATTTTAGTTCACACTCTCCCTGTATATATATATCTTGTTCAAATTTTCAATCTTAATAAAATATTTTTTTTTATTTATTCACTCAAATTCAAAAACATTTTTTAAACTTGTAGTGGATTACACTAGATGTTTTCAAATATTAATTAAGTTTAATTGATGAATAAATAGTAATAAACAAAAATAATAGTTCAACATCCTAAATAAAGAGGAAAATAGTTCGCTATATCCCTGCAACGCAATGGATAGCGCGTTGCACTTCGAATCCAAAAGTCGTGGGTTCAAATCCCACCTGAAATGTGGACTAATTTCTGAGAATGTAGTTTCTTTTTACTATACTATTTTATTGGAATAATTAAATTTAATTAAAGCATAAATAGTAACAAACAAAAGTAATAGTCCAACACCCTGTATAGAAAGGAAAATAGAAAATTGCAAGGAAGGTCTTTTTATTTTGTCACTTTATATTGGGATTCTGTCATATTTATATGAATTGTAATTATTTAATAAAAAGTAACTGAGATAAAAGAAGTTATTGAACTAAGTAAAAATTGACTTATTTTTTTAATATTACTTGTGTTCAATTCCGTTCGATTGATTGATTGATTGAATATTAACGTCGCACTGTTCAACTACACAAGGTCTTTGGGTGACGGACATCATCATTTTGAGCCATGGTCAAGTGACGAGGATGACACCTGAGCTGGTGACCCCCTCTCCTAACTACCACACCAACGGGAGGACGTTTGAGCTCTCGACAGATTTAGCGTGCATCGCTGCCCTAGACGGCGGGTCTTTAGTGGTACTGGGCTCGAACTCGTGACAAGGCAAGCCACGGTCCGATACTTTGACCACTCGGCTACCGCGGCCACTCAATTCCGTTCGAATTCGAATTCTTAGAAGATCCACTGTGTACAGAAGCTGAGGCACTTTTAATCTGCCCTGGATCAAAATCCTCACGCTGGCATGGTATGGAAGTTAGGACAGTTAGGGCTTGAGTGGGTACCAGCTCAAGAGACGTCAGGTCACATGACCGAGATTCAAAGTTACGAGGCCCATTGCCAATAGAAATCGTGTTGCTTTATAATGCGATGTTAACAAACATTCACTCACTCACAATCCCTGAAAAAAAATAAAACTCACCCACTTATCGTCATGGTATTGAATGCGTTATTATATAAGTTTAAAGAGATTAAATTATTGATAAAAATTATGTTTTGTATTTCTCATATATCAAGTGGTTGCTTAAAAAGGTTAATCCTCATTTTATTAAAATACAAGCAGGTTGTCTCGGAGTAATTCGAAATTTTGATCTGGAATACTTTACAAGAAGCGACATACATCAAAAACCCATAACAACACCAACTGAAATTTCGCTTAAGGTATCCGAACACGTTCAAAATGAAGAAATTCGGTCAAGACAGATATTTTTGTTTTCCCTTTTATCAAATAGAGCCATCTTTTGGCTTTACAAAACATTTTTTTTTGTTTCTACTCTACCTAGAGGCCAATCTACAATCAATTTTATTAAGTTAGAAAAACCGTAATTGGGTCTTTGATATACTAGAAGTGGGCATTTAAATTACTCGAAATCTATCATGACGAGTCTGATTACTCAAAATATTACAAATGTATTTCTATAAAACGTT